>JAVUPR010000040.1:0-1200000 GCA_036785695.1 Gentiana straminea
TAGAAGACATCTGCAAAGTGTGTTTGTGAATGAGAGTATAGTTTCTATTAAGTTAACATTGGCTAGTATAATTGATAGATGTGTTTTCTGTGATTACAGAATCCAGATTATCAAGATAGAGATCATAATCACACAAACTGGACTGTTCCTCTAGAAGTTCCGAGATGTTTGTCAAACAGTTTGAAGAAATTTGTACTTGATGTTTATTGTGGTTTTGGCGATGAACGTGAAATGATACAATACATGTTAAAGCATGGAAGTGTTCTTGAAGTTATGAAGATATCTCTCGATTATTGCAGAGATAGCTCAAAGTTTGAATTTCTTCAGGAGATATGTAAGTTCCCGAGAAAGTCTCCGGGCTGTGAAGTTGAATTTGTCTTGAGTTCGAACCGGAATGATCAGGTCAATGTGACTACAGAGGAAACAGCTGAATAGTTGCCCAGAAATTGGATCCATTACAGTGAAAAATCAGAATTCTTGGCTGTTATAGATTGTACTGTATTTCTTTATTCTGGTTCCTAACAGAATTGATTTTGCAATTATGAGGCAATAATGTTTTATGGTATTGGGCATCTTGGCATGAAAAGAGTTAAACTTATGCATGTTTGGAACATGGGGTTGCCTTTATTTACACCATATTGATTCACATTGATTTTACTAGTGCACCACACTGAGTCGACATTTTAGAAGTCGATCCTTGTTTCAAAAATCGACTTTCTGAATGTGGGTTATCATCTTAGACCTTTGAAAAGTCGATTCATGATGCAAAAATTCACTTTCAAAAATTCGGTTCGAGTGTGGTGTATATATAGTGTGGTATAATGGCTCCTTCTGATTAAATATGGTAAAAAGTTGGACTAACCATGTTTCCAAACACCATTGATTAATCTGTTTCATGATATAGGGGACAATTGTATGTTTATTAACGATGAAGAAAAGGTTCGTACAATCAATACCCCGAGTTTCTTCTTATGCCAAAAGAAGTGAACACTATTCCTTCTGAAGAAAAAAATCAGTTATTTTTATCAAGTAAGCAAAAGCATTTACGCGTGTAAACAAACCGCAGAAAAACCAAACCAAGCGAAATTGGACTAGAATGCATATATCAAGTACGAGCTAGACGAAGTTCACGAGCTCGTTCACTGCATTTGAGAGAAAAACTTAAAAAAGTGGTCTCTCGATGTCTACATTATGAATAAATCTTGTTTATCCACGTCCAAATCCTAGACGAGTTTTCACGAAACATGTAGTGCCACGCTTCACCATGAATCTGCATTGCACGATTTCCTAGTTTATAACCAACACGTGTTATCAACCTATATGGTGTGATAAAATGGTTATGACTAGTTTGAATTGAAGTCGTAGATCGCATTGAAATGGTTTCATTCATAAATGTCAACGTTATCATATTATCATAACAAAGGGACAATACACTTTACAACACTAATCATTGCATGACTCAATACATCATACACCATCATGGCGGATGTCCATTTTTAGTTTTGTTGTCAAATCAAGTTATCTATGATGAGAAAGAATTTGGCGGAATTGAGGTTCTCCATAGTGTTTTTCCTCTGCTTCGTTATTTCAGCGGTTTCCAACATGGTGGTTGTGTGGCGATTTAGTGGCTACAATCCGGTTGTAGATTTGTTCTTTGTTGTTTAATGAATTTTTTCTGTTTCGGTGGAAAAAACAAAAAAATTAAATGTACGGTGAAACACTAGAAGTTATATAATATAATTAAAAGATACATTTATTCGCACCATATTGATTCTACCGACGCGCGCGGTAGAATGATTTTATGAGAGTAAGTTTTGGAAGCAAGAACCAACTTTCCGTAGGTTCGGAGCGAGCAGAACCGACTTTCCAAAAGTCGATTATCACAACGCATCTACGAGAAGTCAGTTTTTGGCATCAAAACCGACTTTCATAATGTCAATCTTACCGTGACGCTCACGCACAAATAGAATGATGCACCGGTAGAATCGGTGTTGTGTAAATAACAACTCCCACTTAAAAACTCTCAAAAATGTTATGAAACATGATACCACATCTATCATCCAAAACTGGTTTCCGCATTTGAACTGTGAAGCCAAAACCTAAAAAAAAAATCCACTTTCCAAGCCTTCATTTTGTCTTCTCATCAAATGGTGGTTGTTTGATTACTCCTCACAGTCTCTGCAACTAATTTGATAGTATTTCCCTTTTAATTTGACGGTCTCTGCTTGCATTCCCAGATTTTTGTTCAGCAGAGCTGAAGGTCTTGAAAATATGCAATTCTCAGCGTTGAGGAGCTTCAATTTGTCAAGGTAAATCGCTGATTCTACTGCTATGATATCCTGTCTATTTGTAAGATTCTATTGTAATTGCAGCCAATTGCTTGTTAATCATTCAAGTTTAATCTTTAACTCAAATAGCTCGAGAATTAGGGCACTCAGAAAATTGGGGCTCAAATGGATAGATATGCAGCAGAGCAGAGCCTATTAGATAGTGTTTCTCCCCAAATTTCGTTAATCTGTCTCTATTTCGCTTAGATTTTCATTCGCAAGAGCTCGGTTCAGTTCTTTTCTACTGGTTTCTGATAACAGCTGCTTGAAGTTATTCAAACCAGCTAAATATTAACCATGAAACGAAGAAAATCCAGTATTAATGTCCATGATTCTCCCGGGATTCAAGAAAACGTCAGTCTTGATGCGGTTGATAGGATCAGTGATTTAACGGACTCTATTCTTGGTATTATTCTGTCTTTTCTTTTCACAAAGAATGCTGTAGCCACCTCTGTTCTTTCAAAAAGATGGAAATTCGTGTGGAGGACAGTCCATAATCTTTTTTTCTGGCATTATGGTTACAGTGAAGGTCACGATGCGCAATTCGTAGAATTCGTCAACCGTGTTTTGCTTCTCCATGATCCTAGATTGCTAATTGCCTTTGGATTGGTATGGAAACATAGGTGTAATCTCTTTCATCTCAGTTCATGGATTAGAACTGCAATTACAAGAAATGTCCATGCATTTTTTCTAGATGTTGAGACTCGTGGCGGTCCAAATAATAGTCCTCAACCGATTGAATTGCCCATAAGTGTTTTCGGTTGTGACTCGCTACGATCTTTGGAGTTGCTCGGCGGCATTTCGTTTCTAACGAGACATGGTTTGTCTTCCGAGACTATCAAGTATAAAACTTGTTTCAGTTGATTTCCAGTCTGAAAGAGCTTTTGAAAAATTTATAAGTGGATGCCCGATGCTATATTACCTGCACTTGCATATGGACATTGAGTACATGGTAAACTATTTTGGAAGAGAGAACTTTTTTACGTATGTAATATCGTCAACTTCCTTGAGACATTTTGAGGTGTGTTTCTATTATAACTTAGAACCACAGGAGTATACCCTTTATTGCTCCCTGGAGTTAAAGGCTTCCTCACTCGAGTACCTCAAGCTAGATGGTTTTATATACGACTTCCTTGTGCAAAGAAGTCTAAGCTCTCTTATTAAAGCTGACATCGGGATATATTTCCGTGAAAATGATTTCTTTGAATCCATGGACATCGATCCATTTGTTGAAGTAGTTCGTGCTTTGAATTGTGCAAAAACTCTGACTTTATCGGGCGATGCTATGTGGGTAAGCAAGCTATCCTCATTAGTGAGTTTTATGTCAATCTATGACTTTTACAGTTTTACTCTTCATTTGTGTGATTGTTGTTTCCTCGACATTTGATATTATCAGGCTCTTAGTTGTACCAGTATCAGGTTGGCGACTGAGTTTAAGAGACTGGTGAATCTGGAGACAACGATATATTGTTGTTATTGTAGCATATTACGAGAACTCGTTCAAAGCTCAGACAATTTAGAAGTTCTTACAATTTATCAGGTTAGTTAAAGGCATCTGGTAAGAGAGAGGAGAGAATGTGTGTGTATACGGTTTCCAGTAATCAAACATTGACAAGTATAAATGCTAATGCGTTTTCTATGATGCCAGCATCCAAATTATCAAGATAGAAACGATCGTCATAATCACTCAACCTGGAGAGCTCCTATAGAAGTTCCGAAATGCTTGTCAAACAACTTGTAGAAGGTCGTAATTGATGTTTATTATGGTTTTGGCGATGAGCTTGAAATGTTAAGTTATTTGTTGAAGCATGGGAGTGTTCTTGAAATTATGAAGATATCTCTCGATAGTTATCAAGAGAATGCGAAATTTGAGTTGCTTCAAGAGATAAGTATGCTTCCAAGAAAGTCTCCGGCTTGTAAAATCGAATTTGTTGTTGATTAGTTCCGTCCGAGTCCAGTTGTATCGACCTAAAACTCAGCAATCGGTCTCTGTTTTGACCTGCAATATTAACTTGGTTTTGCTGCTTTTCTAATTTTACCTTTGCTCTCTGTGTTGCATGTGCAAAAAAAAAATTGGAAGAATTTCCTTGTTGCTTTACTTATGTAATGGTGTTCAAACCTTTTATTCTTTTATTTCTTTTAGTGTGTCTAGCAGCCCACACTAAAACAATGATACTCAAACTCATATCAAGTTGTTTGAGTAATTGCTCGAGATCGGTTCAATCAAGTTTTGATTATGCTTGAGTTCGACTTGAGTATGCTCGATGAAATTTTGAGCATTTTTATGCTCGAACTCGAGTAGCTCAAAAAAAGTTAAGGTTAAAGGTCCTCGAGTCCAATTCGTTAAAAAAATATAAAAGAATGTATATTACTCCTTCAAAAAAAAAGTATATATTATTAATATAATATAATAATGCTTAATAAAACTCGCGCATCCTAAAAAAAAAAGATAAAACTCCTGAAAATATCGAATCAACATTTACGGTGCTCAAGGTCAGTCTGTTATAAAATACAAAATAGTGTATATTTTTAATATAATACATTAATGCTCGATAAAACTCGTATACTATACGAATGAAATTTTGAAGTGTTTGAGTTTAGCTCGTTATAATACAGAAAAGAATATATATATATATATATATATAATGCTCGAGAAAACTCGTTAATGATATGCCAAAATCGGCAAAGCCCCGCTAAATCCATAAAAGAGACATAAACCCAGTATCGGATAGGGTCCTCGGCCCAGCTCCGCCTCACGCTATCACGATCCTCATCATTGGCCAAAGGCAACGAGAATAAAACAGCTAACAACTGGCTCGATACAAAGCACTGGGGGCCGCCTGCTCGTCCCTCCAGCTCGGCACCTTAAGTCCGACCTCAGCTCGGCACTCCAAGTCCGACCTCCGCTCGGCACTCCAAGCCCGACCTCAGCTCGGCACCTTCTTGGTTTTCCTTCTTACCCGCTCGTTCAACGGTCTTTCTTGGCACCGCAAAGCCTTCAACGAGTCCGCCAGGGCTCTCTGCTCGTCAAGACTTTCTGCCCGCCGTAGGCTCTCTGAGTCCGCCAGGGCTCTCTGTCTGTCAAGACTCTCTGCCCTCCAAGGGCTTTCAGCCCCCCCAAGCTCGCAGTCTGCCGGTGTTCCTGCTCTCGCCAGCTGGCTAGCTCCATGCCTCTATAAATATCACCTTCACCTCCATTACAACTCTCTCTGATTTATTCTTCTAAGAACTACGCATTGGCTTGATCCCTTATGAAAGGTACGTAAGCAGCCTTTCAGGCATAGCTCATAAACAGAAGCATCATCCTCCTCCTCTTATTCCACAAAAGCTCCATCTTCTTTCTTGAGCTCCACCGCTCCTCACCAGATAAATCACCTACAATCAGCTAGATATCCACTTCAAAATCCGTATACCGCAAACCTGATATTTCTGACCATATCAGTTAACATTTTGAGTTAAAGTGTTCAGGTTTAGCTCGTTAAAAAATACAAAACAATATATACATTACAATAATTCTCGTTAAAACACGTGAACATTTTGAATCAAACTTTAAAGTGTTCATGTGTATCTCGTTAAAAAATATAAAAAAAATACATACAATACAATAATTTTCGATAAAATCCGTAAACATTTCGAATCAAATTTTAAAGTGCTCGAGTTTTGTTTCTTTAACCTTCAAGTTAATTATATGAATGTGAACCAAGTAGCTTGGCTCAAGTGGTAAGTGACTTGAGAATGCCTAGGGAGGTCACCAGTTCGATTCTCCTCTGAGGCGCCATGTTGAAAGAGCTTTTGGTCAGACTTACCCCTGAGTAAGAGTCAGACTCTGCAGGCACGACACGGTCTGAACTCTAAATTAGTCGGACCAATGGGTTCCGGATACCGAATGCTTTAAGCAAAAAATAAAAAATAAAAAATTATATGAATTCGAATTTCACTAACCGATCTTCTGGCTGCCCGTGAGCTCATGTTGTTTACGCTCCCTATTCTATTCCCGCCACCTCTTACAGTGTAAAATATACTCGTTCTTATTTCAAGTGCTATCCCCCAAATGTGAAGCCAAAACCTAAAAAATCCCCCTTTCGGAGCCTTTAATTTTTTCTTCTCAGAAATGGTTGTTTGATTACTCCTCACCGTTTCTCTACAGCTAATATGATCTTTTAAGGGAGTTGGATATGCTATTAACACTGTTGTGGAGCTTTCATTTGTCAAGGTAATTGTTGAATCTACTGCTGTGATTCTTCATCTTTTCTGGATTTACAGGTACGATTTTTATGTAATTCGAAACCAATGGCTTGTTAATCCTTCAAGTATAATTTCTTTTTATCACAGATTGCTCGATTATTAGGTCACAGAGACTTAGAGAATTGAGAAAACAGAATTTAGCAGAAAGGATAATATCTTCATTGATTCAGCTGCATTACATTCAGGTCATATATATCAGATGTGTGTCTAACAAACTAGCACACATCTCTATGCTCACTAAAGATCCAACGACTATTACATTAAATGGAATATTACACATGTCACTACTATGTAGCTCCAAGTGTTACACATGCTAACTCATCACAGATAAGTACAATAACTTATTCAGCAGCTTATCTAACATTCTTATCATCCCCCCTCAAACGAAACTTGGTGTCCACCAAATTGAGTTTGGATCGAGCAGCAGCAAAAGCAGTAGAACCCAGTGGTTTAGTCAGTGTATCAGCCAGTTGAGAGGCTGAAGGCACATATATAACAGCCAATTGTTTGGCAAGAACTTGATTTCTGACAAAATGCACCTCTACTTCAATATGTTTGGTCCTAGCATGGAACATAGGATTATGAGCCAGGAAGGTGGCACTAGTATTATCACACCATAGCATTGGAATCTGTGGCAAGGAAATGCCCAATTCATTAAGAAGGAACTTAAGCCAAGTAACTTCAGTTGCAGCTTGAGCCAGTGATCTGTATTCAGCTTCTGTACTAGATCTGGCCACAACATGTTGTTTCTTAGATGACCATCCAACCGGAGAGGCACCTAGATAGATGCGGTAACCAGCGGCGATTTCCTATCATGAGGAGAAGTTGCCCGGTCGCATCATCGAGTATCCTTGTACGACGGATCATGTGAAGGCTTGAGCTCGTAATCCCGGTTGGAGGGTGCCTTTAACATATCTCGGGAGCCTTTTTACTCCTTGCCGGTGTATTTCGTGGGAGATGCCATAAACCGACTAAGTGTATTAACACTATAAGCAATGGCGGGTCTTGTCAATGTTAAATGTTTGAATAGCCCCAATTGCACTCCCGTACATTGTGGGATTGGACATCAACGGTCCAAAGAAAGCGGGGAATAAGATGTTTATGAGACACCATAGGAGTGGAACAAGGTTTGATATTATCCATCCCAAGTTTGTGAAGAAGTTTGTGTTGCATAATGAGCTTGTGTGAGGTATAAACCTGTCTTGTCTCTTTATGCTTCCACCCCCAAGAAATGACTAACTGAGCCAAGAGACTTCAGTGCAAATTTCTGGTCCAATCTGGTAATAAAGCAGCAATGGAAGAGGTAGAGTTGCCTGTGACTAAGATATCATCAACATAAACAAGGACATACAATGTAACCTTAGCATCCTTAAAAACAAATAAGGAAGTATCGATCGATGCGATTGTTTAAAACACGAGAGACGGGAGGTAAGTTTGGAGAGCTTCAAACCAGGCTGCGGGAGCCTGTTTTAATCCATATAGAGCCTTTACGAGGTGACACACGTGATGTGGTTTAGAAGAGTCCACAAAACCAAGGGGTTGTGGCATGTATATGTCTTCTGTTGGGCTTCCATTCAAAAAGGCATTATTAACATCAATATGTTGCACATCCCAATTAAAATAAATAGCAATTGCCAAAATAACCCGAATAGTAGAAGGTTTGATCACAGGACTGAAGGTATCATGAAAATCCACCCCATAATTCTGACTGAAACCTTGAGCAACTAGCCTAGCCTTGTGTTTGTTCATTGTCCCATTTGGATTTAGCTTAAGCTTAAATATCCACCTATTGCCAATGAGTTTCTGACTGGAGTGTGGGGGAACAAGATCCCAAGTCTTGTTGTGCATCAAGGCTTTATACTCAGACTCCATAGCAGCCAACCACTGAGGTTGATTCAATGCCTTAGTCACAGAGGTAGGTTCTGGTAGTACTGAAGGAGATTTAGTGGCAAGATAGGAGTAAGTCTTAGGCTTAAAGATCCCACTCTTGGATCTAGTTTGCATAGGATGGCGTGGAACAGACAGAGGAGGACTAGCAGGAAGAGGTGATAAGGAAGGAGAAGACTGATTGATAGAGTTAGATGGTTCAGGGGAGGCCTGGATAGACTCAGAAGTAGGACTTAGCTCAGTGGGAGATGCTGGAGAGTGATGTGCGTCATGGTTGATAGGACTGTGTGGAGAATCTAAAATAGGTGTAGCTGGTGTTGGTGATCTTGGTGTAGTGATAGAATGATGAGATAGAGCAGGACTGTCAAGGTCAGGTAGTGCAAAGATACTAAGAGAGAAATTAGACTCAGGATGTTGCACATGATCAGTACGATGAGCAGGAGGCTGGTGAAAACCTATCTTGTAGGGAAATTCTTCTTCATTAAAACTAACATGCCTAGAGATATAAACCCTTCCACTAGGATCTAAACACTTAAATCCTTTATGATGCTCACTGAACCCAAGAAACACACACTTCCTAGTATGAAAATCAAATTTGTGCCTGTTATATGGTCTAAGAAAGGGGAAGCAGGAACAACCAAAAACTTTTAGGTTCAGATAAGGTGGTTTAATACCATAAAGTTTTTCAAAGGGTGATACATTGTTTAACACAGGTGTAGGCATATAGTTGATGAGCAAGACAAGCATGTTGAAAACTTTCCCACCATAGATTGAGAGGCATATTAGCTTTGTGCAAGAAGAGTGAGACCTAACTCGGTAATGTGTCTATGCTTCCTTTCTGCTTTGCCATTTTGTTCATGAATATGAGGACAAGGATGCCTGAAATGAATCCCACTGTCTTTTAGAACATTAGTAAAAGACCTATACTCTCCCCCCAATAGTTGAAGAAAATTGATTTTCTACAAGTTTTTAAAGTGTAGAAAGGCATCTAAGGCATCTGATTTGTTTTTGAGGGGATAAATCCAAGTGAACCTAGTGAAATCATCTAGGAAGTGTATGTAATAAGTAAATCCAGATACAGACTTAACATGGGATGGCCCCCACAAATCAGTATGCACCAATTCTAAAACATGAGAAGTAAGAGTGTCAGAAGAAGAAAAGGGTAGAGCATGATTTTTGCCATACGCGAGGCATCACAAAAGATCATTTCATTAATCAAAGGAGCATTACATTCTTTCAACACATAGTTCATAACCTTAACGAGAAGGGTGTCCAAGCCTTCATGCCACAAGACATCATTTTTAGGCCTAACAACACTACTAACATAAGTACTAGGGTTTCTTGAACCAGATCGCCGCATGGAAGAAAAGCGAATGGAAGAAGTTGAAGGAGGATTTCGGATTGAAGAGAGCTCGAGCTTGATGAAGAGGAGTTGATATAGACCATTGACCACTCTACCTTTGAGCGAGAATTTGACTGTGATTTTGTCCTTGACAAAACAACCAAGATTGTTAAACTCAACAAGCACATTGTTATCGAGGTTAACCTAGAAATACCGACACGATCTTTAGTGATTTTAGGCACATGAAGAATGTTATTTAAGTGTAAAGTGGTGTTTGAAATAGGAAATGAGGAAGAACCAAGGTTAGCTATTTGAAGTTGAGAACCATTACCTACTCCCAAGGTGTCTGAGCCATTGTACTCACTCCCAAGTTGCAGTTTGCCGAAATCTGAGGTAATGTGGTTGGTGGCACCACTGTCTGCATACCAATTTGGATCACTTATAGTATCAGGACCAGGAAGATAGGCTGCAGGTGACTGCTGATTGTGATTTTGAATTCCTTGATTGCCTGAAGGTGGATTAAAATTAGTATCAAACTCCGTACCGACATTCAACAACCGTGTGACCATTCTTATTACACAGTTGACAAGTAGGTCTGGAATTGTTATTGCCGTATCCAGCTCTTCCTCTACCTCTAGACCTACGACCTCTATTGTTTTGACCACCTCTTCCTCTCTGATTTTGACTCTGATAGTTGTTATTGCCTCTGCCCCTGTTGTGATAAGTATCAGATTTAATAGCAGAATTTGCAGAAGCTTGAGATAGGTCTAAATTGGCAGTAGGATTAAACCTAGCTATCAGCCGTTCATGTGTAAGCAATTGAGCTTGGACTTCTGGCCATGATAAGGATCCAATCCTGGATGTGAGGTTTACTATAATAGATTCATATTCTTTACTTAAACCACCTAAGGTAGCAAGTACCAATTCAGATCTTGTCATGGGATAACCAGATGCAGAAAGTTTATCTGCATAACTTTTCATCTAAGCTCTGAAGGCCTCCAGATACGGTGGACACTGGTGAATGAGTCATGGCTATGGAAAGACTGGCTGATGTGCCTTGATTGAGTGCCAAGGACGATGGTGGCTCCGCCGCCATCTGCGTAAGCACGGTGGCTCCGATACCAACTTAGAGAATTGAGAAAACAGAATTTAGCAGAAAGGATAATATCTTCTTTGATTCAGCTGCATTACATTCAGGTCATATATATCAGATGTGTGTCTAACAAACTAGCACACATCTCTATGCTCACTAAAGATCCAACGGCTATTACATTAAATGGAATATTACACATGTCACTACTATGTAGCTCCAAGTGTTTCACATGCTAACTCATCACAGATAAGTACAATAACTTATTCAGCAGCTTATCTAACATTCTTATCACAGAGAAAATTTGGGGATGAAATTGATAGAAATGCAGCAGAACAGAGCCTGGTTCCATTGCTTATACAACTAATTTATCCTTAATTTCACCTTCTGTTTCCATTTGTGACTATTGGGTTCAGTGATTCCCCTCTTGGTGCCTGATTATAGCTAGTTTAAGTTATTCAAATCAGCTGAATCCGAAAGTATTGACCAGTAGGTAGCGATGAAGTGAAGAAAAACCAGTAGCAATCACCCCGATTCTCCTGAGAGTCAAGAAAACGAGAGTCTTGATTCGGTTGATAGGACCAACGCGTTACCAGAATCATCACTGAGAAAACTAATTCTGCTTTGGGCCTAATTCTGTCTTGCCTTCCCACAAAGAATGCTGTAGCTACCTCCATTCTTTCGAAAAGATGGAAATCCATGTGGAGGATGGTGCATAATCTTGATTTCTATCATTGGGGATTATTGCAAGAACTGTATGAAGGCGAAGATATGAGATTCGTCAAATTCGTTAACCGTGTTTTGCTTCTTACTGATGCTACATCGCTAAACCGGTTTCGTTTGTTGTGGAAGCTTAAGTGTCTTTCGGTTCATGTCAATTCATGGATCAGTACTGCAATTACAAGGAATGTCCATGAGCTTATTTTATGTTTTGAGAATCGTGTTGGGGCGGATGGTTTTTCTGAACCGATTGAAATCCCTGTTAGTGTTTTCACATGTGCCTCTCTTCGATCTTTGGAGTTGAATGCCGGCGTTTCTGTTACCGCCGCACATGCGGTTTGGCTTCCAATACTTGAAAAGCTTGAACTTATTTCGGTTAATTTTTGGTCTGAAATAGCTTTTGCAAAACTTATAAGCGGATGCCCAATGCTGAATTATCTGAACCTTTATATGGACGTTGACTACATTTTGAAATTTTTCGGAAGACATGATCATTTCATGTATATAATACATTCAACTTCCTTGAAACGTCTTGAGATATGTTTCGAGTATGGCTTAAAACGACCTGAGGATTTTTTTTATTGTAGTCTGTTCTTACAGGCTTCCTCACTCGAGTACTTCAAGATAGGTGGTTTTATACACGAGATCTTTGTGGGAAAAAGTCTAAACTCTCTGGTTGAAGCTGACTTCAGAATTAAATTACGTAAATTTGATTTCCCTTCACCCGATGATTGCAATTTATACGTTGAGGCAGTTCGTGCTTTTCATTGCGCGAAAATCCTTACTTTATCAAGCGATGCTATGTGGGTAAGCTACTCTAGGAGCATTAATGAGTTTTATATCAATATTAGACTAGATCACTAACATTTGATATTAACAGGCTCTTAGTTGTGCCACTATCAACTTGTCGACCGAGATTAAGCGATTGGTGAAATTGGAGACGTACATTTATTGTTTTCATTGTAACGCATTACGACAATTCATTCAAAGCTCAGACAATTTCGAAGATCTTACGATTTATTAGGTTAGTTAAAGGCATCTGGTAAGCAATAGCGTGTGTGTATACATTTTTTGGTAATTAAACATTGACTAGAGTAATTGATGATGCATTTTCTATAATGGCAGCGTGCAAATTTTCCGGATCGAGTTCATGATGCGATAAACTGGATAGCTCCTTTAGAAGTTCCAAGATGCTTGTCAAACACCTTGAAGAAGGTTGGACTAGATGTTTTTTTGGGTTTTGAAGATGAGCGTGAAACTATACGTTATATGTTAAAGCATGGAAGTGTTCTTGAATATGTGAAGCTAAATCTTGATCTATTCTTTGACGACGTAAAGTTAGATGTCCTTAACGATATATGTAGGTTCCCAAGAAAGTCTCCGGTTTGTGAAGTTGAATTCGTCGTTGATGTCAACGGTCCACCATATCTAGAAAGGATCTCAAACTCCAATTCGGTCCCGGGTTCGAATGACAATGTGATTGCGGCGGAGGAAACGGTTGGTGGTTGCACTGTTGAGCAACCGGAAAAAGTAGCACCAATTCCAGTAAGGAGCTCAAACTCCAATCCGGTCTCGGGTTCGAATGACAATATGATTGCTGTGGAGGAAACAGTTGGCGGTTGCACGGTTGAGCAACCGGAAAAGGTTGCATCTGTATCGCCGCACAACCAGTGACATGGAAAACATTTACATTTCAAGTTTTTTTTTATTCTAAATATGTTTGGTTGAACTCCACCTGGCCCAAAAATTGAAGCCATTACTTGAACTGCAAAATTGTTGGTTTTATTTTCTTGTTATTTTTATTTTTTGAGGGAGGGCAAATCAACATGAGGCGAGTCTTTCGTGACACCACACAACATCTGTTGTGACATCATATTTGGATGTGAGGTTTGACTTTACAGAGGTCGAATATAAACATTCGACTTCTGTAAAGTCACAACATCTGACATGACATCATATCATGATGTTAGGTTTGACTTTTTAGAAGTCGAATATGGACATTCGACTCCCGTAAAGTCAAACCTTTTTATGAGGTTCGATTTTTCGGTGATTAAATGTCATCGTGGTGCTTTTGAAAGTAGGTTCGACGAGGTATCATTCAAATCCGCCTCAATCATATTACGGCATTTTAGTGTAAATATTCTTTGTCTCACAACAAAATCATAATAGCAAAGTGATACGAGAAATTCTTACATCATTGATCATTACATTATATGACTCGTATCAATCAATTCATGATACATAATTGATATGGGATGTCCACACACGGTCTTACGGACCTGGGTCTAACCCGATTGGAGGTCACGTCATACTCATCTAGCCCAGCTTCGCCTTCATCCTTCTTGCTGCCAGGAGGGATTCGAGTCGCAAGTTGTGGAGCCCCTCGTCAACTCGGACCCAGGCCAAGCCTTGACGGTCTGAGGAACATCCACACACTTACAGCCTCCCAACAAGTCAAAGGAAGACCGGACACAACTCCCTAAGCCGGGAATGATTATATTCGAAGCGACAAGATCATCCTCGAGCTCGTAAAGAGATCAACGATCTTATCCCAGATCATCGTCCCTCTATCCAAGATCACGTTTAACGCTTAATTGTGATTTATTATATCTTGTCATCATTATCATAATCTTGCTTAGTCCGTTTCCTATAAATAGGAGTTGTATGTAACTCACAAAAAAATCCAAGAATGAATACAAGTAGGCCAGACCCTGCCAATTTGTCGAATCTGAGTTCTTGATCATATAACCGCCGGAAACTTTATATATTTCATATCCTCCAGCGCAATCACCACTCACTTCACCGAAGAAATTATAATAAACTAGCCAGATATCCACACAGCCCAGCCGTTACCGCCACTCTGATAGTTCATGCCACATCAGTTGCCTCTGACAGAACTCTTTAAGTTTGATGTCTTGATAACCGTAGCCTTTATTGTCGGCCCAGTAACCGATCAAGCATTAAAAGGATCTTAGATATCTCTTTATCCGTTTTGGATTTTTTGAATTTGAAAAGAATCATTCCCCTCCGTTGGATTAACCTGATCGGGACCGTAGGTCCTGCTGGCTCTTCCTATAAATGGATTGTTGAGCCACCGTACTTACTTACGTTTGAAAACTCTTAGCCTCCTCTTGTCAGTAGAATTTGCAACTTTTTCTTTCTCATCTATTTTAGTAACATGCCTCCCTCCACTACTCACTAATCATTTTTTAGCACATCGTGCAACGAAGTGTTGGCAAACTATTGGGTGTACTTCAACTGGTGCCCCCTGCTGATTGAAAGGGGTTTAAACCGGAGTAAGCTAAACGGAAGGTCTCGGCTCCGTATCTCCATGTCTGGCGGGGAGGATCTGGTGGCGCTGCCCACTGGTCGATATAATACGACGGTGGTGCAAGATTTTTATTCGGCTCTGTCCGAGATGGGGTCTCGATGGCCCTTAAATGTTTCTGCCTGTCCTTGGAGTGGCAGTTCCGTTCACTCCTACCGTTATCAACAACTTTTTCAATCTTCCCCCTTTTGACACCGCCCTTCATTATGAACGGGCCTGGGCGTTGGATGAAGACGATGTCTCCTAGCATGCGCATCAGAACGGTGCTCTTCACTACTTGTTCCCTATGTCGTGGCAATTTGGTCCGGAGAGAGTCGCATCCGAGCTGTCCCAGGATGCACGGGAATGGAAGCGCTTCATCAATACACGTGCGATTCCCACTGATGATTTTAATGAGGTTACGGAGGAGGAGGGTCTGCTCCTGCATGCTATTATTGTTGGAAGTAGCGCCCGAAAGACAATTTCTGTAATTGTTTTATAATCAATAAATGACAGATTTATTCTCATCTTATTACTTGCTTCGTGCTTGTAAGTAATACACTACTGAAAACCCCAAGTTGTATCGTATGTAGCCATATAACTTAGTGTGTGTCACACATGAGGATTAAGTTTATGGTGATACACTTGAAATGATAGTCCGTGGTGAAATTAATCAAAGTATGGGGGCTATTGATTAAACCACCATTAATGCGCCCTGAACACTTTATGGTGTGACCGTCTTATCCGGACCGTCGACATTGGTTGTCTAAGTGGGGCATTTATATATGATGAGAGTCATATAGGACTGGACCGATTTAATCTGTGTTTCTCATATAATTCTGTGATTGAGAAATCTTATTAAATCACAAGATGATCATATATGAATTAACCTTAATCCTGAAGTGATTGCATACTCCTACTAGTTTCAAGATAGGGTTTGATGTGTTCGTTAAGGATCTCTAAGAGGCGCCGTCCGAGTCACTTTCACGTTGGCACTATTCTGGAATGAGTGAGCAGTGTGTGTCTCACAGATATGGAATCCATTCCTTCCTGCGGGAAGTAGAAAGACAATCCCCTTATTTGTTAATCCTAGAAACTGATCGATCCGCGGAGTTCGTATTCGTTATGAACTAATTGATCACTAGTGAGTTAATGGTAAATAAGGATAAGTTGTATTTAAGAAGGTTTACGGAAATAATCCCGCTTCATTATGGATAGTCTATGGAGGGTTAGTTTATATGTAATGATTATATCAATGGACACTTATCGACTCGACTCGACGTTTTGAGAATAAGTTATATCTAAAATCGATAGAGTTCAGTTTCGGATTTATGGTGGCGTAATTCCGGAATTAATAAGTTGAGTAGAAATATTCTGTTCGATGAATATTTTATTCAATTTATTGTAGCTACTGGTTATAGGTCCATGGTCCCCAGGTTGGCTCCTAACACGCGAGTGTTTTCTCGTTTTATGGAACCTCGAAAATAAATTAAATAGTTGGTCTATTTAATGAATATGCGAATATTATTTATTTGGTAAATAATATGTAAAATAGAAAAAACATTTTCTATTAAATTAATGATGAGAGTGGCGCCCCAAATTGTGATAACGTTGGGAAAATAAATTTTCCTAGATTATGTCACGTGTAATTAATTAATTATCTGTTTGTTGAATAATTAATGGATAAATTAAAAGATTGATTTTTTAGGAATTATCTCTTATTGTTATGGCAAAATTATCTTTTCTTTATGGGAATAGGTAATTTGGTGTGAAAAGGATAACTCTCTTGACTAGTTATTTTCCTATATAAAGAGAGTTCCTCCTAGCACAATAAACACAACTAAATTGCGCCACTTATCAAATAAAGGAGAGAAAAATTAGTTTCTTGTTCTAGTCATTAAGAGAAAAAAAAAAAACCTAGGGTTTTTCTTGGGCATATTCGAGGAGGTTGTACGACGAGGATCGACGTCCACCAGTCGTCGTTTGGAGATACAACTCGGAAGATCACGCCTTCTCTCCGGTTGGGTAAATCTACTAACATTCTTGTAGATTGTTAATTATTTATGTGGATCATATCGTAGTAAAATCGCATGCGAATTTATTCATAGCTTCCGCTGTGTATGATCAAGTGTCTCGACCGGTGCTGCGAATCAGATATGACGATCCAATTTTGGATCGGATCCGGATTCGGGTTTCTGTATATCTAGCATGTGGTATCAGAGCCATGTTAAAGCGATTTTGCGATCTTCATTGCATAATTAATTAATGAGTGAAATTGAATAAATATTGTATCTTTTATATGTTTATATAAATACTAGTTAAAACCCGGACTCCGTGCAACGCACGGAGTGCCCATGCTAGATGTTTATCTTAATGTCAAAAACTATTAAATATAAAATACATTTTAATTAAAATATCACTCCACACATTTTAAGTACAACACAATATAAATGACGAAATTTAGCCGGCATTGATATTATACAACAAATTATGATGTCAATTATTTAACATGACGACAATTAGGCAAATGTTTTCGACTTACTTACATAAACACCCGACACAAAAAACAAAAGTTTCAAACTACATTTAACACTCATCAATAAAATACATTTACCATGGTATTAGTAAAAATTGGTCTTTATTCACACTAAAACTAACAAACGGCGTGCCCATGCTATAAGTTTTAACTTATTTGACGATATTAAATACGAAGAAATGTAGCATGTAACGAACCGCACTCTATCTCAACATTTTTTAACACTCACCTATCCAATCCTACCTCACCATGCCGTACACCACATTATCTTACCACATATTATCTTACCACACTACCCTATATTACGTACTTTATTCAACCTACCAAACTTTACTTAACTTACGCCACATCATCCAACTATACCATCCTACCCTACCATACATCACCGCATTACATCTCATACCTCGCCTCACCTGCATTAGCACACCCTATCGCACCCTACCTCTCTACCTACCTACAAACCTTAACCTACCTCCCAACCTACATATTAATTCACTATCCTAGCTAAGCCTATTACACCCTATTTTATCTGATCCCACCCTACCTTACCCTACCCACCACCCCATCCTACTCTACCCTACAACTCCCTACCCTACCGTGCCCACCACCCATGTTACTATACCCTACCCTTCCCACCACCCATCTTACTATACCCTACCCTTCCCACCACCCTAACCCAACCCACCCCTCACACCTTTTAGGGTGGCATCAAAACATGTTCATAGAAGAATAATATAAGTGCGTATGAAATGAATATCCGACACATCTTCGACATCTCCCAACATCGTATGGATACTTTTCGACACTACCGAATAAATTTTTTTCAATTTCTACTTAAATCAATTTAACCGAAAAAATGAAGCTATCTTCGACATTATCTGCAACAACACGTGTTCTACCCAAAACACGACACGACACGCTTCGATACACCCCGACGCCATATCCAACGGTTGTCGGTTGATCAAATGAATATTAATTAAAATTTTAATTAAAATCTAACACAGTATCAACACTCCACGACACAAAATCGACACCTTTAGACACTACTAAACCATTGACCAAAGAAAAAAACCGACACACACAATATATAGAAGTAAAAAAACGAAGACGGAAAAAAATAATCAATACGTAGCACCCCAAAAAACGGCATAGACACACAATGTAAAATATATATACGCAAAAAAGAAAAAGAACACACACACAAACAAACTATAGTATATTGAAATATCACGTGGTCGTATCGTATTAGGATAAGACCCAAAAAAAAAAAAAAAATAGATCTCGATGGAAAGCAAAATAATATGTAATTAAATTGGAATCGGATACATCTTAAGCACAACACACATAATAAGATTAAGAATAAATTAAAGTTAATGTGTAGATTAAAAATACAATTGAGTCCTCTAAAATGGAACAATTTAACTCAAACCCTTCACCTCAAAAAAAAAAAAAAAAAAAAAAACTTTTTTCTGGGCTAGGCCGCCCAATGAACAAGAAAAAAAAAAAAAAAAAAAACTGGCCCGTGTTTCTGGGCCAATAAACAGTAAAATGATCGACCAATAAAAAAACGACAAGTGTCAAACAACAACAACTTTTCCTTTCTTATATAGTAGTTATGATATGCGTGGTTGAATGTTTTGTTTGACAAGATGGATTGGGTTGGTATTTGTTTACTGTTAGATCTATTGTAAACCCAATTTTTCGGGGTAAAGAAAATTATGTAATTTATTTGTTGTAATTTAATTTCCTAGAAATTAGAATTATTTTGAGCTCGGTGGGTGCTACTTAAATAAAAATCGAAGAATATTAACAAGGTGAAGCGGCGGCATAGTGGTAAAGGCACTAGATCAGGTCGCTGAAGACCCGTGTTTGAGTCCCATAAAGCGTTTTTTTTTTTCTTTCCAGTTTTTTCTAGAAAATTGTTTTGTCAAAGAAAAAAGTTATAATTGAAGGGAATCGAACCATGACCTACAGGAAGAAAGAACAGCCTTCTAACCAACTCGGCTGGTGCACTTTTATTGAGTAAACATAGCAGAAAATTAATATACTGATGCGGCGGCTGTATAATTAGATAATTGTTATGAAAAATTAGGGATAAGGACACAATCTGAAATATTTTTAAGTAACAGGACAACTACATATTTTTTATAGGGAGAAGGACAACTGCATAATTTTTATAGCGAGAAGGACAAACAGTGAATCCCGAAAATCAGTGAATCTCCCCAGTGAATCCCGAAATCAGTGAATTTCGACAGTGAATCCCGAAAATTAGTGAATTTCGACAATGAATTTTGAAAATTAGTGAATTTCGGCAGTGAATTTAAACAGTGAATTTCGAACACAAGTGAATTTCGACAGTGAATAAATAGTTTTGTCCTTTATGCAAAAGTTTCAAAAGACTGTCCTTCTACTCAATTGATTAAATATTTATGTCATTCTCCCTCATTCCCCCTAATTGTTAAACCTTTTGAACATAGGGTTTATTTATTTTTAGGTTTATAGATTAGATACGGGGGTACCAACGATCCATCTCAGTGGTTTATTTTTCGCATTTATTTTCTTGTATGATTATTTATATGATATAACCGTGTCATACATCATATTCATGAATTCCACTCCTAGCATATGCATACATGTAAAAATTAATATTGAAATTAATTAGACATGTATCAACACGATAATTAATTTAGATTAGAGATAAAATAAATTAATTAAAGAAAACGGAATTTTATCGGAATCTAAAATTCACATGATAAACTTAATTTGGGATTAAGAATCCTTCGGGGTTTAGGTTATGTAGTGTCTACATAAATTAGAATTTTAATAATTGAAAAATTGGAAAATCCGGAAAAGTTGGACACCAACTGAGCAAAAGGTTCAAAAATTGGTTCGGGCGGTCAACAGGGCTTCGGCTCGACTCAACTTGTCCGTCCAAGTGCGGGGTTAGCCACGGGGGTCCGACAAGGTCAAGCTATCCGGCGAGCTGAGGCTCAATGGGGCAACCTTAGCCCAATTTTCAACCCAGCACCCGCACACGTGCGACGTTAGCGTCGGGGGTCCGGCAAGGTCAAGTTATCCGACGAGTTTCGGCTCAATGGGGCAGCCTTAGCCCGATTCATCCAGCAGTCGTATATGAACCGACGAAGAGGACGGGTCGGCTTAGCCAATCCCGACACCGTTCGGTGAACTCGGTTAAGGCTTAGCCAGGGTTTAATATCGATAAGTTGGTGATTGCTTTTCAAGATTTATTGTTTTCAAATCATTGAGATAAAATTCTACAATCCTAAATTTTTATCAGGACAATATTAGGACTATAAAATTCTTTGGTGAATTTTAATTGTGTAGTGTTTATACAAGAGATTTTCTAAATAATCGATAAATTGGAAGATCATGAATATAGTGTCACTAGTTAGACGGTATTTGGAACCGATAAACTAGTGGGAGCTTTAAATTTAGTGATTTATTGTTTTTCAAATTATTGGAAAATTCATAAGTCCTAATCTATTAGGATTATAAAATTCTTGGTGAATTTTAATTGTGTAGCGTCTACACAAGAAATTTTAATAAATCCATAAAATTGGAAAATCGTGAACATAGTGACTTTAGTTAGACGGTATTTGGAACCGATGAACTAGTGGGAGGATTAATTTAAATATTCATGATTTATTGTTTTTGGATTGTGAAGGAATTCTGAAAATCCTAATAATACTACATATTTTTCAAAAACGAGTGGGAGCGGGGAAGGTGACAACCGACCCCACGGTCTCTACTGTTGACACAAGCATGTGAGAGAATGGTGACGCCTAGTGCCGCTTTGATTTCGGCCCCCTACGGATGGCCTTCAGCGCGCTGTTAAAATTCAAGGCTTGGTCTCCGAAAGGATAGGATTTTGAGCTCATCGAGTCACTGACCTACCCTAAGGCGGCATACTCGAGGCGTACTTAAAAATCTGTAACAATAGTCACACTCACAAGGATATTTTTGGAAATATCTTGGCTGAAAAAGGAAGGTAATCAACAACTAAACAGAGATGTTTGATTCTCAATGGTTTAATTGTTGAGAGAGATTGTCTCAATTTAATCGTCACCTCTTTGACCTACCCTACGGCTGCACCAAGGTGTGAGATTAAATCCTTAGAATGGTAGGATGAACTGCATGCATGACATCACGTTTATAATTCCTAAAATTTATTATTTGTTGTGGTGTATGATTTGACTTACACTTCTGTCATGATTTATTTTCGCAACTACATATCATCTCATGGTATCTAAACTGCTAAACATATTATATTGACTAATAACGACTTCGTAAAAATGGAAAAGTAACAAGAACGTTGAACTCATAAATCGAGAATGCAAATTAATTTTTCGGAAGAGGATGTTCCTCCTAAGCCATCAAACTTAAGTAATTAATAAGAATGTCAGTGCTGTCACTTGTGTTGAACGAGAGACAACCGATATTAGTTTAAAGATGACGAGAATAATTTGATATCAATCTCACCAGACATCCCACAGTTTACGAGTTGTGTCTACTCTTATAAACTGCTAGTTCACGGCCATTTCCTTTATAGAAAGCCAAGAATGGGAAAGTAAATGTCTAAAAGTGTAAGTTATCAAAACTAAACAAGTTTAAGGCTAAACCGAAATATTAATAAAAGAAAGCATAGGATAAGGACAGTGATTTCGGATCACTAACCTATGAATCCTTAAAGACTTTCTTAACTGGGATTATGACCCGGAAGCTAAAGTTCTTTTGTAAGAACAAGGTAGCTGGGCATTCATGATGAAGAGTAGACAACGGGCCGTTATTTCAGCTAAAATAGTGGGAGTGATATTAGGAACAAAATTTCGGATTTTAATCCTTGAATATCGCAGAAATTTAATTTCTGTTTTCAGATTCGTTGGAACAAATGGATTCACTTTCAAATCGATAAAAATAGTTGCCTTAAAGAAAGTGAATATGACATTTGTATACGATTCCAAGACTCGGACTTTTGTTTGATAAAGTCAGAACCACTAAGTAATGCTAAAAAGGTATATGTAACACATCATAAACTATTAAGACAAATGGTTTCCGTATTTAGATAAACGATTCTTCAGCATCTAATAATTAGTGCATATATCATAAAGATAAGATCTGAAGACTGGCCAAGGGTGATTCCTATCTCCCCGTCTAAGAACATTATCTCAAAGGAAAAATGACTAAGTAAATTTTCAATTTGGAAAGGGTTATAGAGCTAAAGAAGTATCATGGCTTGTTCATATTGACCTTCGGGGTCTTATGAAGGATACAAGCTAGTAGGAGCTTTTGAGTGGTAGACATTTTGTCTGACGACTACTCGAACGCCGATTAGTTTATTTAAATATTTGGAGGAATCTCTGATATTACCAGAGAAACGAGTATTCCATGCTCAGATATAGGCTATAGCATTAGTGTTTGGAACTGATGCTTGGCCTACCTCCGAGTGAAACGATTTCACTGAAAGGATAAACCATGTATTGTCTGGTATAGTAATTGATATGCTACATTACATTGCTTAACTCAATTAAGATATTGATTGCGAAATAACGGTTTACATTATTATGTGACACCGAGAAGTCTACCTAGAAGATGCTTATGAATTTGTGGATAAAGAATGAAGTACATTTATTCCACTTCCGCGAATAGAGGCATTTAGCACTAGTGCTTGAAGGTTTGACTGGAGATTTTGCATACAAGTTTAGATGGAGACCGTTCGTGAAATATCTTAATGAAATGAGTAAAGGTTGGTTATAAGATTCTTAAGATCGGATAGTGACGGTTACACTGTTACATCCTTTATAAAAGAATGATTAAATAACAACCTTAGACCTTGAAGTACAGTTACTCAAAGAGTTACTATCTGATTTAATCAGACCACATCCAACATTGGTTGTTGGGGATTACACTGATAAATGCTGCTGAACCAGATCAGAATGTCAATCCACCCAAATGCAGTGGGAGTATGGTTTATTCATTGACTCGCTATGATCATGCAGACTTTATGATCTGCTGGGGGTGATTGATAACTTATGGCCTTTTGGAAGGATTGTATAGGATTCTGATAAAAGGAGGTCGGTATAAAGCCATATACCTGTAAATGGAGTTTTGGTACTCCAGTTCTGTTCATACTCTTGTAGAACCACCTGAGTGTCTTAGGCCCAGTGGGAGTAATTGGATCTACATGCAAAAGAGTCGAATGAATGGGAAATTTTATCTTTTCAATGCAAAACTAAATGGTCTAGGGGAAATTCCCTGAGAAGTAGAGAGTTAACCAGGGGTGATGCCCTGAAACTCTCTCGCCACTTGGCCTTGCTTGACTTCTTGGAAAGCAGAAAAGTTCAATAGGGGCGATGCCCTGAATATTTTCTTGCCAAACAACGGAGTCCGATCTTATTCGGAACAGAAGGGTTTTAGCTTAAAGCCAATGGCAGATTTACTACCTATGCTTATATCCATCGGTAGATTAAAGCAAACCTCTAGGTCATTAAAAGTCACATGTTTTGGAATGCGTGGGCTTGACCAGAATATTGATGAGTCTTTTGTAGACTAAAGAATCAATATTGGTAAAGTAGTAGACGTTAGTGTTAACAAAAGATAACACTGCAACATTTGGAAACAACATGGGTGTGTTATCTGAAGTCAAGAACTGACGAGCCAAAGATTCTCTAAACTAGAGAAGTGGACTTTATTCTTAGAATCAATTTGGTCGAATTCATGAGAACAAGTTCTTTGGAAGTATCCCATTCATCTTGTTGTTAAGATGATGATGCATTTTCGAATGCTAGATTCAACGAGAGGTTTCCTACCCAACCCCTGATATAGAGGAAAGGGGATAGATTCTCTTTTGGATAAAGAAAGTCAGATTATTAAAAGTCAATTGTAATCGAATCTTGGATTCGAGCAATGGGTAGCAGTATAGTACATCCTCAAGTACCTTTAGAGAACGAGGAGTTGTATGCTTGAGTATTCGGGTGCAAACCTGAGTATTGTTGACTACACTGATTCTGATTTTTGTCGGATTAAGGATGATCGTGAATCGATCTCAGGCTCAGTGTTTACTCATAGTGATGGAGCTATAGTCTGGAGCAATCCAGTACTGCCAATTTGAGTCTATTAGTCGAATACATAGCTACTTTCGGAGCAGCTACAGAGGCAGTATAGCTTGAGAGGTTCATTGCTGATCTGGGAGTAATTCCACTTCTGGGTAAGTCGATATCACTTCGCTGTGAAAACAGTGGAGAGGTAGCTTATGCAAAGGATCTTCGCGGTCACAAGAGGTCAAATGCATATTGAGAGAAAGTACCAACCTGATCAGACAGACCGTACAGAGAGGCGACGTTTCGGTCCTAAAGATCGCCTCAAAACTGACAACCTGCTGATCAGGTTACCAAGTCTTGTGGCATCTAAAGTGTCACCGATGAGCACTTGGTGGGTATGGAATTGGGAGATATGTCTCATCCGCTTTAGAGCAAGTGAGAGAATGTTGTGGATAGATAGAATAAGGGCAAGGTGCTCTAAAAACAATTCTTCGCTTGTCTTTACGGGCAAGAGGGAGATTGTTAGACGTAGAGTGCCCGAAAGGCAATTGTTGCTTGTCTATACGTGCAAGTGGGAGATTGTTGGAAGTAGCGCCCGAAAGACAATTTCTGTAATTGTTTTTATAATCAATAAATGACAGATTTATTCTCATCTTATTACTTGCTTCGTGCTTGTAAGTAATACACTACTGAAAACCCCAAGTTGTATCGTATGTAGCCATATAACTTAGTGTGTGTCACACATGAGGATTAAGTTTATGGTGATACACTTGAAATGATAGTCCGTGGTGAAATTAATCAAAGTATAGGGTCTATTGATTAAACCACCATTAATGCGCCCATAACACTTTATGGTGTGATTGTCTTATCCGGACCGTCGACATTGGTTGTCCAAGTGGGGCATTTATTTATGATGAGAGTCATATAGGACTGGACCGATTTAATCTGCGTTTCTCATATAATTCTGTGATTGAGAAATCTTATTAAATCACAAGATGATCATATATGGATTAACCTTAATCCTGAAGTGATTGCATACTCCTACTAGTTTCAAGATAGGGTTTGATGTGTTCGTTAAGGATCGCTAAGAGGCGCCGTCCGAGTCACTTTCACGTTGGCACTATTCTGGAATGAGTGAGAAGTGTGTGTCTCACAGATATGGAATTCATTCCTTCCTGTGGGAAGTAGAAAGACAATCCCTTTATTTGTTAATCCTAGAAACTGATCGATCCGCGGAGTTCGTATTCGTTATGAATTAATTGATCACTAGTGGGTTAATGGTAAATAAGGATAAGTTGTATTGAAGAAGTTTTACGTAAATAATCCCGTTTCATTACGGATAGTCTATGGAGGGTTAGTTTATATGTAATGATTATATCAATGGACACTTATCGACTCGACTCAACGTTTTGAGAATAAGTTATATCTATAATCGATAGAGTTCAGTTTCGGATTTATGGTGGCGTAATTCCGGAATTAATAAGTTGAGTAGAAATATTCTGTTCGATGAATATTTTATTCAATTTATTGTAGCTACTGGTTATAGGTCCATGATCCCCGGGTTGACTCCTAACAAGCGAGTGTTTTCTCGTTTTATGGAACCTCGAAAATAAATTAAATAGTTGGTTTATTTAATGAATATGTGAATATTATTTATTTGGTAAATAATATGTAAAATAGAAAAGACATTTTCTATTAAATTAATGATGAGAGTGGCACCCCAAATTGTGATAAAGTCAGGAAACGAAATATTGCTAGATTATGTCACATGTGTAATTAATTAATTATCTATTTGTTGGATAATTAATGGATAAATTAAGAGATTGATTTTTTTGGGAATTATCTCTTATTTTTATGGAAAAATTATCTTTTCCTTATCGGAATAGGTAATTGTGGTGTGAAAATGATAACTCTCTTGACTAGTTATTTTCCTAAATAAAGAGAGTTCTCCTAGCACAATAAACACAACTAAATTGCGCCACTTATCAAATAAATGAGAGAAAAATTAGTTTTTGATCTAGTCATTAAATATTCGAGGAGGTTCTACGACGAGGATCGACGTCCACCAGTCGTCGTTTGGAGATACAACTCGGAAGATCACGGCTTCTCTCCGGTTGGGTAAATCTACTAGCATTCTTGAATATTGTTAATTATTTATGTGGATCATATCGTAGTAAAATTGCATGCGAATTTATTCATAGCTTCCGCTGTGTATGATCGAGTGTCTCGATCGGTGCTGAGAATCAGATATGACGATCAAATTATGGATCGTATCCGGATTTGGGTTTCTGTATATCTAGCAATTATCTCCCCATCCGTTAATGTGGAATGGGGTCTTTTGATGCATAGTGAAGCGGTGTCATTCGCTACGGAGATGAAGCATGGTAGCTCCATTCTGTTTCCTTGGTTGATTTCTAACCTTTGTTCTGCCTTGGTCCCTACCTGTCCATCGGACGAGTACCTTCCCTGGCAAAGTTCGATGAAATCCAATCCGGGTCCTCCACTGATCCCGGGTTGTTTTCCCAGGACGAGGAGTCGTCTTTTTAGTTTCCTTTTGTAATGTTTGTTTTTCTTGTTTTCATAATGAGCTTTCCAAGTGCCTTTAAGTTTGTGTCTTTACTTTAAAAGTTTGAAATATTCCCATCCTTCGAGTCCATCAAACGGGCACGTGGCCCGCTTGTTTTTGGCGAGCTTGAGAGCGTTGATTATCGAGGTCGCTGGAAATAACTGAATCGTAAAAACTGGACCTATTGTTGTCAGATCTGAATGTTGAATCGAAATTTTTGATGTGCGGCCCCCTGGTTTCAAGTAAGATCGGAGCCGTGTCACAGCGAGCTTGATTGAGACATGGTCAGTCCGGAAAACCTTGGTGTGCTTGAAAATTCCGGCCTCCTTCACGAGGTCGGGCTTGTCAGTTTTGAGATGAGATGGAGATACTCCCACTCTGTCAGGCATTTATTTCGGAGACCTATGGTCTTCCTAGAAGACCGTGCGCCTGATTAGTGCAATTAAATATAGGCCAGACTTCAACTTTGAATTTGAAGAGTCAGGTAACCGTAACTGTAGGATCCCTTCAATTACCACTGTTGGTGCACCCTCTTCTCTTGTATAAATAGAGCCTTGGTCGTTTTAGAGCTTAGAACACATTTTCGAAAATTGTGCTTTTGTTTCTCGCTCTTACTATGTCATCCTCCTCTCGGCTCTACCTCTCCCACTCTATTGTCTCCCTTCTTTAGCACGGCGTCCGTCAAAGCTATCCGTAATTATAGGGTTTATTTTTCCGATCGTGCGCACTTACCCGAAAGGATTTCGAATTTAAACAAGATTGATGAGAGCGAGGTCCTCGTTCCGTGTATCCTATTCCGGGTGGCGCCACTTCCTTCTTGATCCTATTGGGAGGTGCAATCCGACCCCGGTTCGTGAGTTTTATGCCGTCTTATCGAGGCTCGCCGTCGAAGAAGTCTCCTCTGTTTCCGTTCGGGGTATCCAAGTGCGCTTTACCCCGGCCGCCATAAGCAAATTTCTGCACCCAGTTCAATTACATAGAGCCCGCTGCGGATAGGGGGAGATACGGATATAAGTCAAAAGCAAACTTAAACGAAAATTCACTTGAAGACTAGCAATAACTCATACATATCATATCAAGAACAATCGAACCACTAAAGGATTACCTGTGAAAGGATAAATGAGCGGTTGTCTGTAAATCTTTGCCTAAAAGCAACCGGAGATCACCGTGAAGCAAATTGAGCCTTCGCCGAAAAATCGCTATCTCGTTGGAAAAGTAGGTTGGAAAAGAGGCAGTTTTCGCAAAAGTATGCAAGTGAAAGGGTAGCCCTCTATTTATAGACAGGACTAGAGGCGGGAACTGAACCGTCGTGTCTGAAAAATTCTAAATTCAAAAGTAATCATAAGGCACGAAAAACGAAGCGTCACCAACCAATCAACCACCGCAGCTCGTCACGTCAGCCGTCACATCTTTTGCCGAATCGAGGTTACGCCTCCTACACCACGAGTACTTAGCCGGCCTCGGCTCTAAGCCCGTCCTCGTCACAAAGACGGCATTTCACGCCAAATCCAACATTTACTTATAAGCCCAATAACCATTGAGATCGGCAACAAACGCCTCCCCCAGGAAACTATCGAAACACATCTTCCAGGAAAGCGCCGACAAACTCTACTACATGCCTTACACGCTGCGAACTCCTTTGGAGGGAATCGGCAAGGCACGGAGTAAGGGGCCATTGATATGGGATATCCGCACACGGTCTTAAGGACCCGGGTCTAACCCAATCGGAGGTCACGTCATACTCGTCGAGCCTAGCTTCGCCTTCATCCTTCTTGTTGCCAGGAGGGATTCGAGTCGCAAGTTGCGGAGCCCCTCGTCAACTCGGACCCAGGCCAGGCCTTGACGGTCCGAGGAACATCCACACACTTACAGCCTCCTAACAAGTCAAAGGAAGACCGGACTCAACTCCCCAATCCGGGAATGATTATATTCGAAGCGACAAGATCATCCTCGAGCTTGTAGAGAGATCAACGATCTCATCCCAGATCATCGTCCCCCCATCCGAGATCACGTTTAACGCTTAATCGTGATTTATTATGTCTTGTCATCATTATCATAATCTTGCTTAGTCCGTTGACTATAAATAGGAGTTGTATGTAACTCACAAAAAATCCAAGAATGAATACAAGCGAGCCAAGCTCGCCAATTTGTCGAATCCGAGTTCTTGATCATATAACCGCCGAAACTTCATATATATATATATATATATATATATATATATATATATATATATATATATCCTCCTCCGCAATTACCACCCACTTCACCGGAGAAATCATAATAAACTAGCCAGATATCCACGCGGCCCAGCCGTTACCGCCGCCATGATAGTTCATGCCACATCAATAATGATCAATGATGTAAAAGTATGTTGTATCATTTTATTGTTACAATTGAATGTAATGATGTTTAATTCATACTTGAAGAAGAAAAAAAGTTATTTTCGTTAACTCCGAAAATGTGAAGAAAATTGAAAATCTGATACCCTTCTATCGGATTGAGCCGTGTCAAGTTGATATTCTCTATTACTCGAGCTCGATCGAGTCGTAAAAGGCGATATCGATCTCGGCTTGTTAAGTAGTCGATATAACTTGATTTGATTCTTATGTTTGATTGTTTTTTTAGAATTTATTTAATTTTTCAAAACATGACAAGCAAAAGCCCGACTCATTTAATACTCGACTAATATTTAAATATCAATATTAAATATTATCCGAAATTAAATTTCACAAATCAAACTAACTTGATTAAAGTGAGTCACTCAATCACTACATTTTGAAGCTCAATATCGACTCAATTAATTATTCGTATAGCTCAACTTCAGCTCAAATTGGAAAGAACTGAATCGAATCAAATTCATTCACGAGTTGAATTAGAAGATATGTGCAAATATACCAAGGTACTTTAACTGGTATATTCCCGCCCTGCAGTGGCGGACCCAGGTTTTTTTTCCAGTGGGGGCCAAAATTTAAAAAAAAAAGGTGAAAAAAAAAATGAATTGCCATGTTTCGAACCCATGACCTTAGGGTATATAATTGATCTTCTAACCGGTAGAACTAAGTGAACAACTACATTAAAAATTGTATGAAATAATATACATACACAGTTTTAATATTATAAGAGGGTATATTAGTAACTTCGCCCGGATATTTGAGTGGGGTCCATGCACCCCACCCCTAAAGGGCTGGGTCCGCCCCTGCCGCCCTGTGGAATGTGAAGCCAAAACCTAAACCCCTTTTCCCAAACTTTATTATTTTTTTCAAAAAAAAAAAGGGGTTTTGATTACCAAATTTGAGGCCAAAGAGCTTTGGATATGAAATCAACAGTGTTGAGGAGCTTAAATTTATGAAGGTAACCGCTGAATCTACTGCTATGATTCTTCATCCTGTTTATAGGTACCATTTTTCTTTTTCATTCGCAATTAATGGCTTGTTAATCTTTGAAGTTTCTTCGTATCACAGCTTGCTCGAGTGGAGGAATTGAACTTGGGGCTTAAAATGGATGAAATTGCAGTAGAAAAGAGCCTATTTTTATAGTTCATATAGCGTTTGTATAGTTAATTTTCTCCAAGTTTTGGTCAATCTGTTTCTACCTTGATTTTCAGTAGCAAGAGCTCAATTTAGTGCCTGATATTAACTAGTTTAATCTATTCAAATCAGCTGAATCTGATAAGATGAACCGGTGGCTAACAATGAAGCGAAGAAAACCGAGAAGAAATCTTCATAAATCTTCTAGGAAGAGACAAAAAAGCACCACTCTTGATATGGTTGTTGATAGGATAAGTGATTTACCGGACCCGATTCTGAGTATTGTTCTGTCTTTTCTTCCCACCACAAGGAATGCTATAGCCACATCCACTCTTTCAAAAAGATGGCGATTCATGTGGAAGACGGTCCATAATCTTGTATTCTTTCATTTGGGTCGTAGGGAAGGCGATGATATGAGATTCATAGAATTCGTTAACCGTGTTTTGCTTCTCCATGATGCTACATTGCTAAATAAGTTTCTTTTGTTCTGGAAACCTAGGTGTAATTTAGTTCATTTAAGATCTTGGATCAAAACCGTGATTACAAGAAATGTCCTTGAGCTTGCTATAGGTGTTGAGACTCGTGTTGGTCCGGATAGTAGGCCTAAACCAATTAAAATGCCGATAAGTGTTTTCAACTGTGAGTCATTACGGTATTTGGAGTTAGATAGCGGCATTTATTTTTCTGAAGCAGATGTGATTTTCCTTCCAAGACTTGAAGGTCTAGAGCTTGTTAAAGTTGATTTCGAGTCAGAAATGGTTTTTGAAAAACTTATTAGCGGATGTCCGGTGCTGAACTTTCTGCACCTAGAAGTGGACGTTGACTACATGTTAAATTATTTTGGAAAAAATTATGGCGATTTTACCTATAGGATTTCTTCAACTTCAGTGAAACATCTTGAGCTGTGTTTTTGTTATAATTTGGAAGAGCCACGTGAAGATAATTTTTATTGCAGCCTGGCGTTAGAGACTCCCTCACTTGAGTACCTCGGGCTAGGAGGTTTTTTATATGAGATTAATGTGCAAAAATGCCTAAGCTCTATGGTTGAAGCGAGTTCAAAATCGAACTACTTGATATTGATTTCTCTCGATCCCAAGTATCGTGATTCAATCGTTGAAGTAGTTCGCGCTTTTGACTCGTGCAAATATTCTAACTTTATCAAACGATGCTATGATGGTAAGCTACTCTATTCTTTAGGAGCATTAACGAGTTGTCTATCAATATTAGACTTCTATCTTTCGTTTGTGATGTTTTTTTTGCCTACATTGGATCACTTATGTTTGATCTTTTCAGGCTCTTAGCCATGCCGAAATCGCCTTGTCGACCGAGTTTAAGAGATTGGTGAAATTGGAGATGGCGATTGCATGTTGTCATTGTTGTGTCTCATTACGGGATTTCATTCATTGCTCGACAATTTAGAAGTTCTTACAATTATTCGAGTTTGGTAAATGAATCTCAAAAGCGTGTGTCACACAGAGTACACGAATTTTTTGTTCATTAAACAACATTGCCAAGTAATAATGATTGTTGATGCGTTTTCTTTGATGTCGTATCCTAGAGGCGATTTTCATGTTAATCACTCGGACCGGAAGCCTCCGTAGTAAGTTCCGAGATGCTTGACAAACAAACTTAAAGAAGGTTGTATTTGATGTTTATTGTGGTAATGCCGATGAGCGTGAAATGATACGTTATATGCTAAAGCATGGAAGTGCTCTTGAACTTATGCAACTTAAATGTGAGAGGGACACCGCAAAGTTCGAATTGCTACAAGAGATATGTAAGTTCCCAAGAAAGTCTCCCGTTTGTGAGGTTGAATTCATTGTTGTTGATCAATCCATTCCAGATCGAGTTGTAACAAGCCCAAATTCTCATTCGGTCTTGGGTTCGAATCGAAACAATCGATCAATGTGACCTCGGGGGAGAATATAATTGAACAACAAAAAATGATTGCATCCGCAATCCCGCACCATCGTTGATATAGAGAACATTTCGTAGATTTACACTTGATTTGTTTTCTAGTGTGTTTGAAGACGCGGAATGATGATTATGTATCCGTTTCGAATTGTGTTTGAAGAAATTGATCCATTACCTTCTGTAGATGTTAAGTTCTGTACTTCTTTTGACAAAATTGTTAGTTGTTGCACGTACGCTTAGCAAATGTTTTTGGTTGGCACGAACGTTTATACAGTGCGGATATGCACTCTCAACCATATCTGCGCTAGGGGTGTAATCGAGCCGAGTCGAATCGGTATTTCCTCAAACTCAAACTCAAACTCGGCTTGACTAAAAAAAGCTCGGGGCTCGTGCCATCAAAATGCAAGATAGAACTCGACTCGTTAAGTACTCTATGTAACTTGGCTTGTAAGCTTGATTATTTTTTTATAGAATTCATGTAATTTTCATAAAGTCCGAGCTCGACTAGTCTAATACCCTACTCGAATAATAATTTATGACTTGTCTAATATATTATTTTAGTAATAATTTTTATAATTATAGTTAATTAAATAATTATTATAGCTCGATTAAATCACGAGTTACTTGATTACTATATTTTAAAACTTGATATCGACTCGGTTGATTATTCGAGTAGCTCGTCTCAATCTCAAACTTAAAAAAAATTGAAACGAATCAACTTCTTTACGAGTCAAACACGAATAGCTCAACGTTTCAAGCTCGAACTCAAAGAGCCGAAGCGATTCATACACGAATAGCTCAACGTTTCAAGCTCGAACTCAAAGAGCCGAAACGAATCAACGACTCGAGCTTGAACTCGAAAAATCCGAAATGAATCAAAAGAAAATTACGAGTCATACACGCAAAACTCAAGAACTCGAGTTCAAACCCAAAAAAAAAAAAAAAAAAAAAAAAAAAAGAAGAACTAATACGATTCAAGCTTATTTATTAGTCAAACATAAATAGCTCAACCAGTAACCCAATAAACTTTACGTCTATTGTTCTTTTCCACAAAAATTTTTCCCATACTATATTTTCATTTCCCGCCTTTAATTGTTCTTATCATTGTTCATCATTCTCACAACCTCTCTGTCTCTACAACTAATTTTGATATTTCCAGTTTAGCTTGGCGTTGTATGTTTTGCATTGGATGCCCCATTTTTCGTTCATCAAAGCCAAAGATCTTGTTTATGCAATTATTAACGGTGTTGAGGAGCTTCAATTTGTCAAGGGAATCGCTTAATCTACTGCTGTGATTCTTCATCTTGTTTATAGGTTCGATTGTTTTGTATTCGAAATCAATCGCTTGTTAAATCCTTTATTCTTATCACAGATAGCTACAAAATTAGGGCACGTACAAAATTGGGGCTGAAATTGATGGAATTTCAGCAGAGCAGAACAAGGCCCATTTCCGTAGTATATCCAGTGTTTGTACAACTAATTTCTCCCTAATTTCTTGTTAATCTATGTCTACTTTTGCCTTGATTTTCATTTGAGAGCTCGGTTCACTTTGTTTATAGTAGATTAGCACAAGTTTAAGTTATTCCAATCAGCTGAATCCGATAGGATTAGGTAGGTAATGATGAAGCGAAGAAAATCGAGAAAAAATGTCCATAGTTCTTCTAGGAGACAAAAAAACAGCATTCCTGATTCGGTTGAAATGATTAGCGCTTTACCGGAGCCCATTTTGGGTACTATTGTAACGCCCCGTTCCCGGACACCGAGTCCTTATTCGGAAAAGGAACGTTCGGCACGTATAAAATAAAAATAAATTCACTTTATACATAAGCCTCTACTACGTCGTATCAAATGAAAAGAAACGGAAGCAAAAGACTCGGGTATAAGAATTCCTCCAAACAATCCAAGAATAGAATAAACTCTAAAGATGGAAATGTAACTTTATTACATTCAAAAGGAAAATACGAAATCCAGAAGAAACGTACGACAAGTCTCGAAAGACCAAAAGTCTACTCCAAAGGTACCAAAAAGTCTAATAAAAGAATAGCAGAATAAATAAATAATAAGTCTTCGACTAGGCGTCATCAAACGTTGTCATCGAACTCCTCCTCATAAACATGATCGACCTGTTCGTCTTCTCACTCCCAAATACATAGAAAACATGCATTCGAGATAAGTACAAAGTACTTAATAAAAGAGAGAAGCTATGACAACAATTATAATTTATAAAGAAAATATAATTAATCGTTTAGTTGTTTATGTGAGACCGACTCAATCTGGGGTTCATTTCATGTCCATCAACATGAACTGACTAAACGTTGCTACTTAGCTTATCTGTGTTACAACCGCACTCAAGGGCACTACGCCTGATGTATATCCACCAGGAGATATCGATTGCAACATATTAGTGGATCACACCAATATCCACGGAGTCTAGAATAGGTAGGCTCCGATAGTGCGCACATTGCGGCGAAGTTCCTCCACTGCCATTTATCCGTTTATAGGCCAACAGAGTTGTTCGCTTTATCTGCTAGGACACATATCGCGATATAGACTGGTGTCTATCCAAGAGAGACATGTTGTTTAATCTTTTACTAGTCAAGTACGTATTTATAAAAATGATTAACTAACCACCTAAGTGTTTTCAATTAATCTCCCTCACAATTACTACTCTCTTCCTAGACCACTAGACATAACCAAGGCCTAGCAAGTACACAGACATTGATGAATACTAATTCATCAAAGCACAAGCCTATCATGCTCTTCCGACGGATCCGTACTTCAACTCCCTTTAAGAGTACATTCGGTGTTTTAACTGAACGAATCAGAAGCTCAATTCAGGCTTGTTCATGTTTACACAATATTAACATATCATAAATAAGGGTTTAAAACCGAACAACATAGCTTAAACTTCATTTAAGTGCAAACTGGGGCAATGCGTGCGCATTCCCTACTTCTAAAACCTGCTGCAATTGTATGTCCAAACAATGCGTGCGCATTGTCTACAATGCGTACGCATTACCTGACCAGAACCTAAGCTAAAACTCTCTGTTTGAATAATGCGTGCGCATTCTTATGAATGCGTACGCATTCAGCAACCAGAAACAAAACCAGAACACTCTGCACATGGAATGCGTGCGCATTCTAGTGAATGCGTACGCATTCAGCGTCCAGAAGCCAAACCTGCAAACCTGTAACAGGAATGCGTGCGCATTGCTAGCCAATGCGTACGCATCCTGCCTGCTGCCCTAAATTCTGATTTCAACACTTAACGATTTCTAATCCGTTTCTAACCCAATTAACATCAAATTAAGCACAATAAAATACAGAAAAACATATCTAATCATACCATGACATCTATGATCATTGATCTGTTAGGAAATCTACGCGGGAACGCAGCGGAATTTAAAATTTTATTTCCTTTTAACAAGGATCGACTTCGTTTAAGCAATAAACAAACAAGTAGTAGACGGTGGTTACCTTGGTTGATCTATAAGATCGACGCTTTGACCGTCTAAGGAGAGTAGTTCTGCATAGAGCCGCCCAAGTGTTCGGCCTCTACCGCTAGTCCACACGAACTGCCCGCCGGAATCCCATCATGGATTGCTATTGGAAAACTCCGGTTGCTAGACCGGCCCTTTTCCCCTCTCTCCAACTCTCTATAAGATGCTATCTATTTTACACAAGAACTATTAGTTCTTGGAATTGTGTTGTACAAAAGAGCTTGACACCCACACTATATTTATAGTGTATGTGGCGCCATATCTAAGTGTGGAGGAGAAGAAAACATTTTCCCAATAAAATCAGGAAAATATAATTGATTGATTTATCTCATTTATTATAATATCTTATATTAAATAAATCTAGGATATTGTCAATATCTTATATTGAAAATTCCCAAGATATTGTCAATATCTTATATTGACAATATTTATCTTTTATTATATTACCATAAATCAATTTACACATGTGTATATATCACATATATATAACACATATAAATCTATTAATATATATCATATATAAATACTATGGTGCGCATGCATGCAAATCCAATTTGCATTTAATGTACACACACACGCATGCATTCACAATATATCTATATATTATTTTATTTTATTAATATCTAATATTAATAATAGGTAATATCATTAATTAAATTACACAATCCAAGTGTATCTTATACACTCACAAGTTGCGCCCCATATGCCAATAAATTGGCATCCGGAATATTCTTTAATTAATATAATACTATTAATATCTTGTATTTAATTTATTCAATAATAAATAAATACCACTATATTAATTTACCACTATAACCTTTATAGTCTCGAGATAAACTTTCCTTATTTGGTTATCATCTATAACCACATTTTAATCCGGCTAGATGTTCATATGTGTGTGACCCGATAGGCTTCCGAATATGTTGGCCGTAGACACAAAGTGAAAATTACGAAAATGCCCTTCATGCCTAACGATCACGGGATAGCGTCAAAGCAACACACCGTGACCCCTAATCATCGGAAGAGTCAAATGCAATGACTACTACCTTTCATGTGAAACAGCTTACCGTGTAACTTACAATCCTATCGCCGTAATAATATCCATACGGTCGTTAGTCGAGTGTCAAAACATCAACGACCGTATCTTATAACTGGATATCAAGCTCTCTCGAAGTAACTCATTTACTCCCACTTTGCAAAGATTCACAAGAGTAAGACATTCCTTATAAGAAGGCCATTTCGGATATTCGATCCCAATCATAGGATACGCGATTCCCGGACGACCAATCATGTATACTCCGCATGCTTCAGTATCACACCCAATCACTACCGCATGATAGCCCCATGGCTAGGGGAAACCTCAATAGTGTCAAAGCATGATAATCCACACCGTGATGCCATGAAGACTCCGGTCTTAAGGATAATTACACAACCGCCACATAGTGTGACACTTATCCGTGTAAGTGGGTCAGTCTAACGTACGCATTCTCTAATACACGTCCACGTACAGTCCAAGTGTCTCTACACTTCGATAGACGAGATCTATCCCTGCCCTAAAGACAAGAAGACATCTAATACGTGCTAGCATGTTCATACTATCAATGCCCTGTTTGATAGTACATCAGCCTAGAGACATTTAAGTATCAAACTTATTAAAGTGATTAGAGATCTCATCAACCATAATCGCCTATCCTGGTTTTTCTATCACAGTTTAATACTAAGGATGTTATCATATAACAATTAACAATTGGTTCTCTAAAAGAACATATATATGACAACAGAAAAGCCATTTTATATATGTATAAACATAAAGAAATAGTAAAAACGATCCGACCCGGTCGGATCCGGTCCAACCCGATTGGGTTTAGGACACTATTCCAACAATCTCCCACTTGGCCTAAAACCAATCACTCGCACACACAAGACCAAGTTGAAACACAAGAATCTCATGCAATACTTGCAACTAGCCCTAGCCATGAACGGATCGCTATCCGTGGGGACTCAGACTATCTTCATATCACGCTCCATATGATCAAGTCAAAGGAACCGCCTCAACACATACACGAATCTCTGGACGAGACCCTGGTCCTTGCTTCAAGCAATGAATCCACTTACTATATCGGCTATATAGAAAAGGTGGAAGAACCGCACAAGGTTCGGGAATGAACCTTCTAGATCCATGTACTGCTCCCGCTGCGCCTCTAAGGCACTACTGTGTTTTGGCCTAGTTGTAGAATTTACAGTGACCCATGGGCTAGAACATTTCCAACTCACTGTATCACTTAATCAAAGTGACTGCAAACCCAGACAGCAGCTCCCACTCGCCTTCATAAGACTCAGGATATACGTCTGTATAACTACGTTTATTTAATTCCAAGTTTCAATAAACTATGAACTCTTCCTTAACTTGTTTAAGGATATTCTCGACATTCACCAGATTTACTTTCATACTTGCTCATGACTATTCATGAATTATGAACATACGGCATTTCCTTTATGATGGTTCCAATTTCCGTAGCAAAGGAAACCTTTCATAATCATCATCTTTCACCTTATCTTTAGGACTAACGTCCTAACATAGATAGATCATGAGAACACCAGCCAGCAGTATCTCCCATTGCGATCTATGCTAAACTCTTTTAGCATCACATCTATATAGGTAAACTATAATCTAACAGCAGCTAAATCTATCGCTATAGATTCTTATTTCTAAAATAAGAACTGCTAATCCAAGTGCTTTCGTAAAGACCTTGAACTACCAAACATTAATTGACTGTGACATGGGGTGATAATTCTCGAGAGAGATATCTAATACCTTGCTCAAAAATCATAACACACTCCCACTATCCATCTTGCACATAGGGCATATCCTTCTTTTGACTAAATCAAACTCCTTTGATTATCAAACAAAGAAATTGTCTAGAGAAACTTGTTTGAGTCCATAAATGGATCTCGTGGGCTTTCATATCATGTTATCGTCTATGAACATCGAGCCGTCTGCCCAACGTCTTCAACACTATCATATAGTCATGATACGAAGTTATAACAAGCATAGTCTGAATAGAACTGGGCTCAGCCGTACAGGGACATTCCCTCTAGGTAAGACAGACTAGGTTCACAACCTGGTTGTCACCGATGGAATCTAATTCAGATATTATGGCTCCTGGCCATATCTCTCAATCTTGCCTTTCAAACATTCTTTCATAAGTCGTGAGATATTCATTCTTCAAGATGAACGTACCTGCAGCCCTTTCAGGCTTGAGGTTATCTACAGACTTACAGAACTTTTGTGTGCACTGAGCACTATTCTACACCTCATCGCTATGCGGCGTCTGCTCACGTTCCAATGGTTGAATATATCTTTGTGGTTCTCAAACTACTTTTGAGATCTAATTTACTCCCACTATTTCTTTTGGAAGAAACACTTCCTCTAGAAGACAGCATGTTTGGAGACAAACATTTTGCTCCGCGGATGAGTAAATAATGTCTAGCGTGCTAGCTAAGACATTCCACAAAGTCGCATATGTCGTACTAGGCTCCAAGCCTTTCTGACTCTACCTATGACAACTTCAAATCATCGGTTAAGATAGATTCGACATTATCCTCTTCCATATCTAATATGGAATTTATTCAACCTTTATTCTTTGGAACTCGGTTAAGTATAAGGGCACTATCCCGAAACGGGTAAGGGATACTTCGCATGGCTTGCGTCACACCTTTATCATATAAAGTGTTGTTTCCATTTTGGGAACATAATCTAATCGCGTATCCCAAAGATGGTATCCTTCAAGGGAGAATCTTTAATCCTTTTCAGACGATTTCTGAAAACACCCTTCAGTTATTAATTACTTCAATCCAATTGAAGATTAATTCCTAAGTAGCTCATCAATCTCATATTCATACTAGCTCGAACTTTTCGGGCTTTCCGAATAAGTACACTTGACTATTTCTAAAAATAGTCGAAGAGATTAATAAACAATTATTTGTGGCATTAATTGTCATAAGCCAACAAACATCAATATGTTTAGGCTTTAGACAATTTTTCTAGATTTTATAACCTTTTCATAAAAGGGTATTTTAGTCCTCTTTGGATAAGATACGTATGACCCACATGATTCATAATCATATGGTTCAACATCATCAGAATGACGTTTAGTTACACGCTTTCCTTCCAGAGAGACTATGTCTAGAACAACCACAAATATTAAGGATAACAGCCATACAAATATTTAGTTGAGATCTCATCACAGATATCAACTATATAGTGACATCAAACTAGTATGTTAGATTCAGTGACCTCCCAACTTTATCGGAATAACATTTATTCTTTACAATTGAATATGTCTACTAAATCCTAACAAATAACTGAAAGTATGTTCTTCATAAGAACCGGAACATAATAACATTTATTTAGTTCCCTTATTAGTTTACTAGATCCAGAATATGGTAAGTGTTACAACGTTTGCTTCACCTTCCATATCTGGATTTGACCTTTCTAATTTAATCACACTCGTAAGATATCATATATCTAAGAGTTGACTTGAACTTAGATAGATTTATCCCAACAGACTTGCTTAGAATAGAAACTTCAATAAGTTCTCTATTTAAGCACATGCCCTGACTTTCCTTTTTAATCCTTTAAGCACTTGAAAAATGTTTCTTATTGTAGTCTTCATAAGACTTAAGAAAGATCACAAGAGCCATGTCTTTAATTTCCTTTCATAAAGAAAATCTAAAGTTTATTAAATAGTTTATTTAACCTTTTGAATCGTATTCAAAACATTGACTATTTAATTAAATTTTAAGCAATGATGGAATTAAGTCGATACTTAAATCTTACAATTTTGAAAACAACCTTTCCAAAATTAGATGTGGTCATTCTTATCCAACGTTTGAATTAATTGTCATCGTATGACTGAATGATCATCTTGGATCGTATCCAATGTATGACTAATTCGTTGAAACTTATTTCAAATGATTTAATCACATCATGAGCTTCCGCTTTCATTAATAATTAAAGTCTCGGAGCACTGCATCAATTATGTAATCTCCTTGTCTCTAACTACTATAATGGGATTGCTCATGTCATTGCTTATTTTAAAAGGATTAAAATTACTTAACCATATTTGAGAACGTTTCTCAAAATTAACAGTCATAATTTGGTTTTTACTAATCGAGAATTAAACATAAATATAAAGTTTGCTAAAACTACAACATAAAAATGAAAATAAATGAGTGTTGTTGTTTATACACGCAAAATCAAAAATGGTCTTTTGGTTTATGATTTTGTTCCCACTAGTCAACTACTCCCAATTGACTTTCAAGAATTATTAATTTCTTTAGTGGACAAGATCCCACTAAACTACCGCGACCCCCGCTTTGGCTGGTGGGCCGAAAATAGTCTAATAGGTAGACAACATCCCTTTGTCAATCGTATCATGAAATAGTCAAACCCTTGCCTCTAAAATCCAAACGACCCCGCTTTGGCTGGGGGCCGAGAGAATTCTTAGTCAAGTCATAACCCCAATATTCGTGAGATCTCATACGATCATATCTCGATAATGACGATATACCCGAGGTAGGTCAACCCCCTGCTTTGGCTGATGAGTTGGATCCGAACAAGGCCTCTTCACCGTCATTATAATATGGGGAGGCAATTTCAACTTGATTCTTTTGAGGTGGAAGCATTTATGTAAATTAATTCACTTAATTAATTTTAATTATGGTCTCATCATAAATATGTCTATCTCTATAAACATACATCCTACACATTTATCTAGATCGTGCCTAGTCATGCATCTATCGTATCATATAAAATAAATACAAGCATAAAATAAATAAATGCGTAAAGTAACCGGTATGATCATGGACTTTTCTAGGTGCGGTTTCGAATACAAACCGACGAAACCGCGGGTCACAATCTAAAGGGCAACCGCAACCGCCAATAGGATCTTTAATGCTCCATTCTCCAATGGGATCTTTATTTTCGTCTTTCTTTGGTCTCCATCTTCTCGCTCCATTCTTGTTACATTTAATTCTATCGAATAAATTAAATACACCCGCCGCACACGGGGGGAGCTAACGGGAATGGGATAAATGCAGAAAATAAACTAGGTCACGTTCTTCATAACGGCCTAGGACAATTTTAAACCAACAGAAAATTAAATCATTCACATCTATCCTATTGGTCGAGTCCATGATCAATCGGTGTCCATATAATCATTTATATCTACTATATCTAATCCATACAATAAAATCTTATGAAAAAGATAAAATTAAAATTTAACTACTTGCGTCTTAATTAATCAATTAACATTTAATCTATTAAATAATTTTATCCAATCAATTAACTAATTAACATTTAATTAATTAAATGATTTTAATCGAAATAAAATTAACGATTAATTTTAAACAATTTTAATTTTAATTTTAATAAATTAGAACTATTCCAAAAATAAATCAAAATTAAAATTATGTCTCTTTTGTTTCTTTCATTTTAATTCGTAATCAAAAGGGATGCCTTTGATTTCCTAAACCAAAAGGCATCTTCCTAAACCAATATTGGCCACTTTCCAAAATCAAAATTTTGGAAGTGGCCTAGGCCTAGGCCTTTTACAAATCAAATATTTGAAAAGGGCCTAGGCCTATTCCAAATCAAATATTTGAAAGGGCCAAATAATTTTAGTTTAGGTTCGCCACTTTCCAAAATCAAAATTTTGGAAGTGGCCAGCTTTGCCAGCCTTTTACAAATCAAATATTTGAAAATGGCGCTTAGGCCTATTCCAAATCAAATATTTGGAAATGCCAATATTATTTTAATGCCATGTGGCATCCCAATGGCCCAAACTATTTGAATCATTGGTTAGCCACACGACACAACTAAACAAAGAGATATCAATCACAACTATGAACCATATTGAAACACAAAATACACAAAACAAAAATTTGGAGATCCGCCAGCATTGACCGGTCAACCAGGTTGCCCTGCCGCCGCTGCCGACCAGCCGCCGCCAGATCCCTTTTTTTTTCTTTTCATGTATCATTTTTGCGAATCAAAAATCTTTCATCTTTTAATTATGTGATTTAAACGATAAAATTAACTACAGCAAAATAACATGCTTATTGCTTAAGCTCGAAGCTCGCTCTGCTACCACTGTTAGGAAATCTACGCGGGAACGCAGCGGAATTTAAAATTTTATTTCCTTTTAACCAGGATCGACTTCGTTTAAGCAATAAACAAACAAGTAGTAGACGGTGGTTACCTTGGTTGATCTATAAGATCGACACTTTGAGCGTCTAAGGAGAGTAGTTCTGCATAGAGCCGCCCAAGTGTTCGGCCTCTACCGCTAGTCCACACGAACAGCCCGCCGGAATCCCATCATGGATTGCTATTGGAAAACTCCGGTTGCTAGACCGGCCCTTTTCCCCTCTCTCCAACTCTCTATAGGATGCTCTCTATTTTACACAAGAACTATTAGTTCTTGGAATTGTGTTGTACAAAAGAGCTTGACACCCACACTATATTTATAGTGTATGTGGCGCCATATCTAAGTGTGGAGGAGAAGAAAACATTTTCCCAATAAAATAAGGAAAATATAATTGATTGATTTATCTCATTTATTATAATATCTTATATTAAATAAATCTAGGATATTGTCAATATCTTATATTGAATATTCCCAAGATATTGTCAATATCTTATATTGACAATATTTATCTTTTATTATATTACCATAAATTAATTTACACATGTGTATATATCACATATATATAACACATATAAATCTATTAATATATATCATATATAAATACTATGGTGCGCATGCATGCAAATCCAATTTGCATTTAATGTACACACACACGCATGCATTCACAATATATCTATATATTATTTTATTTTATTAATATCTAATATTAATAATAGGTAATATCATTAATTAAATTACACAATCCAAGTGTATCTTATACACTCACAAGTTGTGCCCCATATGCCAATAAATTGGTATCCGGAATATTCTTTAATTAATATAATACTATTAATATCTTGTATTTAATTTATTCAATAATAAATAAATACCACCATATTAATTTACCACTATAACCTTTATAGTCTCGAGATAAACTTTCCTTATTTGTTTATCATCTATAACCACATTTTAATCCGGCTAGATGTTCATATGTGTGTGACCCGATAGGCTTCCGAATATGTTGGCCGTAGACACAAAGTGAAAATTACAAAAATGCCCTTCATGCCTAACGATCACGGGATAGCGTCTAGCAACACACCATGACCCCCAATCATCGGAAGAGTCAAATGCAATGACTACTACCTTTCATGTGAAACAGTTACCGTGTAACTTACAATCCTATCGCTGTAATAATATCCATACGGTCGTTAGTCGAGTGTCAAAACATCAACGACCGTATCTTATAATCTGGATATCAAGCTCTCTCGAAGTAACTCATTTACTCCCACTTTGCAAAGATTCACGAGAGTAAGACATTCCTTATAAGAAGGACATTTCGGATATTCGATCCCAATCATAGGATACGCGATTCCCGGACGACCAATCATGTATACTCCGCATGCTTCAGTATCACACCCAATCACTACCGCATGATCGCCCCATGGCTGGGGAAACCTCAATAGTGTCAAAGCATGACAATCCACACCGTGATGCCATGAAGACTCCGGTCTTAAGGATAATTACACAACCGCCACATAGTGTGACACTTATCCGTGTAAGTGGGCCGCCCTAACGTACGCATTCTCTAATACACGTCCACATACAGTCCAAGTGTCTCTACACTTCGATAGACGAGATCTATCCCTGCCCTAAAGACAGAAGACATCTAATACGTGCTAGCCTGTTCATACTATCAATGCCCTGTTTGATAGTACATCGCCTAGAGACATTTAAGTATCAAACTTATTAAAGTGATTAGAGATCTCATCAACCATAATCGCCTATCATGGTTTTTCTATCACAGTTTAATACTAAGGACGTTATCATATAACAATTCACAATTGGTTCTCTAAAAGAACATATATATGACAACAGAAAAGCCATTTTATATATGTATAAACATAAAGAAATAGTAAAAACGATCCGACCCGGTCGGATCCGGTCCAACCCGATTGGGTTTAGGACACTATTCCAACAAGATCAACGAAATGACACATCTTTCTAGCATTAAACTCCTTAAAACTTGATCTAAACCTTATAAACGATAATTGAGATCATAGGAAGAGTCTCTTACTTGTTTGCAGCCAAAAACTGATCCAAACAGCCTTGATGATCTGCAGCCCTTCCAACAAAACTGATATCCAAACAACGTACTCTTCACAACGGTTCCAATTCTCTCGTCTGATCTGAAAACGGTTAAGCAACGCTTCAGATATTGTGACAACTCTCTTGGCCTTTTCTCTTCTCCAAATTGCGCGAGAGAAGGAGCGTGGAGGCCGAATTCGATTAGTGTCTAGGTTAGGGAATAATCTCGATTTAATTATTCCTTAAATACCAATTTCCATTAAATCTCTTTTTCCATAATCACCCTTAGTTACCAAAAATCAGAAATTCCCTTTAATTATATACATAAATTCGAAAATTATATATATATATATATATATACTAACAATACACTTAACTCCAATAAAAGAAAAGAAATAATAATATTTCGTTTTCGCAAAATGACACGTCTGCCATTTCTCGAAAATCGGAATATTACAACTATTATGTAGACGTGGCGGTTCCGTGTCGGGCTGGTTTTTCTGGTTGGACCCGCCGGTTCCGGGTCCAAAAAGGAACCGGAACTGCCGGTTCAAATTTCTAGCCGGTTCTTCCGGGTCTCGGGAACCGGCGGGTTTGGAGGTTCTCCGGGCCGGTTCCGGGTCTCGGAGGTTCCCGGGTCCAGACGGTTCAGATCACAGTTCCAAAAATTCAATATTTTTTATAGAAAATTTGTATAACTTACGTTAGAATTAATAATAAATTATAAATGGTTATTAAACTATATATAATACTCCCTCTATTTTTTTTATCTGTCACATTTCAGAATTTGCCATTTATTATTTATCAGTCAATTTACATTTCCAATGCATCATTTATTATTTTTTCCGCCTTTACCAACAAAATATTTACATCTCCAATAAAAAACACAATTCAAATACTAAAAACTCCTTTATCAACAAAACATTTACATCTCCAATAAAAAAATACATTTCCAATACACATATTAATTACTTTCTTAATCTATGTGATTCTTCTCTCTGCAACATATAAAAAAACGGAGGGAGTATTTAATTTCATAACTATAGTTTAAAAACAAAACACGGCTCGGAACTTATATTCTAAATAATTTGTAAGTAAATTAAAGGATCATGTGTAGTTTTCTAATTGTATAATTTTTATGATTAATTTGTAAGTAAATTAAACGTATATTTCACATAGTGATTACGATGATATATATATATATATATATATATATATATATATATATATATATATATATATATATATATATATATATATATATATATATAAAAGTTGATTTTATATCTTGATAAATCGAGGCAAAATGTATATAATAGTTGTTTTATTAAGCAACATCATTACATAACTAAACAATACATCAACGACGGCACACTCGATCACTTTAATTTATTACAATACAATACAATACAATAAAGGATTGATACCGATATTCATCGTAACGGCGACACTGATAAAACTAAACTAATACAACAAATCACTACAACAAACAACATTCAACATTGATATTACATCGATTTTTCATAACGTGAATGTAGACGTTGTTACATGTCACATCCTACCCGTCTCGACGTCTCCGCGCATCATGCATATAATTTTCATATTCCTCGTAATGCCTTGTTCGTAAGTGCCATATATAAGAACCAAGACCGGTTCCACGCTGATGATCATACATTTTTTCGCAAATGTTACAAACAGCCTTAAATTGTGAAGGATTCACTTCCCCGGTAGTTTCATCAGTAACATTTTCTAGACGAAAAAAGAATCAAAAAGCCGACACAATGATAGACATTGCAAAATAATATATTTTAGAATGTGATAAAGTACACGAATTTATTCAGAACAACTTCAAATCACTATCCGAAATATATTATAATGGTAGATAATATAATGATAATATGAGACTTATAAGAGAATTGTGAGGAAAAAGTGGTGAAATAGGTGTGTATTTATAGTGTGATGAGTGTGTGATATTTTAAAATAAAAAAATAAAAACAAAATATTTTATTCAAAAAATTTGAAAAAATAGACGTTGGCAAGAGTTGGGAAAAAAAACGCCAGTTCGGGTCTCGGGGTCGGTTCCGGCCGGTTAGACCTCCAGTTTAACGGCCGGTTCTCAGGACTGCTGGTTACGGCCGGTCCGGGTCGGGTAGAATCTTAAACCGGGAGACCCGGCTACCCTCCGGTTTTAGGACCCGTGTACCCGCCGGTTTGTACCCGGGACCTGCCGGGTCGGACCCGGAAAAAGACCCGGAACCGGCCAGGTCTACTATTCTGTCTTTACTTCCTACAAAAAAAAAGTTGTAGCCACCTCTCGTTCTTTCAAATAGATTTCAATTCATGTGGAGGACTATCCGTAATCTTGAATTCTTTCATTTGGTTTATAGGGAAGAACAGTATGAAGGTGAAGATATGAAATTCGTTGAATTTGTCGATCGTGTTTTACTTCTCCATGATTCTAGTTTACTACATAAGTTCAATTTGTTCTAGAGACCTAGGTGTATTTTATCTCATGTCAATTCATGGATCAGAACTGTAATTGCGAAAAATGTCCAAGATCTTTTGTTGAGACCGGTGATGTACCAAATAGTAGTCCTAAACCGATTGAAATGCTGATAAGTGTTTTAAACAGTGACTCATTATGATTTTCGGAGTTAGATGGTGGCATTTATTTCTATGTAGAGGACGTCATTTGCCTTCCAAGACTCGAAAGTCTAAAACTTTTTCAGTTGACTTCAAGTCTATGAAGGCTTTTGCAAAGCTTATAAGCGGATGTCCAATGCTGAACTTTCTACTCGTACATATTGACATTGACTACATGATAGATTATATTGGAAGAAGAGATCATGATTTTACGTATATAGTATCTTCAACTTTCTTGAGACGCTTTGTGCTATGTATGAATAAACAGCTGCACTTTCTAATTTTTAATCGTAACATGATGTTAAAGACTCCTTCACTCGAGTGCCTCACGATAGATGGTCATCTACATGAGGATTCATGTAAAATAAAGTCTAAGCTCTCTGGTGGAAGTTAACTTAATGATTGATTTGCATGAAGATGATTTCTACGAAACCGACATTTGCAATGCATTCGTTGATGTAGTTCGTGCTTTCAATTGTGCAAAAACTCAATATTTATCAAGCAATGCTATGTGGGTAAGCTACTCTTTTTCTCTAGGAAGATTAATGTTTTGTACATCGGTATTGGATTTCTACACTTGTGTTTGTCAATGTTGCTGCCTACGTCGGATCACTAACGTTTGATATCATCGAGCTCTTAACAATGCCACAATCGGTTTGTCGACTTGCGTTTAAGAGATTGGTGACATTCGTCACGAATCTTATTGCGTCATTGTTGCTTATTACAAGATTTCACCCAATCCTCAGACAATTTAGAAGATCTCACGATATATCAGGTTAGTGTTTGCAAGAGAGTTCGGTTTTTGTTAATTAAATAATGTTAAGTATAATTATTGATGTGTTTTCTGTGATGTCAGGGTGGTAGAACCGATAGTCATTCTCATCACTCAAACTGAAAAAGCTCCTGTAGAAGTTCCAAGATGCTTGTCAAACAACTTAAAAAAGATTGAAATTCATGTTTGTTTTGGTTTGGCCGATGAGTGTGAAATGATACGTTATATCTTAAAGTATGGAAGTGCCCTTGAACTTATAAAGATTGCATTAGATAGAAACCAGGAGGACGAAAAGTTTGAGTTGATTCAAGAGATTTGTAAATTCCCAAAAAAGTCTTCAGCTTGTTAAGTTGAATTCGCAGTTGATCAGTACAAGCCAGATCCTGTTGTAACAAGCTGAAAATCTGTTGAGACTACTCTCGAAGACACTACGTAATTATCACTAGTTTATATTTATGTCGTATTTATCTTTTATTAATTATTACTTGGAGCCCAAGTATTTTGTACACTATATATTGTACCTATGCTCAATCAATTGAATCAATGAAAATCAGTTTGCATTATACAATTATTATGGTATCATCCACCATCCACATTCTGAAATTAAACCATTCCAATTATCATCTCTGGCGAGCTCAAATCGTCCCGTATCTCCGCGGGCAAGGAGTTTTTGGATACATAGATGACTCCATCAAAAAGCCACAACAAACACTCTTAACTGCCGCTGGTGCATCTTCTCCAAATCTTTCGTATGACACATGGATTCAGCAAGATAATCTCATTCTCAGCACCATTACTTCCTCTCTCTCGGAAGATGTTCTCGCACAAGTCTATCACACATCTACATCGGCTGAAATCTGGACAACACTTCAGACGAACTTTGCTTCACAGAGCCGAGCTCGGCTCGTTCATCTATGTACTCAGTTAGCCTCCACGAGAAAAGAGTCATGCACAACCGCTGAATATTATAGCACCATCAAACGCATCTCCGATGAACTTGCCATGGCCGGCCACCCTCTCTCCACCGAAGATACTATTGCATATTATTGGCCGGATTAGGCCCGGATTATGACTCCACGGTGACTCTATTATCAGCTCGTGATCAGTTGACATTGGAGGAGGTTTATTCGATTCTCCTCACGACGGAAGCAAGGATTCAACAGCACCATCCAACTGCTCCATCACCACCGGCGCTGTCTTCTTCCGTCTCCCCTCCAGCCGCTGCTAACTATTCACAGGCTGGCAATAATTATTCCAACCCGAATAATAACTCTCTTGGACGTGGAAATTCAGGATCACGGGGGCATGGTCGTTCAGCCCAGGCCGAGGCTCCGGTCGTGGCCATAAATATCCACCGGGTCAGGCACCAACTTGTCAACTTTGCTTCAAAATGGGTCATACAACACAAGAATTATGGCATCGCTTTGAAACGAATTTTCAGCCTTCACCTCCTCCGCAACGCAACCCTCGTCCACCGGCTGCCTACAATGCACAAGCCCTTAATGCCACTCCTTCCGGTTGGATTCCTGACACAGGCTCCACGCACCATATGACCAACGATTTTCATAACCTCAACTTGCATTCCGAACAGTATGATGGCCCCGATAACATTCACATTGGAGATGGTTTAGGTTTTCCGATCACTCACTATGGTTCTTCTACTTATCCCACCCTGCTCGTACTTTTACGCTCTCTAATATTCTTGTTGCTCCCTCCCTAAAAACTAATCTTTTATCTGTCCACCAGTTTGCTTCTGATAATTGTGTCTATTTCGAATTTCATGATACTTATTTCCTTGTGAAGGACTACTCGGGTCGCATCCATCATAGGGGGTTCTTAAAGGATGGTCTCTACCATTTTTCTGAAGCCTTCAACAAATTTCCTGCCCAAGCTCTTACCTCCACCACCAACTCCTCCGCTCAATGGCATCGGCGTCTCGGACATTGCTCCCATCCCGTTTTATGTCGTGTTTTGCGTCTGGAAAATATTTCTATTTCTAATAAAGCTTCTGGTCCTGTTTGTGAAGCATGTCAGTTGGCTAAAGCCAAAGGTCTCATTTATATGTGTCACCTTTTACTTCTTCTGCACCTTTGGATTTGGTTTATTCTAATGTATGGGGCCCTTGTGCCGAACCTTCTATTAATGGCAATAAATATTATGTTAGTTTTTTAGACGATTTTAAAATTTTTCTTTAGATATACACGATACGCTTAAAATCTGATGTTGAACAATTTTTCTTGCAGTTTAAAACATTAGTCGAACGCCGATTTAACACAACCCTCAAAGCCCTACAATCTGACTGGGGTGGCGAATTTCGACGCCTCACCTCTCACCTCACTTCCCTTGGTATCCAACACCGTCAATCTTGTCCCCATACCCATGAACAAATGGGTGCCACTGAGCGTCGTTATCGCCAAATCGTAGAAATCGTTCTCTCCCTCTTGGCCCAGTCCAATCTCCCTTTCCCTTACTGGGAAGATGACTTCATTATCATCATATATATTATCAACCGTCTCCCTACCCCCGTCATTTCCAACAAATCTCAATTTGAAATGGTACACGGTCGTGTCCCTGACAATTCCTTTTTACGTGTCTTTGGCTGTGCTTGCTGGCCTTACCTCTTCCCCTACAATAATCATAAAAAATATTTCCGCTCCAAGACTTGTATCTTTCTGGGTTACAGTCCAAACCATCATGGCTACAAATGTCTCGATCTTAGTACCGGTCGAATTTATGTCGCTCGCCATGTTATCTTCGATGAGTCTCCTTTCCTTACCAAAAGTCGTCCACTCCACTCACTTACTCTGATCTTACGGTTCCCATGCCTTTACAACTACCCTCACTTCCCCCAAATCCACCCTCTCCTCGGCCCACTTCCCCACCGAGCTCAAAACCACACCAAAATCGCCCTAAATATGTCTAAAGTCGGCAGAATATGTCAAGGGGCTGAACGAGCTGCGTATTTAAGTGTAGGTCTGATTCTTTCTGCTATCGGTAGCAAACGCCCGTTTGCCTCATGTCAAACTCCCGTTTGCCTGGAAATCTGATTCTTGATTAGGGTTTCTCCTTCCATGAATGAGCGTCTGGCCTGCCTTGAACGCTAGTTTGTCTTATATGAGCTTTTTTTTATTCTGGCTGAACCCATCCAAACGCTAGTTTAGGGGTACTTTGAACTCTCGTCCGTCTGAAAATCTAACTTTCAGTATCAAGTGCTGATTCTGTGAATGCCCGTTTGAACTCTCCAAACGGTAGTTTGGCATGAGCTTGATTCAAACGCCAGTTTGGGTAGAGCAAACGCCAGTTTGCCTTGATTTCACTCCAAACTTGATTTTCCTTCACTTTTATGCTACCTTTGTGCCACGACCATGTTTCTCAATCCAAAACATTGCCTTCCGGGTCCTCAAGTCACCTAAGTCCCGCAATAATATGTACGAACAAACACCACGCGTAATTCCGCAAGACAAAAGCGCTCGGAAAAGAGATAAATATCGCTAAAAAGGCGGAGTTTACTATCGATGTGACAAGTTTAACTCTCCGTGCGTATAACTCTCGATATTACTCTTAAACAAAGTCTAGAACTACCCAAAACATGCCAATAAAATAATAAACGGGGGTTAAACCGCACACCAAAGTACAAGAAAGTTGACTCCCATCCACCACCCCACACTTAGCCTTTGCTCGTCCTCGAGTAAATTAGGCGCTTTAAAACAGACCAAGGGATCAACTTTACGAAACATGCATAGGACTCACGACATCAAGGTGAACGTAAAGTAGACACTGAATGTAAACCACTTGACTCTAACTTACCACGAAAACGAAGTGTGTGTGATAAAAAAAACCGAGGGCTACACTCAAAATGATTACCAGCTTTGAATACCGGCCAAATGACTACACACATCTCATACCGGGCTAGAATCTCCACTAATCAAGGCAACCGAGGCTAAATACGGTCAAGTAGGAGTTGAAGGGTTATAATGTTAAGTTCGGGACGGGGTTAATCGAAAGGAAATTTGGGACTAGAGAAAAGAAAATACGAGTGAACCTAATCGTCTCATGTGTATCTCCTCCTCAAAAACGTACCAAACCACACCAAACTCCTTCGATCTTTCTATACTCATTGGTAAACAACTCCAACCTTAACATCATACATTTATTCACTCAAACATCCTTCTTTGACTTCTTTTTCTCAAACTTTATTCAAACTTTCTTTTGTTTTATTTCAATCTTTTTTTCTCTTTTTTTTTTCAAATCTCTTCGCATAAATTTTTCAAATTTTCTCAAACCAACAAGCCTCACAATAGATTTCTCGAACTCCTCCCCTTCATTATATTAGCTCGTACTAACCAACTCCTCTCGAAATACGCACCATCTCCCACCCCACACTTGATTCAGAAAGTGTGTCTAAAGTAACAATTAAGTCCACTCGTAGGGTGATCAAAAGAAACGTGACCAATAATATAGCTCAGGGTTAGGGTAATACAGGCTAAGTAACCAAAACGGCTCATTTTCGGACGGTGGTCAGACCGTCCTATCAAGGCTTAGAGGGGGTACGAGGGTAAAATGTCGGGATTTTGGCTTATTTGGCTCTGGTCGTGTCAAAGAAGGGCCAGGACTCTCATCCCGTATCCGACCTAGGTAAACCTCTCTATTTTGCCTCGAAACTAGTGGTGTAAGTGTGTATAGTAACCAAACTAAGTATAACCAAGGTCTACGCGCACTAAAAGGGTTCGTATCGTAATATAATAGAATCGCCCTGCACACATTACTCGACTACTGAGACATTTACCAACTCCATCGTGAGAAACATGCATATAACGCGGTGTTAAACCGTGAAAAGTTTTAAAATTTTAAGCCATGAATTGACTCGAAACCGAACTTTAACTAAGCATATCACAATTACCGGCATATTTATCAATCGAAACCATACAAAGCTAAGTCGTATCCACCCCCCTTCAAATGAAGCAATGTCCTCAGTGCGTGATTGAGATAGAAAAGGAGACTTAGCTGGTGAACCCGGCAGAAAGGCGCTATCGAATCCCGTAACAGCCCCGTGTAAGCATGACCCGAATCCTTATATCAAAGTAGACAGAAACAATGCAAAGCATGCACGGGACATGGTCTTCGTGCCAAAATATAGACTAGGGATAAGGGTGTATATCAGTAATAAGGCCCTGTCACGGCAGAGAACTCGACACACAAAGCGTAACGCACAAGATGGATCGTTATAGATGGATAAAGAACCCAAATGGGTAAAGCACAGAACATCTAAGCGTAATTGTTGGACTTATTTTAAGTTTTAGTGATGAATGTCAGACTAGCTGTTATAGAGCAAATGCAAAAAGATGTCTAGATCAAATGTATAGGCTTATTAGAGTTTGATCTTTGTATAGGTTTGATCAAACAAGCACTGTCAAAGGTCAGCTGACTTTAATCAGCAGACCTGTCTAGGTCACTAAGGTACCTGAGTCAGTAGACTTGTTAGGAACCTACTGAAGACTGAAGGCTGAGGGCTCAAACTCAGTTATTGAAGGCTAAGGGATCAAACTTAGTATTTAAAGTCAAGGTTATGGAAACAGAATTTAGAGAAGTCTGTGATGACCTAAAAAGATTACATATACCTTGTGTACAAGGTCTAAGTTCCATAAGTTAAGTGGTGATTGGAACTTAATTATGTTCAAATTGGTGTAATCTAACTTCACAATTAAAAGTTAGATAAAAGACAGTCAGCTGAAGTGTTTTATAAACACAGCAAACTTCAGATAGCTGACTGACAAGTATTTCAGCAGACTTACATACACAAGAACCTGCTGAACACATATTTCGATTTAATCAAAGGTTACATTGGAAGATTACAAGGATAAGGACATATAACAAGTCTTGATTTTGTCAACAAATCAATGGTAAAGATTAAAGGGACGTTGGAAAGATTCAGAGCTTTATCCAATGGATACAAGTCAAAGTGTGGACGAAGCCCTGAGAAAAGCTGTCAAAAAGTAAACTGACAGTGTCAGTACTATATACAGAGACTGAATGCAAGTCAAGATGGGGACAAATCTGAAATGGCTATGCTTTGAATTTCAAACATAAGTCACAAGGATTCTCGCCTATAAATAGAGGACCCCTGATACAGAAATAGATGATGAAAATTGAGGAAAAACAACAATCTATCTTGAGCTATAAGTTTCTTATCAAGAAATCACCCTGCTGATATTACTGAGCTAAAAGCTACTGATCCTGTAAATTCTTCAAGTGTAACCTGCTTTCAAGTTACATCATGTATACACACTTGAAGATTCCAAGCTGCTGATCATTTCATCCGATCAAGGCGTCGAAAATTTGAATCACTTACTTGATTCAAACTTTCTTTTACAAGAAACTCCGCCGAAGAAGAGAGAAGCACTTAGGTGTCAAGAAGCTGTTGTTTGTGGTGGAGCCGGTGAAGAGGCAATCCTACCCTTCAAGGACCAGTGGAATACTTTGGAGCAGCAATCCTACATGTTTCAAGTGTTCAGTTTGTGAAGCCATAGTTATGGTGAAGGACAGATAACTTAGGGATTTTTGTAACTGCAACCTCAAAGATCTCTAGTGAATTACCTCCAACATCACAGGAGAAGAGTGGACTGACAGGATTACACCACCTGGAACCACTATAAAAATTTGCCTACTTACTTTCTGCATTTACTTTCTGCATTCAGTATATTAAACACATCAACCTACTGAACTAGCAACTGAATCGGACACACTTACACTACTGAGTATCTAATACTTAGTATCATATTTTAACAACAAGTAATAAGGCTTAATTTGAATATATTCTGCTGCAACAAAGTCAGCAGAATCAACTGTCGACGGACTGCGAGCCGTCGCAGACTAGTGAGCGATCGGCGGAGCTGCGAACTTGTTGAGCTTGTTTAACTCCAAAAGTTTTAAGTGTTAAGTTTATTCAGCCCCTCTCTAAACTTAACCAAAGCCTTTTCTAGGGACCAACAATTGGTATCGGAGCAGTGCTTCTGTTCTAAAGTAATCCTACTTTTTGTGCTTGTGAAAATACTTTGAAAACTTTTTCAAGTTTCTGATTTTCAAAGCTTTGCATTATGGAGAACAACAAGCATGCTAGAACAATGTTGATGTGTTCTTTAGATCATTTTGATGAGTATAAACGTCGTATGCAGGCTCTTCTAGCTGCAACACATGATGAGATGATGAATGTGTTGACTGATGGACCACTGGAGATCACCAAGTCAGTAACAGTGGGAACTGAAACTCAGTATATTCCAGAACCAAATAGAGAATAGAATGCTGAAGATAGAAAAAGAGCAAACCTCAACAATGCTATTGACATCATATACAGAACCTTGGATAGCAATATGTACATGAAGGTGAAGGATTGCAAGACTGCAAAGAAACTATGGGATAAGTTGCAATTAATCTGTGAAGGCACTGATGCAATCAAGAAGAATAAAATCAGTGTGGCAAAGAAGAAGTTTCAAGACTTCAAAATGAAACCAAATGAAACCATTGAACAAATGGAATCAAGATTCAATGCCATCATGGATGAACTCACCCTACTGAGTGTAAACTACTCAAAAGAAGAAGTCAACTCAAAAATCTTAGAAGCCCTACATGCAAAAGAAGTTTGGGAGATGAAGGTGACTGCCATAGAAGAAATGAGAAGTCTACATCAAGAGGACACCTTCAAATTATTTTCAGATCTCAAGGCTTATGAATTCAGTAAGAAACTTGTACCTGAGACTGAAAAGGAAGAACCAAAGACCCCTGCATTGGCTGCTACACATCAAGAAGAAACATCAGGAGCTCAAGATGATCTACTGGATGAGATGCAAGAGAAAATTTCCCTACTGAGCAAGAAGATCAGAATGATGAAAAATGGAAGGGGTTTTCTAGGGAATTTCACAAAGAAATCTAGTGAAAAGAAGAAGGAGGAATCCAAGAAAGACAATGATTACTTGTGCTTTCAATGCAAGAAACCAGGACACTTCAAACCTGACTGTCCTGAACTAATACAGAAGAAGGAACCTGATTATCTTTGCTTCAACTGCAAGAAACCTGGACATTTCAGACCTGATTGTCCAGACCTACTGAAGAGCAAAAATCAGCAAAGAAGATCTATCAAGAAAGCTATGGTTGTTGAAGATGAATCAGGATATGAAGTTGAATCAGAAAAATGAAATGAATCTGATGATACTGCACTTGTTGCTGATATGGATGATTATGCTTTAATGGCAAACATGGATGAAACAGAGGAGGTATACAATTCTGTATCTATAAACACTCTATTTGAAAGTGATTATGAATCAACTTGTGGTTCAAATCCTAAAATTTCGACAATGAAGAAACTTTGGATGCCATCCTTAATCAATCGAGGATAATACAATCTGGTTATGAGATTGTGAAAGTCGAAAAGAAGCTCTTCAAACGAAGTTGAAAGATTAAAAGCTGAATTAAGAATTCTCAGGAAAGGAAAAAGAGTTTGGACGAAACAACATAAGTCCGCTATACATACGGTAGTCGCCGAATCCGCCGAACAATTCAAATCTGGAAAGCCTTATGGTGACAGAACAGGCCTTGGATTTAGGACTCAACAATCTAATAAGAGTGGATCCAGTAAGGTTAATGAACCTAATACCAGAATTGGTCCTAAGTTTGTGCCTGCATAAGATCCATCTCTCAAAAAGGTTGCTGAGACAGTGAAACCTACTGGGAATACTTCAAAGAGGCAAAATCAGCAGTCAAAAAGGACATCAGTACCTAACAAAAAGAATAGATCTGAGAGTAGGACTGCTGTACCTTCAAGACCTACTGATAGCAGACCTGCTACCAAGTCTGCTGGACCACAAAAAGAGAAAAACTAGAAATATTCCAAAGATAAGAATCCAAAACCTAAAAATGTTAATCATTCTAAGGATACTTATCTCAGGGGGAAAGGTAGATTATTCCCTACTGATGATGATTGGAATATTCCTGCACCTACTGCTAGAAACAATAGATATAACCATACTGCTAGGGTAAAACCTTAGCAATGGACTCAGCAGAGGACTCAGCAGAGGACTTATACAAGACCTCCGCAGGGACCTCATCAGACTCCATATTACAGGGTTGCTCCTAAAAGACAGCAAACCTATGGTTATGCTTGTGGTTCTAACAATAGAAATCACTCCAAACAGCATTACATACCAAAAGGCCAGAAAGCATATGTGAGTCCTACACAACCAAATGTTAGACCTTATGGATGTGTAGAATACATGTATGAACAAAAGTATATTACTTTTCAAAGAAGACCTTATGGAAATTTGCCAAGGGTCATGCTTACCACTGACCATTATGGACCCAAACAGTTTTGGGTACCTAAAATATATTAACTTTGTTTTGTAGGGTGTACGGTATTTTGACGGTGGATGTTCTAGACACATGACAAAGAATAAGCAATGTCCGACAAACTTTGTGGCAAAGGATGGTACAAGAGTGAATTTTGGCAACAAGAACACACCGGGATATACAAGAGGATATGGCACACTTGTGAGAAATGGATTAACCATCAGGAATGTTGCATTTGTGGAAGGACTGGACTACAACCTACTGAGCACTGGACAATTTTGTGACATGGGTTACAAGGTCACTTTTGAAAAAAGCACATGTATTGTCATTAGTGAAAGAGGTGATCATGTTGTGTTGGCTAGAAGAAGACAACAAAACATGTATGTTGTGGATTGGTCTATTGCTATTCCAGAGACTTGCCTGATTGTGTAAACAAAGTCATAACTGAATTGGTTATGGCATAAGAAGTTGAATCATCTTAACTTTGATGATATCAATTAGTTGGTGAAGAAGAACCTGGTGATTGGTTTACCTAAGATCACATTCAAAAATGATGCTATATGTGATGCTTGTCAGCAAGGTAAACAAACAAAATCAAGCTTCAAGTCAAAGACTAAGCAATCAACAAAAAGAGTTTTGGAGCTGATGCACGTGGATCTATTTGGACTAATAACACCAACTAGTGTAACAGGAAAGAAGTACACTCTAGTAGTTGTGGATGATTATTCAAGGTACACTTGGGTAATATTCATGAACAAGAAAAGTGAAACACTTCAAAAGATGCCTGAACTTTTGAAGAGATTGCAAAATGAGAAAAGTTTGACAGTAGTAAAGATCAGATCAGACAAGGGTACTGAATTTCTCAATAAAGTTATAAGAGAATATTGTGAACGAGAATGGTGTCTTGCATCAATTGGTAGCTATTTGGTACACCTCGGCAAAATGGGGTTGCTGAGAGAAGAAACATGACTTTGAATGAAGCAGGAAGGACAATGATTTGTGAAGCTCTATTGCCTGAAAGATATTGGGCTGAAGCAGTCAATACAGCATGCTATACATAAAACAGGACCTCAGTGAACAAAAAGCTGCTGAAGACACCTTATGAAATTTGGAATGGAAGGAAACCTAATATATCTTACTTCCATCCATTTGGAAGCAAATGTTTTACATTAAATCATAAGGAGCAATTGAAGACATTCCAACCAAAATCAGATGAAGGAATCTTCTTAGGATATTCTTCTGTCAGCAAGGCATTCAGGGTACTGAATAAAAGAACACTGAAACATGAAGAATCAATACATGTTGTATTTGATGAACCTAAGTTCACTGGAATGGAAGATGAAGCTTCAGAACCTGCTGAGAATCAACAAGTCACAGATCCAGATTGTGTTGATGATTTGGAAAGGATAAATGACTTAAAGATTTCTGACTCTGCCCTACTGAACACCCTGCTGATAACACTACTGATGCAACAACTGAAGCAGTCCAAGGATCTGCTGAACCCCCTGCTGAAGATGATGTTCCTGAGAACCAATCTAACCAAAATCCACAATGGTTAAGGGATCACCCTGCTGAGCAAGTTATTGGCAATATACAGCAAGGTGTAAGGACTAGAAGACAATTGGAAGCTATGTTTACTTGTTTTCTATCTCATATGGAACCTAAAGTTGTTGAAGAAGCAATATCAGATCCAGACTGGATAATTGCCATGCAAGAGGAATTGAATGAATTTGAAAGAAATCAAGTTTGGACACGAGTGGAAAGGCCTAATCATGCAAACATAATTGGAACAAAATGGGTATACAGAAACAAATTGGATGAATCTGGTACCATTGTAAGGAAAAAGGCCGGACTAGTAGCAAAAGGCTATTCTCGAAAGCGAGAATGAATAGATTTTGATGAGACATATGCCCAGCTTGCAAGACCGGAAGCGATAAGATTATTTTTGGCATATCTTCGCTTACAAAAACTTCAAAGTATACCGGATGGATGTCAAGAGTGCATTTCGAATGGCATTCTAGAAGAAGAGGTTTATGTTCAGCAACCTCCTGGCTTTGAAGTCAAAGATCAAGAAGATAAAGTGTATAAACTCAATAAAGCACTTTATGGTTTGAAGCAAGCACCAAGAGCATGGTATGAGACCCTATCTCAATTCTTGGTGGGCAATGGTTTTACCAAAGGAACCATTGACAAGACTCTTTTCAAAATCAATGAAGGGGACATCACCCTGCTGGTACAGATATATGTTGATGACATAATTTTTGGTTCTGAAAATGAATTGCTATGTGAAAAGTTTGCTAATCTCATGAAAAGCAAGTTCCAAATGAGTATGATGGGAGAGATGAACTACTTTTTGGGATTACAAGTCAAACAAATGAAAGATGGAATCTTCATTAATCAAACCAAATACGCCAAGGAGTTACTGAAGAAGTTTGGCATGGAAAATAGCTCTAAAGTGTTAACTCCTATGAGTACTAACATCAGATTGGATGAAGACAAAGAAGGCAAAGATGTTGATCAGACTTTATACAGAAGGATGATAGGGAGTCTGCTCTACCTCACTGCCAGCAAACTTGATATATCATTTGCTGTAGGTGTTTGTGCAAGATTTCAATAAAAACCAAAGGAAAGTCATCTAGCTCCAGTCAAAAGGATTCTCAAGTATCTTAAAGAGACTTTGGGAGCAGGGATATGGTATTCAAAAGATGGAAGCTTCAAAGTTATATCCTACTAAGATTCTGATTATGCAGGATGCAAGATTGATAGAAAAAGCACTATAGGAACCTGTCAGTTGATGGGAAATAGACTGGTTTCCTGATTTAGCAAGAAACAGAATTCTATATCAACTTCTACTGCTGAAGCTGAATATATAGCTGCTGGAAGTTGTTGTGCACAAATACGTTGGTTAAGACAACAGTTAAGGGATTATGGAATTAACGAAAGAGAAATTTCTATAATGTGTGATAACACAAGTGCAATTGCAATCACGAGAAAATCCTGTTTTGCACTCAAGAACCAAGCATATTGATGTAAGACATCATTTTATAAGAGATCATGTTGAAAAGAAAGATGTGGTGGTTCTTTACATCCCTACCGAAAATCAACTTGCTGACATTTTCACAAAACCATTGGATAGTGAAAGATTTGCTAAGTTAAGGACTGAACTTGGAATTATAAAAGTTGGTCGACACACCTTTGATCAGCAATGTACTGGAATTCACCAAGGGGATTAGTCTTTGCTATGTTGGGTGAGCTCACTTAGCAGATTAGTCATTGGTATCAACAATTCCATGTACTTATATGTGTTTGGACAATTGAGCAAATGAAGTTGCCAAGGGGATTGGTCTTTGTCTGTTGGGTGAGCTCACTTGACAGATCAGTAATTGGTATTAAACTTCATCTTGTATTATCAGTTGGACAAAACAAGGATACAAGAAGTTCAGCAGAGTTACTTTGTCAGCAGACTGCTGAGGCATTCTTGTCAGCAGGCTGCCGATCCAAGTCTACTGAAGTTGAAGGCTGCTGAGCTATACGTTACAAGACAGTCAAACTAAAATGAAGTCAACTGTAATTGGATATTATTCTTATCTTGTATAACCGTAGTTACAAATATCCAACGGTTACAACTCTTATGGAATCAATTAGTGGGACACGTGGCAACATCACATTTATTCCAACTTTAATCGTGGTTAATGCTACAGTGCACGTACAGCACTTTATCTGACAGTTACCACCCACTACTCTCTCTATATATACAGATATATATACACAGACATTACTTATAACTTTCAGATCGATTTTCTCTAAAGATACACTGTGTGAACACAGATTTGAAAGCTCTCTTCTTCATCTTTCTCAAAATTCTAATGGCGGATAAGGATGATGTTCACATTGGAACGAGCCAAAGTGTTAGAGGGTTCGTTGTTGATGCTAACAAGACTGAGTTGGCCATCAATATTGGTAGAAGAATCAGAAGATACGAAGGATTGAAAGATGTTCTCAATCTGAGATTGAAGAGCATATCTTATACAAATGTTGTTAGTTTCTGGAGAAACATTGTGATAAGAGACAATAGAGAGGCCTTTACTACCACGAGTCAATGGCCAAGAGATTGAAATTACCTCAAACCCTTTCGAGGGAAGTGTTTGGGTTTGGACTGGAAATAATGCTCCAACCAATCTTGAAGCTATGGGATTGTCTATAACAGATTTTGTTGATATGATAAAGACCAACAATGCTATCAAATCATAACTGAGCATCAATTTGAAGCATAACATGATGGAGTATAATCTGCTGAGTAAGATTATAGCCAAGAATATTTTAGGATTTAGTGGAAGTCTTGACACATTGTCTGGACCTAAGATTGATTTGTTGATTATCATCTGCAAGAGTATGAAGTTTGATTGGGCTGGATTCTTTGTCCAATATATGAAGAAAGTGATAACAGAGGAAAGAGATGGGACAAGGAAATCCAAGACACGCCTTGGGTTTGATGGTACGAGCCCCGCCGACACATCCGAGGGTTGCGATGCCGCACCGAAAAGATCAACAAATCCGGATACAAGAAGGAGATCGTTATCTCATCCCTGGATTGGATGATGATGAAGAAGCGGACACCGAAAGGATAGAAAGTGACAATAATGAGATGATAATATCTCGGTGGTGAGCGAGTTGAACAAGTTGCTAAATCTGCTGCACCTAAAAAGGCTGCTGAGAAGAGAAAGGCTGCTGATACTAGAAAAATAACTGAGATGCAAAAGCCTAAGAAAACAAAGAAGCAATCAGTAGAGACTGCTGAGTCTACTGAGGGTCCAGTTGAAGTTGAAGTTACTGACCCTACTGATGTTGCAAAGAAGAAATCTGCTGTTGAGATCTTAAAAGAGCAACAGAAAGAAGATAAAAGAAAAAGGAAAGCTGCTGAAATTGAAGCAGAAAGACCTTCAAAGAGAATGAAGGAGATTGCTAAGATGAAGAAACATGGAAAATGAAAAGAGTTAAGGGTCCTGGAGGACTAAAGGGAAATATAAGAAGAGGCAGTTGAGCCTAATGATGATGCTGGTGTTGTTGCTGAGCAACACATTGAAAAATCACAACACCATGCTGAGGAAAGTGTTCCAGACCCTACTGTGGAAACTACTGAGGTTGGAACTGAACAATAGGGTGAAGCACCACACAAACCTGCTGAACCAGAACCTGTTGTGGAAATTGCTGAATCTGAACCTGCAAAAGTTGTTGAAGCTACTAAGGTGGAAAGGTTGTTGTTGAGCAACCTATCGGAGAACCACAACGGACTACCGAATCCGCACTTTCTTGTGGAAATTGACTCAAATGTACAAGACCCCGCCATTTCGCAATAATTCGGGGGGAAGAACAATCGTTGTTAACCCCGGCGATGAGCATATAAGTCGGGTGAACCTAGTGTTGAGCGAGATGGAGGTAGTAGGGACAAATTTGTTATCCGAGGAACCCTGCGACCGGTGGCATCCGCGAGGAAACACCGAATTTGCTTGTTGAGACCTTCGGAGAACAACAAGCCGATCAAAAAACTTCAGAAGGCCATCTATGCCCTTTGAAAGGAAGGAAAAGAAAAAGAAGGAAGGGTATGTTGATCCCAAACTCAAGCTGGTTGCTGATTACTTTCAATGGAAGTTTGGCTACTATAAGAGACAAAAACCAGCTGCTGAGCCAATGACGGATTTTGAGGAATGGGCCTTTGAAAAGTTAGAAGTTGAGAATTTACTTGATTTGGTTAATACTTCCTTGCTGGAAATGAGGCTAATGGAAATCATTGAAGGAGAAAAAGGAGAAGGAAGTATCCGGTTTAAAGACCCTAGGGATGCACCAGATAGTGATGATTCATCATCATCGGATTCTGATGATGATCATCCTACACATCAAGGAGAAGCCAGTGGAAGTGCATTGACCACTGAACCAAAAATAGAACAATCTACTGGTGCTGGCAAATCTGCTGAGGGTCAGCAAACTGATCAAATGGATGAAGATCTAGAAGATCTAACCCTAGATGATTTGGAGGCTCTCATCAATGATGGAATAAATTTTAGAGATAACAGGCTGGTTGGGACGTCTGATGCTTTATTTGTTGTAGAATCTGATGAACATCCTGACAATAAACAGACTGAAAATTTGGATGAGGAGATGGTAATAGCACATAGTGAGCCTAACATCAGTTCTGAGGATTCTGCTCAATATCAGGAGTGGATTGATACTCAAGACACTTTATCTAAAACTGCTGATAGTCTACAAAAGGTTGCTGATGAAAGAGGGGTGCTAGAGGAAAATATGGCTATTTTTCCTTTTATTTTTATGGAAGAAAGGATCCTACTCACTGAGGAACAAACAGTGATTGGACAGAGATTAGATTTGGTGATGGGGTTGGAAGGATCACCCACACATTCTGAGGAGGTTCAGGTTGCCGAGGTACAAACAGCATCTGAACAAAGGTCGGAACTGGAGGTACATGTTGCTGAGGATCAGACAGCACCTGGACAAAGGTTGGAACTTACAAAAGGATTGGAGGAATCCCATGTAGTAGAGGCTATTGAAGGGAAGGATAGTCGGCGGATCGCCTGGTATTGATGAGGATGAACAGTGCTTGGACTATGACTTCGGTGATGAAGAGTTTCAAGTACCTGTTAAGGGTGAAATTCATGATTTATATGACGTTATTCCCGTAACAATATCCTTGGTATTTTAGTACTTTTTATAGAAAAGTGTTGGTTTTATCGAATTATTGAGTAAAAGAGTTTTAAATGTGTTTAAATGCAAAATCGAGATATTTACGTGATTTTATCGGTGTTTTATGTTTATTCGTATGATGTTACATTTTGCATGTTTCTATCATGTTGTTAGGTACGTTTTCATGATGAGTAAGGAGCTTAAACGATGATCACATGAAGATGGAAGAGTTGAAAGATGTTTAAGTGAAGAATCATTGAAGGAACCGGAACCAGGCACTTCATGGGGATTTTGTCCACACTTGTAGGCACTTTCAGGGAAAGTTGTCTTGATGAAAGTTGTAGAGGATTGAAATAGCTTTCCAACGCATGTTGAATCACCTCATTTGGAGCCCTAGAAGTGAAGTTATGAGCAAAATACTAGAGCAAGGTAGTGGACGGGCGTCCATAAAAGTGAGCGGCGTCCCGAATCGTATTTTACATTCGAGAGAGTTCGGACGCGTTACGAACGAGCGTTCATTCTCCGTTCATAGAGGCTGGACGAGCGTCCAAGATTGTGGACGGGCGTCCACGGCACCGACTCGGCGAAACCGACCTAAAAATCTATAAATAGGCGCGATTTCCCAAACCCTAATCATACAATTTCGACCCTAAAAACCTAGGGGCGGCTTGGCTGCGTTTTCTACGATTTTTATCTACTTTTATGCAATTTAATTCCTAGATTAGATTAGATAGATTCATGTCTTTTATTTCATCAATTCGAGTTGCAACAAGGATGCTAAGAGGCTAAAACCCTCTTTGAACAAGCGTTGTGAAGCCTTCCTTCAACAATTCGGTTTTGATTCGTGATTAATCTGTGAGTATCTATTTCAAGTTCGTTTCTTTTATCATGTTTTGTATGTTTTATTGCATGTTTAATCGAAAGATGCTTGCTTTGATGATTGGTTATGTGATGAGAGTCATGTCAACCACTAGATCACCATGATAAAAGAATAGATCTTTGATCTAACTAAAACGAGAGTTATTAGATTGATTTTCTAGATTAGAAATTGAAAGATTTCACGCCTAGGTTAGAAAGACGTAATCTTTAACATCGAAAGATAAAAGATTAGAAAACGAACTCGTCTACGAGAGTAGGAGTTTATGCCTTTGATTAGGTGAATCACGACTTGAGTAGAGATCACGAATTAATCCGAGTTAGAATTGAATGTTGATAGGATAGGTGGATCAATTGCTTGTTCGTTCGTTATAAATTGATTTTAATCCTTTAAAACTTGAATTGTTTAGCTTTAGTTTACTTTTCTGCACTTTAGTTTAGTTTTTATCGCTTTCAGTCTTGCCTAGCATTGGAGCAATCCTCTGTCTAGTTACTTTTTACGCATATTTGTTTAGGTTAGTTATTCGTTTAGGTTAGATTCGTGACATAGTTAGTTTAAAACAAAAGCTAGGGTTCACATTCGTCTAGTTCCCCGTAAGATCGACCCGGCATTAGCCTCATACTACGATCCTTGCACTTGAGGTTAACCGGTTTATTACTTGTTGTTTTGTATTGATAAAATCCGGGACAAGTTTTTGGCGCCGTTGCCGGGGAACCGGACGGTTGCCTAGTTTTTGTTTTTGTTTGTCTTTTTCGTTTTTTTGTTTTTAGATTTGTTTTTGTTTTTTTTTTTTTTTTTTTAGGTTTGTTTTTAGTTTAACCTTTAGGTAGTTAGGTTTTTGGTTTAGATTTTTAGGGTTTGAAGTTTTTAAAGTTTTTGTGATTAGTTTCTTCCCCCTCCTTTTCTGCTTTCTGTTTTCTTTCTCTTATCCCCTCTCTGTTTACGCAATCGTTTACATTACTGTTTCGAAATTTTTGCATACGGACGAGCGTCCATACTTATGAACGCCCGTTCAGCTTTGTGAAAATTTCAATCTGTATCGTTTTTGACCCCTTGAACGAACGTCCATATTTTTGGACGCCCGTTCGATCCTAAACCCGGAGCGGACGCCCGTCCATTAATTGGACGCCCGTACGTTTTCTTGTTTCGGTGGCTTTTCTTGTTTCTACTGTCTGTTTCTATCTTTTCTCGTTCTTACATTGATTAGGGGACATCTAAGGTTGAATCATCGACTCCACACCTTTCACGATCAAATTTTAGGATAAAAGGGTCCGTTTTAGCACTTGATAGTATTTTGGCCATAACTTTCGGCTCGAGTGTCGGATTGGCGCGCAGGACCCCAATTCGGAAAGCTCGTTCCGACGCCGACGACGTGGCGGACTGCCGGAGGCCGTCCGACACCGTTTTCGAGGTCAAAATCCACTGTTTTCCCTTCCATTTTGGGGTTAGAAGATTTCAACACATGTTTTTCCCTCTTTTTAGTGTTTTTTTGTTTTTCTCGTTTTAAATTTTCTTAGGTAGTTTATAGTTTTGGTTATTAGGATTTTTCGTAGTTAAGTTTCGTAGTCTTTGATTCCTCTAGGTTTAGTTATCCTTTCCCTCTGTCTCTTTTTCCCATGCTTTCTCTTTGTTCGATATCGTTTACGTTACGAAAAATCTTGCCTATGGACGAGCGTCCACTAGTTTGAACGCTCGTTCCTTTGTAAAATTTTCATTCCGGTAGCGTTTTCCGATCCTTGAACGAACGTTCACCGGTTTGGACGCTCGTTCGGTCTATTTTACGGGCGGACGCTCGTTCACGTAAGTGGACGCCCGTCCGTCCCCCTTTCTTTCTTAATCTTTCTCTTTTCTTCTCTTTTCTTTAGGTTTTTGATCTTAGATTAAGGTTTTTAATCTTTTAGATATCGAGTCTTTAATTTATTAGTTTTTAGGTTTCCTTTCCTTAGATTTAGGTTTTCTCAACTTGATTTTGGGATCGGTTTATGCAAACTCGTAGTCACAAGGGACCATTACTTTGCTCCCACGACATCGAGCGTACCATAGTCCGACCCAATAGGCGAAGACTTCGTTTTGACGAAGGAAAAGCCGAAGATCAAGTTTGAGCTATCTTTTCAAAGGGAAATCGAAGAAATTGTAATAATGGCCGGCGAAGATAGACGGACATTGGCGGACTACGCCATGCACAGTGCGATGCTTGTCAACCCGGCTATCGTCTTACCGGCCATTACCGCACAAACTTTCGAACTCAAACCCGGTCTCATTCGGATGATGCGGCATGCATCAATGTTTCACGGGTTCCCTGCGAAAATCCTCACACACACGTACACACATTCCTGGAGATATGTGGTACGACACGCATTCAAGGTGTGAGTGAGGATGTGATTAAACTTACAACTTGTTTCCGTTCTCATTGAAGGGAGAAGCTAAAGAATGGTATAGCTCTCTCCTCCGGAATCCATTACCACTTGGGCTGCATTGGAAAAAGAATTTTTAAGCCAATACTTTCCACCGGCCAAGACGACCCGGTGTTTAAGGGAAATATACAATTTCTATCAAGCGGAAACAGAATCTTTCTTTGAGGCATGGAAGAGATTTAAGGCTCTTCTTCGTAAATGCCCCCACCATGGGTTAGACTTGCGAGAGGCAAGTCAATACCTTTTCGGTGGATTGACCGAGCTCACCAAGGGCATGGTCAATAGTTCATCGAGTGGGGCTTTCACGAGGAGAACGCCTCAAGAGGGGTGGGCATTGTTCGAAGACATTGCCAAATATAATTATGCCCCCTCCTTTCAAGTTTGTTCGGGCACCACCACCTCCTCCTAGGATCGAGGAGGTGAAAATGCGAACGAGATTTCCATCTTTGAAGCGACGGTGGCTACGCTTACCACGTCTCCAAATCCGAGTTATCGGACTCCTTCATTTTTACGAGAACTCTCAAGTTGCATGCTGCGAAATTGTTCTCGGACGGCCACATGGTTGGCCGGTGTCAATTCATGCCCCCCAATTCTTATCAAGTCAATGCTTTGTCGAGAATCATGGACGGTACAACCAAGTCGCATGCCGGGTATGTGACGATATGGGGCATCTTGCTCGTTTACGTCCTATGATTGGACGAACGGCGAAATCAATGCCTTGATGGCCAGCCAAATCAAAGGTTTGGTAATCAATTCAACGGCCAAGGCAACTTTCGAAACCGGGGTTTCCACCCAAATCAAAATCTAAATTCGAATTTCAATCAAAATTTCAATCAAAACTCGAATTTCAATCGAAACCCTAGTTTTAATCGAACCCGAACTTGAATTCTTCCAATCCAAATCAAGGTTAAATCAAAGTTGGCCTAACAATCCAAATCCTGCATTTCAAAGTCGGTCTAGCCAACCTTTCTCTCAAAACATTCGTAACTCTCAAGGTCCATCTCACGTTGATGATGCGGAAGCTAGATTGGACTCTATCGAAGGAGAGTGAAGGAAGGAGCGAACAATAACTTCCGGAGGGAGCAAAATAATAATATCCGGTTGTTGATGAATTCGATCAAGCACCTTGAGAAGCAAATGGGCGACCGGCAAGCTTCAGACCATCGGGGCGGATGCCAAACTCCACGGAGAGAAATCCCAAAGGTGGTCATGTAGCTCATCTTGAATTGAATCTTGGCCAATGCAACGACTTGGTTCCTTCACTTCCATACGGTGGAGGAGAGGCCGGTGCAATGAACTTAAGAAGTGGTACTCAGCGAGTGGTCCCACAACCGGGGAAACCACTAGCCCCTCTGCCGGTGATAAGGCGGGAGGGGAAGTCGAGCACCCATCATCCCGCTTGGCTACAAGCGAGGTACTCGGGTGGCGATCCCACGAGAGGTGTAGAAGTTGAAAGACATCGGGTGGTGATCCCACGATAGGTGAAAGAATTGAGATTCCTCGAGTGGGTGATCCCTTGAGGAATGAAGAATCAATTAAGAATCCTCGGGTGGTGATCCCACGAGGAGTGATGAATCAAATGATCGTCGGTGGTGATCCACGACTAATAAAAAGAATGATAAGACGGTGAGGTGGAAAGATGTGGAAGACAAAGCGGTTAGTTCGTCCTCGAAGAAAGTATTTTCCGAGGATGATTTGAAAAAGCTTCCATTTCCACCGAGAAAGAGCAACATCCCATTGCATGAAGATAAGAAGTACGGAAAGGTGCTTAATCTGTGAAAAATACTCGGGTTAATCTTCCACTCTCGAAGTTTTGGTTGAAATGCCTAAGTATACTAAATTCATCAAGGATGTTGTTTCTTCGAAGAAGAAGTTAGCGAGAAATGGATCGGGCAATTGGTGAGGATTGTTCAATGATCAATTATCCGGACTTACCAATCAAAAGAGGTGACCCCGGAAAATTCGTGCTCACATTGCGGATGGGAGGCTTAGTCTTTCCAAATTCTTTATGTGACTTGGGTGCATCCATCGCCCTGATGCCATTGTACGTGTGTGAGCAATTTGGGTTTACAAAGTCTTCTAGAACCCACTTCCATGAACCTTCGGTTCGCCGATAGATCTTTAAGAAAGCTTCGGGGATTCTAAAAGACATTTTAGTCCGGATCGATAGATTTACCTTTCTGTTGATTGGTACGTCTTAGATATGGGAAAAGATGAGAAAGTCCCCACGATTCTTGGGAGACCTTTCCTATCCACGACTAGGGCCCTCATCGATTGTGATGGTGGGCAAGTAACTATTCGAGTTGGTGACCAAGAGGTGAGCTATAGTGTCTCTAAATCCATTCAAGTACCCTCTGGTTCTCCAACCGGCTTTTCTATTGAGGAGTCATTTAATGACTTCAATATTTGTATGGACGAGCAAGTCAAGTTTGTGGAAGCGGAATATGAGCGATTGATCGATAATCGAATAGTCATGGTATGGTTAATCTAGACCGGTTAGCGGTGATTTTGAGGATGAGCTAAGAGAAGAAGCCTTGGCGGTAGGACCACTAAGTAAGCTCAGCGATGTTGAGTTGAAGAGTGGCGATCTTAAATCAAGTCTAGAGGATCCTCCCGTAGATTTGAGTACGAAGCCGTTACCTAAACATCTTAAGTATGTGTTTTTAAGAGAAGGTGACAAGCTTCCTTTGATCATCTCTACGCCAAGCTATCTCGTATAGAAGAGCTTAAAGCTGTTAAACGTCTTGCGCAAAAATGAAAAAGCCTTTGGATGGCGGGTGGGAGATATCCGAGGGATATCTCCCGACATCTGTATGCACAAGATCAAGGCGAGGAGGGTGCAAAACGAGTTAGACGACCTCGAGAGAAGGCTCAACCCTCACATGCAAGAGGTAGTCAAGAAGGAGATCATTAAACTTCTAGATATGGGTATCATTTACGCCATTGCGACGGTGAATGGGTTTCCCCGACTCGGGTAGTCCCCAAAAAAGGGGAATTACTATTGAGAAGAATGAGAAGGGAGAAGAGATAGCATTGAGGCTCGTTCTTGGATACGAGTATGTATCGATTATCGAAAGCTCAATGAGGTCACACTTGAAAGATCATTTTCCCCTTCCATTCATTGACCAGATGCTTGAGCGTCTGGCGGGGCACGCATTCTACTGCTTCCTGGATGGATATTCAGGATACTTCCAGATACCCATCGATCCTGTTGACCAAGAGAAGACCACTTTCACCTGCCCCTATGGTACATTCGCCTACAGGCGGATGCCATTTGGTCTCTGTAATGCCCAGCCACCTTTCAAAGGTGTATGATGGCAATCTTTGACGGGCTAGTTGAAAAGTGCATGGAGATTTTTATGGATGACTTCTCGGTCTTTGGTCACTCCTTCGATGATTGCCTCGATAATCTTGATCGGGTGTTGTCAAGATGTGTGGAAAAGGACTTAGTGCTTAATTGGGAAAAATGCCATTTCATGGTAGATGAAGGTATAGTCCTTGGCCACAAAGTGTCCGCCAAAGGTATAGAAGTAGATAGGGCCAAGGTAGAAGCTATTGAGAAGATGAGTTATCCTAAGAATGTTCGGGAAGTCCGAGGTTTTCTCGGACATGTCGGCTTCTACATAGGAGGTTCATCCGGGACTTTTCAAGGATCGCCAAGCCCCTGTCTACCTTACTAAAAGAAGACGTTACTTTTGATTTTGATGATAGTTGCAAGCACGCGTTTGAGGAGCTCAAAAATCGTCGATCTCTGCTCCAATTCTTATTTCACACATTTGGAACTTGCCCTTTGAGCTTATGTGCGATGCATCCAACTATCTTGTTGGTGCGGTCTTAGAACGACGAATCGAAGGAAAGTTCCGCCTATCTATTACGCCGGCCACACGTTGAATCCTTCGCAAGTTAACTATACGACTACCGAAAAGGAATTATTGGCCGTAGTGTTTGCTATGGACAAGTTCCGTAGTTACTTGTTAGGTGCTCAAGTGATCGTGTGGACCGATCACGCATGTTGCTTTGCGGTATCGATGACTAAAAAGGATGCTAAACCGCGCCTCTTGCGTTGGATGCGACCCTACAAGAGTTTGACGTTCAAATCAAAGACAAGAAGGGCAGTGAGAATGTAGTAGCGGATCATGTGTCTAGGATGTTAAATGAGGAAAAGAATGAACCAGATGATATAGATCTTTACTTTCCTCTAGAAAACATCATGTTGATCGATGGCCGTTCTCCTGATGTTCCTTGGTACTCCTCCATTGTGAACTACCTTCATGCCAAATACCTTGATCCTGAAATGTCTTATCAAGAGAAGAAGAAGTTCTTCTCTGATATGAAATATTTCGTTTGGGATGAACCTTACCTTTTCAAGATTTGCAAAGATGGTTTGCTTGAGGAGATGTGTTCCCGAATCGAGCAACGCGATATAATCGAGCAATGCCATAGTGGACCCACGGGTGGTCACTTTGGTCCTTGGAAAACGGTTGCGAAGATCTTCCGATCCGGTTTCTATTGGCCTACGATCTTTAAAGATACGAAGCTTTACGTAAAGCTTGCGATCGGTGTCAAAGAACCGGAGCTTTGACAAGGCGTTTTGACATGCCTTTGAAACCCATCCTTGAATGCGAAGTCTTTGATGTTTGGGGCATCGATTTTATGGGACCATTCCCATCATCTTGTGGCAACAAATACATCTTAGTACGCGTTGACTATGTTTCGAAATGGGTGGAGGCAATTGCCACTCCTCACAATGATCATAAAACGGTCATGAAATTTACGAAGAAGAATATCTTTGTGAGGTTTGGATGTCCACGTGCCTTGATAAGTGATGAAGGGACACACTTTTGCAACCGACCTTTGGAAAAAGTCCTCGAGAAGTATGGTGTTCGCCATAAAGCGGCACACCATATCATCCGATGACTAGTGGTCGGGTTGAGCGAAGCAACCGAGTCTTAAGAAAATCCTGGAGAAGACGGTGAATAGTCATAGAAAAGGCGGAGTACGAAGTTGGACGATGTACTTTGGGCATATAGGATTTGCCTATAAGACCCCTATGGGTACATCGCCATATCAAATGGTCTACGGGAAACCATGTCATCTGCTGTCGAGCTAGAGCACGGGCGTCTTGGGCTACGAAGTTTCTTAACTTCGATTCCCAATCTGTGGCAAACACCCGCTGCGGCGGTTGCATGAGCTGGATGAATTCGGACTCCAAGCTTACGAAAGCGCCGGGATTAGTAAGGAGAAGATGAAACTCCTCCACGATGCCAAGATAAAGAAGAGAGAATTCAAGGTCGGTGAGCAAGTGTTACTCTACAATTCCGGGTTGCATTTGTTTCTGGCAAGTTGAGGACACGTTGGTCCGGTCCTTTCGAGATTCTCCAAATCATTCCTGGAGGTGTGCTAGAATTACGAGGTTATGGTGATCAACCGTTCCGAGTTAATGGTCGAAGGTGCAAGCACTATATAGGTGAACATAAAGAAAAGCCTTTGTTGTTAAATTCCTCGAAATCCTCGGGTGTGGGACCTCCGAAGTCAACCACTTTGACGAGTTTTCACCCGATTTGTTTTACGAGGATGACGGTTGTGTTAAATCGAAGATGTTCTAGCGAGGTAGTGGCGATATGGAAGAGTTTGAAAGGGAGCGACAACTTAAACGTCATCGGAGGAACCGGAGAAGAAAGAATGCAACCATGGGGAAACTTAAAAAGGTATGGAGAGCTTTCAAAGATTTAACCCCATGTGTTCGGCTATGCTTGTTTACGCGGCCACACTGCGATTCGAGCTTACACGAGGTAGTGGGTAGCGGCGAAAGGTTAAATGGCACGATCCAGTGAGCTTCAAATGTGTCGAGCTAACGACAATAACCAAAAGCGCCACTAGGAGGCATCCTAGATATCCCTTATTATATTAGAACTCTCTATTATGTTATTTCTTTTCTTTGATTTATTTGTTTTGTTTAAGTCTAATTCGGGTAATTGTGGATTTTGCCTTGTCGGTTGATTCGATTTCACCTTATCCTTCTCTTTATCTCTATTTTGCCATGTTATATTCCCCCTTTGTCCCCCGAGATCTTGTCTTGTTTTCAAGTGTGCGGGATATTTGTGATAGCAATTGCGAGCTTTTAGATGAAGCCGGTTTTCCGGTGGATGGTCCACGATCTGCGATTCCCTCAAGCATTTACGGATTGGACGTACGCCACCTCCGGCATTGCCCCATTCGAACTACAATCGGCTAAGTTTTCTTTTTCTTTTTTTTACGCACAACATGAGGACATGTTGTTATTTAAGTGTGGGGGAGGGGATTTGTCGATATGTATCTACACATTTGCTCATATGATATTATTTCTATGCTAAAATGAGCTAAATTTTCAAAATTTTTGTTTTGTCTCGAGTGAGCAATGCATGTTTTTGTTCGGTTTGTTATATTCATCGATGCTTTATATGCCATATGTTCCGTAAGTTAGTTGATTCACCCGAATTATTTTTCACGAGCCATAGTGAATGAAGAGCTATTTTTATAAAGTTATACCCCGTTTTGGATTAGTGATTTTTGATTATCTTATAAGTCATGTGCTTAGTGCTACGTGCATATCATGAGATTTATGATAGTTTGTATTTAGTTCCGAAGTATGATATCTTGTGAATATCTAGAAGTTTGAATGTGATAAGTAACACGTAGCTAATGTCATTTGAAAAAGTTGAGTTAATAATGAAATCAATAGTGTGTGTCGGAAGGTGGTCGATGATTTGAGTGCGGTAAGGCATTATCTCGAAATGTTTTATTCCACTATGATGACCAAAAGCTCACGACGATCGAAGAAAATTTGCTTTATGATTTGAGTAAGGTAGGGTATACCACGTATGTCTATTACGCTATGACGGGCAATAGCTCATTCGATGTGTGTTTAAATGTGAAGTAATTAAATCAACTTGAAATTGGTTATGAAATGAATATAAGACTTAGTCTTTCGTTAATCTTATCCCCGGTATAAGGCGATAGATATGTTGTAGGGATTATCCTCTACGAGTATTTCGAAAGGCCACTAGATATATTCGATCATTCTTCTCGGGATATGTCACGTTTGTAGGGTGCACCTTATGAGTGTCACTTATTACTAGTCTACGAGGGGGTATTAGCTAGTTTTGCTTTGAGTTTTTCAAGTTTGGATTTAGTGGAAGTTCTCTATGGCTATGCACACACACGATGGTGAACTTCTAATTTATTGACTATGTGGTATATGTGTTGAGGTGTCTATATTCTTTCCGAGCCTTTATCTTGTTTTGTTTTGCTCGGGACGAGCAAAGTTTAAGTGTGGGGGAGTTGTTAAGGGTGAAATTCATGATTTATATGACGTTATTCCCGTAACAATATCCTTGGTATTTTAGTACTTTTTATAGAAAAGTGTTGGTTTTATCGAATTATTGAGTAAAAGAGTTTTAAATGTGTTTAAATGCAAAATCGAGATATTTACGTGATTTTATCGGTGTTTTATGTTTATTCGTATGATGTTACATTTTGCATGTTTCTATCATGTTGTTAGGTACGTTTTCATGATGAGTAAGGAGCTTAAACGATGATCACATGAAGATGGAAGAGTTGAAAGATGTTTAAGTGAAGAATCATTGAAGGAACCGGAACCAGGCACTTCATGGGGATTTTGTCCACACTTGTAGGCACTTTCAGGGAAAGTTGTCTTGATGAAAGTTGTAGAGGATTGAAATAGCTTTCCAACGCATGTTGAATCACCTCATTTGGAGCCCTAGAAGTGAAGTTATGAGCAAAATACTAGAGCAAGGTAGTGGACGGGCGTCCATAAAAGTGAAGCGCGTCGAGAATCGTATTTTACATTCGAGAGAGTTCGGACGCGTTACGAACGAGCGTTCATTCTCCGTTCATAGAGGCTGGACGAGCGTCCAAGATAGTGGACGGGCGTCCACGGCACCGACTCAGCGAAACCGACCTAAAAATCTATAAATAGGCGCGATTTCCCAAACCCTAATCATATAATTTCGAACCCTAAACCCTAGGGGGCAGCTTGGCTGCGTTTTTCTACAGTTTTTATCTACTTTTATGCAATTTAATTCCTAGATTAGATTAGTTAGATTCATGTCTTTTATTTCATCAATTCAAGCTTGCAACAAGGATGCTAAGAGGCTAAAACCCTCTTTGAACAAGCGTTGTGAAGCCTTCTTCAACAATTCGGTTTTGATTCGTGATTAATCTGTGAGTATCTATTTCAAGTTCGTTTCTTTTATCATGTTTTGTATGTTTTATTGCATGTTTAATCGAAAGATGCTTGCTTTGATGATTGGTTATGTGATGAGAGTCATGTCAACCCTAGATCACCATGATAAAAGAATAGATCTTTGATCTAACTAAAACGAGAGTTATTAGATTGATTTTCTAGATTAGAAATTGAAAGATTTCACGCCTAGGTTAGAAAGACGTAATCTTTAACATCGAAAGATAAAAGATTAGAAAACGAACTCGTCTACGAGAGTAGGAGTTTATGCCTTTGATTAGGTGAATCACGACTTGAGTAGAGATCACGAATTAATCCGAGTTAGAGTTGAATGTTGATAGGATAGGTGGATCAATTGCTTGTTCGTTCGTTATAAATTGATTTTAATCCTTTAAACTTGAATTGTTTAGCTTTAGTTTACTTTTCTGTACTTTAGTTTAGTTTTTATCGCTTTCAATCTTGCCTAGCATTGGAGCAATCCTCTGTCTAGTTACTTTTTCTGCATATTTGTTTAGGTTAGTTATTCGTTTAGGTTAGATTCGTGACATAGTTAGTTTAAAACAAAAGCTAGGGTTCACATTCGTCTAGTTCCCCGTAAGATCGACCCGGCATAGCCTCTATACTACGATCCTTGCACTTGAGGTTAACCGGTTTATTACTTGTTGTTTTGTATTGATAAAATCCGGGACAGTTGAGGGCAGTCAGAAATGACATTACACAGTTAAGAACTCAACTTAATAGACAAGAGCAAAGATTTGAAGATTTGATGAACTTGGTGGAAAATAGAGGGAGGACTACTGAAACAGTTGCTTCCAACATCACATCCACTCAGTTTTCTCTTGCTGATCTAACCAAATATGTGAGAGGCATAAAACAAGGCAATACACTCAAGGATCAGTTCTTGAAAGAACAGTTTGCCTCCATTCATAAGAAGCTTGACAACCTTCTTTGAAGCAAACAAGCCTGCCGTGGCGACCTTCTTGGAACACTTCAACATGCTTGCATTGGATCCTAAAGTTGCGAGAGGATCAATTTCGGAGCAAACACTAGAAGGAAGGATCACGGCGAGTTGACACAAGAACGAAATTATGGAAGGTCAACTAAACAACTTAGTGATCACACGGGAGAGTGTTCATGGCCTCGCTTTCCCGTTTTGTTGATGATGTCAATAAGGGGGAAGAGAGTCAAACAAAACGGTAGCAAAAGAGGCTGCAAGGATTTTTGCTCAAAAGAGATGGGAGGCGATACTAATGCTTTCGAGAGAACTGCACTGGGAGGCTTCGGTTGGTCGATGACCTCTTCAAAGAATATAAGAAGCAATACTACAATAAGAGGAGACCTTACCATGACAAGGGTTTCCATGAAGGGCTAAATTCCTTTTTGGGACTTAAGTTCTGGGAAGCTAGAGTTAAATCTTTAAGAGCTTCACACAGAGGTGGTAGAGGTGGAAGAGGTGGAAGAAGTCAACCTACTACATCAGCAAAAGAGTCACTGGAGGAGTTCAAACAGTTGTACATGCGTCTAGGATTTAACGTACATCAAATCAATCTAACTCTACCTGAGGCATGGAAATGGTGGAAGGAAGTAAACCCCCATATTGATTTTTCCCTTATTGAAAATCAATGGATGAGAGATATGGTCAGAGAGATAAGGGAATATCATGAGCAACAAGAAAGAGAAAGACAAGAAAGAGAAAGGAGGAACTAGATCAGCAGACTTTCATATTTTTTTATCTTTTGCTGAATCTAGTTTGTAATATTTTTGAACACATTTGATTATAATGAGACTGTATTTGTGTTCTGTGTTTTTGTTTTTATCCTTTTTGCTTTTTTTGTAAGGAGGGTATTGGCATCATCACCAAAAAGAGGGAAATTGTTGGACTTATTTTAAGTTTTAGTGATGAATGCCGGACTATTAGTCTTGTTATAGAGCAAAGGCAAAAAGATGTCTAGATCAAATGTATAGGCTTATTAGAGTTTGATCTTTGTATAGGTTTGATCAAACAAGCAATCGTAAAAGGTCGGTAAGGTACCGAGTCGGTAGACTTGTTAGGAACCTCTTGAAGGCGAAGAAGGTGAGGGCTCAAACTCAGTTATTGAAGGCTAAGGGATCAAACTTAGTATTTAAAGTCAAGAATATGGAGTCAGAATTTAGGGAAGTCTGTGATGACCTAAAAAGATTACATATACCTTGTGTACAAGGTCTAAGTTCCATAAGTTAAGTGGTGATTGGAACTTAGTTATGTTCAAATTGGTGTAATCTAACTTCACAATTAAAAGTTAGATAAAAGACAGTCAGCTGAAGTGTTTTATAAACACAGCAAACTTCAGATTGCTGACTGACAAGTATTTCAGCAGACTTACATACCCAGGAACCTGCTGAACACATATTTCGATTTAATCAAAGGTTACATTGGAAGATTACAAGGATAAGGACAGATAACAAGTCTTGATTTTGTCAACAAATCAACGGTGAAGATTAAAGGTTATGACACTGATGTAGTTACACCATGTCTTTAAAGCTTTGTGTAATTGTTATACTATTCGGATATTATCTTTTATTTAACCATTCAAACAGTAACTCTCCTTCTTTTATCACAGATTCATCCGTTACAAAAGTAATAATTAAAAATCCTATTTAGCTTTCATTTATTTAGAGGTTACCAAAATATCAATTAAATTATCATTATGAGGAGCGGTAGTACTCTATATAAATCACCATATAATGGGCGAATGATTCTCTAGCTTCAGCATTCTCAGAATATTGTACATAGAATTAGAGAAAAAATAAAAATAAAAATAAAAAAGACATATATGATTTTAATGCTTTTGGGTATGTTGCTTATTTGAGCAACTAAGTGCATCTATCTCCTGTATCATATATATTTTTGGGAGTTGGTATGTATATGAAGAAAATGAATTGAGAAAAGGGATAGTAGGTGGATGCAATCGGCTAGTGGAGGAAAAAACTGGGATTAAGTGTTGCCTACCTGGATCAAAAATTGAGGATGCGATGATGCATTTAATCAAAGCAACGAGTAATTTATACATGGATAATAAGTGAGTTCAATTTTATTTTCTATAAAAGTTAAGTGTGTTTGTTTTAAGTATTTTCAAAGTATTTTGTTTGAATATATTATTGATATAGATATATAAAATGTATCTTGTTAAAATGATTTTTAGATTCTCTCGCTTTAACGATAATAACTTGATTAAAATGAATCTTGTACAAATAACATTGCATGTCCCACCTCGGTGGCATGGTACCGTACTTCCCGCTTCGCGCGGCATGGTATATTGTACTTGTACCTTTCCCGCTTCGGCGGCATGGCTAGTTCCCGCTTTGGAGCCATGGTTCTCGTTCTCGTTCTCGTTCGTTCGATGGGCCCGCTGAGGATTTCACAGTCGGGTTAGCTGTGCATTGGGCCTGTGACCGCGGTTGTGGGGTCCGAGGCAAGTGGACCCTCCGGAAGCCCCAGGAGATTGGGTGTCGGAAGGACGGACTTCACTATAAAAATTACTTGTTGTGGATATAAGGTGGTGAAATGGGAGTCATAAGGTAGAGAAAATCGTATCAGCTGTATCGATGTCTAGTAAGGGAACTTGATGAATTGACGGTTCTCGCTTGAACATGCTCGACTTGAACTTGATACATAATTTTTAACAAGTATATTATTGCATAAATACTCGAACAAGATTTCTAGAAATGTATATATTGTTACAACATTTTTTTTAAAAAATTATATAACACTCTCGCACATGCTCATACCAGCGTTTTTGCTGACGACTCGTTTTGTTTGTTTCTTTGTGTTTTTGTTTTTTTTGCTTTTCTTCTATAAATAAAATCAAGTAATGGTTTGAAAGAGTTGTAATGAGGATGAAAGCGATGACATGGACATGGATTTTTAGAACATTCTATGCAAATTATGTTATTACAATTGTAGTATTTCATTTGTAGTAATTTTATAATGAAAACAGTTAGTGAATATTTGTAAATTCAATTGTAAATTTATTAGATAATTTTAGAAATTATAGTCTTGTTATTGAAGTCGCGGCGAAAGCTTCGCATCCCCTCCTAGAATGACCTCAGTGGACCTAGGGGTCGGGAGTGGGTTTTACAGTTACAACTTGGAGTTAGAGGCTTTCTCACTTGAGTACCTCAAGGCAGAAGGTTTTAACACTCGGATTTTTGTGTCTAAGCTCTCTCGTCGAAGCTAACTTCAATATTCAGTTGCTTGAATACAATTCCTCTCAAACCAACGTTTTCAATTCACTCGTTGAAGTAGTTCGGGCTTTAGATTGTGCAAAAGCTATAACATTATCAGGCGATGTGAGGTAAGTTGTGTTGGTTAAATTGTATCGTGTGTGGAGTGATTTACGGAACAGAAACGTGATTAAAGGAATTAATTACGGATTATTAAACTAGAAAATAAACAACGCGAAAAGAAAAAATTCATATTATTAACTAGATCTAACAAAATAACTATTACAGTACAAACATGACTCGAACAACGAATAATAAAAGTACGATGCAGAAATTAAAGGACTAGAAATCAAACCAAGGCGAGTAGTTACTCTTTCCTTAAGACAAATTGCTCCGGTATATATGGTGCCCACGGTAGTAGCAACTGTCTCCCAAGATACAACGGCTTTACGTCTCGGATTTAGAGGCACTTCAAGAAATCCGAGCTCCGGCGAACTTACAAAGTGCTCCGACTTCTTTTCGACTCAAGAACTAAATCTATGTGAAAGACTCTTTTTGGTAGAAAAGAGAAGGAAATTTTTTTTACACTTAAATCTTCATCCATGTGGTTATTTATATAGTGGGGAGGATGACCCAATGCTCGAATCTGATTGACCGAAACACGTTATCATGCTTTTCCCCTTAGAAAAGTATTCCACACGTTGGGATTTAGGCACCATGGCCGACCCAACTTCCTTCAACTTGATTGGTCGGATTATGCATCTTTGAATTCTGATTGGTCGGATGACTCAATCACACGAATTCTTGAATTCTGATTGGTCAGATGACACAATCACATACAAAAAGTAAATATTAATTTATGGTTAATTCCATAAAGAAAATTTCTCCAAAAAAATTAATAGTACACCCGAACTGAACCGAACTCAAGCCGAGCCGAGCCGGCCGGCCGGACGGCGGCGGCGTGCGTGCGTGTGGAATTATCTAAGTCGTCCCTCCTGCACAAAAGTTCTTTGCCCCTTCAGACACATCCATAAGAGTCACACTAGCTCTTATACATGGAGCTCAAGTCTCCCATTCATCCAATGTGGGAGAGTTTGAGTTGATCACACAATCAACTCCTCTCCCACACATGTTTTATGTTAAGGGTCAATTTGTAGTGTTTTATAAGGATATATTTTATATCAATATTCCCCATATATGGATTTTTTCGTAGAATTCGAGCTTATAATCGATTAATTGAGCAAATGACGTTTTGAATAGTTAAAATGCAAAATCGAGTAAATATCGTGGTTTTATTATCTATTTTGTATGGTTTTACGTTTTGCTCGGTTTTGTCATCTTTTAGGTGCACAAATGTGGAATGGAAGAGGTCTAAATGATGTTTGATTGAAGATTAAAGTGGAAAGAAAGAGATACAAGAGGATGAAGATGAAATAAAGCTTGGGAAAATCCCGAAAACGACTCGTAATACGACGGGCTAATCAAAAAGGCGTTTTCTGAAGAAGAGTCCTTAATGAAAGTTGTAGAGTTTTCCGAGAGCTTTTTTATGACATTCGGATCATAATTTTTGGAGGTCTACAACTCAAGATATGAATTTTAGAATTTTGAGTCCAGAGCTGAACTAGCGTTCGAAATTCTAAACTAGCGTTCACAGCAGCAATTTGATACAGAGTCTTCAGCTTGAGCATGAACGCACGTTCCAGCTCCGTCCAAGCACTTCGAACGAGCGTCCGACATTTCAAACTGGCGTCCGACCACCGCCATACTCCAGCCGCCTCACTTTTCCTTTTTATCGCTGCATGAAAATCCTAATTGGAAGAGGAAATACTCCAGCCGCAATTTATTAGCCGACATACTTCCAACCCTAATTAATTATTATTATTACAGCCGCTTAAGATATCTATATATATATATGCGCAGCTTTGGAACCAAAAAGATATCCCCATAATCAAATCATTCAGCCGCATTTCACAGCAAAGCAGCGGCCAACTTGGCTTTCAAGGCCGGTCACCCGAGCCTTGTGCTCGGGTGATCCGGGTTAGATTAGGATGTCGTTTTTCTTCCGTTTTTCAATTCATGGATTCAGTCATGTACCAAACTACGTGAGTTTATTTATTTAATTTATTCAGTCCTTATTCGTTTTTTATGATCTTTAATTTATTTTGTATCGTTCTATGATTTTGATGCTATGATGTTAGATCGAGAGATCAGTTTGCTATTGATACGTTTACAACATACGGAAGTTGTGTAAACTAGATCACCATAGAAAGATAGGATTTTTAATCATTAATGATGACAAATTAATCGATTAATTATCTAGGTTGTTAGATTCTAAAATACGAGAGTTAACCTGAATCTACACCTTCGTTTTGTATTGAAAAATCGATCTCAACATTCGGAAGTGGAGAGATCGATAATTGAATTCACTAAGGAATTAGGAATCCATAGCTTGAGATTAAATTCACTAAGGAATTAGGGATTTGTATCTCGTGTAAAGGTGAAACCACAATTTGAATTAAAATCATGAGATGAACTAGGATTGAAATCACTTGGTTTGTGCCTTCGTTTGATCCCATGTATCTTTAGTTTAGTTTAGGTTGTGTTATTTTATTTCGTAGGTTAGATTTATTTTAATTGCTCTTTCGTTTATTTTATTTGTTCTTTCGTTTATTCGTTTTTCCTAAGTAACAATTGAAAGGAATTAGTGAAATTAGATTCAACATCCCAATTCCCTGTGGATCGACCCCTTACTCACTTCGCTCTACTATCAATTACCCGGTATTCGGCCGGTTAGGAGTTAGTTTTGCATGGTAGTTAGGGTTTATAAATTTTCTTTTGTTTAATGATGCAAAATCCTCCGAACAAAAGTGGCGCCGTTGCCGGGGAATAGGTGTCATGTTGAATCTGATCTTGTTATTTCTCGATTTTGTTACGTTTATTTTTCGTTTTAATAAAAGTAGCATTTACCAAATCGAGAGTTTTTATTTTGCCGTGTTTCGATGACCATAAGGTTAAGAATGTGCAAAAGTTTTTTACTCGATTTGTTTAAACGTGAAGTATGTGTTTATGTGTTTTCTGATCTAACCTCTTTGTGCTTTAATTGAAAGTGGTGCTTTGTGATCTCGTGTTAATATGTGTTTTAAGTTTTTAGGGTTTGTCTGCGTTTTCCTGCTCTCTGCTGTGTATTCGTTGTATGGACGAGCGTTCAAGTTAGTGAACGCCCGTCCAGTTCTTTAGCTGCAGGTAAACGAGCGTTTGAAAGTATTGGACGCTCGTCCGTTCAAATATTTTCGACTCTGTTCTGGTTTAAAGGACCAGACGAGCGTCTATGCTTTCTGAACGTCCGTCCGGTCGGTTTTCAAGGCAGACGAGCGTCTGCAAAGTGGAACGCCCGTCCAGTGCTGAGATTTCCTTTGAACGTTCGTCCGTAATGCAGTCCAGGCTCTGGTTTTTCTTGATTTTATTTTTAATGCTTTTATTTGATGTGGATTTTTCATTCGAGCTTCTGTGGCTAATTGATGTTTACATAGATGTCCTGAACTTATATGTTTTTACCTTTCCATCTATGAATCCATGTTAGATAATTGATCAATTCCTTATACATGATTCATCTAGGCATGTTATAGTTACTGTCGGTTCTCGTACGCTATAACTGGTCTTCGTGTTAATTAGTAGCTAATGTCGGTTTCCGTATGCTACATACCGTTGTGATGAATCTTGTTAGCTTTTAAGACTTTCGTGCTTCCTTTGTTTTTATAGTTCATATGGGTAGTAACTGTCGGTTTTCCGTTGCTACGATGGAAACCTTATGAGTTATATCTGTTTAGTATAGCTAACTGTTGGGTTTCCATAATGCTATCACCTTTGACGAGTCTTAAAGCGCGTCTACACTGCATGTAATGAACAGTACTGTCGTTTATCGTAACCTGTCATTATTTGGTAGACGTTTATTATATACATGTCATGTTACAAATGAGTGGGCTAGTTTTATTTTCTTTTATTTTCTTTTATTTTTGCATATCATTTAGATGCATATCATTTAGTCGCATGTCATCTAGTTGCATTGTTTTTCTATTTTTCTTTTATTTTTCTTGAGTGTAGTTAACTGTCGGTTTCCGTAATACTACCTCGTTTTTATTTTAGTTTCTGCATAGGCCGTAGTCACCGTAGAGTTGTCGGGGGTCAACTTGCTCACTCGAGCTCGTCAGAATTTATTTTTTTATTTATTTTATTTTTAGGATTGCATATCATGTAGGCTGCATTGTAGTATATTTTCATATAGTTGCACCTAGCCTACGACTTTGTAGTATTTCATGTATAGTATTCCATCTTTATGTGAGCTTAATTTGAAATATCTCTATATCTCCTTTTCCATGTGCTTTATATATGTAATCTTTTCTTTTTCCCCGTAGACTCTTTTTGCACTGATCAAGTCTGCAGGATATTTTTGATAGCTATTGTGCACTTTCTGTTAGGTGTGATGCCCGAAAGACAATTTTGTAATTGTTTTTATTTAATAAATGAAATGATATTATTATTCATATTTATTATTCTCATATTCACCGATGTGACAATAGTATTTACACTACAGAAAACCCTAAAGTATATCGTTTATGTAATCACTTAACTCAGTGTATGGTATATACACAGGAGGATTGAGTTAGTGAAGATGTACTTAAAATACAATTAGCCCATAGTGAAGTTAATCGAGAGTATCGGGTCTCTCCTTTAACGTGCTATTAATGCGCCCGAACACAATTGGTGTGAAAGTCTTATCCGGACTTTCGGTTAAGAGAACCTAATGGGGCATTTATATATGATAGATATATCATATGTATGGCCGGACCGATTTGATTAGAGTTCACGATATAATTCCGTGATCGAGAATTCTTATCGAATCAATGGATGATCATATTTATGGATATATCTTAATCCCGAGGTGATCACGATCAACCGCTTGAATCGGTATGAGGTTTGACTTGACGGTTAAGGATTACACCGAGTCCGTGATCCGAATTACCACATCTTGGCATTGTCTCGGATTGAGTGAGTAGTCCGTGTTATCACGGATACGGAATCCATTCCTTCCATTTATGGAAGTAGATACGTTCCCTTATTTGTTAATCCTAGAAACCGATCGATCCATGGAGTTCATATTACACCGATTAGCTACCAAGTGAGTTGTATGAATTAATTGATCACTAGGGGGTTAATGGTAAATAAGGATAAGATGTTCTAAAAAGGGTTAACGGTAACTTCCCGATTTAGAATGAACGATCTATGGAGGATTAATCCATATGTAATGATTATATCAATGGACGCTTATTATTATTCTCGTGAGGAGATAAATATAATCTTATAATCGGAGGAGTGCGATCACGGGATTATGGTGGCATATTCCTGTGATTGATTTATCGAATATAATTATTACGTTCGTAAGATAATTATTTATTTGATTTATCGGAGCCGCCGATTATTAGTCCATGGTCCCCGACGTGCCTCCTAATATAGCATAGCTATTCTCGGACGTCGAATCCTAATAATATTAATTTAGTTCTTGTTGGACTTTATTAAAACGATATGTGAATTAATTGTTTAGTGGACTATTAAATTAGTTGGGCTAAATAATTAAATATGTGGAAAAGACATTTTCCATAATCTTGGCCCAATTATTGTGTGATGGCAAAATTGATATTGACTAGGTCAATATAGATGAATTTCGCCCCCCCCTTCTATTAATATGGAACAAGAAATTATTTTCTTGTGTATTAATAAGACATGTGCATAAAATATTTATTGGATAAATATTTATGGTAAGAAATAAAGATGAATATCATTCTAGATTTGTTCTAGAATTTTATGGGATTATCTTTTATTTAATGGGATTATTATAATTGATTTTGTATTAATTATTAATCCTTGGAGGCTAAGTTTTACTCTCCTATATAAAGAGAGTTCTCCCAAACCTTAGACACACAATAAAATTCGAATTCCATCTCTTAGAGAGAGGAAGTAATTTTCGGCCAAGGGTGAGGGAAAAATCTTGGAGTTTTTTCCGGGTAGCATATCGTAAGGGTTCGAGCCAAGAATTTCCTTCCACCGGGAGTTGCTTGGATCACACGTGCGGAAAATCGTGGTGCTCTTCACACCTCCTTTTCTCTTGCGGTTCTTCAACTTGAATTTCGAGATTCAAGAGGTATGATCTACAACCCCCTTGTAGATATAGATCTAGTTTATTTTATTACGTGTATTTTATAGATCTAGATCCTTAAAATCGCTTCCGTTGCGGATGATATTACTAACAGTGGTATCAGTCGCCATGGTGATCTATATTTATACGTATAAAATATTAGATCTGGGAGTGATAAAACATGTAGATTTTTTGTCCCAATTTTTTTTTATGGGGCGCATGCATGATTTTTTTTATGTTATGAATGACTTGGTTGAAGAGATGGATTGGGGTTGGTACTGTTTACTCGTTAGATCTATTGTAGCTCCTTTGTTTAGTAACAATTGAGCATAGGAATTGTAATTATTTTATGTCAATTTTCGAAATTTATATGTAAAAGTAGCATCTTTTATTGTAATTTTGAATATCCGGGCTGGAAAAGATGAAGATCTTGCTGAAAAATTGAAGGTCAAGGCGAAACCCAAGATATGAACGAGGAGAAACGGATAAAAATTTATTAAAAAACTGCTACAGGACTTTCTGCGACGCTGAAAAGCGTCGCTAAAAGTCCTGTTTAATAAAAAGATGCGGCTAGGGTTTTCAACTTGCTTGCGGCTGCATGTGATATTTTTGGTAAACCTAAATCACATATTCATTACTGCCGATATGGCAGAGAATAAAAAAATAAAAAAATAAAAATTTTTTTATTTTTTTTGGAAAATAATTTGTGCAGCCGCCAATTGTAACAAAAAAACAAAACAAAAAAAAATCATTATTTTTGGAAAATAATTATAAACAGCCGCATATAATTAATTATAATAAATTGGATTTATTTAATTAAAAAGACCTTTTCTCCTCTCGGGTGTTCGTGGTTCGTGATCCGGCAGTTCGAGTTCAAGATTCGAAGATCGAGACTCGAAGACATCAAGATTGTAATTTACTGTTTTTTCCTAGGATAGATTAGATACGGGGGTACCAACAATCCATCTCGGTGTTTAAATTTTCCGCAATTTATTTTTTATGTGTTTGATCATAAAATAGATATAAAATCGGAATTGCCATGACATGCATCATATCATAAATCCACTCCATGCATACATGTAGAATTTTAATTTTGGTAATTAAAATAGGCATGTATACAAACTCGTGTAATTAGTTGAAATTTAATTAATACGTGGTAATTAATAAATTTAGTAACTAATTAAAGATCCGAGGACGGGTTATGAAATCGTTAAGCTTTTCGGTGTGTGTTCTCGGTGAACCGCCTTAAAGCCCAAACGAGATCACGTTTTCAATTCGTAGTATCTACGAGATTGAATGATGGTAAAAGAACAATAAATCTTGGATAAAAACGGTTCGCCTATAGTTTGGGTGGTCAACTGAGCTAGGGTCGATCGACTTAACCCTCCTAGTGTGATGTATGCACGGGGGTCCGGCAAGACTAAGCTACACCGGAGAACGGAGGGGTGATTCCTTCCTATCTCAAATGGGGCTGTCTTGACCCGATTTCGTCCGACTGTCACATATGTTCCAACGAATAGGACGGGTAGGCTTGCCTACGTTACCGACACCATTCGGAATCCTTGATTTGATGTACTTTTATGTTAACATCAAAAAGACGTGGTTAGTTAACCCACCACCACTTCCAAAATATTGAGTGGGAGCGGGGGAGGCGACGACCAACCCCACGGCCTCTACTATAGATACAAGTAAGTGAGAGAAGGGTGACGCCTCGCGGCTCTTTGATTTCGTCTCCTACGGATGGTGTTCACCCCTATCAACATTCATGGCTTGGTCTCCGAAAGGATAGGATTTACGGGTACTCGTCGGGTCACCGACCTATCCTACGACGGCACACTCGGGGCGTACCTAAGAGATCCGATATAGTAGGTCACACTCATAAAGGATATTTTTGGTAATATCTAGGCTAAAAAAAGGAAGGTAGTCAATGAATAAAGGGATGTTCGATTCTCGTGGGATGTTTGATTCTCACAAGTTATTCATTGATGAGATTGTCTCGATTTAACCGTCATCTCTTTGACCTACCCTTCGGCGGCACTGAGATGCGAGGTTAAAACCTTGGAATGGTAGAGTAGACTTATTTTTTAGTTTACAATTCCTAAAATAAAATAATATAGTAGTGTTAAACTTGAATTTAATGTATGTCATTTTATTTTCAGCAAATATGTCTGCTCAAATTTCTGCTTTACTGTCTGAAAAATTAACGGGAAACAACTTTAAGAAATGGAAGAGTAACTTAAACGTGGTACTCACATATGAGAATGTGCAACATGTACTCACTTCTGAATGCCCTACGGTGGCGATCCAAAAACCTGGTAAACCTGAGATCGAACAGCGTAATCGCTGGATCGAGGCAGATAACCGGGCTCGTGGGATCATCCTGGCGGCAGTGTCGGAGGTCATTAGGACCCAGATTGAAGAGTTTGAGACCGCAGGAGAAATCATGCGGAAACTTACTTCGATGTTTGGATCACCTAGCAACCAAGCAAGACACGATGCCATAAGGATGGCTGTTAACACGAAATTGAAGAAGGGTCAAGCAGTGAATGGCCATGTTCTTAATATGATCAGTTACTTCAATGACGCCGGTATTCATGGATCGATGTTCGATGAAGCAACTCAAGTCTCAATGATTTTGGAATCATTGACTCCTGAGTTTATCCCGTTCAAAACTCGCATATCGATGGGAAAACATGAGTTGACCATGACACAGATGCTGAATGAACTGACTATCTACGAGGGCCTGCTATCGAAAGATAAGGTCCAAGTAGGGGATAAGAAAGCTGAAGCCAATATGGCCGAAGCTAAGTCTTCAAACAAGCCCAAGGCAAAACCGAAGAAGAAGAGTAATGATGCACCTGTGCCCAAGCCAATGAAGAAGAAGAAAGCCAAGAAAGTTGACGAGGCCAAGCCCAAGGGCAAATGCTTTTACTGTAAGGAGGTAGGACATTGGAAATGCCATTGTCCGGAATATCTTCGTGATGTGAAAGATGGCAAAGTCAAGGCTATTCCTGGGAAAGATAAGAAAGGTAATTTGGAATTACTATTCTTGGAATCTTTTAATGTAGCTAAAGATGTGTCCACTTGGATACTTGATACTGGAGCTACTAACCATGTATGTTCTTCATTGCGATTCTTAGTTCGTATGAGGAGTGGAAGAGGGTTCTCAAATGATGCGCGTAGGCACTGGGGCGCTCATTTCGGCTAAAGCAGTGGGAGCTGTGGACTTGCATTTTAATAATAGAATTTTACATTTAGACAATGTTTATTTTATTCCCAATTTCAGGAGAAATTTGATTTCTTATTCTGCCTTAGTTGAACAATCATTTTCTGTTTCAAATTTGAATGGTGAATTTGTTATTTCAAAGAATGGCTTTGAATTATGTTCAACTATACATGAAAATGGTTTATATTTTGTAAGACCACATAAAGCTCCCCTACTTAATACTGAAATGTTTAAAACTGCTCATCAAAGATCTTCTAAAAGGCAAAAAGTTTCTCAAGTAAAAGAAGATAAAACATACTTGTGGCATCTGAGGCTCGGCCATATTTCCTTGGAAAGACTCAAAAGACTAGAAAAGTTCATGCCTTAGGTGAGTCATCTGTTGACACACTGCCTGTCTGCGAGTGTTGCCTGGAGGGAAAAATGACCAAGCGTCCCTTCTCATCAAAGGGGAATAGGGCCACAGGAACTCTAGACTTAGTGCATTCAGACCTTTGTGGTCCGATGAACGTACAAGCTAGAGGCGGATACGAGTACTTTGTGTCTTTCATTGATGACTACTCGAGATTCGGTTATGTTTATCTCGTCGCATAGGAAGTCCGAGGCTTTTGGAAAGTTCAAGGAGTTCCAAGCGAAGCCGAAAGGCAACTAGGCAAGTCATTGAAATGCCTTCGCTCGGATCGTGGAGGTGAGTATTTAGATGCGAGTTCATTGACTACTTGGTGAAAAAGGAATTTGTTTCCAACGTTCAGCGCCTAGGACACCTCAGCAAAACGGAGTTGCTGAGAGGAGAAACAGGACATTGATTAACATGGTTAGATCAATGATGAGTTACGCCTCACTACCTATATCCTTTTGGGGTTATGCTTTAGAAGCAGCGGTCCATATTTTGAATGTAGTACCGTCAAAGTCTGTCGAAAAGACACCCATAGAAATGTGGTCGGGACATCGCGAAAGCCTTCGTCACTTCCGCATATGGGGTTGTCCTGCACATGTGCTGATGGACAAGACTACCAAGCTACAATCACGTACGAAAGTATGTTTGTTTGTAGGCTATCCAAAAGGTACACGTGGTGGTCTATTTTATGATCCGGAAGATAACAAAGTGCTAGTCTCGACTAACGCAACGTTGTTGGAGGAAAGTTATATGAAAGACCACAGACCTCGAAGTAAAATTGTACTAGAGGAATTACTCTCCGATGACGTCAGGCCTATTGTGGCTGCTGATGTTCCTATAAACAACACTAATAATACAATAGTCAATTCCGACATTCCTGTTCCACCTAGACGTACTGTGAGAGTGGTTCGGCCACCGGTTCGGTACGGCATGGATTTAGAGGCAAACGTAGTCGCCTCTGATGGGGTGGAAGATGATCCTCCGACCTATAAGAAGGCCCTATTGGATCACGATAAGGATAAATGGATTGACGCAATGAATCAAGAGATGGAGTCTATGTACTCTAACTCAGTCTGGAAACTTGTAGAACTTCCTCAGGGTGAAAGGCCCATTGGATGTAAATGGCTCTACAAGCGAAAGAGAGGAGTAGATGGGAAGGTCGAAACCTTCAAAGCACGGCTGGTAGCCAAAGGTTACACACAGCGAGAGGTTATAGACTACGAGGAAACCTTCTCGCCCGTGGCCATGATGAAAACCATCCGCATCCTCCTTTCGATTGCTGCATGTCTGGATTATGAAATCTGGCAAATGGATGTTAAGACAGCGTTTCTAAACGGCTTTCTTGATGAGGAAATCTATATGCAGCAACCAGAGGGATTCATTGAAGAAGGTCAAGAGCACATGGTGTGCAAGTTGCTCAGATCCATTTATGGGTTGAAGCAAGCATCTCGTTCCTGGTATCATAGATTCGATCACACGATCAAGTCTTATGATTTCGAACAACACTTTGCTGAATCTTGTGTGTACAAGAAGGTTATCAAAGATAGTGTTGTATTTCTAGTGTTGTACGTTGATGACATACTCCTAATTGGCAACGATAAGGGGATGATGACCGACGTGAAAAGTTGGTTGACCACGCAATTCCAAATGAAAGATTTGGGAGAAGCGAGTTATGTTCTAGGGATCCAAATTATAAGGGATCGCAAGAACATGATGTTAGCTCTGTCCCAAGCAACTTATATAGATAAGGTGCTGGCACGCTTCAGTATGGAGAATGCAAAGAAGGGTTTTCTACCAACCCGTCACGGCGTTTACCTCTCTAAGACTCAGGGGCCTCAAACTCCTGAAGAGATTGAAGCTATGGGAAGAGTGCCATATGCCTCGGCTGTTGGTAGTCTTATGTATGCTATGAGGTGTACGAGACCTGACATTTGTTACGGCGTCGGATTAGTCAGCCGTTTTCAGTCAAATCCAGGGCAACCGCACTGGACAGCAGTAAAGAATCTCATCAAATATTTGAAGAGAACCAGAAATTATATGCTCGTCTATTCGAGTGGGAGTTTGGAGCTAGCGGGGTACACCAATTCTGACTTTCAGTCAGACAGAGATGATTCTAAATCTACCTCTGGTTCAGTGTTTACGCTTGGTGGCGGTGCAGTTGAATGGAGAAGCCAAAAGCAATCAAAGACACGGCCGATTCAACAATGGAAGCCGAGTTCATAGCGGCCTCGGAGGCGGCTAAAGAAAGCGATTTGGTTAAGAAAGTTCATCGGCGGATTAGGCGTTGTCCCGAATGCGAAGATCCTATTCCTCTCTATTGTGATAACAATGGGGCCATTGCCAACTCTAGGGAACCTCGAAAACACAGTAAGTCGAAGCATATAGAGAGAAAATACTGGGTGATCAACGATTTTGTCGATAGAGGGGACATTTCCGTCAAGAAAATCGCCTCCGCCGATAATCCCGTCGATCCATTCACCAAGACGGCGTCGATTGAAGCTTTTAGTCGACACTTGGAGACTATAGGTATTAGAGACATGTCTCATTTGCTTTAGAGCAAGTGGGAGTGATAGTTTGTTGTATTTTAAATAATAGGGTGTGCTCTAAAACAATTAATCACATGCTTTCGTGCAAGTGGGAGATTGTTAGGTGTGATGCCCGAAAGACAATTTTGTAATTGTTTTTATTTAATAAATGAAATGATATTATTATTCATATTTATTATTCTCATATTCACCGATGTGACAATAGTATTTACACTACAGAAAACCCTAAAGTATATCGTTTATGTAATCACTTAACTCAGTGTATGGTATATACACAGGAGGATTGAGTTAGTGAAGATGTACTTAAAATACAATTAGCCCATAGTGAAGTTAATCGAGAGTATCGGGTCTCTCCTTTAACGTGCTATTAATGCGCCCAGAACACAATTGGTGTGAAAGTCTTATCCGGACTTTCGGTTAAGAGAACCTAATGGGGCATTTATATATGATAGATATATCATATAAATGCCGGACCGATTTGATTAGAGTTCACGATATAATTCCGTGATCGAGAATTCTTATCGAATCAATGGATGATCATATTTATGGATATATCTTAATCCCGAGGTGATCACAAGTCAACCGCTTGAATCGGTATGAGGTTTGACTTGACGGTTAAGGATTACACCGAGTCCGTGATCCGAATTACCCCATCTTGGCATTGTACCTTGGATTGAGTGAGTAGTCCGTGTTATCACGATACGGAATCCATTCCTTCCATTTATGGAAGTAGATAGACAGTTCCCTTATTTGTTAATCCTAGAAACCGATCGATCCATGGAGTTCATATTACACCGATTAGCTACCGGTGAGTTGTATGAATTAATTGATCACTAGGGGGTTAATGGTAAATAAGGATAAGATGTTCTAAAAAGGGTTAACGGTAACTTCCCGATTTAGAATGAACGATCTATGGAGGATTAATCCATATGTAATGATTATATCAATGGACGCTTATTATTATTCTCGTGAGGAGATAAATATAATCTTATAATCGGAGGAGTGCGATCACGGGATTATGGTGGCATATTCCCGTGATTGATTTATCGAATATAATTATTCGTTCGTAAGATAATTATTTATTTGATTTATCGGAGCCGCTGATTATTAGTCCATGGTCCCCGACGTACCTCCTAATATAGCATAGCTATTCTCGGACGTCGAATCCTAATAATATTAATTTAGTTCTTGTTGGACTTTATTAAAACGATATTAAATTAGTTGGGCTAAATAATTAAATATGTGGAAAAGACATTTTCCATAATCTTGGCCCAATTATTGTGTGATGGCAAAATTAATATTGACTAGGTCAATATAGATGAATTTCGCCCCCCCTTCTATTAATATGGAACAAGAAATTATTTTCTTGTGTATTAATAAGACATGTGCATAAAATATTTATTGGATAAATATTTATGGTAAGAAATAAAGATGAATATCATTCTAGATTTGTTCTAGAATTTTATGGGATTATCTTTTATTTAATGGGATTATTATAATTGATTTTGTATTAATTATTAATCCTTGGAGGCTAAGTTTTACTCTCCTATATAAAGAGAGTTCTCCCAAGCCTTAGACACACAATAAAATTCGAATTCCATCTCTTAGAGAGAGGAAGTAATTTTCGGCCAAGGGGTGAGGGGAAAAATCTTGGAGTTTTTTCCGGGTAGCATATCGTAAGGGTTCGAGCCAAGAATTTCCTTCCACCGGGAGTTGCTTGGATCACACGTGCGGAAGATCGTGGTGCTCTTCACACCTCCTTTTCTCTTGGGGTTCTTCAACTTGAATTTCGAGATTCAAGAGGTATGATCTACAACCCCCTTGTAGATATAGATCTAGTTTATTTTATTACGTGTATTTTATAGATCTAGATCCTTAAAATCGCTTCCGTTGCGGATGATATTACTAACACTTTCACGATGAATTCAGTTTACCTGTGATGCTCCACAGTCTACTGAGCTATGCAGCAATTTTGGTTTTTACCGATTTTTCCGGAATTGCCAGCATCCAATCAGCTAAGTTCTCTAATTTATTATTTCTGCACAACTTGAGGACAAGTTGCAATCTAAGTGTGGGGGAGAGGATGGTTTATATGTATCTATGAGTCGTTTGCTCAATTTCTGTTATATTTCTATGAAAAGTGCTTAATTTTAAAATTTTTGTTTTGTCCCGAGTGAGCATTGCATGTCTTTGTTCGATGTTTATAATCATTGATGCATTATTTTGCATACTTAGTAATTTTAGTTGTTTCACCCGACACTCTTTTTCACATGCCATAGTAAATGATGAGCTAAATGTTGAAAGCCTACCCCATTTTAGTTGGAAATTTTTGATGATTATAGCATGTTTCTTTGCTTATGTACAATTCTTGAAAAGTTTAGTAGTTTGTATTCTAGGATTAAAGTATGACATACTGTGAATATCTGTAAGTTTGAATGTGATAAGTGAAACGTGATTAAGTCTTTGCAATAGTAATAAATTGTTTGCTTGAGGTGTTATGCTCGTGGTCCGTGCTACTAGAAAATAATCTTTTCCACTTGCCACCGAAATCTCTAAGTAAACATAATTGTAATTGTGTGTGTCGGAAAGTCTGGTTTATGATTTGGGTGAGGTAGGGTGTACCACGTATGTCCTATTCCACTATGATGACCAAAAGCTCACGACGGTCGGTTTATAGCCGCCTTATGATTGGAGTAAGGTAGGGGATTATCTTGAAATGTCCTATTCTCGCTATGAGGGCAAAAGCTTATTCGATGTGTGTTAGAAAAGTGTGAAAAAAGTGAAAATATTGAAATATGTTATTATGAATAAGTAAGGACTTAGTTATCGTTAATCTTATACCCAAGTATAAACCGAAGGATATGTTGTAGGGATTATCCTCTCGAGTCTCTCGTAAATGTTTTAGATATTCTCTACTATTTCTTTTTGGGATATGTATGTTTTGTAAAGTGCCTCGTTATAATTTTTGAATATTTCTAACTTAGATGGGAAACCGGGCTAGTTTTGGTTTGAATAACTTTCAAATTGTGGAACTTAGTGGAAGTTTATTATGGCTATGCACACACTACACGGGTGAACTTCTAAGTTATTGAATATACTTCATATTTGTATGGATGTTTATTTGTCTCGAGCTTGACTTTGTTTTGTTTTGCTCGGGACGAGCAAAAGATAAGTGTGGGGGAGTTGTTAAGGGTCAATTTGTAGTGTTTTATAAGGATATATTTTATATCAATATTCCCCATATATGGATGTTTTTCGTAGAATTCGAGCTTATAATCGATTAATTGAGCAAATGACGTTTTGAATAGTTAAAATGCAAAATCGAGTAAATATCGTGGTTTTATTATCTATTTTGTATGGTTTTACGTTTTGCTCGGTTTTGTCATCTTTTAGGTGCACAAATGTGGAATGGAAGAGGTCTAAATGATGTTTGATTGAAGATTAAAGTGGAAAGAAAGAGATACAAGAGGATGAAGATGAAATAAAGCTTGGGAAAAACCCGAAAACGACTCGTAATACGACGGGCTAATCAAAAAGGCGTTTTCTGAAGAAGAGTCCTTAATGAAAGTTGTAGAGTTTTCCGAGAGCTTTTTTATGACACTCGGATCATAATTTTTGGAGGTCTACAACTCAAGATATGAATTTTAGAAGTTTGAGTCCAGAGCTGAACTAGCGTTCGAAATTCTAAACTAGCGTTCACAGCAGCAATTTGATACAGAGTCTTCAGCTTGAGCATGAACGCACGTTCCAGCTCCGTCCAAGCACTTCGAACGAGCGTCCGACATTTCAAACTGGCGTCCGACCACCGCCATACTCCAGCCGCCTCACTTTTCCTTTTTATCGCTGCATGAAAATCCTAATTGGAAGAGGAAATACTCCAGCCGCAATTTATTAGCCGACATACTTCCAACCCTAATTAATTATTATTATTACAGCCGCTTAAGATATCTATATATATATGCGCAGCTTTGGAACCAAAAAGATATCCCCATAATCAAATCATTCAGCCGCATTTCACAGCAAAGCAGCGGCCAACTTGGCTTTCAAGGCCGGTCACCCGAGCCTTGTGCTCGGGTGATCCGGGTTAGATTAGGATGTCGTTTTTCTTCCGTTTTTCGATTCATGGATTCAATCATGTACCAAACTACGTGAGTTTATTTATTTAATTTATTCAGTCCTTATTCGTTTTTTATGATCTTTAATTTATTTTGTATCGTTCTATGATTTTGATGCTATGATGTGAATTAGATTGAGAGATCAGTTTGCTATTGATACGTTTACAACATACGGAAGTTCCGTAAACTAGATCACCATAGAAAGATAGGATTTTTAATCATTAATGATGACAAATTAATCGATTAATTATCTAGGTTGTTAGATTCTAAAATACGAGAGTTAACCTGAATCTACACCTTCGTTTTGTATTGAAAAATCGATCTCAACATTCGGAAGTGGAGAGATCGATAATTGAATTCACTAAGGAATTAGGAATCCATAGCTTGAGATTAAATTCACTAAGGAATTAGGGATTTGTATCTCGTGTAAAGGTGAAACCACAATTTGAATTAAAATCATGAGATGAACTAGGATTGAAATCACTTGGTTTGTGCACTGTTTGATCCCATGTATCTTTAGTTTAGTTTAGGTTGTGTTATTTTATTTCGTAGGTTAGATTTATTTTAATTGCTCTTTCGTTTATTTTATTTGTTCTTTCGTTTATTCGTTTTTCCTAAGTAACAATTGAAAGGAATTAGTGAAATTAGATTCAACATCCTAATTCCATGTGGATCGACCCCTTACTCACTTCGCTCTACTATCAATTACCCGGTATTCGGCCGGTTAGGAGTTAGTTTTGCATGGTAGTTAGGGTTTATAAATTTTCTTTTGTTTAATGATGCAAAATCCTCCGAACATTTTACACCAACTTTACGCATTAATTTCTCATTCACCTGATGTAACGCCCCCAGACCCTGGGTCTCGTAGCACTAAATGAGTCATAAATGTCCAGTCAACTGCTTAGACCGCCGTCCTCGCTTGGTCTAAAAGGGCTAACCCGAGTTGACAAGACATTTATGTCTCACACTTATATAGGGGTTAGCATTCACTTACTTTACCGAAGTGGGATATCATATTCTCCCCCCTTATAAGGGACTGGCGTCCTCGCTAGGACGGCCAAGACTTGTCCCTGTGGACTTGTCCCAGTTTGTCTCTACCAGAGGACTCTAGAGGTGGCATGTGGCACTTAAGTTCGTCTAGAGGTGGCCTGTGGCACTTAGATCCGTCTGATAGTCGGCTCTGACTACCATTCTGTAACGCCCCCAGACCCCGGGCCTGGTAGCGCTAAATGAGTCATAAATGTCCGGTCAACTGCTTAGACACCCGTCCTCGCTTGGTCTAAAAGGGCTAATCCGAGTTGACAAGACCTTTATGTCTCACACTTATATGGGGATGAGCATTCACTTACTTTACCGATGTGGGATATCACACCCGATATCCGAATCGAGTGATTTCAAAGTCAAACATCATCTACTCCGTGAGTAGTATTTTTAGATGTTAAGCTCCCAGTGAATTACACCGGAGCGTATCCGAAATCTGCGCTAAAATTGATTGTTTCAACATGTGTCTCAAGCCCCCATTCCATGGCATTTGGCTTTCATCTGTTTTATATTTTCTCTTTCTTTCTCTTTTGTTAAAAGACAAGGTAACAGCCTGCCTATTTTCTTGCGAGGAAGGCCTCAATCTTGTTGGTTGCATCTATGGCGGAATGTGTTTAATCAATAAAGAAAGTGCTTTTACCCCTAAAAAAAAAAAAGGTGTCGCAGGTAGATTTATAATGATACAGTATACTAATATTTTTTAAGAAAATAATCCAAAACGAATTTACATATCGTATAAATATAAAAACAGAGCAAGAAACTGAAAAATAAAAAATAAAAAAAATAGAGTCTGTGGTTTCATTATACATGGAGGGAATTAGGGTAACCAGAGATTCAGACCTTTAATGGCGGCACAGCTGAATCAAACTCCATACTTTTTTTCAATATCAAGTAATTATACAGCTATATTTCTCTTCAATTTCTAGGTAATTTATCTATATATGTACTTTTTTTTTCATTAGCAATTGTCTATTAAATCGTTGCGCCCCTCCTCAATCTTCAGGTAGCCTGATAAACACTAGTTGAAGTTATTCAAATCACAGCTGAATCCGATAGGATTGACCGGTAGTAGTCAACGATGATGCAGCCAAGAGAATCCAATATACATGATCTCCATGATTCTTCCGGGAGGGATCAAGAAAGCAACGGTCATGATTTGTTTGATAGAATCAGCGATTTACCGGACTCAATTCTTGGTATTATTCTGTCTTTCCTTCCCACAAAGAAAGCTGTAGCGACCTCCATTCTTTCAAAAAGATGGGAATTGGTGTGGAGGACAATCCAAAATTTTCAATTTTGTTTTTCGCATTACAATATAAAGGTTGGAGATGAAGAGATGAAATTCATCCAATTTGTTGACCGTGTTTTGCTTCTACATGATGCTGGAATGCTAAATCAGTTTCATTTGGATTGGTATCATAATAGTATTCCATCCCGTGCCATTTCATGGATCAAGACCGCAATCAGAAGAAACGTTCGTGATATTTTTCTGTCTGTTCAAACTTCTGGTGGTTGGCGTGGTGTTGATGCTGGACCACTTGAAATACCTACAAGTGTTTTCAATTGTGACTCGTTGCATACTTTGGTGTTGTTTGGCAACATTTCTGTTTCAGGAACTGCGGTCTGTCTTCCAAAACTTGAAAGTTTAATACTTGATTCAGTTTTTTTCGAGTGTGAAGAAGCTTTTGAGAAATTTATAAGTGGATGTCCAATGCTAAATTATCTGGACATGCATATGTACATTTCGAACATGTTGCGCGATTATGGACTTGATGATTTTACATATATAATAGCTTCAACTTCCTTAAGGCATCTTAAGCTAAATTTCAAGTATAGTCATCTACATGGGAAACATACTTATTTCAGACTGAAGCTAGACACTTGTTCACTTGAGTACCTCAAGTTAAAAGGTTTTATATACGAGATTGTTGTGCAAAAATGTCTAGGCTCTCTGTCCGAAGCCCGTCTCAAAATTGAGGTACCTATAAATGAATTCTCTAAAGACAACTTTTGCAACTCATTCGTTGAAGCAGTTCGTGCTTTTAACTGTGCAAAAGTTTTAATTTTATCAACAGATGTTATGAGGGTAAGCTACTCTATTCTTTATGTGCTTTAATGAGTTGTATACCAATATTAGACTTCTTTGTAAATATTGTTGCCAAGACCGGACATTTAGGAATCAACATGGCACTTGATATGTTATGGTACTCTTTTTTTTTCTTTTTTTTTTTTTCTTTTCTTTTTTTCCTTTTGTTACTTGACATCATTCAAAATCTGAAAATGATGTTATATTATAGAAATACACGATCATTAACATTTGATGTTCTTAGGCTCTTAATTGTGCCACAATCAGCTTGTCGACTAAGTTTACGAGATTGATGAAATTGGAGACAAGAACTTATTGTTGTGATTGTTGCCCATTACCGGATTTTCTTCAAAGCTCAGACAATTTAGAAGTTCTTACCATTTATCAGGTTAGTTAAAGACGCATGGAAAGTGTGAGTGCTAATTAAAGCGAAGAGAGTGCATTTTTTTTAATTAAACATTTCCAAGTATTATAATTCAGGATGTGTTCTCTGTGACGATAGGATTCAAGATATATTAATCGTCATGATTGCTCAAATTGGACAGATCCTGCACAAGTTCCGAGATTCTTGTCAAACAGCTTGAAGAAGGTTGTAATTGATGGTTATTATGTTGTTTCGCTAATGATGTCAACATGATACGTTATTTGTTAAAGTATGGAAGTGCTCTTGAAACTATGAAGATATCTTGTAGTATCTCTATGCCGAAGAGGACGAAGTTAATGTTGCATCAAGAGATATCTGATTTCCCGAATAAGTCGAAGGTTGACATATGAGAATAAAGTTAAGGTTGTAACAAATGCCGCACAGCTAGTGACAGTGAGAACATTTCCAAATTCTTCCTTCTGGTTAGCGATATATGTACTCCCTCTGTTCCTTTTTAATTGTCGCACTTGACAAAACACACATATTAAGAAGAGAAGTTAATGGTTTAACTTTAATATCAAAATAACAATAACATCCCCTTGAATATAATTAATGCAATGTTGTTTTCACTTTCTCACATCTTAATATATAAGGGTAGATTAATTGTTGGAGAAATTTGAATAAAAAATCAATATTTGAGGGGAAATCCGAATGGACATGTGACAAAGAGTTGCATCGGTTCGGTGAAAGGTTGCAACCAAATAAGGGTTGCACATGTTCGGTTGAATCATTTTGAAAGGATGCAACCGGTAGTGAATAGCCTCCATTCTCCTATAAAATCCTAACATGCAAATTAAAACATGGCTGTAATTTTTCCATAAGAAACTCATTCTTTTCAAAGGCCAACTTCTTATGTTTATTCATAGCATCTAGAAATACACTTTGCATATTTTTTGAGTCAAGAAGAGATTTATAGAACATGATCGGTTCGCCGTCTTCTTTTCATTGAAATGCAACAATCCGAAGAAAGTATGTTGTTGTATCTTGTGAGACTATTGCCATTACCGTGTGCACATAATCGTGGCAAAAACGTCTTAAGGACGAGTCCGCACTCGCCTCGGTCAATAAGTTTTCTCGTCCTAATTTATATTTTCGTTTTGATTGAATTACGTGTTAAAAAGCATGCTAGATGTTATTTTTTCCAACAAGAATAACACAATAAAGAGTGTTTTGGAAATGTAAGTGCGATAAATAAGAAGAGATTTATATTTTTGACAACGACAACAATTAAATAGAAAGAGTGGGACGGTAGTTCAACAATAGGTGGTTTTGTTATAACGATCTTGTTGGACATTATAACATACCGGAATGAAAATAGAATGAATTTTATGTATTTTTTAACACGAGTTTTCATCGCTTTGTGAGGCAAAGCATTGACTTGACAAGACTCTTGGTTTAGGTATGTTTAGTTAAATAATATGACGTCGTTGGGTAGTGGGAAGCATCAATATATCTTGAATGTTGCTTTGTTGGTATTTTGACGTTGTGATTGTTTCACATAATTGAAAATATATTCATATTTTTGTTGGTCTTTAACCGTGCTTGAGCTTCATGTGTGTGATGGGGTGAAAAGATGTGGTTTATTTCGCGGTGTGAGGGCAAAGCATTTGACTTGACATGGCTATTGGTTAGGAATCTTTTCCTTTCTATGGTAAGAATAAGCCCTTTTAGGTGCCTCTTCATATGACACATTGATGGCAAGATTGAGGGCCATTGAGCCGAATCAACGGTCTACCGAGTTTAAAAGTTTGGTGAAATTGAAGAGAAGAATTTATTGTTGTTACACTAGCTCATTACGAGAATTCATTCAAGGCTCGACAATTTAGTAACTCTTGGCGTTATTCGGGTTAGATAAAAACATCTAGAAAGTACACTTTTTTGTTAAGCATTGACAAGTAGTATAATTTCGGAGTGTTTTCATGCGATGCGCAGGAACCACATTGAAATTTTGGTAAAACATATCTTCATGAGCACTCAATTTGGACCGCTCCTTTAGGAGTTCCGAGATGCTTGTCAAACATCTTAAAGGAGGTTGTACTCGATCAATGGTTATTCTGGTTTTGAGGATGAGTGTGACATGATACGTTATATGTTATAACGTGGAAGTGCTCTAATGAAGATAGGCGTTTATAGTTCCCTGGATAACAAAATGTTTGAGTTACTTCAAGAATCAAGAGAGATATATATGTAGGTTCCCAAAAAAGTCTATGGCTTGTGAAGTCGAATCGAACGACGATCTGTACGTCGAGTCCAATACTATGGAGCCCAGAATCCTCCCACTCGAACTCGAATACTTGGAGCAATATGACCGCGGAGGAGGAATCAGTTGACTAACCAAAAAACCAAAATCAGTTGACATGTTTTGTGTAGTGTGTTTGAAGATATAGGCTGATGATTGAGTATATATTTTGCAGTTATTTTGAATTGTTGGCCAGGTCTAACTTTTTGTTGTCTTAAGCATGCATGACTTGTTGTTAAAGCATCCTTCTTCCTTTTTTTTTTTTTAAAGGGAAAACGGTATGCAGGGGCGGCACCACATTATTTGAGTCGATCTGCTAAAAAAATATATAATGACCTATAAGGAGATATAATGTACGAGCCCAAGTTTAGAATGTAAGAATTATCGTTTAGTAAAAGATAATTATATGTGGCCCTTAAGTTATTAATAATTATGTTGGTAAATAAATTATTGGTTTATTATCTAATTAAGGGTATTATGGGAAATCCTATGATGGTTAGGGTTTTCATTCCGAAATATTCCATAATGCTTTAGGTCCCTAGTCTTGCCTATATATAGACTGCCTGTGCACCATCGTTTGGTGATCATACGAGAAAATAGGCGTAGACCGGAAAGACAATAGCACCATATGCCACCCGTGCATATGGAGTTCTTCTTTCTCGTTCTAGGGTTTGGATCCTGGCGGCAACCGAGACGGAGTCGAATAACAATGGAAGTAGGAACGGTCCTGTTGATTTCTTCCGCTTCCGCTTATTCAGGTAATCTGAATCTATCGTTTTCTATCATGTGGTATCAGAGACAGCCTATTAACCATGTTATTCGTTTTTGTGATTCATGAATTATAATAATTTTCAATTTCGTTGGGATAGCTGCTCGGTATTGTTGCTCGTTCAATCATTTGATCTTGTAGGTTTACTGATATTAATGCCTGACATGGACGTGGTCTTCTTAGTGATTTATGGATCATATATATTTATTCTTTATGTATTGAATAATTGATCGCAGCTACTGTATTGTTTTTGCCATCGCCGCTGCCGGTGGTGGTCGTAAATAAATCGACCACCGCATTAAGGGTACGTTGGTAGCCATACAAAAAAAAAAAAAAAACCTAACTGATTGAAGATCCCTTTCGTATATACACATCGCCACCTTGTGGTGGTTATGGCGGAATTGGAGGGTATACAGAGGCTGCGATTGTAGCCATCTCCGCCGGACATTCATTACCGTCTGTGTATATCACCTCCGACGAACCACCATTGATTCCGGTGGGTGAAGGCTGCATTGGCAACCATAATAATAATAATAATAATAATAATAATAATAAAATATATATTTTCTTCAGCAGGTTAGGGGTGGCGGCGTTTTAAATTCTGCTGTACTATTTCTTTGGTTCAAAATATTAGGGTTGTCCTTTTCCATATGGGCCGACAGTCCAGCTGTTGATTTATTATGTTCTTTAATTTTTACCCATAAGTGAATGAAACTAATATTTTATGCCGCTTAATGATGGATAGATAAAGAATTAGTCACATAAAATTAAAGTGATTAACTATGGTCATTGGCTTCTCTCATATGTATTTGTCTAGGAATAAAATATTTCTGTGCAACAAGATGTACTTGTGTGTCTGTACAAATTTATTTACTTGAGAGACGTGTCCAATATTTTGTCCCATAAAGATGAAGTATCAATCTTGTTTTGATTGTGATCATATTAAATGCATATTTTTATTGATGGCATACTATATTAGATAAGTCGCATACGAATATAGTGACAATATTATTGAAGTGGCAAGATTTGGTTCATGTGTAGTCTAGAACATGTCATAAAGTATATGCCTTAGATTAGTTACTATTTATTTGCAATGTTGAGGAATATGTCATATTTCTATGTCAAATTCAGAGTTTACCCACTGCGGCTCTCTGGACACATAAAGATTAGTCGCATTATGTTTAGTGATTAAATCATGACATATTAATGTTGTAATAATTGTGTTGTGGAATAGACATGTATACTTGAACCATATTTAAGTAGCAAACATCACATTTTATGTCAACATATGGTTTTGTTGACCTTTGCATGAGTGTCAATATTTTGAATTTTGATGGTGTCAAATGTTAGGTGTAGCCACAGCAGCCTGACGTGACGATGCATAAAAGTATTGATCACATTATGTGAAGTGATTGAAAATTCATCGATATTCAGTTGAATTGACAAAAGATTCAATTAAATGGTGTGTCGGTATAAGAATTACATTTGTATTTACCCTTATTTAGTAACTTCTAAAATATGACTTGTCATATGGCCGATTTTGAGTGTAGCCACAGCAGCTCAATGATTGACAAAAGACTTAATCACATATTGATGGTGATTAAATTGATGATAATTAATCGTATCATGTTTAGGGATCAATTTAATGCATATTTTAGCTGCAATTAAGGGTTGATTGACATATATGAGTGAACCATATGTTGTTTGTGCATTTGGTGGAACCTAATAATAAATTGGTTTGATTAATTAAGGTTGTAGTCTCTCCATATCGTTATTAATATACATAATTTTATTGTTTACATTAAATGGAAAGTCTATATAATCAAACCGTATGTGTCACCTTAAGATATTATTTCTTTTGCATCTCTTGGAGTAGCCACAGCATCCGGAATGCATGAGAAGTAATGCAGCGATTAATCACATAATGTTTAGTGATTATATGAGTGACATATACATTTCGACCAATTAGTTCATTTAGATAATGCTCGGCCCCACGGGGAGGCAATTATCTTTATGAGACTAATTGAAATAAGATGGAAAATTAGCATAAAGATGAGGGGATTTATCTTATGCCCACAGGTACAGATGGTCTCGCTCCACATAGTTAATTCTCCAGTCTTATTATTTATGATAGTAAATTCTATGTAGTGATTACCGCCTCTACCCACAGGAAGGCCGTGAATTTACTTTTAAAAGAATTAACATTGGTTGATTTTGTCTAAGGCAACTCATATGATTGATTTTGGAATGCATTGGTTAGGATCTTGTAATTCGTATGGGTGCTTCACCACTCACTACGGAATCACATTTATCAACTGATGGGTTGATTTATGAGCATTTTAGCGAATCAATCGCTTATGTTGGTGCTCTTAAAATAAAATTAAACCATTTTAGATATGCATTTCCATTAAGAATAAATTTTATTTTGACCACCCTAATGTTAGAGTTGTCCTCAATGACATATAACAAAATTGTTCAGTACGTACTTCTCATAATAGAAATTGGGTTATTAGTGTTGGTTTGTAGATCATTTTGGATTACTAATATTATGATTTTCCTATGGTCTTGGGTGATTTCTATTTGTGATAGTGTAATTAAATACATTTGTCATGTTCAGAGTGTTCATAATTTTATGAACATAGAGAAACACATGGTCTATAGTGTATTTGATCATTTGTATTCTGGCATGATGAGTGAATTTTGTGAGACATATAAGGAATATCGTATTGTCTCGTTATAAGAAATTACACTTGAAGGTAATCTTGTTCCTATTAGTCAAATGTCATCTTCATTTCGTTAGGGACATGAAAGTATGTTACCTCATTGGTACGGAAATTGCTATGTTTTAGATCTCATATTTGGTTGTGATATAAGGTGAAGTGTTTTAGATATTTACTTCACATTGTCAATTGCACGTAGGTTAAAATTTTCATAATTAGATGAAAATATGAGGCTATCATCTTTTGGATAGTGAATCTCTCGTGCTCAACTTAAGATTTCAAATCTTTATTCTGTGGAGCGTGATAGCCACTTAAGTTATATCTGACCTACATTAGATAGTTGACGTCAATGAATATATCATTGTTTCGATATATGAAGTTGCAATATACTTCTCTGGAGTAGACTAAAAGCATGGTGGGTTATAGGGCTTAATAGCTCTATTTATCACCATGACTTGAGTTTGTGGGGTTTGTATAATGTTCATGACAAACCATTAAGTTCACTCTTTATGTCGAATTTTTGTTGAGATCATGATATTAAAAGTGTCTTTTGTTCAATATTTTGGATGGTTTGATAATTTGTCTCATATTTTGACATCATCTATTATTGTGGCTTCTTATCCTTATTAAAGCTTATATTGTTCACAAAGCTTTTATACTTGAGGATTGTGTATGCTATTTATGATAGTATAAAACGAAAGACATTTATGGCAGGAAATATATGTCATTTTCTCCTTGAATGATCCAATCACACTTGTTTGTACTATCGTGTGATTGAGTGGGAGAATCTCGTCGAAATGACAATTATTAGTATCCTAAGGAGTTAAATCTATTTGAACATTGTGTAATATTGTTAGATTCTCTTCAAGGTTGTCATTTTGACAACATTATGTTGTGGAAAGAATCATGTCTTTGAAACATTACACATTCGGATTTGACCTTGGTGTGACTAGAGTTTATGACTCTTGATATGTAATTTTGGTCAAATGAAGTGTTCATATGCAAATAGATATTTTGATAGATTCATTGGAATCAAGAGCTTGATCACATATTCTAACATAATGTGAAGTTTGAAACCATAAGGATTTTGGGAAATGCTAATTGAGTGAGAGTGATTGTTCTAAGTGATTAATAATAAGGTGAATTGCATCATTCGCATTTCATTGAAGAAGCTTAATTGATTCTAAATGGAATATGTTATACTTCATATTAAGAGAGTCAATTATAGATTGATCACATGTTGAGGACAATCACATATGGTATCTACTCATTTACAAACCACTAATTACGTAAAATAGTGAGAGTAAATTTCTCGATTATTAAAACCCGATTCTATTTGAGTTGTGTGCATTAATCTATCCGACAATTGGTTGGATGAATTAGTTCTTATGAACATTATTATATTATGAGCATTGTTACATCCTAAGAAAATTCATGTTTGTACTAGTCTTTTGTTATTCATTATAAAGTTCCATATTGATGATTGAATAAATCACTTGGGAACTCATTCTTGTTATGATGAGCAAAATAATGCTAGATTTGTTGTTGAGAATTTTCTCTATAAGGCACTTAAGATTATCAATTCTTCTATACAGTTACTGAAGAATTTTGTGCCCGTTTTGTTGATTGTAGCTCATGATAGAAATATGGTTTATTTAACCATTATAGTGGTTGTCATTTGTGTGATTAACCACTGAAATGTACACAACATGTGTTGGAGAACAAAAGCACTGAATAATTGTTTTCGGTTAGCAAGTATTTATATGGATTTTATAAGCTTCTGATTTGTTATACTGGTTTACATTGTAATGATGTTTTCGACCAGTGGGAGTATTAACCATATTTTGTTAGAGCTATACTTATGATAAATAGTTTCCTTTAAAGTATATGTTATATGATTTTGGCGAATCTCATATCGATATAAGAGGTTCAATGAGATCATCTATGTCAGGATCTCGTTAAGCTTGCATCAACCTACCTTTAAAGGTGAACTTGTGTATTGATTAGAGTAGCTCATTTTTAATAACCGAAAATTTTGTGTAGTTAAGACACAGGCTTTATGAGTTTTGGCCTATGGTTGTTGGTCGATGCTGCTTCTGGCCAAAATTTTGACACATCGCATCCTCACTCATATGAGGAATGATTCTGATGATGAAATTAACAAATCGACATTTATGGGACACGTTGTCAGAGGTAAGCTAGCTATAAGACGAGTGTCAAGTAAGTGGAATAATATGAGAATATAGATTGTGTATTTTGCCGGCTTATGTTATCTCACAATCATATTGTACTCATATTTGACTTATTGACACATAAAGATGCTTCGTCTGAATTCTCTGAAATTTGTCAAAATAGACATCATAGTTATGTAGCAATTACATGAAAGTGCACCGAGTTCATGTATTAGTGAATCCATTTGGATTCAGGGACCAGAATGACATTTTGATTAGTTCGTTCATAAAATGTTTACTTGGCTGGTTGATATTGCACATTGTAATTTTGGAAGGGAGTGTTTGTTTTTATTGAGCATAACCGCCATAGTTCTTGTGTTAGTATTGATCGGTTGAAGTTGTGTTAATAAACCAAAAGAGTGACATTTTGAGCATGCAAATTCGTTGTCACTCATTAATAATGTGCCGACATAACTTTTCGGGCCAAGTGGGAGAATGTAAGAATTATCATTTAGTAAAAGATAATTATATGTGGCCCTTAAGTTATTGATAATTATGTTGGTAAATAAATTATTGGTTTATTATCTAATTAAGGGTATTATGGGAAATCCTATGATGGTTAGGGTTTTCATTCCGAAATATTCCATAATGCTTTAGGTCCCTAGTCTTGCCTATATATAGACTGCCTGTGTACCATCGTTTGGTGATCATACAGAAAATAGGCATAGACCAGAAGACCTAATAGCACCATATGCCACCTGTGCATATGGAGTTCTTCTTTTCTGTTCTAGGGTTTGGATCCTGGCGGCAAACTGAGACGGAGTCGAATAACAATGGAAGTAGGAACGGTCCTGTTGATTTCTTCCGCTTCCGCTTATTCAGGTAATCTGAATCTATCGTTTTCTATCATAGAAGACAAGAAAATGATAAATTTCTGACCCGTATCTCGAATTTTCTGGTCTGTGGAAGTAGATTTGCGGTGTTAATTATCCGCTATCATTATCATATGATTTGTCAAAAGCAATGTTTATGAAATTTACCTATAATAGGTATTTGTTGGAATTCTCTTGCGAGACTAATTAGTAGAATTCTACTGCGAGATTAATTAGTAGAGAGTTTCACTCCATCCATTGAAAACAAAGCACATGGTATTCGGGATGAGATCACCTGTCTAATTTTTGTGTCTAATTTCGGTGTCTAAGTAAAAACGGCGTCGTTTTATGTGTGTTTTAATTTTTTGGTTTTTTATTTTTATTTTATTTTCTTCATGAAATAAAACACACATAAAACGACGTCGTTTTTACTTAGACACCGTAATTATACACACAAATTGGACGGATGATCTCATCCCTTCTCTTAAAGAGTTTATGATGGCCTACTTTGTTTATAATTTTATTTATAGTGTATTTAATGACATGTGTCATGTTTTAGTGTTTACAATTAAGGGTGTACATAGTCCAGTACGGTCGGTTTTTTACGATTTTCTGAACTGAACTGTTGTTACGGTTTTGATATTTTCTGAACTGAACTGAATTGGTCATTTTTATGAATTGGACTGAACCAATACAGTCCGGTTCGGTTCAGTTTCGGTTTTCAGACTGTATTTTATTTACCATAAAATTTTGATTTTTTTCTTCTAAAAATGAGACAAACACCATTATTGGCACCATAAGCCAGCGGGTGGTCGTTGTAACGACAATTTCAAAGGTTGCTTTCAGTCTTTCACGATCAAAGGATGAAGAATATTAGAAGAAGCAAGAACGGCCGGTGAGCTCAAACGGCGGTTGGGAAGCATTTTAGGTTTAGGTTTAGGTTTAGGTTTAGGTAGAAACGGCAGAAGTATAAGGTTTAGAAAATTAGGGTTGTGTGTGGGGGGTTTTTATAGTAGGAGCTAGTGAACAGATTAAATTATATATATATAAAATTAAAAATGAAGTATAACCGGTTCGGTTCGGGTCATACCGGTTTTTATGAATAAAACCGAAAACTGAATTGGATTTCCGGTTCGGTTTTTCTTCAATGAAAAAACCGATTGGAAAACCGCGGTTCATCATTTTTCGGTCCGGTTTAGTCGGTCAGTCCAATTTTCCAATTTCGTTGTACACCCCTATTTACAATCTCTCACATATTAGTGGTATTTAGGGGTGATGTGGATAAATCTCAATCATCCACTTGATATCACTCACTAATACATGTTGTGTAATAACTCTTCTCTTTGAATTTTTGCTTTATCTTTTTGTTGTGTGTGGTGTGGAAATTTGTGTATGTAGTATATAATATATGATGTATTATTTTTTTGTTTGTTGTTACTTAATTGGTAGTGGAATAGTGAATGTTGTTGTAGAATTATGATACGACTGTTGTATCAAGTGTAATGTATTCGAGTCATATTTTATACCATAAAAGATAGGTCTTTAAAAGCACCTGACTGAACATTGCTCAGGATCAGGGGCGGACTCATGTGGAGTTGGATGGGGCCAAAAAACGATGTAGTTTCAGAAAGAAAGAAAAAACGTAATAACACTATTATTGTCTACACTCAATTTTCGAATTTGTTTTGGTGTCTTCATTAAGAAATGTTTCTAGGTCCGGCACTGCCAAGGGTATCCCACTATATACATATTTTTAATAGATTTTTGTCCACAATGACAAAATTATCAAAAAATCGGGATAGAAGGACACTGTAATTTAATCAGGACAAAAGTAACAATTATGAAGTAACAAATATGAAGTAACAAGTGTGGAATAAAGTAAATATGAAGTAACAATTGTGAAACACAAAATAACATTAACACATGAAGTAACAATTGTGATTTTTGTTCTTTATAATCATGAAAATGTTACTTTTGTCCTTCTAAACCCATTTATTAATTTTTTTTTGTCCTTGTGGCCCCTCCCCTATTTTTAAATATTCTTGTGGTGCATGTCCCAATAGATTTAGTAAAGGCCCCTAAAATATCCTATTGGAAATGAATACCTTGAGAAATTTTCTGGTACAACGGTTGTAGCAAAATTATACCAAATGACATATATTAAATTATAATATTATTGTATCAAATGACATATATTAAATTTTGCAACGGTTGTAGCAAAATTTTGCCAAATGGCAAAATTGTACCCTAAACCCTAATATAATTTTATCGTGTGTGAAGACTAGAAATGATATAGTATAATACTATTTTTTAAGAAAAAAAATTCCAAAACGAATTTACATATCGTATACAAACTAAAACACATTACGTATAGAACAAGAAAAAAAAACAAAGAAAAAAAGTCTGCGGCTTTCATTATACATTGAGGGAATTATTAGGGTAACCAGAGATTCAGACCTCTAATGGCGGGACAGCAGAATCAAACTCCATAGATTTTTCAATTATCAAGTAATTATACCAATTTCTCGGTACTTTATCTATATTTACGCCTTGTTTTTTGATAGCCTGATAAACGCTAGTTTAAGTTATTCAAATCACAACTGAATCCGATAGGATTGACCGGTAGTAGTAGTCAACGATCTATGATGCAGCCAAAAGACTCCAATATACATCTCCATGATTCTTCCGGGAGGGATCAAGAAATTAGCAACGGTCATGATTTGGTTGCAGATAGAATCAGCGATTTACCCGACTCGATTCTTGGTATTATTCTTTCTTTTCTTTCCACAAAAGAAGCTGTAGCGACCTCCGTTCTTTCAAAAAGATGGGAATTCGCATGGGTGGCTATCCATAATTTTGATTTCAGTTTTAAGTATAACAATATAAAGGTTGGAGATGAAGAGATGAAATTCATCCGATTTGTTGGACGTGTTTTGCTTCTACATGATGCTAGATTGCTAAATCAATTTCGTTTGGATTGGTATCATAATTGTATTCCATCCCGTGCAATTTCATGGATCAAGACCGCAATCAGAAGCAACGTTCGTGATATTTTTCTGTCTGTTGAGACTCGTGTTGGTTGGTATGTTGATCCTGGACCATTTGAAATACCTGTAAGTGTTTTCATGATTGCTCAAAATGGACAGATCTTGCAGAAGTTTCGAGATGCTTGTCAAGCAATTTGAAGGAGGTTGTATTTGATGGTTATGATGTTGTTTATGCTCGTATGGTTGACATGATACAATATCTATTAGAGCATGGAATTAAGGTGTTCTTGTAACTATGCAGATATCTTGTAGTGCCTCTATGCCCAGGGCCGGCACTATGCTAAGGCCGGCGAGACCCGGGTCTTAAGCCCAATTGTGTCGGAGGGCCTAACGGTACATGTTTCGTTAAAAGAAAAAAAAATCGTGTAGATTTAATCCGATTCAACCTAATATAATATGTTAATTTTCTTTTTTGATAAAGACCTAATTTTTTTTTTACTCTAATAGAAAAAGACCCCAATAAAAAAATTTACTTGATCCAAAAAAAATAGATATATACAAACAAGTTTTTTGTTTTGTTTTATGACTTTATCTATATTATTAATTTATTATATATATATATATATATCTATATTATATATAAAAAAAGCACACACAAAAATAAATAAAACAAACAAAAATAGAAATAACTCATTTTTCACTCCTAAGTTCCGGCCCTCCCCTTCAGTTCTGCCTTCGTTTCCCCAGCTCCCCTGCCGCTTGAGCTGTTGATTTTTTTTTTATTTTTTGTTTTTTGTTTTCCATTCCTTCTTTCAATTTCCCATTCATAAATGATAAATTTATTCTCAATTGAAAAGAATATGGTTAATGAAATTGATAATTCTACTTTGATTAGTGATTTCGTCTTTAAATGTGTTGCAAGAGCGATCTTGAAATAATAAGTAAGTTTTATGTACACGTATGAATTTGGTTTTTGTTTCTAAATATGTTAGAAAAGACTACTTTGTAGACATGTTTTGAGACTATCAATAATGTTAGAAAAATGTGATAAAACAAACAGAATTGAATGATCTCCGAGGCACGTATAAAACATTTCTTTAAAGAGATGTTTTAAGATCTCTCTCGGTATTCAATGGAGTACTAATTTAGAGACACAATATGTTTGTACTGATGATGCTTCTAAAAAAACTTCATTATCTTTCACACCGAATGCTGATGTCTCTCTATATATAGACAACGAAAAGATATTGTACCTCTTCACGAAAGAACAAACCAGTTCGTCTTCAAAGGATGTGTCCCAATTAACATGCACAACCGAAATGATGTGTCCCAATGAAAAATCCATTCTACTAAATGGTGTGTCCCAATTAAAAATCCGTTTCTTTTCGGCGACACCTGTCGCACTCAGTGTGCAACAACACATTCAAAACAAAAATAAAAACAGACTTTGTGTATAAAATATCTAACAAATAACTTGAATTTTGTATTTACGGAAGTTAAAAACGCGATAAGTATGTTTTTCAAAAAAAAAAAAAAAAAAAAAAAAAACTTCAACTAAAAGGCTCAATTCGGGGACTTGGTCTTAAGCCCAACAAATGCGAGGGTCGGCCTTGTCTATGCCGAAGAGGGCAAAGTTAATGTTGTATCAAAAGATATGTAATTTCCTGAAGATTGTCATAACTGAATAAATGTCAAGGTGTTGTAACAAATGCCACACAGCTAGTGACATTGAAAACATTTCCTTATTTTTAGCTAATATTTTATATATATTTGTTGAAACTAGGAGTTTCTTTTTTTTTTAGAAAGAAACTAAGAGTTTCCTAGTTACCTTCTGCAAAGTGGAGTTTACATTCATGTTATCTTCTGCAGAGTTGAGTTTACATTTATTGTAACATCCCGACTTTTCAGAACGGGTAAAATAGTAATTGGGCATACCCATTACGACCTAATTATTATTTATCATATTTATATAATTAAAAATGATTTAATTAAAAAGATTTAGTTATTTAAATTAATGGATTTAATTAAATGGCTATAGAAAAATGTAATATCAATAATCCCCTCATTGTGATTCACGGCAGAATTCAGAAAAAAATAAAATAAAAGAGAAGAGGAACGATGGCAACAGACGCATGAAGGTTTTGAAAAGGGAGAACGTAAACTTCAACCGAATGACCAATCCGTTCATCGTTTCAAGATGTCGCAGTAGAGAAAAGTGATCACCGCGAAGAGACGCAACTTTGGAAAATAACATCTCTTAATTTCGTAAGTTTTCAGTTTAGCCCTAGTTTTTCGTAATCGTCAAGTTCGATTCTTCAAAAATTCGTATCTTTTAATCCGTAGCTCTGTTTTTCAGCCATGAGTAGTCAAAACGATCGTCTTGGAGCGTAGATTAATCTAAAAATAGGATCACAGCAGTTAATCAAGGTAATCTTCAGTTTTATACACTTTTGTATTTCGGTTTTGCAAGGAAAATAGGATTTTAGGGTTTCTTGTTGATCAAATTGGTTTTGGGGGTTGAGGATCAACATTTGTTGCAGTTGCTTGGCGTTTTGCTTTCAGTTTGCTGGAAATTAAGGTAAGAGGTTCTTCCTAATGAATAATTATAGTTGTATTATGTCTAGGTTGAGTTTTGGTATAGATTGGTGGTTAGAAACATCCTTATGTGTAGTTGTTGTCTATGTTAAGCTATGACATACTTTGAACATGTTTCCCTGTTGATTTTCTGTGTTTTTTATGGTAAACATGTTTGGTTTGTGTTATAAATCGTTAAGTGCAGAAAAAACATGTTTTTAGAGCTTAACAGCGTTGAATGCGCACGCATTCCTGCTACAGGATTATATAGTTTTGTTTCTGCAGGTCGAATGCGCACGCATTCGTGGTTCAGGTTGTAGGTGTCTTCTTGTTACAGGTGAAATGCGCACGCATTCAAGGGAATGCTCACGCATTGTTGGTTCCGGTTCTAAGGAGTTGCTCCCAGCATGAGCAATGCGCACACATTGGTTGGGCAGTGACTTTCAGCATGTCTCTGGTCAGGGAATGCGCACGCATTGACCCGCAGTTTTAATAAAATGTCGTTTAAGCTATGTTTTGGGATTTTAAACATTGTTTCGTGATCTGATAACATTAATTAAACATGAACAAGCCTGGATTGAGCTTCTGATTCGTTTAGTTTCGGCACCGAATGTACTCTTAAAGGGAGTTGAAGTTCGGATCCGTCGGAAGAGCATGAAAGGCTTGTGCTTTGATGAATTAGTATTCATCAATGTCTGTGTAATTGCTAGGCCTTGTCCATGTCTAATGGCCTAGGAAAGAGAGCAGTGTTTGTGAGAGAGCTTACTTGAAAACACTTAGGTGGTTAGTTAACAATTTAATAAATACGTACTTGACTAGTAAATGATTAAACATCATGTCACTCTTGGATAGTGAAGAGAGTTTGAGAATGTGATAAACACAAGAGTAAACTTCAACTTAGTTTATTCATTGAGTAAAAAGATGTATAAATAGATACAATTGAGATAAAGAGACTAGCTAGCTAGCTTGGGCGGCCACTTGAGTATGTAGATGTGGGCGGCAAGCATGCAAAAGTAAAAAGTAAAAGTTATGTGTATGACATAAAGTAAACTAGAGTTTGACATATTAATTGTTTATATGACTCACAATTAATATGTCTTTTACAATTAATTTTACAATTAAATAAGGTGTACAAAATATTATGCACGAAATCCTGAGGCTCAGCAATCTGCTGAGCACCCTGCTGAAGCCTTAGCAGACTGAGTCTGCTGAGTAATATTTCCACACCCCCCCTCAAACTGGGCTGTATATGTTGATGCAGCCAAGTTTGCTACTTAGTCCGCCGAACATAAGAGGTGGAATAGCCTTGGTAAGAATATCGCATTCGATCCGCCGAGGCAACATACCGGAGTTGAATAATCTTGGCATCAATCTTCTCCTTCGAAAGTGTCCGTCAATGTCCACATGCTTGGTTTTATCATGATGGACCGGATCTTCTCGCCATGCATAAGGCTGAATTATTATCACAACAGAGTGTGATAGGTTGCCGATACGGTTGCCGAAGTTCGGCCGGCACTTTTTAGCCATAGAGCTTCAAAAATGCCAAGTACAAGTGCCCTTAGTTCGGCTTTCAAGATCGCTTCTTGACACGTAGGTTGTTTCTTGCTCCTCCAAGTAACCAGGTTCCCCCATATATATGAGCAATAGCCCGTGGTAGACCTCCCGTCAATGTGACATCCAGCCCAATCAGCATCAGTGTAGACCTTGATTGATCTATCAGTAGACTTTGTGAAGTGTAGGCCTTGGCCAGGAGTGGATTTTAAATACCTCAGTATCCTATTCACTGCATCCCAATGTTGCTCAGTAGGGCAATGCATGAATTGACTGACCAGACTGACCCCATATGCAATATCAGGTCTTGTGTGAGAAAGGTATATGAGTTTGCCTACAAGCCTTTGATATTGTTCTTTCCTGACAGCAATGTCACCATGCAGTAGGGTATGACTGGGGTCTACTGGAGATACAGCAGGTTTGCATCCCAGCATGCCAGTTTCCTTAAGTAGGTCCAGGACATACTTCCTTTGGGAGACTGAAATGCCATTGGTGGTTCTAGCTACTTCCATACCAAGAAAGTACTTGAGGTAGCCCAGATCTTTAACTTGGAACACTTTTGCCGTAGAGTCTTCAAGTTCGGATCTCGTAGAGTCATCTCCAAGTAAGGATGATATCATCCACATATACAATTAGAATGGACCTCCTCCGGTTGGTTGTCTTGACAAACATGGTGTGATCGAGTTGCATTGATGATATCCAAGCAGCCTTTAACCACAAGTAGTGAGTTTTCCAAACCATGCCCTTGGTGATTGCTTCGGAGCCATATAGAGATTTCCTCGCTTGCACACCTTGCCTTGAGTATGAGGATTGATAAAACCCGGGGGTACACGGTCATATAAACCTCTCGGTGAGGTCCCCATTTAGAAAGGCATTTTTGATGTCCAATTGGTGAAGAGGCTAGTCAAGTTGGACAGCCTAGGGAAATCGTACCACGACAAAGTGTTGAGCTTTGCTATCGGTGCAAAAGTTTCCTTATAGTCAATGCCATAAGTTTGAGTGAATCCCCTTGCTACCAATCCGGCTTTATACTTGTCAATTTTACCATCGCATTGTATTTGATAGTGAATAACCATCTCAGCCTAACTCGTTTTCTTGCCTTTGGGAAGAGTTGTGAGGTCCCAAGTATGATTATCCAAGAGAGTAGTCATCTCTCGTTTTAACAAACGACCTTCCACTTATCATTTTGAAGGGCCTCCCGAATATTCCTAGGGATAGAGTGAGAGTCCGTGTCCGTGTAAACATGGCAAAGACAGGAGACAACCGATCATAAGATAAATAAGTATGAATAGAATGATCAAGTGCATGATCTTTTCCCTTTCCTTAGAGCAATAGGTCCGTCATCTACTTCGCAGACCGCCGAGGTCGATGGTCGGGGTCCGGCGGACTCGGTTCGCAAGCCGAGGTTCGGTTCGGCGGGCTCGGGTCGCCAGAGACTCGGGTCGGCAGACCGCCGAGGGTCGAACTCGCCGAGGGTAAATGGTTTGCCGAGGGAACGGACTTAGTTCAATCTCAATCGGGTTTCCATCGTTGATCGGCTCAAGTAGGCTTGTCGTAATATGGAGTCCTTTCAAAGAATTTCACATCCATAGAATTGTAAAATTTCTTTTCGTAGGAGAGTAACACTTGTAACCTTTCTCGTCCCGTGCATATCCAAGGAAAATGCACTTATGAGCTTTAGGATCAAGTTTACTTCGTGTTGAGCATGGATATAAACAAACACAAGACAACCAAAGATCTTTGGAGGCAATTGGGTAATAAGATGAGAGCAGGAGTGTGTGGTCGGCGGGGTTTGGAGAGGAGTTTTGAAACCTAACACTCGCCGGGAAGTCCGTTGATTAAATATGTAGCGATCAAGATAGCTTCACCCCACATGTATTTAGGAACATGTGTAGTGAACATGATTGATCCGGCCATTTCGACAGATGCCTGTTCTTTCTTTCAAAGCAACCCCATTCGTTGAGGTGTTTCCACACAACTACCGATATGAACAATTCCTCTGTTTGTCAAGAAGTTACCGAGGTTAGACTCATAGTATTCCGAGCATTATCGTCTTTAAGATCTTGATCTTAGTATCAAATTGGGTGGAGACCATGTGATAAAATTCTTGGAAGATAGGTCCAACTTCAGATTTGTCTTTCATTAAGAACAACCAAGTGTTTCTGGTATGATCATCAATGAAGGTTACAAACCACCTTTTTCCTGTTATACTTTTCACTCTTGAGGGTCCCCATACATCACTGTGAATTAGGGTGAAAGGGGAAGAGGGCAAGTGAGGTAACTTAGCATACACAGATTTGGTGAGTTTAGCAAATTGACAAATATCACATTGAAGATCATTAAGATTACATCCTTTAAACAATTCGGGGATTAAAGACTTTAAATAACCAAAACTTGGATGTCCTAGTCTATAATGCCATAACATGATATTGTCTAGGTTTTGAGTGCGAGCCGCGAGGCGGATTCTGTCTTCGTCTTCGTCTTCGACAGGTTGATCACAAACGATCCGAGCGGTGGTTTAGCTTGCCCAATCACTTTCGAGAAGAAAGATCCTGGAATGTACACCGATTCTTATTAAAAACAACGGTCAATTCGATCTTTAGTGAGTTTACCGACGATATAAGGTTACGAGTCTAACTTTGGAACAAACAGACATTCTCGTAGATATATCCGATTAGTAAGTTTAACCTTCCCAACACCTTTTGCATAAGAACCGAACCATCGCCAGTCTTAATTCGTGAATTTGGTTGCATGGCATATATTGGGTAATAAGGTTTTTATTACCAAATCATATGGGAAGAAGCCCCGAATCAACAATCCAAGTCTCATTACTAAGAGGTGAGTAAAATATACTGTTTTAGCATGAGTGGCCATTTCAAGAGGGGAGCTACCTTCCCGATGCCGAGCAATAAAGGCTCTAAAGGCGACAACCGAGCATTCGGCTTATCGTCATTCTCCTCTTCACCGATAAGTTTGCCTTGACTTTCCCTGGTTGGTTTTGAGGTTTTAGAGGGGTTAGGTTTGCCATGTAGCTTCCGGCAATTGTCCTTGGTGTGATTTGTGCGTTTGCGGTGATCACGAACGCCTTTCCGGCTTTCTCGCAGGCTTCCCGTAAGTCTCATTAACCTTCGACAGGCGTACCTTCGATAGGGTTGTCGGCGGGGAGTTCAAAAGCATCACTTTCCTCCTCGCTTTCCTCATGTTTGACCTCGGCAAACATGGATTTGAGATTTGGAAGAGGTTTAGTAGCAAGAATTCTACCTCTCGACATCATCAAGAGTAGGATTCATCCCAAAGTAAGGAATTTGAATACTCTCTTTTTCTCGATAATCTCTTTAAAGAGTGCAGCATCTTTAACATCATTCCAGGGTGAGTTTCCAACATATCTAGGTGTTGCCATGCCTTAGATAGTTGATTAAAGTATTGAGTTACAGACATATCCCCTTGTCTGCAATTTTGAATCCGAGCTTCGAGTTCATAGACTTCGGATGTATTGTCCTTTTTTGAGTAAAGGTTTCGGCATTGTCCCGCATTTCCTTAGCGGTGTCATACATCATGAAGTTCTCATCGATCTCTTTTGTCATAGACCTCGTGAGGATGGTCATGACTTGGTTATTTTTCGTGTCCCATGCTTCAAACTTGGGGTCGGTTTCGAGCGAGGGGGTTTGGAACCGACGGATATCCCATCTTGCCCCGGCCGGAGATATACATTTTCATAGACCTTGACCATAGCAAGTAGTTGTTACCATCAAGTTTATGATTTGTAAAAGAAGAGTGTTCGGTTATCCCGGTCGCCGAGGCACTGTGAGTCTACCGAGAAGATGAAACTTCGGATAATGTTGACATTTTCTCGAAAAAGAAGCGAGTTTTGCGGCGGATTTTAGAACTCGGTAAGGCTCCGATACCATGAAGAGAGTTTGAGAATGTGATAAACACAAGAGTAAACTTCAACTTAGTTTATTCATTGAGTAAAAAGATGTATAAATAGATACAATTGAGATAAAGAGACTAGCTAGCTAGCTTGGGCGGCCACTTGAGTATGTAGATGTGGGCGGCAAGCATGCAAAAGTAAAAAGTAAAAGTTATGTCTATGACATAAAGTAAACTAGAGTTTGACATATTAATTGTTTATATGACTCACAATTAATATGTCTTTTACAATTAATTTTACAATTAAATAAGGTGTACAAAATATTATGCACGAAATCCGAGGCTCAGCAATCCGCCGAGCACCCCGCCGAAGCCTTAGCAGACCGAGTCCGCTGAGTAATATTTCCACAGATAGGCACCAGACAATATCGCGATGTGTATGCTTTCCTGAAGGTGGATAACTCTGTAAGTTCACAAGACCCTAAGTATGGAGGGACTTCACTGAAACGTGTGCACTATCGGAGTCTACCAGAATAGGCTTCCGTGGATATTGGTGTGATCCACTAATATGTTGCCAAGAATATCCCCAGTCGGATATGCGTAGTGCCCTTGAGTGCGGATGTAACATAGATAAATTAAGCTAGAAACGTATAGTCACGACATGTTGATGGACATGAAGTGAACCCTAGATTGAGTCGATCTCATAAAGGTAATTTAATAATCATAATAATAACCTTTCGTGGTACAACTTAGTTATTCATTAGCTTCTCACTTTTACTAAGTACTTTGTACTTACCTCATTTGCATTTCCTTTTGTATGCATTGTGGGGTGAGAAGACGAACATGTTGTCCAAGCGTAGATGACGACTTTCGAAGACATTGAAGTCTTGGCGAAACTTTTAGTTTATTTCTTTGTAAAGGTTGTACTAGACTAGTTGTATTTCTTTTCTTAGACTTGTTGTACTTCTACTTTTAAGACCTCGTATTGTATAAGTCTTTGAGTTTTTCGTCGTTGTAATTTAACTATCCATCTTTAGTATGGTAACTTCTATTCTTAGTATCATTTATGTTTTTACCTGAGTCCTTTTAGCTTCCGGTTGCTTTATTTTGATACGACGACGTTGAGGCTTGCGTATAATATTAGATTTATTTAATGCTATACGCGCCGAACGTTTCTCTTCCGGATAAGGGCTCGGTATCCGGGAGCGGGGCGTTACAGAATGGTATCAGAGCCGACTATCATACGGAACTAAGTGCCACACCGTGAGAGGCAGTGGGGGCCACCTCTAGAATCCTATGGTAGGGACGAACTGGGACAAGTCTTGGTCGTCCTGGCGAGGACGCCAGTCCCTTATAAGGGGGGAGAATGTAAAATCCCACATCGGTAAAGTAATGTCCTGCTCACCCCTATATAAGTGTGAGGCATAAAGGTCATGTCAAATCGGGTTTGCCCTTTTAGACCAAGCGAGGACGGCGGTCTAAGAAGTTGACCGGACCATTTATAACTCATTTAGCGCTACCAGACCCGGGGTCTGGGGGCGTTACATTTATTTTTTCAAAGTTGAGATTATATTCAAGTCACCTTTTCATGAAAAATTCTGTAGAGTAGGGTTTACCTTCAATATTTCAGAAGTCGAATATCGGTGTGGAGTTTACATTGAGCTTACATGCGATACGGTCACCATCTGCAGAATTACAATCAATTTTTCAGAAAAGTTTCGTTTGTTGTGGAAACCTAGTTGTGTTTTATTTCGTGTACATTCGTTGCTCAGAACTGCAATTACAAGAAATGTCCAAGTGATTTTTCTCTGCGTTGAGAATCGTATTGGGCTAAATAATAGTCCTCAACCGATTGAAATGCCTATAAGTGAGGGCATTTGTCTTTGTGACTTGGATGCGGTTTTTCTTCCAAGACTTGAAACTCTAAAGATTCTTTCGGTTGAATTCAAGTCTATAAATGCTTTTAAAGAACTTATAAACGGATGCCCGATGTTAAATTTTTTGTGCCTATGTCTGGACGTAGACTACGTGATGGAATATTTTGGAAGAGATAGTTACTCTGATTTTACGTTTGTAGTATCTTCAACTTCTTTGAGACGTTTTGAGTTGTGTATCCATTACAAAACAGAACCATCTTCGGATACTTTTCATTACGGGCTAATATTAAGAGCTTCCTCACTTGAGTACATCACGATATATGGTTTCATAGATTGTATTACCGTGGAAGAAAGTTTAAGCTCTGGTTGAAGGCGACATCGGGATTAATATCCGTGGCTATGATTTCACCGAACCCGAATTTTGTGACCCGTTTGTTGAATTGGTTCGTGAATTCGATTGTGCTAAAACTCTAATTTTATACAAACGACGTTCGTGGGTAAGCTAATCTTTTCTCTAGGAGCATTAATGATTTGTATACTATTATGTATGTGAATGTATGTTGTTGCCTACAATGGATCACTAACATTTGATATTATTAGGCTCTTAATTGTGCCTCAATCGGCTTATCGACCGAGTTTAAGAGACCGATGAGATTGGAGGCGAAGTTTATTGTTGTGATTGTAGCCCTTTATGAGATTCCATTCAAAACGCAGACAATTTAAAAATACTTACCATTAATCAGGTTAGAAGACATCTGCAAAGTGTGTTTGTGAATGAGAGTATAGTTTCTATTACGTTGACATTGGCTAGTATAATTGATAGATGTGTTTTCTGTGATTACAGAGTCCAGATTATCAAGATAGAGATCATAAATCATAATCACACAAACTGGACTGTTCCACTAGAAGTTCCGAGATGTTTGTCAAATAGCTTGAAGAAATTTGTACTTGATGTTTATTGTGGTTTTGGCGATGGACGTGAAATGATACAATATATGTTAAAGCATGGAAGTGTTCTTGAAGTTATGAAGATATCTCTCGATTGTTTCAGGGATAGCTCAAAGTTTGAGTTTCTTCAGGAGATATGTAAGTACCCGAGAAAGTCTCCGGGTTGTGAAGTTGAATTTGTCTTGAGTTCGAACCAGAATGATCAGGTCAATGTGACTACCGAGGAAACAGTTGAATAGTTGGATCAAGAACCCAGAAATCGGATCCATTACTTGAACTGCAAACTGAAAAAATCAGAATTCTTGGCAGTGATAGATTGTACTGTATTTCTTTATTCTGGTTCCTAACAGAATTGATTTTGCAATTATGAGGCAATAATGTTTTATGGTATTGGGCATCTTGGCATGAAACGAGTTAAACTTATGCATGTATGGAACATGGGGTTGCCTTTATTTACACCATATTGATTCACATTGTATTTACTAGCGCACCACACTGAACCGACATTTTAGAAGTCGGTCCTTGTTTCAAAAACCGACTTTCCGGAGGTGGATCATCATCTTCGACCTTTGAAAAGTCGATTCTTGATTCAAGAATTCACCTTCAAAAAGTCTGTTTGGGTGTGGTGTATAGTACATTCGGACAGGTGCAAATACAAATAATGGCTCCTTTTGATTAAATATGGTAAAAAGTTGGACTCACCATGTTTCCAATACCATCGATTAATTTGTTTCGTGATATAGGGGACAATTGTATGTTAAATAAGATGAAGAAAAGGTCCGTACAATCAATTATCCTGACTTTCTTCCTATGCCAAAAGTGGTGAACATTAAAGAAAAAAATCGGTTCTTTTTATCAACTAAGCTAAAGCATTTACGCGTGTAAACAAACCAAACCAAGCAAAATTGAACTAGAATGCATATATCAAGCACGAGCTAGATGAAGTTCACGACTAGACGAAGTTCATGAGCTCTGTTCACTGCATTTGCGAGAAAAACATCAAAAGGTGGTCTCCCGATGTCTACTTTATGAATAAATCTTGTTTCTTCACGTCCAAATCCTAGACGAAGAGTTTTCACGAAATATGTAGTGCCCGCTTCACCATGAGTTTGCATTGCACGATAAAATGGTTATGATTAGTTTGGAAGGAAGTAGTAGACTGCATTGAAATGGTTTTTCATTCATAAATGTCAGCGTCATCGTAAAATTGTCATAACAAAGGACAATACACTTAACAACATTGATCATCGCACGACTCAATACACCATACACCATCAAGGCGGGTGCCCCTATTTTAGTTTCTTTGTCAAATCATGTTATCTATGATGAGACAGAATTCAGCGGAGTTGAGGTTCTCCGTAGTGTTTTTCCTCTGCTTGTTATTTCAGCGGTTCCAACACTTGGCTGGTGGTTGTGTGGCGATTTAGTGGCTTCAGTCGAGTTGTAGATTAGTTCATTAATGTTTAATGAAATTTTTTCGTTTCGGTGAAAATAAAAAAGTAGGGTGCAAAGGTAGAAGTTATATATGATAATATTAAAAGAGACATTTATTTGCACCACATTGATTCTACCAGTACACCACTCTAACTCTGCATCACAATAGAATCAATCTTGTTTTTTTTTTTGAGAGACAATAGAATCAATCTTGTAAAAGTAAGTTTCCGAACCAGGTTCTGGAGCCAAGAACCGGCTTTCCAAAAGTCGATTCTCATTACGCACTTACGAGAAATCGGTTTTTGACTCTAAAACTGATTTTCACAATGTCAATCCAATTGTGATGTACACGTAAAGTAGAGTAGTGCATCGGTAGAATCGATGTTGCGTAAATAATAACTCCCTGTTAAAAATTCTCAAAAATGTTACTATGAAACATGATACCACCTCTGTAATCCAAAACTGGTATCCGCCTTTAACTGTGAAACTAAACCTAAAAAAATCCACTTTCCAAACCTTCATTCTATCTTCTCAAATGGTGGTTGTTTGATTACTCCTCACAGTTTCTCTACAACTAATTTGATAGTAGTTCCTTTTTAAATTGACGGTCTCTGCTTGCATTCCCAGATTTTTGTTCAGCAGAGCCAAAAGTCATGAAAATATGCAATTAACTGTGTTGAGGAGCTTCAATTGGTCAAGGTGAATCGCTGAATCTACTGCTCTGATTCTTCATCCTGTCTATTTGTAAGATTCTATTGTAATTGCTGCTAGTTGCTTGTTAATCCTTCAATTTTAGTCTTTATCACAGATAGCTCGAAAATTAGGGCACGCAGAAAATTGGGGCTGAAATGTATAGAAATGCCGCAGAGCAGAGCCTATTATTATAGTGTTTGTATAGTTAATTTCTCCCCAAATTTTTGTTAATCTGTCTTTGATTTTCATTCACAAGAGCTGGTTCCTGATAATAGCTGGTTTAAGTTTTTCAAACCAGCTGAATCTTAACAATGAAGCGAAGAACATACAGTATAAATGTCCATGATTCTCCCAGGAGTCAAGAAAACGACAATCTTGATTCGGTTGATAGGATCAGTGATTTACCGGACTCCATTCTTGGTGTTATTCTGTCTTTTCTTTTCACAAAGAATGCTGTAGCCACCTCCGTTCTTTCAAAAAGATGGAAATTCGTGTGGAGGACTGTCCATAATCTTTTTTTCTGGCATTATCGTTACAGTGAAGTTCACGATATGAAATTCGTAGAATTTGTCAACTGTGTTTTGTTTCTCCATGATGCTAGATTGCTAATAGCCTTTGGATTGGTCTGGAAACATAGGTGTGATTACTCTCATCTCAGTTCATGGATTAGAACTGCAATTACAAGAAATGTCCATGCGTTTTTTCTGGATGTTGAGACTCGTGGCGGTCCGGATAGTAGTCCTCAACCGATTGAATTGCCTATAAGTGTTTTCAGTTGTGACTCACTACGATCTTTGGAGTTGACCGGCGGCATTTCTGTTTCTAACGCAGACGTGGTTTGTCTTCTGAGACTATCAAGTCTAAAACTTGTTTCAGTTGATTTCCAGTCTGAAGGAGCTTTTGGAAAATTTATAAGTGGATGCCCGATGCTATATTACCTGCACTTGCATATGGACATTGAGTACACGGTAAACTATTTTGGAAGAGAGAACTATTTTACGTATGTAATATCTTCAACTTCCTTGAGACATCTTGAGGTGTGTTTCTATTATAACTTAGAACCTCAAGAGTATACGCTTTATTGCTCCCTGGAGTTAAAGGTTTCCTCACTCAAGTACCTCAAGCTAGATGGTTTTATATACGACTTCCTTGTGCAAAGAAGTTTAAGCTCTCTGATTAAAGCTGACATCGGGATTTATTTCCATGAAAATAATTTCTTTGAATCCATGGACATCGATCCATTTGTCGAAGTAGCTCGTGCTTTGAATTGTGCAAAAACTTTGACTTCATCATGCGATGCTACGTGGGTAAGTAAGCTATCCTCAATTGTGAGTTGTATGTCCATATGAGACTTTTACTCTTCATTTTGTGATTGTTGTTTCCTCTGACATTTGATATTATCAGGCTCTTAGTTGTACCAGTATCAAGTTGGCGACTGAGTCTAAGAGGCTGGTGAATCTAGAGACAACGATATATTGTTGTTATTGTAGCATATTACGAGAACTCGTTCAAAGCTCAGACAATTTAGAAGTTCTTACAATTTATCAGGTTAGTTAAAGGCATCTGGTAGGAGAGAGGAGAGAGAGTGTGTGTATACGGTTTCTAGTAATCAAACATTGACAAGTATAAATGCTAATGCGTTTTCTGTGATGCCAGCATCCAAATTATCAAGATAGAAACGATCGTCATAATCACTCAACGTGGAGAGCTCCTGTAGAAGTTCCGAAATGGTTGTCAAAAAGCTTGAAGAATGTGGTAATTGTTGTTTATTATGGTTTTGGCGATGAGAGCGAAATGATAAGTTATTTGTTAAAGCATGGAAGTGTTCTTGAAGTTATGAAGATATCTCTTGATAGTTATTAGGAGAATGTGAAATTTGAGTTGCTTCAAGAGATAAGTATGCTTCCAAGAAAGTCTCCGGCTTGTAAAATCGAATTTGTTGTTGATTAGTTCAATCCGAGTCTAGTTGTATTGAGCTAAAACTCATTTGGTCTACGGTTTGATCTGAAATGTTAACTTGGTTTTGCTGTTTTTCAACCTTTTCTCTCTGTTTGTGTGTCTGTGTGTGTGTTTTTTTTTTATGTGTGGGTGGGTGTGCGTGAGAGAGAGAGGGGTTGCTCTCTGTGTTACATGTGCATCCTTGTTTTTGTTTTGTTTTTTTTGGGAAGAATTTCCTTGTTCCTTTACATATGGTGTTTTTTTTTTTTTTTTGTTTTTTTGTTTGAGCATTTACATATGGTGTTCAAACCTTTTATTCTTTTATTTCTTTTAGTGAGTATAGCAACCCACTAAAACAATGATACTCAAACTCATATTAAGTTGTTTTAGCAATTGATTGAGATTGGTTCAATTAAGGTTCAATTAAGTTTTGATTTTACTTGAGTTCGGTTTGAGTATGCTCGATTAAATTTTGAGGATTTTCTAGCTCGAACTAGAGTAGCTCAAAAAAAAAATGTTAAGCTTAAAGGTGTTCGAGTCCGATTCGTTAAAAAATACAAAAGTGTATATTATTAATATAATATGATAATACTCGAAAAAAATCATAAATATCTTGAACCAATGCTTGAGTTTAGATCGTTAGAAAATACAAGTAATACGAAGTTTTAGTGTAATATATTAATACTCGATAAAACTTGTATGAAGCTTTGAAGTTTTGAGTTCATCTTGTTATAATAATATACAAAAGAATCTATATATAATATATGGGGGAGTCAATTTAACCCAATTACCCGTAATTTTAACCCAAACCCGGAAATTGACCCGGTCCCTTCCCCATATAAACACGTTTAAAAAAAAAAAACCCAGAATCAATCAATTAATCTCCAAAATCTTTTTTTAAAAACTAATCTCCAAAATCTCAATAAATTTACACCACAATCACTTCTATCCCATTATCTACCCCCCACTCTCCGTAGCCCCTCACTCTCCCATTTCTATCTCATTCTCAGTAAACCTCATCACATTCCCATTTCTCACAATCGAGTTAAAATTGACATCACTACTCTTCTTCTTATTCAATAATTTTTTCCTGATGAGTATGTTTCTTGAGGTTGTTCAACATCTTGAAGGGCACTTTTCCGACTGAATCGAAACAATCCATTTTGCTAAACCTTAAGGCAAAAAGGTTGGTTTTTTTCATGTTTTTTCGGTCATAGAATTTTTCATTGATATCTTAGATCAATACAAGTTACTTTATTTTATTTAATTTTTAAATAGCACTTCAATTTAATGGTCTAATGTTTCGAGTTAAAAATTGCCATCACTACTCTTCTTCTTATTCAATCATTTTTTTCCTGATGAATATGTTTCTTTAGGTTGTTCAACATCTTGAATGACACTTTTCCGACTGAATCGAAACAATCCATTTTGCTAAACCTTAAGATGAAAAGGTTGGTTTTTTTCATGTTTTTTCGGTCATAGAATTTTTCATTGATATCTTAGATCAATACAAGTTACTTTATTTTATTTATTTTTAAATTGCACTTCAATTTCATTATCTAATGTTTAAAGAGTGATTCTGCTTCTCCTCCTTTTTGATTTCTTTCACATTCAATATTTTAGAATAATTAAAATATAGCCATAAAATAATTAACAAATTTATTAAATAGAAATAAGAAATTAATTAAATCCTAAAAACAAGATTTCAAAAAAATCCTTGAGCTTTTAAAAAATAATATTTCCTTGATTTAATTAAAATATAAAAAACAAATTTTAATAAATTTATAAACAAAACCAAACAAGATCTCCTAAAAAAACAAAATCTTAAAAAAAAAACCCTTCCTAAAAAACAAAATCTAAAAAAAATACCCTTGATTTAAATAAATACAAAAAAATATAACCATAAAATAATTAAAAAATTCTTTAATTAAAAATACGAGGTAAAAGTAAACGAAGTTAATTAAAATCTAAAAAAAGAAATATTTAAAAAAAATGAAACATTTATAAAAAATCCCCTTGATTTAATTAATTAAAAAAACGGAATTAAAAAACAGAATTAATAGAATTTATGTGCAATCCACTAAAATATTTATACAATGATACCACATTAATAGCGTGTGATTTCACAATAATAGCACATTAATAGCATTTATACTAAAATCAATTTAACAGTGAACAAAAATGGAAGTTAGCGTATTAGAAAAAATAAAAACCGGCTCTTAAATAAAACCGGCAAATAAATCCGGAAAAAATAAGATAAAAAAGCAAAAAAAAAATACAAAATCAGTGATTTTTTGCAAAATTGAAAATATCTCCAGGTCCCAAGCATTAAATCCGGAAAATCTGCCAGCAAATAAAAAAAACCCAGGAAAAAAAACAAAAAGTAAACAAAAAATACAAAATCAATGAATTTATTAAAAAATCGAAAATCTCTCACCAATTTAAATAAAAAAAATCGCTCTACACGTAATAAAATCTGCCGGCAAATTAAAAAAACCAGGCATTAATAGCGTTTATATTCAAATCAATTTAAAATTGCCTCTTTAAAAAAAATGTCAAACGTAACTTTAAAAAACCTCCTCTTTAGGAAAATAGTAAAATGCAAATTTAAAAAACCGACTCTTTAGAAAAAAACCACTGTAAAAAAAATAAGGTTCCCCTCAAAAAAAATATGGTTAAAGATTTCTTATGAATAGAATTTATGTGCAATCCTCTAAAATATTTACACAATGATAGCATATTAATAGCATGTGATTTCGCAATAATAGCATATTAATAGCGTTTATACTGAAATCAATTTAATAGTGAACAAAAAATGGAAGTCAGCGTATTAGAAAAAATAAAAACCGACTCATAAATAAAACCAGCAAATAAATCCGGAAAAAAAAATTTAAAAAAAATCAGTGAATTTATTACAAAATCGAAAATCTCTCCCGGTCCCAAGCATTAAATCCGGAAAATCTGTCAGCAAATAAAAAAAATACGCGGGGAAAAAAACAAAAAATACAAAATCAATGAATTTATTGCAAAATCGATAATCTCTCACCAATTTAAATATAAAAATTCGCCCCACACGTAATAAAATCTGCCAGCAAATTAAAAAAACTCGGTAAGGTTGGGTGGTGGGTAGGGTAGGTAGGGGTGGTAGTGGTGGGTAAGGTATGGTAGGGTGAAGTGGTGGGTAAGGTAAGGTACAGTAGGGTAAGGTAGGTTGGGGTAGTGGGTAAGGTAAGGTAGGGTGGTAGGGTAGGGTAGGGTAGGGTGCAGTGGTGGGTAAGGTAGGTTTGGGGAGGGTTGAGTAGGGTAGGATAGGTTGGGGTTGTGGGTAAGGTAAGGTATGGTGGTGTGATGGGTAAGATAGGGTATAGTGGAATGGTGGATAGGGTAGGGTTGGGTGGTGGGTAGGGTAGGGTAGGGTGGAGTGGTGGGTAAGGGTAAGGTAGGGTTGAGTAGGATATGATAGGTTGGGGTAGTGGGTAAGGTAAGGCATGGTGGTCTGAAGGGTAAGATAGGTTATAATGGAATGGTGGATAGGGTAGGGTTGGGTGGTGGGTAGGGTAAGGTAGTTTAGGGTAGGGTGAAGTGGTGGGTAAGGTAGGGTTGGGGAGGATTTAGTAGGGTAGGATAGGTTGGGGTAGTGGTAAGGTAAGGTATGGTGGTGTGGTGGATAATAAAGGGTAGAGCGGAATGGTGGATAGGGTGAGGTTGGGTGGTGGGTAGGGTATGGTGGGGTGGTGTGTTGGGTAGGGTAGAGAAGGGTGGGGTGGGGGGAAGGTAGGGTTGTATGATGGGTAATGTAAGGTAGGGTAGGGTTGGGGTGGATGAAAGTGGAGTAGAGTGGGTGATGGGTAAGGTAGGTAGGATGTCGAGGGTAAGATATGGTGATATCGGGTAGGGTAAGACAGGGTGGTGGGTAGGGTATGATAGCGGTGGGTAGGGAAGGGTAGGATGGTGGGTAGGGTAGGATAGGGTAGGGTGAAGTGGTGGGTAAGGTAGGGTTGGGGAGGTTGGGGAGGGTTGAGTAGAGTAGGATAGGTTGGGGTAGTGGGTAAGGTAAGGTATGGTGGTGTGGTGGGTAAGATAGGGTATAGTGGAATGGTGGATAGGGTAGGGTTGGGTGGTGGTAGGGTACGGTGGGGTGGTGGGTTGGGTAGGATAGAGAAGGATGTGGTGGTGGGAAGGTAGGGTGGTATGATGAGTAAGGTAGGGTAAGGTAGGGTAGGGTTGGGGTGGATGAAAGTGGAGTAGAGTAGGTAATAGGTAAGATAGGTAGGATATCGAGGGTAAGATATGGTGATATCGGGTAGGGTAGGATAGGGTGGTGGGTAGGGTATGATAGCGGTGGATAGGGCAGGGTGGGAAGAGAGGTAGGGTGCGATGGGGTATGACGTAGGACTACCCACCCCTTCGCCTATATCATACCTGGAACCGGATCCTCTGCTTTTGTTTTCCCAGCTTTTCCTAGCTTTTGTGACGTGGCGGCACATGATTGGCTATAAAAACTGAGTTCGGCCCATGAAAACTGAGACTCAGCTTGGAACTCAGTTTTTCAGCCAATCGGGTGCCGACACGTCACAAAAGCTGGGAAAGTAAAAGCTGAGGATCCGGACCCATCATACCTTATGAACCATATCCTTGTAGGATGTAATATCGCCGGATGGATCAAAGATCCACCCGATTACGCAGCGGAAAGTACAAGATCTAGATCTAAACGATCAAAATACATGAATAATAAATCTAACCTACGAGGGGGTTAGATCACCAACCTTTTTATGGTGCAAAACGTCAAGAACAAGTTGAGAGCCTAGTTGAGAAGCCAAAGTCTTCCAACGTGTGTCTCCAAACACCACCAGGTGGATGGTGTTTCAAGTCGCCGGACCTCCTCGATATGCTACCTTAGAAAAACCCGAAGTTTTTCTAAAACTCGAACCCAAGTATTTAGCCGAAAATTCAAGCTATTTTACGCCCAAATTTCGTGCATTATGTGATGTGATTTAGCCTTGGGAGAACTCTCTTTATATAGGAGAGTAATCCTTGTCCTCCAAGGATTTATTTAATTAATACAAAATCAATCAAATTAATCATTTTCCTTAAAAAAATAAATCTAGGATATTCCCAAATTAATAAGGATATATAAAAGATTTTCTTTTCCTTAAATTATTTAATAAATAAATAATTTAATCACATGTCTTATTATTTATTAAGAAAACTAATTTCCCAACAAATAATAAAATCAAAATTGCGCTACCTTAAACCCTATCATACAAGGGTCACACGCATTTTGACACATTGGGCCGAGTCCACGAAAAATTTCTTTTCCATGTATTTAATTATCTAGTCCAACTAAACAATTAATCCACATATCAATTAAATAGTCCAATCCAACTATTTAATTATAATTGAGGTGAAACGATGAGAAAACCTATATGCTATATTAGGAGCCACGTCGGGGACCATGGACCCATATTCAGTAGCTACAATAAATTAAATAAAATTATTCGTCAGACCGAACAATAATATTCAATCTATTAATTCCGGGATTACACCACCATAAACCCGAAACTGAACTCTGCCGAATATAGATAACTTACACTCTACCATGAGTTGATAAGCGTCCACTGATATAATCATTACATACGGATAAATCCTCCATAGGCTGTTCATTTCGAGTCGGGATATTTCCGTAAACCCTTCTCGAAACATGTTATCCTTATTTACCATTAACCCCCTAGTGATCAATTAGTTCACATACCGGACTAGTAGCTAATTAGTCTAACATGAACTCCCGGGATCGATCATTTTCTTAGGGCTAACAAATAAGGGAACTGTCTGTCTACTTCCCGAGGGAAGGAATGGATTCCATCTGTGATAGCACATACTACTCACTCATTCCAGAATAGAGCCAATGAGAAGTGTTGGACCACATACTACGAAGTGATCCTTACTAACACATCAAACTCTACCCTAGTCTAAGCAGTTGTCTGTGATCACCTCAGGATTGAGATTAATCCATATATGATCATCTTGTGATTCGATAAGACTTCTCGATCACGGAATTATATCGAGAACTCAAATCAAATCGGTCCAGCCCTATATGATTATCATCATATATAAATGCCCCACTTGGTACCCTATTACCGACAGTCCGGATAAGACTGTCACACCGCAAAGTGTTCTGGGCGCATTATTAGCATTTTAATCATGAGACTCATACTCAGATTAATGAACGCTACGGACTAAGTAAATTTTAAGTATATCTCACTAACTCAATCCTCTTGCGATAGCCATACACTGAGTTATGTGATTACATAAACGAGGTACTTAGGGTTTTTAGTAGTGTCTTAATTATAAACATACATGCACATAATAAGATGAATTATTAATTCTGTCCTAAAACAATTATATAATTGTCTTTCGGGCACTACACCTAACAATCATACCCTACTCAAGCCAACCTTAATTCACTACATTGCTCTATCAATCACTCAATGTGTCATCTTTTATATAATTTGTTTAATTCCAATCTTGCATATTCTATTCAATTCAATTCCTGCGTAACAAATATACCAATAAAATCTTCTTTTTATCCTTCAAAAAATTCTTCTATTGAAATATACGTTCTCCCCTGCAATGCTAAAAGCATATAAGCACAATTATTGGCATCAGTATAACTTTTGGACATGTTGTGCGTTCTGTTTTTGACTTTATGTGAAGGTAATCACATTGTCATACGTCCCCATGCAATGTACGGGTTTATGACTAGTATATATATATATATATATATATATATATATATATATATATATATATATATATATATATTGAGTGGAAAGAATATATGTTTTTAATATAATAAAATATAAAAATGCTCGATAAAACTCATAAACATTTTGAATCAAGTTTTAAAAGTGTTCGAGTTTTGCTCGTTCAAAATACAAAAGAATATATACAGTAGAATAATTTTCGATAAAATCCATGTACATTTTGAGTCAAACTTTATAGTATTTGAGTTTAACTCGTTAAGAAATACAAACGAATACATATAACATAATAATCTCGATAAAATTCATGAACATTTCGAGTCAATGTTTGAAATGTTTGAGTTCGGCTCTTTAACATTCATGACATGCTTGAGATCAATTAGATCTTGTATGAATGTGAATTTCACTAACCAAACTTCGAGCTAATCGGGAACGACTCGAATAGTTTACGCTCTATGCTATTCCCGCCACCTCCACCCCCATTTACTGTGTAAAAATGTACTCGTTCGTATGGGAGGTTCTAACATGGGGACTCCAACATAGGTAGTAACCCGTGTGGCATAATCTGGACCACACAGTTTAATTCTGCAATGAAACTGTGTGGTCTAGATTATGCCACATGTGTCACTCCCTATATTGGAGTCCTTAGGTTAGAATTTCCCCGTTCATATTTCAAGTGCTATCCCCAAATGTGAAGCCAAAACCTAAAAAGCCACCTCCACCCCCTTTACTTTCGGAGCCTTTAATTTTTTCTTCTCAGAAATGGTTGTTTGATTACTTCTCACCGTTTCTCTACAGCTAATCTGATCTTTTCCTGGAGTTGGATAAGCTATTAACACTGTTGTGGAGCTTGAATTTGACAAGGTAATTGTTGAATCTACTGCTGTGATTCTTCATCTTTTCATGGGTACGATTTGTATGTAACTCGAATCCAATGGCTTGTTATTTCTTCAAGTTTATTTGTTCTTATCACAGATTGCTCGATTATTAGGGCACAGAAAATTTGGGGATGAAATTGATAGAAATGCAGCAGAGCAGAGCAGAGCAGAGCGTGTTTCCATTGTTTATACAACTATTTTCTCCTTAATTTCACCTTTCATTTTTATTTGCGAGAGTTGGTTTCAGTAACTTTAGTTCCTGATTATAGGTTGTTTAAGTTATTCAAATCAGCTGAATCCGGTAGTATTGACCTGTTGGTAACGATGAAGCGAAGAAAAACCAGTAGCAATCACCATGATTCTTATGAGAGTCAAGAAAACGAGTGTCTTGATTCGGTTGATAGGATCAGTGCTTTACCAAACTCATCGGTTGATAGGATCAGCGCTTTACCGGACTCTGCTTTGGGTCTAATTTTGTCTTGTCTTCCCACGAAGAATGCTGTAGCTACCTCAATTCTTTCGAAAAGATGGAAATCCATATGGAGGATGGTCCATAATCTTGATTTCTATCATTGGGGTTTATTGGAAGAACTGTATGAAGGTGAAGATATGAGATTCGTTGAATTTGTTAACCGTGTTTTGCTTCTTACTGATGCTACATCGCTAAACCGGTTTCGTTTGTTCTGGAAGCTTAAGTGTCTTTCGGTTCATGAGAATCGTGTTGGGGCGGATGGTTTTTCTGAACCGATTGAAATCCCTATTAGTGTTTTCACCTGTGCATCGCTTCGATCTTTGGAGTTGAATGCCGGCGTTTCTGTTACCGCCGCACATGTGGTTTGTCTTCCAAGACTTGAAAAGCTTGAACTTATTTTGGTTAATTTCCGGTCTGAAATAGCTTTTGAAAAACTTATAAGCGGATGTCCAATGCTGAATTATCTGAACCTTTATATGGACGTTGACTACATTTTGAAATTTTTCGGAAGACAAGATCATTTCATGTATATAATACATTCAACTTCCTTGAAACGTCTTGAGATATGTTTCGAGTATGGCTTAAAACGGCCTGAGGATATTTTTTATTGTAGTCTGATCTTACAGGCTTCCTCACTCGAGTACTTCAAGATAGGTGGTTTTTTACACGAGATCTTTGTGGGAAAAAGTCTAAACTCTCTGAAGCTGACTTCAGAATTAAATTACGTAAATTTGATTTCCCTTCACCCGATGATTGAAATTTGTACGTTGAGGCAGTTCATGCTTTTGATTGCGTGAAAATCCTAACTTTATCAAGCGATGCTATGTGGGTAAGCTACTCTATTTTCTAGGAGCATTAATGAGCTTTATATCAATATTAGACTGGATCACTAACATTTGATATTAACAGGCTCTTAGTTGTGCCACTATCAGCTTGTCGACCGAGTTTAAGCGATTGGTGAAATTGGAGACGTACATTTTTTGTTTTCATTGTAACGCATTACGACAATTCATTCAAAGCTCAGACAATTTAGAAGATCTTACGATTTATCAGGTTAGTTAAAGGCATCTGGTAAGCAATAGTGTGTGTGTATACAATTTTTGGTAATTAAACATTGACTAGAGTAATTGATTATGCATTCTCTGTAATGCCAGCGTGCAAATTTTCCGGATCGAGTTCATGATGCGATAAACTAGATAGCTCCTTTAGAAGTACCGAGATGCTTGTCAAACACCTTGAAGAAGGTTGTACTAGATGTTTTTTTGGGTTTTGAAGATGAGCGTGAAACTATACGTTATATGTTAAAGCATGGAAGTGTTCGTGAATATGTGAAGATAATCTTGATATATTCTTTGACGACGTAAAGTTAGACATCCTTAAAGATATATGTAAGTTCCCAAGAAAGTCTCCGGTTTGTGAAGTTGAATTCGTCGTTGATGTCAATGGTCCACCATATCTAGAAAGGATCTCAAACTCCAATTCGGTCTCGGGTTCGGATGACAATGTGATTGCGCCAGAGGAAACAGTTGGTGGTTGCACGGATGAGCAACCGGAAAAAGTAGCACCAATTCCAGTAAGGAGCTCAAACTCCAATCCAGTCTCGGGTTCGAATGACAATGCGATTGCTGCGGAGGAAACAGTTGGCGGTTGTACAACCGAGCAACCGGAAAAAGTTGCATCTGTATCGCCGCACAACCAGTGACATGGAAAACATTTCCATTTCTAAGATTTTGCAAAGGCTGATTATTAAGTTTCAAGTTTTTTTATTCTAAATATGTTTAGTTGATCTCCACCTGACCCAGAAATTGAAGCCATTACTTGAACTGCAAAATTGTTGGTTTTATTTTGTTGTTATTTTTATTTTTATTTTTATTTATTGGAGGAGGGAAAATCAATAGAAGGTGAGTCTTTAGTGGCACCACACAAGTGACATCATATCAGGAGGTGAGGTTTGACTTTATAGAGGTCAAATATGGACATTCGACTTTTGTAAATTCACAACATCTGACGTTGCATCATATCTGAGGTAAGGTTTGACTTTACAGATGTCGAATATGGACATTCGACTTCTGTAAAGTCACAACATCTAACATGACATCATATCATGATGTGAGGTTTGACTTTATAGAGGTCGAATATGGACATTCGACTCCCGTAAAGTCAAATCTTTGTATGAGATTCGATTTTTTTGTGAGTGAACGTCATTGTGGTGCTTGGAAAGTAGTCGAACATGGGCATTCGACCTATGTAATGTCAAATCTTATGAGGTTCGATTTTTCGGTGATTAAATGTCATCGTGGTGCTTTTGAAAGTAGGTTTGACGAGGTATCATTCAAATCCGCCTCAATCATATTACGACATTTTAGTGTAAATATTGTTGTCCCACAACAAAATTATAATAGCAAAGTGATACTGAGAAATTCTTACATCATTGATCATTACGGTATATGACTCGTATCAATCAATTCATCATACATAATGATCAATGGTGTAAAAATATGTTGTATCACTTTATAGTTACAGTTGAATGTAATGATGTTTAATTCAAACTTGAAGAAGAAGAAAAAAAGTTATTTTCGTCAACTTCGAAAATGTGAAGAAAATTGAAAACCTGATACCCTTTTATAGGATTGAGCCGTGTCAAGTTGATATTCTCTAATACTCAAGCTCGATCGAGCCGTAAAAGGTGATATCGATCTCGGCTTGTTAAGTACTCGATATAACCTGATTTGATTCTTATGTTTGATTGTTTAGAATTTATTTAATTTTCCAAAACATGACAAGAAAAAGCCCGACTCATCTGAAACTCGACTAATATTTAAATATCAATATTAAATATTATCCAAAATAAAATTTCACAAATCAAATTAACTCGATTAAAGCGAGTCACTCGAACACTACATTTTGAAGCTCAATATCAACCTAGTTAACTATTCGTATAGCTCAACTCTAGCTCAAATTGGAAAGAACTGAAACAAATCAAATTCATTCACGAGCTGAATACAAACATATATATGTGGAAATACAGGCTAAATTACAATTTTCGTCCTCTAACTAGACTCGTTTTTCGATTTTGGTCTTGGTTTTTCTCCGGCGACAATTTTAGTCCTGTAAGTGGTCTTTTTTTTTTTTACAAAAATAGTCCTGAACGCCGGAAAGACCACTTACAGGACTAAAATTGGTCTTTTCCGGCGACAATTTTAGTCCTGTAAGTGGTCTTTCCGGCGTTCAGGACTATTTTTGTGAAAAAAGACAACTTACAGGACTAAAATTGTCGTCGGAGAAAAACCAGGACCAAAATCGAAAAACGTGTCTAGTTAGAGGACCAAAATTGTAATTTAGACTGGAAATATACCCAGGTACTTTGTATATTCCCGCCTGTGGAATGTGAAGAGAAAAACCTAAACCCCTTTTCCCAAGCCCAAAGAGCTTTGGATATGATATCAACAGTGTTGAGGAGCTTAAATTTGTGAAGGTAACCGCTGAATCTACTGCTATGATTCTTCATCCTGTTTATAGGTACCATTTTTTTTTTCATTCGCAATTAATCGCTTGTTAATCTTTGAAGTTTCTTCGTATCACAGATTGCTCGAGAATTAGGGCTGAAATGAAGAAACTGGGGCTTAAAATGGAGGAAATTGCAGTAGAAAAGAGCCTATTTTTATAGTTCATATAGCGTTTGTATAGTTAATTTTCCCCAATTTTTGGTCAATCTGTTTCTACCTTGATTTTCAGTAGCAAGAGCTCAATTTAGTGCCTAATATTAATCTATTCAAATTAGCTGAATCTGATAAGACGAACCGGTGGCTAACAATGAAGCGAAGAAAATTGAGAAGAAATCTTCTAGGAAGAGACAAAAAAGCACCACTCTTGATATGGTTGTTGATAGGATAAGTGATTTACCGGACCCGATTCTGGGTATTATTCTGTCTTTTCTTCCCACCACAAGGAATGCTATAGCCACCTACTCTCTTTCAAAAAGCTGGCGATTAATGTGGAAGACTGTCCATAATCTTGTATTCTTTCATTTGGGTCGTAGGGGAGGCGATGATATGAGATTCATAGAATTCGTTAACCGTGTTTTGCTTCTCCATGATGCTACATTGCTAAATAAGTTTCTTTTGTTCTAGAAACCTAGGTGTAATTTAGTTCATTTAAGATCTTGGATCAAAACTGTGATTACAAGAAATGTCCATGAGCTTGCTATAGGTGTTGAGACTCGTGTTGGTCTGGATAGTAGGCCTAAACCAATTAAAATGCCGATAAGTGTTTTCAACTACGAGTCATTACGGTATTTGGAGTTAGATAGCGGCATTTATTTTTCTGAAACATATGTGATTTTCCTTCCAAGACTTGAAGGTCTAGAGCTTGTTAAAGTTGATTTCGAGTCAGAAACGGTTTTTGAAAAACTTATTAGCGGATGTCCGGTGCTTGAACTTTTCGCACCTAGAAGTGGACGTTGACTACATGTTAGATTATTTTGGAAAAAAATATGGCGATTTTACCTATATGATTTCTTCAACTTCGGTGAAACATCTTGAGCTGTGTTTTTGTTATAATTTGGAAGAGCCACGTGAAGATAATTTTTATTGCGGTACTGGCGTTAGAGACTCCCTCACTTGAGTACCTCGGGCTAGGAGGTTTTTTATGAGATTAATGTGCAAAAATGCCTAAGCTCTCGGGAAGCGCAGTTCAAAATCGAATTACATGATATTGATTTCTCTGATCCCAGTATCTGTGATTCAGTCATTGAAGTTGTTCGTGCTTTTGATTGTGCAAAACTCCTAACTTTATCAAACGATGCTATGTGTGTAAGCTACTCTATTATTCTCTAGGAGCATTAATGAGTTGTATATAAATATTAGACTTCTTCTTTTGTTTGTGATGTTTAATGTTTTTGCTTACATTGGATCACTTATGTTTGATCTTATCAGGCTCTTAGCCATGCTGAAATCAGTTTGTCGACTGAGTTTAAGAGATGGGTGAAATTGGAGGTGGCGATTGCGTGTTGTCATTGTTGTGTCTCATTACGAGATTTCATTCAATGTGCAGACAATTTAGAAGTTCTTACGATTAATCAGGTTTGGTAAATGCATCTCAAAAGCTGTGTCACACAGAGTACACGGTTTTTTGTTCATTAAATAACATTGCCAAGTAATAATGATTGTTGATGCGCTTTTTGTGATGTCAGTATCTTAGAGGCGATTTTCATGTTAATCACTCGGACTGGAAGGCTCCTGTAGAAGTTCCAAGATGCTTGACAAACAGCTTAAAGAAGGGTGTATTTGATGTTTATTTTGGTAATACCGATGAGCATGAAATGATACGTTATATGCTAAAGCACTGAAGTGCTTTTGAAGTTATGCAACTTAAATGTGAGAGGGACAACGCAAAGTTCGAATTGCTACAAGAGATATGTAAGTTCGCAAGAAAGTCTCCTGCTTGTGAGGTCGAATTCATTGTTGATCAATGCATTCCAGATCGAGTTGTAACCAGCCCAAATTCTCATTCGGTCTTGGGTTCGAACTAAAACAATTGGGTCAATGTGACCCGGGGGAGAAAACAATTGAACAGCCAAAAATGATGGCATCTGTATCCCCACCCGGCCAGTGATATGGAGAACATTTCGTAGATTTTAATCTTGATTTGTTTTCGAGTGTGTTTGAAGACACGGAATGATGATTGTGTATCTGTTTTGAATTGTGTTTGAAGAAATTGATCCCTTACCTTCATTGGATGTTATTGAGCCTTACTTCATGATAGTTTTGTAAAATGTTCTTTGTTCTTTTGGCACGGATATGTTTATCTGTATTGTTGAACGAGTGTTTTTTCACTTGTAACTTGTCTACGAAAAACAAAACACTCAACCATATCCGCATTAGGACTAGGAGTGTAATCCAGCAGAGTCGAGTTGGTACTTCCTCGAGCTCAAACTCGACTCGACTAAAAAAAACTCGGGCTCGTGCCATGAAAAGGCAAGATACAAGCCGACTCATCAAGTACTCGATGTAACTCAACTTGTCTTGTAAGTTCGATTATTTTTGTAGAATTCATATAATTTTCATAAAGTTGGAGCTCGACTGATCTAATACTCCACTTGACTAATAATTTATGACTTGTATAATATATCATTGTAGTAATAATTTTTATAAATACACTTAATTAAATAATCATTATAGCTCGATTAAATCGCGAGTTACTTGATCAAAAAATTTAAAACCTGGGATCGGCTCGGTTGATTATTCGAGTAGCTTGACTCGAGCTCAAACAAAAAAACCCGAATCGAATCAAACTTCTTTACGAGTCAAACATGAATAGCTCAACAAGTCATGCTCGAACTGAAAGACAGCCGAAACGAATCAAACTTCTTTACGAGTCAAACACAAATAGCTCAACGACTCGAGCTTGAACTCGAAAAAACCGAAATGAATCAAAAAAAATTACGAGTCATATGCGGAAAACTCAACAACTCGAGTTCAAACCGAAAAAAAAATAAAAAACTAAAACGAATAAAACTTATTTATTAGTTGAACATAAAAAGCTCAACCAGTAATCCGATTCAATTACATTCCCATACAAAAAATTTCCCATATTATATTGTCATTTCCCGCCTATGAACCGTGAAGCCAAATCCTAAAATTAATGTCATTTCCCGGCCTTTATTGTTCTTATCATTGTTCATCATTCTCACAGCCTCTCTGCAACTAATTTGATATTTCCATTTTAGCTTGACGTTGTATGTTTTGCATTGGATGCCTCATTTTTCGTTCATCAAAGCCAAAGATCTTGATGCTATTATTAACGGTGTTGAGGAGCTTCAATTTGTCAAGGTAATCGCTTAATCTACCGCTTTGTGATTCTTCATCTTGTTTATAGGTTCTATTGTTTTGTATTCGCAATTAATCGCTTGGTTAATCCTTTTCACAGATAGCTACAAAATTAGGGCAAGTACAAAATTGGGGCTGAAATTGAGGCTAAATTACAATTTTGGTCCTCTAACTAGACACTTTTTCGATTTTGGTCTTGGTTTTTCACCGGCGACAATTTTAGTCCTGTAAGTGGTCTTTCCGGCGACAATTTTAGTCCTGTAAGTGGTCTTTCCGGCGTTCAGGACTATTTTTGCAAAAAAAAGACCACTTACAGGACTAAAATTATTGCCGGCGAAAAACGTGTCTAGTTAGAGGACCAAAATTGTAATTTAGCCCTGAAATTGATGGAATTTCCGCAAAGCAGAACATGGCCTATTTCCATTCTTTATCCAGTGTTTGTACAACTAATTTCTCCCTAATTTCTTGTTAATCTATCTCTACTTTTGCCTTGATTTTCATTTGAGAGCTCGTTTCACTTCGTTTATATTAGAATAGCACAATTTTAAGTTATTCCAATCAGCTGAATCCGATAGGATTAGGTACGTAAGGATGAAGCGAAGAAAATCAAGGAGAAATGTCCATTGTAATTCTAGGAGACAAAAAAACAGCATTCCTGACTCGGTTGATATGATTAGCACTTTACCGGACCCTATTTTGGGTTCGATTCTGTCTCGTCTTCCTACAAGGAAGCTGTAGCCACCTCCGTTCTTTCAAAAAGATTCCAATTCACGTGGAGGACAATCCATAATCTTGAATTCTTTCATTTGGGCTATAGGGAAGAACGGTATGAAGGTGAAGATATGAAATTCGTTGAATTTGTCAACTGTGTTTTGCTTCTCCATGATTCTAGTTTGCTACAAAAGTTCAATTTGTTCTGGAAACCTAGGTGTATTTTATCTCATGTCAATTCATGGATCAGAACTGAAATTACGAAAAATGTTCCAGATATTTTGTTATGTGTTGAGACCGGTGATGTACCAAATAGTAGTCCTGAACCGATTGAAATGCCGATAAGTGTTTTAAACTGTGACTCGCTACGATTTTTGGAGTTAGTTGGTGGCATTTCTTTTTATGTAGAGGACGTGATTTTCCTTCCAAGACTCGAAAGTCTACAACTTTTTTCAGTTGACTTCAAGTCTATGAAGGCTGTTGCAAAGCTTATAAGCGGATATCCAATGCTGAACTTTCTACTCGTATATATTGACATTGACTACATGATACATTATTTGGAAGAGGAGATCATGATTTTACGTATATAGTATCTTCAAATTCCTTGAGACGCTTTGTGCTATGTGTAATATCCCGAATTTTCAACTTCTTAATTTATTGGTAAAGGATTCAAATTTTCTTTTTTGGAGGACTATCTTTGGCTTTAATTAAATGGAAGGATTTTTTTTATGATCCTTTACTTTTTTTTCTTTTCCTTAATTAAAAGAAGGGAAAAATACTAAAAAGGCTATTAGGGATTAAAAAGGATTTTAACCCCTGTAAACTTCCAATTAATCAAATTAGATTTTCTTTCCTCCTTACTTCCAAAAAAAAAAACACGTGAAACCCTCCTTTCTCCCCCTAGCCGCCGTCCTCCTTGTGAAGAGAAGGAGAGAAATCTCTCCTTCGTGTTAAGGATTGTTGCCGTCGTCGTTGTCGTCGATATAGATTCGAGCTTCGTTGAGGAACGTTTCTAACTTAGCAAGGGCTTTCAAAAACGCAGCAATTCCGGTAAGGATATTTCTAAGTTGCGTGTTCGTTTGGTTCGAAAGATGGAACTTTTAGTAATGTATAGAGTGGTGTAAGTTGTTTGGGTTGTGTAGCATTGTTGATCGGATTTTAAAGTACAAGTTGGGGCCTTTTTTCGTGTTTTTAGAATGTATAGGCCTTTGTGTTTGTGCTTGGAAGCGAGAAAACAAATTGTCTTGTAAATCTTTTGTCAAAAGCGTTTACGTGGATGGTCATGCTTTGGAGTATTAAATGTCCGTAAAATGTGTTTGGGTTTGGGTTACAAGTTATAAATGTTATGGTGTGTTATATGAGGCTTTCGTGATAAATTGCTGCTATTTGCTGATTTTTTTGATGAAGAGTCGAAGGAAAACCATGTCGAAATCGCTAGGGTTCTTGTTGAAACCCGGGGTGGACGAGCGTCCTAACTTTGTGGACGGGCGTCGCTTTGGGCGCATCTCGACGGGTGTCCGGGGTACCTGGACGAACGTCTGAGGTGCTAAACTCGATTCAGGATGTAACAGGTTCTGTTGGACACGCGTCTGAGTTTTGGACGGGCGTCCAACCTTTCAGACGGGCGTCCAGTTTAAGTGTCCTTCTTTCTTTGTTAGCTATTGATAAATCTTATGAACATGTGTTGTAAGTTGGGTTTTGATGAGTCAAGGATTTTGATATCATTGTGGGACTTGGTGTTGGGCATTGAAGTTCGTAGACCCTTAGTGGTTGGGCCGGATAGGGTAGCTCCCAAAGCCGTAAACCCGGGAAGGTTTCCTTACGACTTCAATGACCTTACGTATTTGGGGAGTTGCAGACAGTGGTGTGGTCGGGCCGGATAGGGTAGTACCCGAAGCCGGGAACCCGGGAAGGTTTCCTTGCACCCTAGTACGTGATGGTCCATTTTAACGATGGTACCATTGGAAGACCTTTAGGATCCTCCTCTTTAGGGTTTACCCTTTTGAGGGATGTGCACATTCGGGACCTTTAGGTATAGATGGAGGGTGGTGTTCTGTATCTTCTATGTATGGGTTGAATCATTTATAGTTTGGTTGTATCCTTTTTGGATTGGTGGCATTTTTCATGATGTTGGTCATGACGTATGGTTTGAAAGTCTTAATTCAACTTGTTAGTTAACTTTCATTTTTCATATACTAGATTTATCCTTACTCGACTTTTAGTTGACGTTTCTACTTCGGTTGATCCCGCTCGTGATCCATTTATGGGGAGCAGATTCTTAGCAGGTATTCCGGTTTGGGTGATAGCTTGTTGTTGGGAGGTTGCGGGGATTTGAGAGCCACGTAGCCACAGTCACACGCTTGCATTTTATTTGGATTTTTTTAAAACCTTGAAATTTTGGATCTTCCGCACGTTTTCATATTTCTTTTAAGAGATTGTAATTACTTTAATCTCTTTAATAATGAATGGTGGATGTTTATGTTCCTTCTGTTGTGGGATGTTGGATATCACTGCCACGACTGTGTATCGTGAAGTGACATTACGGTGACCAATACCGGCGGCCGACGGGATTGGAAACCGGGGTGTTACAAAGTGGTATCAGAGACGTTCGAATCCAGGACCACCACCTAAAATGAACCTTAAGAATAAATTCACTAAAATAAGCACAGTGAGGATGTGTGGGGTAGGTATTGAGTTCTATGTAGGGAAGGTACGGTAAGTTCTGATGTATGTGGAAATGTGGCTGTGTGTTGCAATTAATTTTGGGCAGTTAGTGTTAGTATATGTGAAATATTCTGTGGCATGATATCGGTGATAATTGAATACATGATTGTTTACTTTTTGTAGTTTTAGCTATGCCTCCTAGGAATGGAAATGAGAGGGACCACCGATTGATCGTTGGTTAAGATGAATCAAGACCGATTCGGGCGGTCAACAAGCCGACGAGAGGATCGTTCTCGTGGTCAACTACCGGCATGACTAGGGCCGTGAGTCAGCAGAGGCCTAGTCAGTACGATGGTAAGGGAGATCCTAAGGGACTCGAGCGGTGGATTAGAGAGTTTGAGAAGATCTTCGCCACTCTAGGCTGTCCAGAGGAACTGAAGGTCGACCAAGCTGCTTTCTACTTGGTTGACGGGGGCGATTTGTGATGGGGTGCTAACAAAGATCGGTTGGCTCAGACTGAAAATGAGCAAGGGGAATCAGTAGTGGTACCACTGAACTGGACCGAGTTTAAGCAGGAGCTGAGGCGTGAATTCTTTCCCGAATCTAAGAGGAAAGAGCTGCGGGTTGAGTTCGATAATCTCCGACAGGGGGATATGACTGTTCAAGAATATTACGAGAAGTTTGTCGACTTGGCGGTTTATGCATCTGAGCTAGTGCCGACTGAAGAGGCCAGGGGCTTCACGAGCCTAAAAGAGATGTGTGAAGTGTCATGCAACATCGAGAGGATTCGGAAAGAGGTGAAAGCAGCATATGCTACTAACAAGAGGAAGAGTGTCTCTGAGGACAATCAGGGGCAGCAAAAACGCAGTAATTCTAGGAACCCTCCAGTACGACCCTCTTTTTCGGCAAATTCCCACGTTACCCGAGGCAGCGGTGGTCAGCCAGCGAGAGGTAACTCTCAGGGGTTTAGTCGGCCACGAAGTTATCACTGCAAGCGGTGTCAGGGAAACCATCCGGGTACAGATTGTTCAGGTGCACAAATCCAGTGTCACAATTGCGGGAAGCTTGGACATAGACGATTTGAGTGTTTTGCGGCTCCAACACCTGCCGGGTCGGCATCGGTTACGGGAAGCAACATGGGTGGGGCTCCAAGGGGTAACACGGGAAACATGAGTAGGGGTAACCAGCAGCAGAGTAGTACCCCTGCACAGAGCCGACAGGGGGGTACACCTACGGCCACTGGTGGAAACAGGAACCGACCATCAGGGTCGGCCAGCACAGTCCAGGGAGCTGGAGTAAATCAGAATGGGAAATTATTCGCACTGGGCAGAGAGGAGGCCGATCAGAGCAACCACGTAGTGACGGGTAATTTTCTAGTTAAATCATTTTTATCCTACGTACTTTTCGATTCGGGTGCATCATGTTCCTTTATAGCGGGTTCGCATGTTTTGAGGTTGGGTCTAGCTACATTCGAGGTGATTGACAGTGAGTTTATGCAACCGTCGGGAGAGTTAGTGCCATGCTCTAAGTTGTATAGAGACGTACCGTTAGTGATTATGGGAGTCAACTTGTTGGTTGACTTGATCGAGTTCCCCATCGTGAACTTCGACGTTATTTTGGGTATGGATTGGTTGAACCGGCAGAAAGCCAAAATTGACTGTGAGCAGAAGAAGGTGACTTTGAGAGGCCCTAAAGGGGTGCGAGTATCTTACAAGGGATTTGTGGATAAACCTAATGTGAAGATCATTTCGGTGGTGACTTTGAGATCTCTCGTCAAGAAAGGGTACCCGTTGTTTATGTGTCACGTACATGATGTAAGCACATAGGATCCTAAACTAACGGACATTGATGTAGTCCGTGATTTTGAGGATGTATTCCCGGATGAGATACCAGGTATGCCACCCCAGAGGGAGGTAGAGTTTGCAGTGGAGTTGATGCCCGGGACCAGACCGATATCGAAAGCACCTTATCGGATGGCACCTAAAGAATTAGCAGAACTAAAGGTACAATTGGAAGAACTGCTCGATAAGGGGTACATCCGACCGAGTGTGTCACCGTGGGGAGCACCGGTGTTGTTTGTGAAGAAAAAGGATGGTAGTATGTGGCTGTGTATTGATTACCGGGAGCTGAACAACGTCACAGTGAAGAACAAGTATCCGTTACCGAGGATCGATGACTTGTTCGATCAACTACGGGGGGCAGGTATTTTCTCAAAGATTTATTTGCGATCAGGGTATCACCAGCTCAGGGTAGCAGATGCGGATATCCCAAAGGCCGCATTTCGTACCAGGTACGGACATTATGAATTCACGGTCATGCCTTTCGGATTGACCAACACACCAGCAGTTTTCATGGATTTGATGAACTCGGGTATTCGGACCCTACTTGGACCAGCTTTGTAGTAGTCTTTATTGACGACATCCCGGTCTACTCTAAGACTAAGGAAGAACATGCCGAACACCCGAGGCTCGTACGCGCATTTTACGGGAAAAACAACTGTATGCGAAACTGTCTAAATGTGAATTCTGGTTGGAACGAGTGGCATTCTTGGGGCATGTTGTCTCGAAAGACGGTGTATCCATTGACCCGAGCAAGAAAGAGGCAGTGGCGAGATGGCCAACACCTAAGAATGTTGCAGAAATTCGAAGCTTCTTGGGTTTGGCTGGATATTACCGAAGATTTGTAAAAGACTTATCCAAGATTGCGAGGCCGATGACTGCATTAATGAAGAAAGAGAACCGGTTTAAGTGGGATGAAAAATGTGAGGAGGTATTCCAACTGCTTAAGGAACGGTTGACTACAGCTCCTATTTTAGCATTACCAGAGGGTAATGAGGGCATTGAGGTTTATACCGACGCGTCGAAGAATGGCCTGGGTTGTGTACTGATGCAACGGAGGCGAGTGATCGCGTATGCATCGAGGCAGCTGAAACCTTATGAGAGTAACTACCCGACTCACGACTTAGAGTTGGCAGCTGTGGTCTTCTCATTGAAGATATGGCGACACTACTTGTATGGATTAACTTTCAAGGTGTTTTCAGATCACAAGAGCCTGAAGTACACATTTACACAGAAGGAGCTCAATATGCGTCAGAGGCGTTGGTTGGAGTTAATTAAAGATTATGATATAGAAATTCAGTATCACGAAGGGAAGGCCAATGTAGTGGCGGACTCTTTGAGCCGCAAGTCGATTCATTCCGTGTGCTAGAAGAGTTAGACCGTATGGACATCTGTGTCATCCAGAAAGGCGGAGATAAAAGCGACTTTGTCTTGCAACCCGAATTATACTCTGAGATCCGGGTGAGACAAGTGGGTGACAAGGTAATCGAGGCAAAGAAGGCCAAGATTGGTACAGATGGTACAGCTGATTTTACGTTACATGAGGATGGTAGTATCCGGTTTAAGGGTCGGTGGTGTGTACCAGCCGATGAAGAACTCAAGAGGCGGATCTTGAGTGAAGCTCATAGTACGCCTTATTCTGTTCATCCGGGAGGAGACAAACTGTATAAAGATCTCAAGAAAACCTTTTGGTGGCCCAATATGAAACGCGAAGTAGCCAGAATTTGTGTCAAAGTTATTGACTTGTCAGAAGGTCAAGATTGAACATCGACGGCCACAGGGTATGCTGCAGCCGTTGGATGTGCCGGTTTGGAAGTGGGATTCCATCTCCATGGATTTTGTATGCGGATTACCGAGGAGTCCTAAAGGGAATAATATGATTTGGGTCATTGTGGATAGACTGACTAAAGCGGCGCATTTCATTCCGATGAAAGACACTTGGAGTAAGACGGAGTTGGCTATGGCATACCGGAGAAATATTGTGAGACTACATGGTATACCCAGCAGCATTGTGTCAGATAGAGATACGAGATTCATATATCGGTTTTGGCGGGAGCTACAGACGGCCTTAGGGACGGAGGCTGCGAATGAGTACGCCTTTTCACCCCGCTACCGATGGTCGACGGAGAGGACCATACAAACTTTGGAAGACATGCCGAGGGCATGTGTATTAGAATTCAAAGGCTCTTGGGAGGAAAAGCTCGATCTTATTGAGTTTTCATACAACAACAGCTACCATGCCGTATTAAGATGGCACCTTTTGAGGCACTTTATGGTAGGAAGTGCAAGAGTCCGGTTTGTTGGGACGATTCGTCCGAGGCAGCGATTTTGGGACTGCAGATGATCGAAGATACAATTAAGCAGGTGCAGATAATCCGAGAAAAGATGAAGGCTGCCCAGGATAGGCAGAAGAGTTATGCAGACTTACATCGCCGAGATATTGAGTTCGCCGTGGGCGATAAGGTATTGCTACGAGTATCACCAACCGAGAGGAGTGATGCGTTTTGGCAAGAAAGGGAAGTTGAGTCCCAAGTACGTGGGGCCATATGAGATCTTGGACCGCATAGGTGAAGTGGCATATCGACTAGCTTTGCCACCGGCGTTGGAAAAGGTGCATAATGTGTTTCATGTATCTCAATTGCGCAAGTACGTGAGTGATCCTTCTCACGTGATCGAACCGGAGGTTGTTGAACTAGATCAATCCTTGACTTACGAGGAGGTACCGGTACAGATATTAGATACCAAGGTACGGAAAACAAGGGGACGTGAGGTTAGCATCGTCAAGGTTTTATGGTCTAACCATGCCACCGAGGAGTCGACATGGGAAGCTGAGGATACTATGCGACAGAAGTACCCGCATTTGTTCTCTTAAGGTATGCAATTTTCAAGCCTTGTACGTAAAATCCTTTTGCTTATCTTCGGGGACGAAGGGTGTTTTAAGGGGGGGTGGAACAACGCCCGGTACGAACCGGAACTTCGAGGACGAAGTTTTGTCTTAAGGGGGGAAGGATGTAATATCCCGAATTTTCGACTTCTTAATTTATTGGTAAAGGATTCAAAATTTCTTTTTTGGAGGACTATCTTTGGCTTTAATTAAATGGAAGGATTTTTTTATGATCCTTTACTTTTTTTTTCTTTTCCTTAATTAAAAGAAGGGAAAAATACTAAAAAGGCTATTAGGGATTAAAAAGGATTTTAACCCCTGTAAACTTCCAATTAATCAAATTAGATTTTCTTTCCTCCTTACTTCAAAAAAAAAAAACACGTGAAACCCTCCTTTCTCCCCCTAGCCGCCGTCCTCCTTGTGAAGAGAAGGAGAGAAATCTCTCCTTCATGTTAAGGATTGTTGCCGTCGTCGTTGTCGTCGATATAGATTCGAGCTTCGTTGAGGAACGTTTCTAACTTAGCAAGGGCTTTCAAAAACGCAGCAATTCCGGTAAGGATATTTCTAAGTTGCGTGTTCGTTTGGTTCGAAAGATGGAACTTTTAGTAATGTATAGAGTGGTGTAAGTTGTTTGGGTTGTGTAGCATTGTTGATCAGGATTTTTAAGTACAAGTTGGGGCTGTTTGTTGTGTTTTTAGAATGTATAGGCCTTTGTGTTTGTGCTTGGAAGCAGAAAACAAATTGCTGTAAATCTTTTGTCAAAAGCGTTTACGTGGTTGGTCATGCTTTGGAGTATTAAATGTCCGTAAAATGTGTTTGGGTTTGGGTTACAAGTTATAAATGTTATGGTGCTGTTATATGAGGCTTTCTGTGATAAATTGCTGCTATTTGCTGATTTTTTTGATGAAGAGTCGAAGGGAAAACCATGTCGAAATCGCTAGGGTTCTTGTTAAAACCCAGGGTGGACGAGCGTCCTAACTTTGTGGACGGGCGTCTGCTTTGGGGCACATCTCAGACGGGCGTCTGGGTACCTGGACGAACGTTTTAGGTGCTAAAATCGATTCAGGATGTAACAGGTTCTGTTGGACACGCGTATGAGTTTTGGACGGGCGTCCACACCTCCAAACGGGCGTCCAACCTTTCAGACGGGCGTCCGGTTTAAGTGTCCTTCTTTCTTTGTTAGCTATTGATAAATCTTATGAACATGTGTTGTAAGTTGGGTTTTGATGAGTCAAGGATTTTGATATCATTGTGGGACTTGGTGTTGGGCATTGAAGTTCGTAGACCCTTAGTGGTTGGGCCGGATAGGGTAGCTCCCAAAGCCGTAAACCCGGGAAGGTTTCCTTACGACTTCAATGACCTTACGTATTTGGGGAGTTGCGGACGGTGGTGTGGTCGGGCCGGATAGGGTAGTACCCGAAGCCGGGAACCCGGGAAGGTTTCCTTGCACCCCAAGTACGTGATGGTCCATTTTAACGATGGTACCATTGCGAAGACCTTTAGGATCCTCCTCTTTAGGGTTTACCCTTTTGAGGGATGTGCACATTCGGGACCTTTAGGTATAGATGGAGGGTGGTGTTCTGTATCTTCTATGTATGGGTTGAATCATTTATAGTTTGGTTGTATCCTTTTTGGATTGGTGGCATTTTTCATGATGTTGGTCATGACGTATGGTTTGAAAGTCTTAATTCAACTTGTTAGTTAACTTTCATTTTTCATATACTAGATTTATCCTTACTCGACTTTTAGTTGACGTTTCTACTTCTGGTTGATCCTGCTATGATCCATTTATGGGGAGCAGATTCTTAGCAGGTATTCTGGTTTGGGTGATAGCTTGTTGCTGGGAGGTTGCGGGGATTTGAGAGCCACGTAGCCATAGTCACACGCTTGCATTTTATTTGGATTTTTTTTTAAAACCTTGAAATTTTGGATCTTCCGCACGTTTTCAGATTTCTTTTAAGAGATTGTAATTACTTTAACCTCTTTAATAATGAATGGTGGATGTTTATGTTCCTTCTGTTGTGGGATGTTGGATGTCACTGCCACGACTATGTATCGTGAAGTGACATTACGGTGACCAATACCGGCGGCCGACGGGATTGGAAACCGGGGTGTTACACTATGTATCAATAAAAAGGAAGAGCTGCACTTTCTGATTTTTTATTGTAACCTGATGTTAAAGAGTCCTTCACTCGAGTACCTCACAATAGATGGTCATATCTACATGAGGATTCATGTAAAAGAAAGTCTAAGCTTGCTGGTGGAAGTTAACTTAATGATCGATTTGCGTGAAGATGATTTCTACGAAACCGACATTTGCAATGCAATCGTTGATGTAGTTCGTGCTTTCAATTGTGCAAAAACTCAGTTTTTCAAGCGATGCGATGTGGGTTAGCTACTCTTTTTCTCTAGGAAGATTAATGTTTTGTACATCGGTATTGGACTTCTACGCTTGTGTTTGTCAATGTTGTTGCCTATGCCGGATCACTAACGTTTGATATCATCAGGATCTTAACAATGCCACAATCAGTTTGTCGACTGCATTTAAGAGATTGGTGACATTTGTGACAGAATGTTATTGCAGTCATTGTTGCTTATTACAAGATTTCACCCAATCCTCAGACAATTTAGAAGATCTCACGATATATCAGATTAGTGTTTGCAAGGGAGTACGGTTTTTGTTAATTAAACAATGTTAAGTATAATTATTGATGTGTTTTCTGTGATGTCAGGGTGGTAGAACCGATAGTCATTCTCATCAATCAAACTGGAAAGCTTATGTAGAAGTTCTAAGATGCTTGTCAAACAGCTTAATGAAGATTGAAATTCATGTTTATTTTGGTTTGGCCGATGAGCGTGAAATGATATGTTATATCTTAAAGCATGGAAGTGCCATTGAACTTATAAAGAATGCATTAGATAGAAACCGGGAGGACGAAAAGTTTGAGTTGATTCAAGAGATTTGTAAATTCTCAAGAAAGTCTTCAGCTTGTGAAGTTGAATTCGCAGTTGATCAGTACAAGCCAGATCCTGTTGTAGCAAGTTGAAACTCTGATTCAGTATTGGGCTTAAACTCGAATAATCGAGTCATTGTGATTAAGATGGATGGTGTGATATGGAGACTTTTTAGAAAGCGAGACCTAAATTTAGGGATTTTATTGAAGGAGGACATGTTATAATTACAGCATAAGTTTTGATAAATTATTATGTAGGATAATATTGGTGATTGGCAGATTAAGGAGGTTTAATAATTAATTGGTAGCTTTAATGAATCTATGCACATGTGTTTGATAAAATGCTTGACATAACCCCTTTTTTGGGTTGGGGTTGAGGGTAGGGTTCGGGATTTTATATTAGGGGCCGGATGAGTATCAAACTCCTTTTCATTAGAAAGTGCAAATGTCTGTATCACTAGCCATATCCGATTTCCGGTGTAATGGCATGTATGCTTTGGTGTGAGGTAAATTAAACATTTTGACATGAAAATTCACAACCTGCAGTTTCTTATTTATATTGGAAAACTCTAACACTAGTGTTTTTCCGTGTAGTATGTGCATAAAATAGAGTGACCAGATTATTTTTTGTTTTTGATAAGTTAGACTCGAAATGGATTTAATAAAGCTATTAAGAATCCTAAAAGATTGTCAATAGCTACATTAAACAATTTTATTGGCTTGTATTTGATAAGAAGACTCATAAGATGGAATGGTGTGATAAAAATGACTTGCACATGAAAGATATTAAGACATATTATTTTTTTGATGAAAAGTTTAATTTTTTTAGGGAAAAAAAGAATGTATTCAACTAAATTCGTCGAACAAGCGGATAGGACATCATCCAGGGGGAATATACAACTAATGCCAGACCACCGGCCGGACTAACCCCCGGATCACTACCGGACTACCACCAACCCACAACTAACTATAAAACAAAATAAAAGACATAAAAATAGGGGAGAAGATAAGATCTTTGGGGAAAAACCACGAAACCGCCAAAGTCTAAAAAACTCCTCGAGCGCTTTGGCAACAAAGAACGAAAGGAGAAGAACCATGCTATTCTTAACAACGTTGTTTCTATCAATATCTTTTTCTTAACATACTTTTCTATGTCCTCTTAACATATTCTTAAGAGGTTCGAATCCCGTAAAGTAGCGACTTCTTTCAATTGTTTAGTATAAGAGCAAACCGTAATTTTGAGCATTTGCTTATCTGATTAATATCACCACTCATCCCTTAAGACAGGCGGAGTGATAAACCTTGTGGTTAGGGTTTAACGATTTAAGAGGAAATTAGAATATACATCTGTATAATATAATTCTCATTAAATCAATACATATAGTTTAGTATAATCCTTTTCAAGCATAAATTTAAAATGTGGATAACCATATCTGGTAATTTCAATGTGGTGATTCCATTCTATACGACAAATAGAAGTCCTAAACCGTTTATACATTGATTCCGTTTCTTTGACAAAATTTGCAAAAAAATCACACATTAGGGGCAGAAATACGAATTCCGACACTATGCACGACACCTACGTTGAAGTGTCGGTTCTTAGCAGCTAGGTATACTTAGGTCAATTTACAGCAGCGATTAATTCTAAGTTAAATCAAAGCAGAGATTAAGGCCTCTATATGACAAATATATATAATGTGATTGAATTGCAGATACAATCAAAATGTACTTAGAGTTTCTTGAAACCAACTTTCAACAATAGTGCAATATGCACTTTATTTAGACAAAACAGTAACATAAATTGCATCATCCTGTTGTTCTCTAGCCACCCGAATTCACCCAACACATTCACTCTATCTACGCGAAATCAACGGTCGTATTTCTGAATCTCTTTCTGTACGTGACGATATCATATTTAGCTTTGTGATTGAACTCAACACTGCTTCCATGTCAGGTCGGTCCTTCGGATTCGTGTTCGTGCAGGCCAAGGCTAAATTAAGCAGGCCTTCGATTGTCTCTTGCTTCTTAAATACATCAGGAGCAAATTGAGGATCAACAACTTGTTGTAAGACATTGATGCCATTTTCAAGGGATTTTTGCACAAGCTGAGATAAAGTTATTGGCGCCCCTTCTTCATCTGTAAGACCAGTTGGCCTTCTCTTTGTGATGAGTTCCATTATTAAGACACCAAAGCTGAATACATCCACTTTTGTCATGACTGTCCTCATATATGCAAACTCTGTCATAGTATATATAACATTATTGTTATAAGAATATACTATCTCAAATTAGCGTAAATATGCAAGTTATATTTTGTGTTATATTTTCAAGAGTTAGAAAAGACGAGCAGATTGTAGTTAGAGGCTTAAAACTAGGTTACACGGATGTAAGGTTTTATAAAGTATACGATACGGATGTAGAGATAACTGTACCGAAATGAAAATTATACCCCAAAGGAAAGCAATTTCTAAGTATTAAACAACACAATTTCTAAGTATTAAACAACACATGCGTGCAAATAAAAACTATGAGGATCGAACTATAAATATTAAACAACACAAAAGAAAGCAATTTCTATTTTCTAAGTGAATTTTCATTGTTTCGAATGCTTTTTTCCCTTCCTGCTTTTCATTATTTCCATGTTATTTATTTATTGTTAGCATGATTACATATTCGTACGTATCAGATGCAGAATTCTCTACCGAATAAAAATAGGATGGGTGGGAATAAAAGACACAATAGGTAGCAAAAATAGTAAACAAGACCGTGGAAATAATACTTGAGCGAAAATGACAAAAAATAGTGGAATCAACACAAATTCACTATTCGCCACATGTGAAACACTGAAATCGAACACAAATCCAATATTTCCCTAACACCCCTTCAACCACAAATTCCACTACACATATCCACTAACTCGCTATTTTTGCAAAATGATGTTAAAAATATATCAAATAGATGTCAAAATAGAATAGGACGAAAAAAATAAAAAAAAATAAGGCAAAAGAATTACGATTTATTAAAGTTTAGAACAAAAGGTAGATTCGTTACTGTAATTGAGTTGGCGAGAAAGTATTTGTCTAGGGGAATGGAATTTTGTATAGGAGATTAGAATTTTATCATTTTTACTTTAAAAAAATTTACACCGGATTAAATCCCTATTCTATGTTTATATTGTTGTTTTAAACATTTGTCTTATAAAAATACCCATACATCGTAGGTTCATGTTCATTAGGAATTTATGACAACATTACAAATAATATACAAAATCAAATGAATGACAATACTGTAGGATTTACCTGGTGCCATGTAGCCAATTGTTCCTTCAAATGCTGATGATGAAGCTATATTACTCCCACTGTCCAAATGAATACCTAACATCCTAGCTATTCCAAAATCACTCACATGAGCAACCAACTCTGAATCCAGAAGAACATTTGCCGGTTTCAGATCGCAATGAACGATAGGGATATCATACCCTGAATGAAGATAAACAAGCCCACTTGCTATAGAAATCATAACATCAATTCTTTCAGTAATTGTCCACTTATCTTCCTCAAGAACTGATCCATGTATAATGTTCTCCAAGTTCCCTGTTTCCATGTACTGTAAAACCAATGCGTACAATTTTCGACTTTCATATCCATATCCAAGAACCTTAACCATATTCCTGTGTCTCAACGTACTCAATGTCTTGGCTTCCCTATCAAAAGATTTCTCTGATTTTGTTGAAAACTGAGAAAAATTCAATCTTTTTATAGCTACAATCTGCCCATCATCTTCCCTTTTACCCTTGTATACAGTGCTTAAACTACTGGATTCAATGATGTTATCCTCGCTGAAGAAATCAGTCATTTGTTCCAAATCATTCATAGAGTATCTTATAAATGGATAAGTTGCAGCAAAGTGTAGTTCTGTGTTCCCCGTTTCTGCATGTTTTCGCGTTTTGTATCTCCAGTAGAAAAAAATTGCCAGAACCGCAAGAAAAAGTGCAAAAGCAAATGCAATCACTATCACAATGATGATAGTTTTATTTCTGAAATGATGGGAACGTTTAACGTGTTTTCTAAGAATGCATGCTATGGAAAGTAGATATCCACAGAGATCTGGATTCTCAATCAAACTCGAATTAGTTATGTTTCTGAATATCCCTTTATCTGGAACAGGGCCTCCAAGATGATTGAAAGAAAGGTTAAGAATTCTTAAGGTGGAGATATTACCAAAGCTTTCAGGAATTAGACCACTTAACTTGTTATGTGAAAGATCAAGTGAGTAAAGATGCATTAGGCTTGATAAACTCACGGGAATTTCACCCTCGAGCTGATTTCTTGAAAGATTCAAGTTAACTAGTTCTGTCATTTGACTAAAGATTTGACCCGTGAGATTTCCTGATAGGTTGTTTCCAGAAACGTCTAGTGTAATAAGATTTAGACATCCTTGTAATGTTACAGGGATGCTTCCTGTTAAATTATTGTTTGACATGTCCATCACCTGAACCATATTCAACTTCCCTATCTCTTTCGGTAATGTTCCCTCAAAGAAATTGTATGAAAGATTGAGGTATGTGCTTGCAATTACAGATGCTGGAATAGGTCCACTCAGATGGTTCTTTGACAAATCCAAGGTTGTTAGTGTCTTGATTTGATCCAGGCTTTTTGGGATCGTTCCATTTAGCATGTTTTCATTCAGATATAACACAGAAAGAAGCTGAAGATTTGAAATAGCATTTGAGATTGGACCTACTAATTTGTTTTGATGGAGGTAAAGAAGAGTGAGGTGTCTCATTTCAAAAAGCTCACTTGGAATAGTCCCTTCTAGTGAATTTAGTCCGAGAGCAAGGCCTTGTAGAAAGCTAAGTTTTGAAATTTCCGGAGGAATTGAGCCTGAGAAATTATTCCCGTCAAGATTCAATTGTATCAACTGGCTAAGATTCCCAATTTCTCGTGGAATTTTCCCTAAAAATGAATTATGCTGAATATAAAGGTTTTGGAGGTTCAATAGATAGCCAATGTTTGGACTGAGTCCTCCATTGAAGTTGTTGAAGGATAAGTCAAGAGTCTCGAGCATAGAGCAATTGAAAAGGTCCTCAGGAACTGACCCTGAAAGAGAATTATTTAATAATGATAAATATGTCAGATTCTTTAACTGTCCTAGCCTCTTAGGTAGATTTCCTGTTAAGCTATTGTGATCAACATGTATGGAAAGAAGACCGGTACAATTTGTAATGCTAGATGGAATGGATTCTTCTAGAAGATTCCCGTGTAAGGCTATTTCTCTCAAGTTATACAATGATCCAATATCCTTTGGTATTGGACCTGATAATGAATTGAAGCTCAAATCCAAATTCATAAGATTGATCAAGTTTGTTATAGATGATGGAATATTCCCGGTGAATCGATTCGTGTCCAAAGCAAGATATTCTAATGATCTTAAAAAGCCCACTTCATAAGGGATCTCTCCTACTAATTCATTATCTGCGAGTTCAAGATTAACGACTTCAGCTGAAACAAGGACTTGGGGATGGAGGAATTCAACTTGTTCGTGTAAACTAGTAGTATTTCTAACCGAGTCAAGTTTCTGAGTTCATGAGGAATCTTACCGCTGAATTGATTCGTGTAAAGGTTTAATTGTACAAGATTTTCACATTGGCCTAATTCAACTGGGATCGAACCGGACAACGAATTAGAAAAAAGCTGAAGAATTTGTAAACTTGCTAAACCTCTGATTTCAGAAGGTATAGCACCAGATAATTGGTTTAAGGCAAGATCAAGATCTTGAAGTGTTTTCAAGTTCCCAATGGAACGCGGTATATTTCCCTCCAAATTGTTCTCGTAAACTCGCAGCACCTCTAACCGAGTCAAGTTTCCGAGTTCATGAGGAATCTTACCGCTGAACTGATTCATATCAAGGTTTAATTGTACAAGATTTATGCATTGGCCTAATTCAGTTGGGAGCGAACCGGACAACGAATTAGAAAAAAGCTGAAGAAGTTGTAAGCTTGCTAAACCTCCGATTTCAGAAGGTATAGCACCAGATAATTGGTTTGAGCTAAGATCAAGAGTTTGAAGTGATTTCAAGTTCCCAATGGAATGCAGTATATTTCCCTCCAAAATGTTCGTGTAAACTAGTAGCACCTCTAACCGAGTCAAGTTTCCGAGTTCAGGAGGAATCTTACCGCTGAATTGATTCATATAAAGGTTTAATTGTACAAGATTTTCACATTGGTCTAATTCAGCTGGGATAGAACCGGACAACGAATTAGAAAAAAGCTGAAGAATTTGTAAGCTTGCTAAACCTCTGATTTCAGAAGGTATAGCACCAGATAGTTGGTTTGAGCTAAGAACAAGAGTTTGAAGTGCTTTCAAGTTCCCAATGGAACGCGGTATGTTTCCCTCCAAATCGTTTCCATAGGCTACAAATACTTGAAGATTGATCAAATTACCAAGATTAAAAGGCAAAACACCAGTAAGATTTTTGGAAGCTAGGCCTACCTGTTCCAATGAAGTACAGTTGCAAATGCTATCCGGGATGCTTCCGTCGAAAAAATTATTTCCCAAATCAAGATAATTGATGTTTTTGAGGTTTCCAAGCTCACCTGTGATCTCACCAGAAAAAGAGTTGTCATAAAGATCAAGTACAGTGAGGTGTGAACATTGTTGAAGCTGTGATGGAATGTTTCCGAAAAACGAATTCGACTCAAGATCAAGAACGTGGAGGTTTGTAAGATTTCCAATGAATGGTGAGATTAATCCATGGAGATTTTTTTCTTCAAGAGTAATGTTTATAACATGGTATGATGAATCACAAGTAATTCCAGACCAGTTACAATGGTGAATTGCATTAGTCCATTCTTTTAATGAACCAAAATGGTCATTAGTTATTGAAAGCTTGAATCGTTTCAAGGCTTCAACTTCTGTTTCCCATGTTATTTCTCTAGTCTGAACAACAATTTGAACACTCAGAAATATGAAAACAGCAAAAATAAACCTTTGATGTATCATTTTTTTTTTTTTGGAAAATTGTAAGAAAATATGCTGATTTTTTTTTGTTGAGGGAGAAAATATGCTGATTGAAGTGGTTAGAAATTATAAGATGTATCAGCTATTTATATTGCATTTGCCGTCTCTGGGCTTTGAATCTTCTTCGAAACCCCCCTCGTTAGAAATCAAGACCACTTATGACTCCATTGATTTTTCTTTTTGGGTGACAATCAAAAGAGAGATAATTAATACGGGCACCATATCAATAATTATTAATCATAACGAAAGTCATATCAATAAATCAATTGATCATTATTAATGATCGATGGTGTAAAAGCGTCAAATTTATTTATGTATCAAATCAATACATGTTATACAAACAATAAAATATTGTTTAAGGCATTGCATTAATTCGGATCGCAGAAAATGAGTAGATATACATTTTGTGGCAAATATGTATAAGTAGTGATACATCCACTATTAATTTTACCACAACATCCTACACAACACAATTAACACCACACATTTTGTTAGGACCCATCACAAAAAATAATTTATCACTTTAATCAATAGAAACAATACATATAGTGAAAAATGCACTACACATTTGTGTAGTGCACATGCCATTTCCCAATATTTAACACCAACTTCTCCATTATTGCCAAGTTGCAGGTGTTTTTTTTTTTTTGAAGCAAGTTGTAGGTGTTATCCTTTGAATTTTCTACTTCAATTTTTTTAAATAATTAAAAGGGAGAGAATTATTTAGAATCGATAATGATGAGTAATTAATATAAGTAGGTTATTATGGAAGTTGTTTGTCTTCAACACCATTGATCATAACAAAACTCATATCAATAAATAGATCATATTTCATTATCATTCCCACTGTGTTTGGTAGACGGGAATTGCGCAGCTGATGCAGTTGCCAAAATACTTGTTTTATTCACTGGAAACAAAACGACATGGGGTATGATATTGAATCAAACATTTATGTATCGAGTCGAGCAACACTTCGAAACAATGATGCGTGACCTCGGCTTGATCAGTCTATTCGAGCATAGGAATATTTGCTCGAAATCGTTTCGATTAAGAATTGATAATGCTTGAGTTTGGTTCGATTATGCTTGATAGAATTTTGAGCACTTCCAAGCTCGAATTTAGCTCGTGTTGCCTGGGAAAATGTTGAGTTTTAAAATGTTCGAATTCGACACGTCAACCTTGATGAATTACTCAAGTTCAACTGGTTAACATTGCATTTTGACTTCTCTCAAAAAAAAAACATTGTATTTTGACGTCTTCGTACACACCTTGTAGAGACACCGAAGAAAAATTTCCCGAGAAATTGTTTAAAAAAAAAGAGAAAAATCTGAATGGACTTGGGTGCATAGAGGACTTAGTTCTATTTTGAATTTTTGTATGGGTGTGTGGTTTAAAATGACAAAAAAAAAGGGGGAAAATAGGAATCAGGACAATTGAAATATAAATTTGATGATAAGGACAAATCCACTGTTCATACCCCAAATCCACTATTTGGTGCACTAGAACTGACCTCAAATCAAATGTTTCACTATCACAGTGAAATAAAACATGTCCTTACCTGAAAAAAATTCCAATGTTTTCTTCGAATATTTTTATGTTCGTATTGTCATTTTTAACAATAAACCCATTTTTGTATTAAAGGGAAATATGTTAGTCAATATGATGTGATTTCTTGTCCAAGGGAAATAACGTGCCTGACTTGGTTCAAAAAGTAAAAACAAAAAAATATTTAAAAAATAAATAGAAAAAGTAACGTGCTTGACTAATAAGTTAAAGAGAAATAATGGAGTTTCTGTGACTTCCAAATGAGTTAAAGTGGGGAAATTATTGGGCAGTACATACCTACGTGCGGATCAGAAATTGAAAAATCAGGTTGTGTCAGACCTGACAGTTGCAAATCAGGTCATGCCTTTTCTAACATGGAAAATAAGGTAAACGTAAGGTTCCTTACGTTTAAACGTAAGGAATTCATATAGCCATCTGACACAAATCAAAGCACTCAACGTAGGTTCCTTACGTTTAAACGTAGAGACCTTACGTTTAAACGTAAGGAAATTCAAATAGCCATCTGATACCATAAAAGCACTCAACGTAGGGACCTTACGTTTAAACGTAAGGAATATATAAAGTTTTGAATAACTCTGTCTCTCTCTTTTATCCCCTTTCAAACGTTCATATCTTTACGTTTGCAATCAGTTCCTTACGTCTTGACAGCGATTTTGTGATTTTGTAAGAAAATTTCAGATTTGCTACACTCTCTCAAGTACAATGGATCAACGCAATACATAAACTGTATGTATTCCCCTTATCTTCTATTTACAACGCTTTATTGTTATATTGTTTCCAAATTTTTATTTCCCATATTCTATGTATTTCCCAATTTTTAGTGGTTTGTAGTGATTTAGTTCTGTTGGCCTTGTGGTGATTAGCCTGATATTGTTGCCTGATAGAGGATTAGCCTGAGTTTTCGTTTTCTGGGTTAAAGAATGGGAGTTTTTTTGAAGAAGAATGTGTAGTTTCTACGTTTGGACGTAGAGACCTGTAGTTTATGCGTTTGGACGTAAAGTTTCTACGTTTGGACGTAGAGACCCTACGTTTGGACGTAGAAAACTGCAGTTCTCTACGTTTGGACGTAGAGACCTGCATTTATGTTGTTATTTTATAAGTTTTTATTTTTATTTTATAAGTTTTTACTTAAGTTTTTAAGTTTGAATAAGTTGATTATGTAGTTAAGTTTTTAAGTTTGGACGTAGAGACCTACATTTACTTATGTTTTAAGTTTGAATAAGTTGATTATGTTGTTGTTGTAGTGGAAGATGAAAATTCAATTCAAATGTATTTGTTTTTTATTACGTATTTTGTGATAGTATGAGAACATCCCTTGAAATTATCGGTAACAATTATGTGATTTAAAAAATTGAAACAAACGACAAATTAATGTCGTTTGAAAATACAAGAACAAATATCTCGAACTGAATTCCATGGTACACCTCGCCCTGATGTGGTTCTTAGAATTGCATGCTTTCCCTAGGGTGTTTTCGATTCTTCTGATCCGTTGTGTCATGCCTAATCCCCAGGCTTTGTATTGGGGCTCCTGGTAGGTAGCTCATAGAAAATTTCATAGGCCTGCTCAATAGAACATCTTTTCCTGTCCCCAGCAGCCAGGTAAGTCCTCAGCCGGAAGTGAGGCACCCGTTAGATTGAAAATATAAGTTATGTTCTGCCGGTCCGCCCGGCATCTGTTTCCCTCGTCATCATCAAGTATTCTATGACGTTGGTAAAAACAATGTTCTCTTCTTCTTTTACACCCTTTAATGTTACGACACAACACAACACAATACAACGACATTCCGAAAAACAAAAACAAATGATAAGACATTTCGGTTATATATATATATATCACACACATGTAGAAATCCTATTTACTATTTTTGAAACAATCCTATTTGTTAACAGTTGATTGGCCCTCATGGTTCCGATGTCTACAAACAAAGGGAAAAATTGGCATGGACTTTTAGAGGGGAAAAGACCAAATTCCGGGATATTCTTGAAATTCACATGACAATGATCCGATTTGAGGAAACATTGAGAGGTGGGGTTTTTCGACAATGTACGGGGAGTGGCAGTTTTCCTCCAAAGTTTTGCAATATGTATGTTTCAGTGCCGTTTATCCGAATGTGCCCAGTGAGCTTCATTTTAGATTTGGTGAGACGACCGCGAAGTTCGGTAGGCGGGAGTTTTGCATGATTACCGGTTTTAGGTTTGGTGATCTCCCGGAAGCTCCCCAACCTTATTGCAGGTGTTTTGATGAGGGGACACACGGCCACATCCATCACCATGAAGGTGGACCGATCACCATACCGGATATTGAGAGATGGTTGTTGGATGAGGCTGAGCGTCCTGAAGTTCTCTACCGTGTAGGTTTAGTCTACCTTATTCACGGGATTATGATGGGTCATGATGAGACTAGTGGCGTACCTCGTGAGACCTTCTATTTGGTCGAGAATGTAGAAGGCTAGAATGACTTTCCATGGGGTACTTGGTTGTGGGATCAGACTTATAGAAAGATTTGTCACATGATGAATACCTACAAGGAAAGCACAGAAGGCAGGGTGACGGTACAAGGGGTTATACATGCCTTACACTTTTAGGCTTACGAGACCCTCTTGGACATTGGTATTCCGACTGTTGCTGCCACCCTCAGAGCTCCTGATGCGGCTCTTCGGATGATGAGATGGAGTTGCAAGAATCCCCCTCCATAGTGGAAGGCGTTGTCGGCGAAGGCAAAGAGGTAATAAGCTTAATAAACATTTCTTTTTAATTATATCCAGTATGGTTAAACATTTTGTTATTGTTAATTCTAATGAAATATACATTGTTTGCAGAGCCGTGTTATAGGATATCTGGCTACAAGGGAAGTTGATAGGGAGTTGATGGCAGCTAGGGGCATCCCTGATGCCGAGATTACTGAGCCGCCACGTGTGATCACTCGGCCTGCACCAATTGCACGGCCACCTCCTAGACGTCCATCTACTACACAGCAGCCACGCTCCACTACACAACATTAAGCCTCTACTTCACATCCCTCTACACAGCAGCCATGCTCTACTCCTCATTCATGACATATGCCGCACAGTTACTACACTGAAATGCTACAAGCGGAAGAAGATGAATCTGATGAAGAAGATGAAGCTGCTGGTCTTTATAGGGCTGTGAAGAGAAGGATAGATAATAGGCTAAATGAGATTCAGGAGGAAATTCGACGGTAGAATGATGAGAACCGGCAATACTTCGAGAGGTAGTTCAGCGGCAGAATGAGCATGGGGCGATACTTCTAGAACTTAAGGGGTTGATGGAAATGTTATCATCCAGAGATCAAGTAAAAAATTAATTCATTGTCAATTTTTTTATGCGATAAATTTAGTTGTATGTATTATGATACTAACCGGGGCACATCTTTTCAGTCTACCCCTCATCGGCCTCTATCTCCTCCACCTCATCCACCTCCTCCATATGATACTAACCGGGCCACATCTTCTCAGTCTGCCCCTGATCGGTCTACACATGGTGATCATACTGATCAGTCTACACCTGGTCAGCATACTCCTGAGCCTGCACCTGGTCAACATATGCATCAGCATACTCATCCATCGCCTCCTCCGATTGACAAATTGATGATGTTCGGGTTTGATAAGATTCTTCAAGGAGTTTTCCAACCCGGGCAAGAGGGCATGCAGCTGGAGGGAGTTCAGCAGGAGGGAGTAAGTTGTTTATAACTCAAATAACTTACTTCTAAATATTTTTTAGTAAGTTGATTTATATTGACATTTGTATTATTAACATAGATATTGTTTGTTATCGTTAATTTATGAGAGTTCCTATTTTGATGCAGATATTGGCGATGCTACTACCCCTCCCCCTCCACATGTTAATGCCGAGGAATCTTCAAATGTGGAGTTCCATACTTTTTATAGTAAGATAATTTATATTGAATTTTTCATTATTAACATAGGTATTTTATTCTTTGTTATCGTTAATTGGAGATCTCGATTATATTTGGTATAGATACTCCCGAGGCTACGACATGGTCAGGTACTGACACCAGCCAGGCATCGGTTGTGAAACCTGGGATTGATTATAGTAAGTTATTTGAGTTTTACTTTCGAAACTAGAAATCATATTGTGAAAAACTATCTAACTTGATCATGTATTGAATATTGTTTACTGTTGGTCAGGGCCATGTACAATTGGGTAAACGAAAGGCAGATGATGCTACTGACAGAAGATTGACGACCCGTCACACTACTAAACAACCGCGATATTTAACTGATGGGTCGCACGTAGTCAGTCTGCCTAGTGCTAATAGATGGACACCGTTGAAAAAAATTCCGGAAGAGCTGGAAAACAAGTTCAAAACGTGGTACCATCAAGAACATCCAACCCCAATTACGATTCCCACGGGCTACGTAGGTGGATTCCGCATTACAGATTCGGCGGACAAGGAGTGGTTCACACGTCTCCTTATGCAGTATAAAGAGTTAGACCGAGAGGTATATTATTTTGACTTCATTTTCACATTTCTGAAATTTTCATATTTCTGATTTCATTATCTCTAACTTCTTTTTGCATTCGTACAACATATCGAGGCGTGTCTGGACCTTATACAGCGGCAAATGGAAGCACATCCAGAATGCTTTACACCGCATACAACCATTGCCTACTCTGATTTATCCTCCTTTTGCGGCCAGGGTCATATAGATCAGGGAAAGATGCCAAACACAACGGATATTCCAGACTTTGTGATTCATTACGTCAAGAAATGGGATGAAAACACCGTGATATACATTCCCTGGGCCATTTATCCTGGTCACTGGGCAGCTGTGGAAGTGTCTATTCCCGACTGGAAGATTAGGGTGTTTGATTGTCTGGCGGGGCAGGAGTATAAGGCTTTTGTGAGGGGAAACATCAATGCATGTGGTGTTTCATTTAGGAGAGTGTTGAAGATGGATGCTCGTCTACATGGACTCCCACAAATGATTGATCCAGAGAAGGGACCTTTGGCGGTCAAAGTAGTAAAAGCTGGATTCGTACCACAAATGCCAACCCGTAAATGTTATAAACTTCAAACTATTTATCATATTTTACGGTTTACACTATTCTTATCCTTTGATAAAAAAAAATTACATTCTATGCAGGGGTGACTGTGGGGTATACATGGTCAAGTTAATTGAGCATTTGCTGCACAAAGAAAAGTTTACTCTGATCAAGCATGAGAATATGACGTTACTAAGAGAGAAACTTTGTGTGCAGCTTTTTAATCAGTCCTTAGATATGTAGGTATTTTTGGTGTATGTTGTTAGCTACTACTATTTTGGTGTATGTTGTTAGCTACTGTTATTTTGGTGAATGTAATTTGTGTTGTCTTTTTTTTTTCTTTTGTTTTTTTTGATTTTTTTTGAAGACATTTGTGTTGTCTTTTGATGAGTATTTAATCTAAAATCTTTTTGTTGAATTTACTTACGTCGTTTACTATATAACGCTAATTACACACACTACTTTCAATAAAGTTTAAAATCCAATTCAATACAATCATTACTACAATCCATTAATAACTTACTACAATGCATTAATACGTTACACAATAACAAACGATCAATTCTAATATCACCATAAGAAAACAATGTCGAGGCTACCGGTATTGCGTGCAACTAGCTCTGTTATGCCATGGATGTTTGCAGACTACATACATTCTGATGGCCTGGACGTTCCCATTCACAAGGGATTCTAGTTGTATTAATTCTACCTCTTCTTGGAGCTCTATTGGCATCAGACGCATATCTCATATTAGGCACTCCGACTATCATGTTTCTTACCGTCTCAGGAACATCCCAATCCTCCCTGTTAGGAACTGGATATATGCTACCCAAGTAAATCTCCTTGAAACATTCAGCTCTATAATACGGCGAACGAGTTCGGGTGGACTAATTTCGTGTTGTTGCCGCGGTCGTTATAGCATGCGTACACAGTATTTCCATTTTCTGAAAATAACCGCAATAACAAGTCCTTTCCAGTAGATTTACCACCCTATGAAGCAAGTTGTTTCCATGAACCTCAAACTCGTCGAGGTTAATAGGCTTAACCCTGGACTTCCTTCTAGCATTAATATTTGAAGCCACTATTGCATCGATCTCCGATGCTAACACTGTCGCACAATCAAGTACCTTCTGGCATCTTTCATTATACCATCTCTGTAGTGTAGCTTTAATGAATTCCAAGAGGCTAGGAACGGGCCAACGACGAGATCCTCTAATCGCACAGTTGAAACTTTCAGCGTAATTGCTTGTCATTAAGGCATATCTTATCCCAGGAAATTTGGCACGCGCCCACCGTTCAGCACCTATTTCTTCTAGTTTTAGATATGCGCCAAGACATTGTGCCTTGATCAGGGCGTAGTTTTGGAGAAATTTGGCCTCCGAGAATGCATAGGCTGCTTGATGGAATGTGTCTTCACAAAAACCGTAATCCTTCTATTTTTTTGTTAGATTTCCCTTTAAATGATGATAGCAAACACCGTGATATGCTTCAGGAAATACATGACCAACCGCATTTCTAATAGCCTTGTGTCTGTCAGATATAAAGCTCAAATTTTCAGCATGGATACCTCCAATGGCCACCCTCAATTGTCTCATGAAATACCCCCATGAATTGTTGCATTCTTTTTCACCAATACCGAAGGCTACATGGAATAGGTGGTCACCGGCATCTACAGCAACAACAATAAATAGTTGCCCTGCGAAACGGTTTTTTAGATGAGTGACGTCCACACACAAAATAGGTCGACAATACTTGAACCCACGACGACTTGCTCCCAAAGACATGAAACAACTACCGAACCTTCCCAGATTATCAAGCTGAAAGTCAACATAGGTCCCTTCATTGGCATTACGCAACATCCACAAGTATGAGGGTAACGCATTGTAACACTCCGTCGGTGAACCTCTAACCAGCATTCTCATCATCTCGTGAGCTCGGTATGCTTGGTCATTAGTTAACTGTACACTGTAAGTTGTGAGCATGTCCTCCATAATATGTCTGGGTTTATACTCATTGCCGAGTTCTTCCATTTTTTGACTTAGCTGACTCTCAATAACAATAGGTGTTGCTTGTCGATTGTCTTTATCCGCATTCTGAGAGGCACAAGTATGCACATCATTCAACGTTGTGATCGAAAATGTATGTGAGACATTTGTATTTGCCTTCACCCTTTTCGCCCTTACATGCTATTTGCATGTATCGTTAAGACAATTATAATACAAGCAACCTATGTCTGACCTATCCAAGCTCATCTGAAAATTATTGGCAACCGCATACGATTTTATTTTCAAATTAAAATCTTCTTTCTAATCATATTTCTTCCCAATGAACTATTCATTCACGTCATTCATATGTAATGTACCGGTGGATAAACACTTCGGTAAATCGTCTTCTTCAAATGTGGGAATCCTTCATGAATAATCTTCTCGTACACTTGCCCTAGCATTGGCACCCTGATTATTGTTGTCATCCCTGCCGGTTTGATCGGTTTGAATATGAGGTGCAAACGGAGAAGCCAAAAAATTAGTGACTGATCCACCAAACATATTATATGGCTGTTGGATAGGTGGAGCACGACTACTTGAAGGTTGGTTAGGAGGATATTGACACGGATGGTGTGATTGGCTATTTATAACATTATAACTTGGAGGACATAATTCAAACGGAGTAGAGTATTCAACACAAACATGACTACTTGAAGGTTGATTTGAAAGATTATGACTTGGTCTGACTGGTTGATATTGAAACGGTTGGTCCAAAGCTTCACCAAGACTTTGTGTACAAACATGGTTTTCAAACCCACTACATCCATACTGTTGCTCAAACGGATTAAAATTTGGATCTATAGCAAGTTCTTGTACCGGAGAAGGGAAATCATCATGACTATAACCCGAATTATTATTATCATCCGGGGCATTGCAATCTTGATTTAAATCAATGCCATCATCCTCAATTATCGGTTCAATGTTTGCCTCTATTGGTGTGGCATTCACGTAAAAAATTACATTTTTACTGCCAGAGGCCGCTTCGATGTAACCATTTAGTGTCTCGTCATCTAAGATACCATCAGGTGGTATATTCCCCACACTACCATAAGTAAACAAAGCTTTTATGCCGAACTTTGAATCAGACCGATCAATACCAAGCCTCATATGCAATTTATCCAACAACGCATCCAATCTTATGTTCTTTCGGACAAATAATGAGAACATCGGTCCATTTACATGATTCCACCGGTTATAGAGAGGATTGTACGTAAATTCTCCGTTGAACGAGACAACAATCATAGTGTTGCGATTATCTGTTTAAAAAAAAATTCCAATTCAAGTAATTATTAACACATTCAATATCAACTTAGAAACAACTTAAAATGCATTATAGACATTCAATATAGTAATTCAAAACCCTACATAAACAAATTTATCACAAATAGAAACATAACATACTTACACTTACACTAAACCCTAAAGAATAACACTAAGAAAACACTTAAACACACTTTTTGGTTAAATATTACACAAACATTAAGAAAACACTACTTAGATGCATAAACATTACATAAACAACCTACTTAAAACACACATTACATAATCATTACATAAACAATATACTTAAAACTAAGAAAATAACATAATCACATTGAGCACTTGAATTAAGACACTACTTATATGTATAAACATTACATAAGCAACCTACTTAAATCACACATTTCGGTTAAATAAATATCATTACTACAATAGAAATAACATAATCACATTGAGCACTTGAATTAAGACAAAAAAACAAAACAAAAACTTACCCATTTGAGCACTTGAATGATGAAGAAATGGACTTGAAAGATGAATAAGTGGTTAGAAAATTGATATTAACTTGAAAGACTTTGAAGGAATGAGAGAAATGGCAATAATAACTTAACTTGAAAGTTCATCTCCCCGAGACACTTGTTGCCAATAACAAAGACCCTCGATAATTATTTTGTTAACAATCAAAAGAGTGATAATTATTGAGGGTCTTTGTTATTGGCAACACATCGAATCTATTTTCGAGACACTACAATGAAATTCGATCTCTTTAAAGTTGAATTTTTCTGGAAGTGTCGGTAGATTTATCGTCGTGTCTGCCTTTATTAAAATATGTAACAATAAATAATTGATAAAAGTAGTTCAATATGAAATTTTTTTTGTGCCCATAACACACTTGATCATAACACGATTCATATCGATCAATGATTTGTTATTCCAGATCATCGGTCTAAAAGTGTTAGAATTATTTTTGGGGAAATGGTTATGTGCACTACATGTTTATGTAGTGCACATTCTACTACATGCTTTATATGCATAGATTAAAATAAGGGACCATGTATTGTCATAGGTCACAACACAATGAATGGTGTTGATTGTGTTGCGGGGTAGGTTGTGCTGGAAAAAATTGAAACTTAAGAATTTGACGGACTTGAAGAAACTCCAAGGCACGTAATGATGTTGTCTTTTAAGAGATGTTTTGTCCCACACGATTTGTCACTAAAAGATCAAATGAAAATCTCTCCCAGGATACAATGGAGGTATTTGATTCAAACAGTGACTTGTTTGACTCAAACCCAAGGACACTCGAAAATTTGGTTCGGATGATGCTGTTTTTTTGTATGAAATTCGTTTGCATCATGTTCCTTTTATAGACTGAAGGAACCCCATAACGAAATGATGTATTCCTACACGAAAGGGTAAGGGTCATCACCATTTGCATGCAGAGGTGCATCAGTTCGGAAAACTACAGTCTGAGGGTGCATGAATCTGAAAAATGCATGAAACCCTTCGGAAAACCCCGTTTCGTTGCGATAACACAACAACTATGCAAACGATAACCAAATATTTATTTATGAAAAAAAAATATCAAACAGGTTGTGTATAAAATATGTGGTGAATGTATCATCACTCTTATTTATGTATCGTATGAAGGCGGTAAAAGCACCAAATCATGGCATTCTATACAAAACAAAAATTGTTGAAGCAATTAATTAAGATGGAAGAAAAATGAAAAGATATATATATATTCCGTGGCTTATTTGTAACACCAAGTGTTTTTTTTAATGCAAAGAACGTTTATTACGTTGTATAAACACATTTATTACGTCGTATCCAACTCGCAAGCTTCAAGTACATCAGGGGGCGAGGAAGCACCCCAAGAAATCAAACCTAAGTCAGACAACCTTGCTTGAGCAAAACAATGCGTAGGCTTATTAGCCGTACGATGAACAAAAGAAAAAGAACAAGTCATGAAAGCCCGAGCCAAATTCAAACAATATGACACCAAACACCCCAAAGAGGAGAGACTCGTTTCCTTAGACTGAAGACGTTGAACGCTAGCCAAGCATCAACGAGACAAGGATGATCAGCAACGAAAAATGCACCAGCGAGATAAAAATCAGACAACAACCACCAACGCCCCGACTGAAAATGCCGACACAATAACACCTCAACGAAGCAAAGCAAAGAGATCGGCCACCAAACATCGCAGCCACAACGGCCCCACCTATCACATCATCACAATAGCTCAACAAATTAACGGGCCAAGAAGAGACCGAACGGTCAATGATTGAGAATGATATTCATCAATGGACTCGCCGTGATCTACAAATGTGTTGTGGACATAATGCCGTGGCAGTATCATTTTTTACATCTAAATGCTTAATCATTCTGCTTTCGTATATTGTACTCCCTCCGTTTTTTTTAACTGTCACATTTGAAGAAAAACTAACTATCATTTTTTGGATGAACCCGGTCACTTTTTAACTTAAGGTTAGTTGGTGGTTGGCAGGATTCGCTGTCCTTCTTGGCGGAATAACCTATTGTGTGCCGGTGGTTATGTTTCTATGATGGATTGGTGGTTTGTGAAGATTGGGGTTGGATTTGGGTTGTTGTTGTATTTGCATGTTGTAGTTTATTGTTCTTTTGTTTGTTTGTTTGTGTTCTGTTTGGATCGAGTCGGTTTAGTTGACGTTTCCAGATCGTTTGTTTGTTTATGGTTTTAGTTCTTTTTTAGTATTAAGAATAGGTGAAGGTTGACTTAATATTATGTTACCAATTCATGTCCTCTCTCCCATATTTTTTCTTTGCTTGTGTGGATGGTGTCCAGCTGTTTGCTAGTGGTGATCTGGAAGTTGTCCAGCTATTTCCGGCGAAGGTCTGGTTGTACTGGTTGGTTTCAATATAATCCTTTCGTTTCTGGTATAAAAAATAAATAAAAGCTTAAGGTTAGTCATTTTTTGGAAGTACGTTTTATCACTTTTTATCCGAATCAATGCAAGGCTAAATGTTTTGTTAATCGAATCATGTAACCAGTAATTCGAACCCAACCTATGTAGTTAATGAATATGTATGGGTGCTAAGAAAATCAGTTGCATGTTATGCATCTGCCGTCTCTACGGATGGTCATGTGTAATGTACATAAGCATATAATGGGAATATTTCAACATAAACAATTGAAATAACCCAAGTGAAGCATATAAATGTTTTTTTCCGTTACACAGAATCTACCAAAATGAAGATCACCAAGAAACACAGACTATTTCAAGAAATTGAAGAGAGGGAAAAAATACGAAAAGATTACATCTGATTTTTTTTTTTGTGTGAGGGAAAAAACATAACAAAATAGCAAAACTCATTATTGAACGCATTCAAACAACTTGTACCTTCAAACTTTAAATGCTTTAATTATCAAATGACTATTCGGTGTAACGAATACATAGTATCATGACATCATGAATCAAACGAGATGCTAGAAAGTAAAAAAAAATTACACCCACGGTTGAAATGTTGCAACAATAACAATTTGAGGTCACTGAAAAATATAATACGTGGATTATCCAAGATGTCATGCAACCAAAAACAAAAGAACATCGAAAAGAGTGGGTCTGCGGCTCAAATTAAAGCCATGAAACAAGTAGCTAGTAAATTAAAACTGGAATTGGCTCAATTAGCATTGGATTATCCAAAAAGGTAAAAAAATATGCTAAAAAAAGCTACAAAGGCATAACAAAACACAATGGACCTTGCTATCTAACCGGTTTGAGTTCGAGCTCCATTCTATGCTATTGCATCTAGCAGAGATCGGGCTCTTGTTTGTCTTGTGCTACCTCACCGTCTTTGTTATTGAATATCGTGGACGTGCAGTTCTTTAGCGAAGCCAAACTCATCTTATGAGACAAATACATCGCATCACCACTATACTTCCTTTTCTGAGAGCTCTTCACCGTTGCTTCTAGAAGGTTCTTTGGAATGCTCTTCACCGTTTCTTTCGGAATGTCATAAACATAGAGTGTTTTTTCTCGGCAGGATAGCTAGCTTTCCATCCACAACAACAATTCCACCAATGCTTCCCAATAGAAACAATTTTCTACGTTGTTGCTTAAGGTGTATTCGGTGGTTGTCCCCGACTGCTCCTCATGGTCTTCCAATCTCCATATAGTGATTTTGCGAGACAAAATTAGGATGTAAGAGAGAATGCCATCAATATTTAGCAGACGTGTGTTTTGAGGTCTGCACTCGGTATTCAAGGGGACAGGACAAGGTATGACCGTAAATTCTTCGTTTATTCTATCAAATTTCATGACATTATTACGACCACCGTAATTGTACCCTTTCTCAGTGTATCCAAGCCCATAATCAACCATCCAATAAAGGTAATTGTTGATCAATAATGGTTTTGCATACCCCATCTAAACTCGGCCACCACACGGATTCCTAATCGTTTTCAAGGATGGATTGGAACCTAGATTAAGAACCTTGTACTCGGTTTTATTTCATGCGAGAGGCAGAGGGGGCTGTCGACTGATTCTTCTATCTCCAAAAGAGCGCAATACTCATTTAGTAAGGGATGAAAATACACATGCATCTGGATTTGGTAAAGTTCTTTGGGAAGGTATATCGTTACACATTCATGACTAAGCCTTGAAGGGTTTAGAATAATGAATTTTGCTTCCGGGGAATCATTTTTGTATTCTTTTTTTTGAGATTGAAGCATGTTTGTATTCTTGTAACACAATTAGGCCATCATAAGAAGACTGTACACGGGATGCTTCAGTAAACATTCCAGAATAAAAAGGGAATGTATGTCTCATTAACATGGTTTCATCGGGTTCCCACCAGTTATCTAAGGCAAAGGAGGTCTAATTAAAGAAAAACAGAATACTGGAAAAAATAGTAGAATGAATGAACTGATGTTTTTGTTGATTGATCAATCAAATGTTACAATGGTCCTCCTTATATAGGAGTACACTGAGACAAAAGATAGTCTTATCCTAGATTAAAAAATAAATTTAAATCTAATATCAAATCAAAGATAAATTTTTTATTTAAAGGCATTTATCTATAGCAAAATTTATCTCTTTTTGACATTTATCTACTTCTTTTAAATTTTGTCTTCTATCACCCTCCCTCAAACGAGGCCGGGTTTGGAGGCCGAGTTTGTCTTTGCATATTTTGGAAGGCATCTCCACTCCGGAGGCTTTTCTGGAGTCCATTAGTTGTGATGTTTTGGAGGGCATGTCCACCCCGGTTGTTATTCCGAAGTCCATAGTTATGATGTTTTTGGAACTATGATGTTTTTGGAGGGCATATCCACTCCGATTGTTATTCCGAAATCCATAGTTGTGATGTTTTTGGAGGGCATTGATGAGAGTCAACTTCGCTATAATTTCGAATACATTTTACCCTCTATCTGTAGCTTATTCGATGTGATTTTGGGCTACTTAAGTGTTTTTATAGGTATGTTTCACCATGAGTCGAATCACGAGACGATTGGGCGTTTACTTCGAAAATTTCGACATCTTTAGGTGATTTGTATGCGTTTTATTGGCATTTGTCATACTTGGGTTTTCCTTGTTTTTGTTTGTTATAGGTGCGGCGTGATAGAGGGTGTGACAAAATCACAACGGTATAAAAATCGTCCAAAACGAAGTCCGTATGAAAAAACGACAAACTCAAATTCAGACGTTCGGAAAAAAAAGAAATATTATCCAACTGTTTCGGGATCCCGACTTTTGTGTTTAATGGAATTGAGGTCCCAGCATTTTATTTTCTTCCGTCCGTTTGCTTCTTTCAAATAATTGGGAAAAAAAAAAGAAAGAAAAAAGGGCAATGCAGCAGCAACAGGCGTGGATCATTTAATGAAGGGGCCCGCATATGGAATTTACAGAATGGAGGGCCGGCACTTTATTTACGTGAATTTTCGGAACTAGGTCATTCATTCGAGCTCGAATGATCCCAAGAGCTCGAATGATCCTAACAAAAGCAGAATGATCCCAAGAGCTCGAATGAATGACCTAGTTTCTCTCCTAATAGGGTCGGATTTTTTTTTTTGTAAGTCACCTAGATCAAATTTCAACATATAGTTTTGATACCACAATTTTATTTTTTGACTGCAGCATTTTCTCTTCTTTTTCTTAGAACAGTTTTATTTTATTTGCTGCAAGAATTCACTTAGAACAACAATAAATTTTCTTCCGTTATTTTGCGATTGGAACACCACGAAGTGACGATTTGATTGGTGAATTGCTTCATTCTTTCTATTGGTAATTTTATTTATCTTTTTATGATGCATATTATTTATTTCATCTTTGATTTCGGCGATTTTATTATTGTTATTATGAGTAGCTAAATTTGTTATAGCTAGATTATGTGATGGAACTACAAAATTAATGCCTAAACGATGATCTAGGGATGAGTAGAGCTTAAAAATTAAATCTTTTGAGTTGTTGTGTCCTAAAATTTGATCTTAGTCTAGGTGATCAATCTTTTTAAAGTGCTTGTTTGCTACAACGACATTAAAGTGATTGCTACTAACGAATCTAAAGATAGAAAAGGAAGAAAGAAGATTAACTACTCGGTTTTTAACGTTATACTAAGGGACATAGCCGAACCATGATCAAAGTAGCTAGTTTCAACCCTAAGGGTAGACAAAACCGGGAGTGTGCATTATAACAAACGAACTCTCGCTCAATTTCACGGGTGCGTGCTCCTAATTCCGGTGCTAAGGTCTCGAACAACTCTCTCCTAACACCTTATGCCATGCTAACTACCCTTCCCTAGAGAAGATTCACTAACAAGACATGTTATGCACTAGAGCCGCTTAAACGTTAAAATGAGTAACCTCGCATTGGGCTCGGGCTTAACAACTAAGCCGAGTGTACGCCGCGATCTTAGAACCCCTTTTCCCATACCTCCCCGCAAAATACATATATAAGGTTGGTATGTGAGATTACTAAATTAGGTGATCAATCTAATCTAGCGATGTTATAATAAGTTCCAAGACATGAAACAAGCAAGATTAAACAATAAAAAGCACTACCCACTCCCAAGTTCATCACCCAAAGGGTGATTTCACCAAATTTCACATGATTCGATTATGAAAAGGGATTAGCTACTCATTATACTAGTTAAAACATAAAAGAAACAGTAAATGAAAGACATAACAAGTGAAAGAGAGAAGATATATACCATTAATTCGAAGAAATTCGAGTTTGAGATCCAAAAGTACAAAATAGAGAACTAATTAAAAGATGGTGTCTTAGTGTTTGAAGTAGAAATCTAAGCTAGGAAATGGAAAGATTAAGCTAAGATTATACTGATTCAAACTAAGAGAGTGTATTCTAAGCTATTACAAAATTCGAGCTAAAGAGAGGTAGCGTTTTGCTAAGTGAATGATTCTTTTTTTTTTTCAAGAAATGGTTCAAGGGGGGTATTTATAGGTGGGGGAAAATTTGCAAATTCTGGACTTCAAACGCACGTTTGGATGCTGTAACTTGGCGTTTCACATATTCAAACGCGCGTTTCGCATAGGGCAAACGCGCGTTTCGCTTCATTTCTAGGTAGGCTCTTGTTTGTTCTTCAACTGGAACGCGCGTTTAGGGAGGTTGAAACGCGCGTTTGGAGGACTTGGAATGCGCGTTTAAGGCAGTTTGAAACGCGCGTTTAGGGGGGTTGAACTCTGATCAAGATGGTAACTTCTGAAACGCCCGTTTGGAGGTTCAAACGCGCGTTTGGACCTCATTTGCTCCAATACTTCAACTTTTCTCCCATTTTGATCACTTCTATTGCCTCAATCATGCTTTTCACCATGAATCATCACATTCCGGGTCCTCAAGACACTAATACCCTACAACATCGTGAACGACCAAAAACAACCAAACAATTCCGGAGGGTAAAAGTGCTCGGGAATAGGGTCAATATCAACAAAAATGAGGCTTTACCATCAAAGGATGATAAAAGCCCTTGTGCTCTAAAACATGTGATACCAACCCGTTTTGAGACCTTAATGTGTCAAAATATACCTAATAGGCATCAAAATGGGGGCTAAAAGAGTGCCGGAGTCATGCAAAGTTGACTCCTATCAACCACCCCACACTTAGCCTTTGCTCGTCCTCGAGTAAATTAGGCATTTTAAAACAAACCAAGGGATTCAACTTTGTGACGTATGTGAAATACGCACACTTTTGAGGTACTTGACAAGTAAGACAACGAATATGTACACCGCAAGTCAATATTATAAAGCAAATGGAGTGTGTGTGTGGTGCAAAGCTAGAACAAGTACCCAAAAAGGTTATTGGGTTTGAATCCCAATCAACATGTCTACACTCAAATCTCATACCACCTAGCATCTCCACTAATCGAGGCCACAAAGGATAGATACGATCAAGTAGGACTTTAATGTTATAACGTTAGGCTAGGGTATTGGGGTTAACCAAAAAGGATATTTAGGAACTGGAGAAAAAGAAGTACGAGTGAACCTGATCAGAAAGTGTACCACTTCATCTCTACCATACAAACCATCCAAACTCCTCTTTGATTACTTTAAGCACTTGGGAACTATAGGATACTAACATGCCCGAACTCATTGCCAAACTCAACTATGTTTCAAGCATCATGAGGCGAGATCGAATACATTAGCACCTATCTAACTATCCCAACTCTAACATCATATAAAACACTTATAAGCTCATTCCTTTGATTCCAACCTTTTATTTCTATATACTTTGAGCTTTTATTGCAACTAAGATAGAAATTTTATTTTTTTTTCTTTTTTTTAAAATTTTTTTTAAGAGAGAAGAGACCTCTTTTTGGGCTTTTAGGCCAACCCAATACAAAAATTACCAACATAACCTCCACTCCGCCTTATAGCTCCTCCAAAACAAGAAGAACACTAACCCAACATCGATATCACAAAACCTACCACCCCACACTTGTCTTAGCAAGTGTGTCTCATCAAAAGACTAGATCCACTCGTAAGGTGATCAAAGGGAACGTGGCCAAACATAAGGCTCAGGGTTAGGTTTTTCTGACTGCGTAACAAAAAGGCTATAAAACGAATGGTGGTCAGACCATTCTATCAAGGCTGAGAGGGGCTAAGAGGGTCATATGTTGGGATTAGGCTTATTTGGCTCTGGTCGGGTCAAAGAAGCGCCAGGAACTGTCATCCCGTATCCTACCTAAGCAACCTTTCTATTTCGCCTCGAATACTAGAGATATGAGTGAGTGTAGCAACCAAATTGTGTACAGGTGTAGCTTAACGTGTATTAATAAGCCTCTATTTCCAATATAAGACTGAATCAAAATGGACACATTCGAAATCCCACTAAACAAGTACCACTCAAATGTGAGCATTACACATACCCACGGTGTTGAAAACCCTTGAAAAATTTTAAAAATTGCCTAAAAATCGACTCGAAACCGGTCAAAGACTGAGTTTCAACACATATAAGGTATAATGCAACTCAAAACATCAAAAACGGCTAAGTCCACCGCCCCACACTTTGAAATCACCACTGTCCTCAGTGTGTGCGAAAAAAGGAGTAAAAGACTTAGCTGTTTTAGAACCCGGCAGAAAGGCGCACTCGTAACGTGAAACTCGTGACACCCTCGTATAAATCCATCCCGAAACCTAAGCGAGATCAACAAAGACAAGAAAGCGCATGCACGGGACTGAATCCACGTGCTAGAAAGCAAGCAATAGGGTAAGCGGGTGCGTAAAATAACGAGCCCATGCCACAATAACGGGATCAAAGCATAAAGAGGGGGAAACACGGGGACATGCAATGGAAGGATAGAAAAGAATCATTGAAACACAGAACATCCATTCATCAAATAAAAACTAAAATTAACCATGTCATCCCAAAGTGTCAATCAAAGAAAGTGAAAACATACACAGTCAAGCAGGCCTCAGGGGCTCAAAAAGTAAGTGCGTGTGCATGCCAAGTGAAGTGTATCAACATAATAATGAAAGAGTATCAGAAGTAGGGGAATCAGACTAGCAAAATAAATAGAAGCATAATTAAAATGCATGAAAAACTGGCTAGTCTGCCCCGGTGCCCTGTCCGTCAGGAGGAGGTGTGGTAGAAGCTGGTGCAGCCACAGAAGCTGCACTCTCCGGCTGTGTAGAACCCGCGTCACATGTCCTCTCTCGCTCTGTCTCAGCCCCCGCTGTCCCAATTATATCATCCAATGAAATATCATCAAACCCCTCCTCGGCCTCGTCAACAATCAAGTCCTCAGATACCCTCTGCAAATCTGCCTCTATCTCTGGGGTATACTGAAACGCTGAAGTATCCAAATCCAATGGAGGAAGGTCAATCTGTCGAGCCTGAGCAAATACCCTCTGATTCTCAACAATGCCATTCAGAGTCAGCCGCAAAATGTCCATCCAATCCCGTTGTTTGTGAGCAATCAGTAACCCCTGGCGCTCACTAAGCCACGGTCCCCCGGTCGTCGGTGTAAAAGGTGGAGGTGGAGGTGTAGTGGAGGGTCTAGTAGTGAATGGAGTGTTAGGTGTAATACCCGAAAGACAATTTTGTAATTGTTTTATTTAATAAATGAAATGATATTATTATTCATATTTATTATTCTCATATTCACCGATGTGACAATAGTATTTACACTACAGAAAACCCTAAAGTATATCGTTTATGTAATCACTTAACTCAGTGTATGGGATATACACTGGAGGATTGAGTTAGGGAAGATGTACTTAAAATACAATTAGCCCGTAGTGAAGTTAATCGAGAGTATCGGGTCTCTCCTTTAACGTGCTATTAATGCGCCCAGAACACAATAGGTGTGATTGTCTTATCCGGACTTTCGGTTAAGAGAACCAATGGGGCATTTATATATGATAGATATATCATATAGGGCTGGACCGATTTGATTAGAGTTCACGATATGATTCCGTAATCGAGAAGTCTTATCGAATCAATCGATGATCTTATTTATGGATATATCTTAATCCTGAGGTGATCACAGTCAACTGCTTGAATCAGTATGAGGTTTGACTTGACGGTTAAGGATTACACTGAGTCTGTGATCTGAATTACCCCATCTTGGCATTGTAGTGGATTGAGTGAGTAGTCTGTGTTATCACAGATACGGAATCCATTCCTTCCATTTATGGAAGTAGATAGACAGTTCCCTTATTTGTTAATCCTAGAAACTGATCGATCGTACGAGTTCATATTACACTGATTAGCTACCAGTGAGTTGTATGAATTAATTGATCACTAGGGGGTTAATGGTAAATAAGGATAAGAGGATCTAAAAAGGGTTAACGGTAACTCCCGATTTAGAATGAACAGTCTATGGAGGATTAATGTAATGATTATATCAATGGACGCTTATTATCATTCTCGTGAGGAGATAAATATAATCTCATAATCGGAGGAGTGCAGTCATGGGATTATGGTGGCATATTCCTGTGATTGATTTATCGAATATAATTATTCTGTTCGTAAGATAATTATTTATTTGATTTATCGGAGCCGCTGATTATTAGTCCATGGTCTCCGACGTGCCTCCAATATAGCATAGCTATTCTCGGACGTCGAATCCTAATAATATTAATTTAGTTCTTATTAGAATTTAATTAAAACGATATGTGAATTAATTGTTTAGTGGACTATTAAATTAGTTGGGCTAAATAATTAAATATGTGAAAAAGACATTTTTCATAATCTTGGCCCAATTTGGTGTGTATGGCCGAAAATCATAGTGACTAGGTCACAATGATAATTTTCGGCCAAGAGGTGTCTTAGGGAACAAGAAGTTAGTTTTCTTGTGGATTAATAAGACATGTGCATAAAATATTTATTGGATAAATATTTTATGGTAAAAATAAAGATAAAGATTATTCTAGATTTGTTCTAGAATATTCTAGGATTATTTTTTTATTTATTGGATTTATTTATTTGTAAAATAAAATCCTTGGAGGACAAGAAAAGCTCTCATATATAAAGAGGCTTTTCCCAACTCATACACACACACACAAAATTTTTTGACTCTCTCTATAATTTAGAGAGAGATAAATTTTCGGCCAAGGGAGTAAGAGGGAAAATCTTGGAGGTTTTCCGGGTAGCATATCGGGAGGATTCAAGACGAGGATTTCCTTCCACCGGGAGTTGCTCGGATCACACGTGCGGAAGATCGTGGTGCTCTTCACACCATCTTTTGTTCTTCCTATTGTGGTTCTTCTACTTGGATTTTGAGATCCAAGAGGTATGTTCTACAACCCCCTTGTAGAGTAGATCTAGTTATTTTATTATGTGTAAATTATAGATCTAGATCCTTAAATCGCTTCCGTTGCGGATGATATTACTAACATGGAGGAGGTGGGGGTATTGTGGTGGTGGTAGAGGAGATGATAGGTGGAGGAATATGTAGTGTAATGGATGTAGTCGAGGTGGTGGGGCGAAGGACTGTGTGGATAGGTCGTGGGGTGGGCCTAGGGGGCTTTTGAGCAGTGCGGGCATTGAATGGTTTTGGGACCATGGGCTGATTTTTCTTTCTCAAAATCTGATCATCAGGGTATTCCTCAACCGGAGCTTGCTTGCACAATGCGTAGATAAGGTAAGGGCACATGAGTATACGGCGCATGACCTTCTGATTGTCCCTAAATTCCTTGAAGATTGTTTTCCCAACATCTACCTTGAGATCATAGTGGATAGCATACAACAATTGCAAGTCCTTGATGTGAAAATGCGTGATGTTGTCCTTCGGTAGTAGACGATTTTAGGAGAACTTAGCTTCTACTTTCCACTCATCAGGCCATGTAGTCGTCACCAACTGGCTCCGTGCATTGCCCCCCTTAGATATCCACTGTAATTCCGGATTTATGTCCCTCCTCATTGTCTCTAAAGGATCTTCAGGATTACCCCAGTGCTGTTTTTCTTCAAACCACCCAACATAATCTTGGCCCTCAAAAGGCGGTATCCGATAGAAGTCGTTTATCGCCTTGACAGACCACGGCACATCAACACCTCATACCTTAATAAACCCGGACCCCAAATTGGCGACACTGAAATTCGCATACCACTCCCTAACAAGTGTGAGGTTCAGGTTCCCTTCCGGCTCATATATCAAATTATTTCATCCTCTCTTCATCATGTTGGTTACGAAGGATTTAGGAGCCTGTTAAAGTAAGGATTTCGCAATCCGGCTCGATCAAATACAATTTATAAAACTCGAAACCTTAGGCAAAACTCACTTTCTAACCGGCAGTGAACCGGGTCGATCGTAGGTAGTGCGTTCAGAGTTCGAGGTCGATTCCACAGGGAGATTGAATCGAATACAAAACTTGTGTTAAAATCAGAGGACAAAGAGTATATGAACAAGACAAAAGATCGACGCTTTTATTATTTCACGGGATACACAAGGATCTGAATCAAGACTTTTATCCAGAGTAAATTTCATCAAACTAATGATCTACACAATCAGAACCATATTGAGAGAAAACAAATCGAAATCAGGAATACTCACAATAATGAAGATCAGAATATTGTAGATCAAGACTTTTGAATCCCAAATCAGCAAAAGATATCAACCTTTAATTCATACAATGATCCCAGGTATGAACTCCACCAAGCTATCGATCGAATATCGTATTCTACTCTATATACAAAAATCTAAACTAAGAAATTGAAATACGGAGCCTAGTCCAGAGCTCTAATCCGACTATTTAGATGTCAACCTGTCATAACAGCCGCCGAAGCGGCTGGGTTGAGCACCTAAGCCGGCCTCAAACTCAGTCTAAGCCAATAAAAGTCAGAATATTCGTTCTCCTAGGTTTAGCTGCTCTTAAATAGGCAAAAATCGCGACCTTGACCTAGTTGGGCCGACCAACTTGCCCATTTAACTCGTCTTCGGTAAATCAGAAATAACTTCCAGTTTAGAGCTCCGATTTGAATGATTCAAGATGTGTTTGAAAGCTCGTTCAATTCCCTACAACTGTCATGAAGACGACTTGACCATAAAATGCCTCCAAGATGGGTCAAAATAAAGATTAATGGACAGGCCTGGTGAAATATTGCTGTCGGCCACAAACGCCCGTTTGAGTCCTTCCAAACGCTCGTTCGCCTGGAGAATAAGATCATATTAGGGTTTCGTATTCGGTGAACCAGCGTTTGCCTTTCTTTGAACGCCCGTTTGCTAAATCGTGTCTTGGGGACAAACGCCCGTCTGTGTATCATGGACGCCCGTTTGCCTTGTATGAGCTTTCTGATTCGGGCTGAACCCATCCAAACGCCAGTTTAGGGGTCATTGGGACGCTCGTCCAGCTGAAAACCTAACTTTCTGAATGAAGTATTAATTCTGTGGATGCCCGTTTGAACTGGCCAAACGCCCGTTTGGGGTGGGCTTCCTGCAGACGCCCGTTTGGGGTATGGAAAACGCCCGTTTGCCTTGACTTCACTCCAAACTTAGCTTTTCTTCCACTTTTATTCAATTCTCGTACCACGAACATATCTCTTAGTCCAAAACATCGCTTCTGGGTCCTCGAGTCACCTAGGTCCTGCAATAACATAGACGAACAAACACCACGCGTCATTCCGCAAGACAAAAGTGATCGGAAAAGAGTCAAATATCGTTAAAAAGGTGGAGTTTACTATCGATGTGACAGTTTAACTCCCCGTGCATATAACTCTCGATATTACTCTCAAACATGTCTATATCTACCCAAAACATGCCAATAAAGTGATAAACGGGGGTTAAACTGCTCACCAAAGTACAGTAAAGTTGACTCCCATCAGAGCCGACTTGAGATCTAACCCCCGTTCAAAACATATGTTCTTCATGGAATAGGGTGAGGTGGAGGGTTTTGAGGGGAATCTTGCTCAGGGATACTTTGTGGAGGGAGTGAAACAGGTGTTTTCTTTGTGAATTTGGCTTGCATTTGTACGAGAGGTGCAGTCTCACTGTCATGGCATGTTGTCCCCTCACTATCACTGTCACTGCTCGAGTTTCTCCCCTCACTATCCGGACCAAAATCCTCATCAGATGTCTCATCATGTAGTTGTCCAAAAGGCCTAAGGGCTCTATGGTTTCTACTCTCATCACGGCCCTGATCACTAATCCGGATACCACCCTTAGGTATTCTAGGATAGACAAGGGTTTTCTGCTTTTTAGGCATGTGTTTCACTACCGGTTGCTTCCATTTGCCCTTATCCTCAGTGTCTTTCCGCTTGTTATCTCTCATTTTCTCTGTACTATGCTTAAACAATATGAGACGAATGATTTGGAGCAAAGCACGAGTCCCGAAACGCTGATTATAGCCCAAAACGGCCTAGGCAAAAAGTTGCCCAAGGTCAAGATTGAATCGAGAAAACAGGGATTTCGTTGTTGGAATGGGTTGGTGAAAGCAAGAGAGGGGATCGATAGATGTTGTTTGGCGCTTGAATCACTGAATTCGGAATAGAAATGAGCTATTTTCGAGTGAAAGGGAGAAGAAAGGGTCCTCCGGCGGCTGTTAGGTTATGGGGAAGAAAACTGAAACGCCGGTTTGAAGCAGGGGTATTTAAAGAAGATGCATCCAAACGTGCGTTTAGGATACTGAAACGCGCATTTCACATAACCCAAACGCGCGTTTGAGGTCTAAAAACGGGCGTTTGAGAAGGGGCTACGCGAATAAAGAGTTGAAGGCTGAAACGCACGTTTGAAATGGGTTCAAACGCGCGTTTGGAAAGGGCAGAGCTGAAACGCACGTTTAGGATGGTTCTAACGCGCGTTTGAGACCAGAAAAAGGTTAGCTCAAGGTTTACACCCACACTAGATTCTTACCACCCCGAGACCATTAAAAACACTAAACTCACTCAAAAACTATGAAATGGTGGGTTGTCTCCCTCAAGCGCCTTTGTTTTACGTCGTTGGCTCGACAAGATGGATTATATGGTGCCAACTTTTTCAAGTTATACCATTGGCACAAGGCGAGAAAGGGTAGAAAGAGAGACGTAATGATGGATTGAAGATTATACGGGTCAAGGTTTAGAGTCCATGACAAGACTTACACGATTCATCACACGGTATGAGGTCTTCGAGGTTCACTATTTTTAGTGCTTCATCGTAAGGCAACCTCTCATACCTTTTCAACCGTAAGCCATTGGTAGTAAACGTGCCAAGCTTAGGATGGGTAATTTCAATAGCACCGAACGGATAGACTTTCGACACCACGTAGGGACCGGACCATCTAGATTTTAGCTTGCCTTGGAAAAGATGAAGACGAGTATTGTAGAATAAGACTTCGTCACCCTTATTGAAAACACGAGGGTTTTTTTTTTTTGAAATTAACTTATCATGGAGTAACTTAGTCTTCTCTTTATACTTCGTCGAAAGATCGTACGCACAAAGGCGAAACTCATCCAATTCATTCAATTGGGCTATATGCTTCTCACCAACTAAAGCGTCATCCAGATTTAGCATTTTAATAGCCCAATAAGCCTTATGTTCGATTTCCACGGGAAGGTGGTAGGATTTACCATAGACTATCATATTGGGTGACATGCCTAGGGATGTCTTAAAGGAGGTCCTATGGGCCCATAGAGCATCGTCTAACTTTAAAGACCAACTCTTGACATTCGCATCTACCGTCCTCTCCAAGATACGCTTAATACCCCTATTTGTGACTTCAACTTGACCACTCGTTTGAGGGTGGTAAGCGGTACCTAGCTTGTGTTTCACCCCATACTTCACTAGGAGTTTGTCAAACGGTTTATTGGCAAAGTGGCTTCCATTATCGCTAATTATAGCCCGGGGTACCCCAAACCGACAAAAGATGTTTCTCTTGAGAAAACGGATAACAACATTCCTATCATTGGTGGGCGAGGCTAAGGCCTCAACCCATTTTGACACATAATCACAAGCGACTAGGATATACTTGTTACCGAACGAGGAAGGATAGGGGCCCATGAAGTCAATGCCTCACACATCGAAAACTTCACAAACGATGATCGGCTTTTGAGGCATCTCACTCCTCCTAGATATAAGCCCAGACCTTTGACAAGCGTCACAAGATTTCACATAGGAATGTGCGTCGCGGAATAGAGTGGGCCAATATAGCGCACTTTGTAACACTTTCAAAGCGGTCCTTTCCCCCGAAAAGTGGCCCCCGGCCTCTTTATCATGGCAAAAAGAAAGTGCACTCAAAATCTCACTCTCCGGGATGCATCTCCTCAAGATGCCATCCGAACACAACCTAAATAAGCAAGGATCCTACCAAACATACTTACCGACCTCACTAAGGAACTTACGCCTTTGATTTGAGTCAAAGTCGGGATCTATAAAACCGCACTCGTGATAATTGACAAAAGGTGCGAACCAAGGGCTACCTTCCTTACCAACTTTCAAGAAATTACCTTTCTTAACCGGAAGAAGGGTGTATATTGAACAAAGTTGCTCATGCGGGAAAGAATCATTTATTTCCCTTTGTGCTTTAATCAACTCCTCACTAATCTCCATACGACTCAAATGATCCGCTACGACATTCTCACACCCTTTCCTATCACGGATTTCAAGATCGAACTCTTGCAAGAGCAAGATCCACCTCAAAAGGCGGGGCTTGGCATCTTTCTTGGCAAAGAAGTAGCGCAAAGCGGCGTGATCCGTGTGCACAATTACACGAGAGCCTACAAGGTGAGACCGAAACTTATCAAACGCAAAGACGACCGCTAGAAGCTCTTTTTCAGTGGTGGTGTAGTTTTGTTGGGCTGGATTCAAAGTGTGACTAGTAGGCTTGAAGATTTTATCGATCTTTTGACCGAGGACCGCACCAACCGCGGTGTCACTCGCATCACACATTAACTCAAACTCTTGATCCCACTTCGGGGCAACTAAGATAGGAGCGGATACAAGCAATTGCTTGAGCAACAAGAATTCTTCAATACACGCTTGGTTGAAATCAGACGGGACATCTTTTCCAAGAAGAAGGTTAAAAGGACGGGCTATTTTTGAGAAATCCTTGATGAATCTACGATAGAACCCCACATGGCCTAGAAAACCCCTAAGAGTTTTTAGGTTAGTGGGCATAGGAAGCTTAGCTATCGCTTCAACCTTAGCCTTGTCAACTTTTATACCCTTACTAGATATCTTATGCCCTAAGACTATCCCTTCCGTGACCATCAAGTGACACTTCTCCCAATTTAGCACTAAATTTGTCTCCTCACATCTACTCAACACCTTTTCTAGATTATCTAGACACTCCTCAAAGGAATCACCAAAAATGCTAAAATCATCCATAAAGACTTCTAAGAATCTTTCAATCATATCCGCGAATATGGCAACCATGCACCGTTGGAATGTCGCGGGTGCATTACACAACCCAAACGGCATTCTACGGAAGGCAAAGGTGCCATAAGGACAAGTGTAAGTAGTCTTTTCTTGGTCCTCTAAGGCCACATGTATTTGGTAATACCCACTAAACCCATCAAGAAAACAATAATAAGCATGACCACTCAATCTTTCTAACATTTGATCAATAAAAGGGAGGGGGAAATGGTCTTTATGGGTTTGGTCATTCAATTTTCGATAATCAATACAAATTCTATGACCACTTACCAAACGCATAGGCACCGCCTCACCGTCTTCATTGATTTGAACGGTCATGCCCCCCTTCTTCGGTACTACTTGAGTGGGGCTCACCCACTTGCTATCCGGGATGGCATAAATGATCCCAAGCTTTAACATTGTGACCACATCCTTCCTCACAACCTCTTGGAGATGTGGGTTAAGCCTTCTTTGAGGTTGCCTCACCGGCTTCGCTCCATCCTCTAGAATAATCTTGTGTTGACAAATGGTGGGACTTATGCCCTTGAGGTCACACATCTTCCATCCAAAAGCACGCTTGTGCTTCTTAAGCATTTTCACCAACTTCTTTTCCTGCAAAGCCGTTAGTGTAGCAGAAATAATCAAAGGAAGTAAATCATCATTTTCAAGAAAAACATACTTCAAATGAGGTGGGAGTGACTTCAATTTCAAGTCTTTTGGTGGGTCTTCAATTGATGGCTTCTTGATGTAAGTCAACCTGATGATATAATTTCCGATGATTTACCCCATTTTTTTGATGCAATTAGCGATATTTTGACATCAACTTGAGCAATTTGAATGATGATGGGCACCATATTTTGTGTACATAGATTTTCAGAAAAACCATGTTTTTAGTTGTATTATATTAGTTATTAGCCGATTTTGTTATCAGATTTACACGTGGTATCTTTGTGTCTATTTTGCAGCACAGATATCACGGTTGGGAGTGTGGATTTTGACCTCAGGGTGACTTTTGATTCTTTTGTGATGATTTTGTGCTGTGGCGAGGATTTCAGCTCACGAGGATTATTTGATACACATTAGAGGGCTCAATCCAAGCCAGCCGGGAGAATAAAATTATGATTTTGTTATTTTATATACTGATGACCTGCGCCATATCGCATGACCTGAGTCATGGAGTAGTTGAGCAATTAATGCAGATGTCATTCAGCCAGCTATCACAACTGGACGTGACGCGCGCCAAGATGGAGTGACGCGAGTCAAGAGTGCAGAGTCATCAAAAGTTTAATCTCTTTTATTCTTCCATTCACATTATTATCAAACTTACACTTCATCTTCTCCAACTTTTCTATCTTGCAGGCAACCCCCCATCCCCTGGCTTCCATAGCCGAATTTTAGTAGAAATTAACACTTGATTTTGATTGTAACCCTTAAGGATTCTAGTTTATCTTTGATTTCTTGTTGAAGTTTAACACACTAGTGTTGACTCCATTAAAGCTTTTAAGGTTGGATGATGAACACCAACTCGAATTTCATCATTTGAAGTGGTAATATTTAATCTTTATTATCATTCAGTTGTTCTTATGTGTATGAATGTTAATCTTGAGATGATTATGTTTGTAGACATGAGTGGCTAGGTTTTTCTAGCCGAGATTATGTTGTAATTTTAGTTTATCCTCTTGTGATTGAATGGGAATGATTGTTTGTGTTGTTAGTTTTGATTGTTCTGAAGCTTTGCCTACTTGTATTGCATTGTTTGTTGACATTGGAGTAATTGCCTAGTGTTAGCATTTACACGTTAAACGGATACCGAACGGTGATGTTAGACGTGGGAAAAGGGTAGGTGAACCGGAAGGTAAAATCGACCTCTTGTAGGCATTCGATTTCTTATCCGGGGATAGTTGGCTTTGCCATTGCATTCACGGGCGTAGCATACCGAATCATTAGGTTTAGGGCATCTAGACCAAGGAGGAGGTAGAGAGCAATTTCATTCACTCGTATGAGGGAGAATTGCTTGTTTAGGAGTGCACCGCTTCACACTTTCAAGCACGAATGGTAGGAAGGTAGGAAGTCATTCCCATGATGTCGCAAGAGGATAGCTAGGCTACGCATTATCTTGGTTAGCTTCTTTTATAATTTATCATCTTTGTTATTTCAGCACTTTATTGATGCAATTGATTAATCTTTCACTAAATTGCGACCTAGATCGAATTAATATAGACTCTTTAGTGTGTAACGTAACCTCATAAGTGTGTGTTCCCCGAGGAGACGACCTTGACTCATCAAACTAGACTACAGTCGACCCGGTACACTGCCGGTTAGATTAGACACCTCGTTTTGGCCACATCACTTCTCTAGTTCCCTTTCAAGCCCAAGATCAATCTTTTCGCTCCATTTTTCACCCACGAAAGCCGTCTCTTCTAGCTCCATCACTTCACTTTCCAACTCTTCATCTTCATCAATCACTGTGATCGCTCTTGCCATGCATTCATCGGGCTTATCTTTATATTCCTGCAAGTCAACATGTTCCGCAACGCAAGAATATATAGCATCAATAGAAAAACAGTCCTCGGTACTTTCCTTAGGGTGTTTCATAGCCTTGTACACATTTACCGCGACTTTTTCATCTCCAACTCGTAAAATAATCTCTCCGCTCGCGACATCTATTAAGGTCCTTCCGGTGTTTAAAAAGGGACGTCCTAACAACAAAGGTGTTTTGGAGTCCATCTCCATATCTAGTACCACAAAATCTACTGGGAAGGCAAACTTATCCACTTTAACAATGACATCCTCTATGCTCCCATAGGCTCCCTAATAGATCTATCTCGCCATTTGAAGGGTCATCCCCGTTGGCTCCAACTCTCCTAGATCAAGGCTTTCATATATAGCACGGGGAATTAAGCTTACGCTAGCTCCCAAATCACATAAAACGCTAGGAAAATGAGTCGTACCAATAGTAACAGGAATAGTAAAACTACCATTGTCTCTAATCTTCGGGGGAATTCTAGATTTAGCATCAAAAATAGCGGAACACTCTTCATTTAGACAAACAACCTCTTGCATTTTATTCTTGTTAGTTAGTAATCCCTTTAAGAACTTACAATAAGAGGGCATGTTTGCAAGTGCTTCAAGAAAAGGAATGGTCAAGTCAATTTTTCGCAAAATCTCAATAAATCGGTTTTGTGCTTTATTCAAGCAACTTTGTCTATGATTCTTAGAGGGAAAATGGAGAGTGCTCAAATCGAAATCTTTAGGAGGAGGAGGGATCATACATTTCTTACCATTGGCGCGTGGGGAAGACGTCTCTTTCATTGGCTCTTTTCCCTCTCTTCTAGTTGGTTCCTCCTCCTTCACATCAATAACCACATAGTCTCCCCTAGCTTGCGCTTCTTTCCTCTCAACTTCCTTTTTCTTGACATACTCTTCATGATCTTCATCATCTTCAATCTCATCAATATCGCCATCCATGGCTCCCGCCTCGATGTCAATAGGAACTCTTCTAGCTTTGTCTTCCCATAGGACTTTCTTTTCACCACTTGTCCTTAACACTTTACCACTTCGAGTTAAGATGGCGCTTACATTTCTTGGATTCTTTTCGGTGTTACTTGGTAAGCCGCCCTTCAATTGCACATGTTCCACCACTTGCCCAAATTGAGTCTCAAGATTTTTAATGGTGGACCCATGTTGAAGTTCATCTCAACCATGTCCTTTTTTATCTCCGCAAAGTTTTTGTTCATTTGCTCCAATATGACATCGGTTGCACTCTTTTGAGGCATAGGAGCCAAAGGCGGAGGGTTTTGATAAGTGCTAGAGCCTTGTTGATTATACCCTCCTTGATGTTGCCTTTTGGTGTGGTGGTTGATAAAATTGCCCTTGAGAAGATTGACCTTGATTTTGGCTTTGTCTATAGCCTTGGTTTTGGCCTTGGTTTTGATTTCGGTTCCAACCTTGATTGTTGTTATTCCTCCAAGAACCATCACCTTGATTTCCATAATTCCCTCCTTTACCTTGTCCTACAAAGCTTACATCTTGAGGTTCTTCATACGGTGACCCACTTTGTTGATCTCCCATGTATTGGCCTTGATAGGCGTTTTGCAACTGATTTTGATATTGAGGCCCCGCATTCCATTTCTCTATCGAACAAATATTCATCATCCGCTTTGCCAACTCATTCATATTGTCTTGAGATAGAGTGCTAGGTTGCCCGTGATTTGATGATTGTGGGTAGGCCATATTTTGAGCCTTGGTCGTCATCCTACAATCCTTTGCCGAGTGTGATCCACTACAAATTTGGCAAAGTCTAGCACTCTCATTCTCATTTTGCAATCTCCCCAATTGTTGTTCCATAGCTTGTACTTGGGCATGATATTGATCACTTGCCTCAATTTCTTTCACTTCAACCAAACCGGGCTTCTTACTCCTTGTCCCCTTTCTACTTGACGATATGTATTGCCTCGAGGTCTCGGAAATTTTCTCTATTTGGTTCATTGCTACTTCGGGCACCATACTCATAATATCTCCATTGCACGAAGCATGCAAGGTACTTTGATGAACTTGATCCAAACCCCGAAAGAAAGCATGAACTACCTTATAAGATCTCAACCCGTGCCCCGGGCACTCTCTCAACAAAGCCTTAAACCGGTCCCATGACTCATGTAGCTCTTCTCCTTCATAAGCGTTGAACGACATGATGGCCTCTTTCATATCCATGGTCTTTGATGGGGGGGGTGGTAATACTTGAGTAGAAAGGTCTTAATTACCTCCTCCCATGTATGTAAAGAATCATTGGGTAACGAATCATACCACCGCTTAGCTTGCTCTTTCAAGGCGAACGGGAAAAGCATAAGTTTGAGCGCTTCATCACTCACCCCATTGATATTTGTTGAGTTCACTATTTGGAGAAAGTGATCAATGAACAAGTGAGGGTTTTCCATGGCGGTTCCCTTGAATATAGCATTGTCTCCCAACGAATGTATGATATTCCTATTCAATTCCAAATTATTGGCGGCTACCGGTGGCATTCGAATTGGGCTATGGCCCATGGTTGCCGTGGGAGCCATCACGAAGTCCCTACAAGTTAAACCGCCTTGATTTTGCTCTTGTTGACCGTTAAACCAATTAGGCATCGCGTTTACACCTTGATTGTGAGCTTGATTTTGGTTCTGTTGAAATTGGTTCAACATCCATGCATGGAACTGTTGCATAACAAGGGGATCCATTTGATTCCCTTGGGCCTCATGTTAACCATGATGTGGAATTTGCCCATTAACATTCCCAAAGTTATTTCCTTGTCCATTCCCACCTCCTTGTGCATTGTTGTTGACAAGAGGCGGGTTTTGATTCAGGACCCCATTATTGTCCCCCAAATTTCCTTCCAAGCCTTGTTCACCGTCTTGTGCCATACCGGATCCTTCTCCCAACTCACCCAAACTACTCTCTTCAAAGACCGGAATTGACTTCTCTCCTTGATAACCTCTTCTTCTTTGACTATTTCTACGCCTCGCGTAAGCCTCAATCCCGTCTATGTATGGCTCAAGTGGTGTTTGAGATCCCCGGGTCATGCACTATAAAAAGAAAACAACAAGAAAACAGTAAAATAAAACCTAGGCCCAAGCCTTCGGTTCACTTGCAAGATATCACAAATAGCACACAATTCCCCGGCAACGGCGCCATTTTGATTGAGCTAAAATTCACCCTCCAAAAACAATTTATAAAGACTCGAAACCATGGGCAAACTAACTCTCTAACCGGCAGTGTACCGGGTCGATTGCTAGAATAGCTACAGGAGTATGAGGTCGAACCCAAGGGAAAAGTGTTTGTGAGTACCAAAGCGAACGTGTTACTTAGTCTAGGTGATCAATCTTTTTAAAGTGCTTGTTTGCTACAACGACACTAAAGTGATTTCTACTAACGAATCTAAAGATAGAAAAGGAAGAAAGAAGATTAACTACTCGGTTTTTAACGTTATACTAAGGGACATAGCCGAACCATGATCAAAGTAGCTAGTTTCAACCCTAAGGGTAGACAAAACCGGGAGTGTGCATTATAACAAACGAACTCTCGCATTCAATTTCACGGGTGCGTGCTCCTAATTCCGGTGCTAAGGTCTGAACAACTCTCTCCTAACACCTTATGCCATGCTAACTACCCTTCCCTAGAGAAGATTCACTAACAAGACATGTTATGCACTAGAGCCGCTTAAACGTTAAAACGAGTAACCTCGCATTGGGCTCGGGCTTAACAACTAAGCCGAGTCTATGCCGCGATCTTAGAACCCCTTTTCCCATACCTCCCCGAAAAATACATATATAAGGTTGGTATGTGAGATTACTAAATTAGGTGATCAATCTAATCTAGCGATGTTATAATAAGTTCCAAGACATGAAACAAGCAAGATTAAACAATAAAAAGCACTACCCACTCCAATTTCATCACCCAAAGGGTGATTTAACCAAATTTCACATGATTCGACTATGAAAAGGGATTAGCTACTCATTATACTAGTTAAAACATAAAAGAAACAGTAAATGAAAGACATAACAAGTGAAAGAGAGAAGAAATATACCATTAATTCGAAGAAATTCGAGTTTGAGATCCAAAAGTACAAAATAGAGAACTAATTAAAATATGGTGTCTTAGTGTTTGAAGTAGAAATCTGAGCTAGGAAATGGAATGATTAAGCTAAGATTATTCTGATTTAAACTAAGAGAGTGTATTCTAAGGTATTACAAAATTCGAGCTAAAGAGAGGTAGGGTTTTGCTAGGAGAATGATTCTTTTTTTTTCAAGAAATGGTTCAAGGGGGGTATTTATAGGTGGGGGAAAATCTGCAAATTCAGGCCTTCAAACGCACGTTTGGATGCTGTAACTTGGCGTTTCACATATTCAAACGCGCATTTCGCATTGGGCAAACGCGCGTTTCACTTCATTTCTGGGTAGGCTCTTGTTTGTTCTTCAACTGGAACGCGCGTTTAGGGAGGTTGAAACGCGCGTTTTGAGGACTTGGAACGTGTGTTTAAGGCAGTTTGAAACGCACGTTTAGGGGGGTTGAACTCTGATCAAGATGGTAACTTCTGAAACGCCCGTTTGGAGGTTCAAACGCGCGTTTGGACCTCATTTTCTCTAAGACTTCAACTTTTCTCCCATTTTGATCACTTCTATTGCCTCAATCATGCTTTTCACCATGAATCATCACCTTCCGGGTCCTCAAGACACTAATACCCTACAACATCGTGAACGACCAAAAACAACCAAACAATTCCGGAGGGTAAAAGTGCTCGGGAATAGGGTCAATATCAACAAAAATGAGGCTTTACCATCAAAGGATGATAAAAGCCCTTGTGCTCTAAAACATGTGATACCAACCCGTTTTGAGACCTTAATGTGTCAAAATATACCAAATATGCATCAAAAAGGGGGCTAAAAGAGTGCCGGAGTCATGCAAAGTTGACTCATATCACTCGCCGCTATAGTGCTTCCGACCCGGTACTCTGCCGGTTAAAGTTGGACGTCACTGTTTTGGCCATCAATTTTTCAGGTGCTGTTTCCGGGGAATCGGTCGATATCAGAAAGTCATTTGAGTATTTAGGATCAGTTCATTTTTATTTTACTGTTTTCTTGTTGTTTTGGTGATTGCAGTGTATGACATGAAGTTCTAAGGAACCTCTACTTCCTTTGATTTCAGAAATTGAAGCATTTACAAGGCATCAGAACAGCGTGAGGAAGAAGAAGTCTGTTGAGGAACCATCTACATCAGTTGTTGAAGTAGAACCCGATTCAGAAGAATCAGATTTGACTCCGGGAAGTGGAAATTTAACAAATTTGACCGATGGCAATGAGACTTAGGACGGGTTGCAGTTAGACCCACCGCTCATTCTCGAGAATCGAGATCCACAGAACTTAAATAGAGAACCCTTTAAAAATCCGAGGGTAATTAATCTGGGACCAAATGGGGTCCAAAACCAGGGAGCTCGGCAGAATCAAGTCCGACAACCACAACAAGCCCCTCAGAATCAGAACAACAATCAAGGGAATTTAGTTGGTCAAATGCCTTTTGACCAGAATCAAATGATGCAAACGATGATGCAAATGATGTTGTAAAAAATCAACAACAGAATGTCAATCCACCACCAGCCGCCCTTATTCAGGCACAAAATCATGTCAAACCACCAGTGCAAAATCAAGGTAATCATAGAAGGATTTTGAGAGACTATGCGGCACCGACTATTGGTGAGGGACACACCCCTATCCGTTTGCCTCCTATTCTGGCAAACAACCTGGAAATTAAACAGTATGTGTGGTATCTCCTGAACGACAATGCGCAGTTTTGGTGTAAGTCAACTGAAGACCCGAATCAATTCTTGAACCACTTTATGCAAGTTTGTCGGACCGTGAAGATGAATGGAGTTTCTGAGGAAGCGGTTAAGATGCTCTTATTCCCATTTGCATTGAAGGAGGCCTCGAGAGATTGGTATGAGTCACTACCCCACGATTCCATACACACTTGGGATCAAGTGACTGGAAAGTTTTATTGAAATATTGCCCCCTCTCCAGAACATTGGATATGAAGGCAGATATTGCAAACTTTGAACAGTTGGACATGGAGAGCATGCATGAAGCCTGGGATAGATTTACAGCTATGTCAAGAAAGTGCCCGCATCACGGATTAGAGGCATGGAACCAGGTACATCTCTTTTATAGTGGTTTACGCAAGACAGATCAGTCAAATTTGAATGCGGTGAGTGGAGGAGATGTATTGAGTGTGAAACCTGACGTCGCATTGGCTACTATAGAGAGGGTTGCAGAAAGCAACAGACAATGGAAAACGGGAGAAGAGCTTCGAGGAAGCCAATTGGCTCGGTTGACCAAGTCGGGCCGAGTGAGGAATTTACGAGGATGCAAGTTGAAATGGCAGATCTTAAGAAGCAAGTGAGTGACATGCTAGCATGGCAAAAGGAGTTCAAAGGGTGTACTTTTTGTGGTGGTGAACACTGGGCCACAAACTGCCCTATTAAACAGATTAGTCAGTTGACCACGACCTAAATGCTAATTGATCCATTTCTCGAGAACCCTTTTGGCATGAACCCCATGGATATGCACCCATTGTGCTAGAACCATGTGGTCTACCAAACTACAGTTCCGAGTTTGACATCAAATTGGCAACCCATGGAAGTGAACTATTTAGACAATCAGAACAGGGGGCAAAATTCTCAGAATTGGCGGAACATTCCCAATCTCACTTGGGGTAGAAATCCGGTGGTCGGGCAAGCCACTCAACAGCCAATCACACAGCCTCAACAAAATCAATATCCACCTCAACCACTGAACACTTTTGGAAGCCCGAGGAAGCTTCAGCAAGGGGTTTATATGCACCCGAATGCAAACCTGCAATATGCCATGCCCACACAATCAACACCACCACCTCCGGAACCTGTGCAACCAAATGGATCCACGGATAGTCTGTTGGAAAAATAAGCCGAGACAATAAAGAAAGCAGCCGAGAGTCGAAAGAGAGTAACCAGGAGTTGAGGGAGAGTAACCTGAAATTAAGCAAGGAATTAAAGGAGGTGAAAAATGCCTATATAAACTTGCAATCTGTGGTGAGGAACTTGGAGACATAAATGGGGCAACTAACTAAAAAACCAGGGCAAGTGAATGCCATATTTGCAAGAAGTGGGAAAGTAGTGGGTAGTGATGTCGAGGCAACCGAGGTTCAGAAGAGTAAAAAGATGGAGAAGAGGGTGGTGGTTGATGAGGAGCAAGAAGATGATGAGATAGATAAAGAGGTGGAGAAGCCGAGTGAGGAACCAGAAAAGCGGTCAGACACAACATGGGAAGGTACGAACAACTCATGTATGGATTCTATGAAAAAATCTTTTGATTTATCTAAATTACCTTACCCCCCTCGTGGCCTACTGATAACAGAAAAATTCACAGTTATTTTTATAACTTTTCACCCCGTTTCTGATATCATTTTGAGCACTTTTGTATCATTTCGAGTCTTTAATTCCTAAGTTTCATAAAAATATATAAGTAGTAACTATTATGTAAAATATCGTGTTTTTATAAGTTTTTATTAGTTTTTGTACCGGTTTAGTAACCGGAGTGTCGTGTCGGATTTACGTTTGGTATTTTGGTGGTTCATTGCAGGATTATACATTGACCAAGATTCCACGTAACGACATGTTTTGAGTCTAAAAGATGTGTTTAGAGGATTAGAAGAAGATGCCACAAGCTTACGAGTTCAAATGGATCAAATTATCTTACATACTTAAAACCAAAACCTGTTTCGACGGAGATTTGACCCAGCTTAGAGGCATTTTCAGGGGATGACTTCTTAATGAAAGTTGTAGACCTTCACATAAGCTTTCCAACGCACTTTGAATCACGTCAATTGGAGTTCTACAACTCAAGTTATGGTCAATTGACTAATCAATTCGGATTAGTAGAAATCCCGAAATATCTTCGTAATACGAATGGCTCATCAAAACGACATTTTCTGAAGAAGAATCCTTAATAAAAGTTTTATATCTTAAAGAAAGCTTTCCAATGGATTTTGATTCAAGTCAATCGGACTTCTACAACTCAAATGGTGGTCAAGTGGCTAATTGATTTGTATTAGGGAAAATGTCGCAAAACGACACGTAATGGGAATGGCCCATCAAAAAGGCGTTTTCTGAAGAAGTGTCCTTCATGAAAGTTGAAGAATTTTCCGAGAGCTTAATTTTGACGTTTGAATCATAATTTTTTGAGGTCTACAACTCAAGATATTAATTTTAGAAGTTTTATTACAATAAACAGAAGGATCTAGAATCAGGTGCAAATTGATCACCACCGGATCGATCCGACTCCTACCCGGATCGATCCGGCTCCCCTATTTTCCTATATATAGCAGAGCATTCTCAACAGAGAGCTTTGCCCCTCTTCTCCTCTTCTTCTCATCTTTCTTCCGTCTAATTTTTTTATTTGTCTTGGGGGGGCCTATATGTAGTAATATATGTCGTTATAATGTCGGTGTAATAACCCGACTAGTTATAGTTTTAATATAATTTCGTTTCCGCTTTTTATTGCTTTCTTTTATTTTATGCAATTAGTATAAATATATATATATATATATATACGTATATTATATATATATCTATATCTATATATATATCTATATATATATCTATACGTATATCTATATAGATGTAGTTATCTTTTTCGTTTTGTTTTCTTTCGTTTTGTTATTTTCGTTGTTATTTTCGTTAATATGAGTAGTTAAACTAAACATAGCCGAATTATGTGAAAACGGGTAAAATTGACCCTCGGGAGACGAGATGGGAGTTGTGTGCGCGTAACTAAACGTTCGTATGATAAACTCATGTTTTAAAACCCGTTTTGATCATTTTCCTAACTTTGAATAAAATTGACAACTTTGTTCACGGTTACATCGAGCTTATAAATGTATTTTGCGGTGAGATGTGAGATATGGATATCACTAATCATAGTCCTGATTGTTAGATTGACAATCTAAGTGACGTATCCGGACTATGCCTAAGTGAAATTCTTATTTTTACGAGATGTGCGAAACATGTTTTAAAATCACTAAACCATAGTCTTAATCGTTAGATTGGCAACCTAAGTGATACGTTAAAATTATGTTTTTGTGAGGTTTTTCAACGGTTTTTTATTCCGGTCAACCATGTTAGGCGAGTTAGCTCTCTAAATGGAGGGTTAATAAACCTAGTGTGGGGGTTAAGTGAGAGCTGTTCAGATCTTAACGCAAGAATAAAGAGTTGACTCCCGTGAATATCATATGAACTGAATCAGATAAAACACACTCCTTATCAAGTTTTTCCTGTGGGGAGATAACCTGTTGGATCATGGCTCGGCTATGCTTTTTAATCACCTAGTTAAACTCGTTAGAATAATCTTTACTTTTTCGCATTAGTATAAACACTCCACTTAAAACTTTGATCGCCTAGACTAAGAATCACGTTCGCTTTGGTACTCACAACCACATTTCTCTTGGGACGACCTCGTACTCCTGTAGCTATCCTAGCAATCGACCTGGTACTCTGCCAGTTAGAGAGTTAGTTTACCCACAGTTGCGAGTCTTTATAAATGTATTTTTAGTGGGTGAATTTTTCGCTCATCAAAAAATTGGCGCCGTTGCCGGGGACCAATATTTTAGTGGGTGTATTTTTCTCTCATCAAAAAATTGGCGCCGTTGCCGGGGAAATGTGTGATATTGTTGTGATATCTTGTAAGTGAACCGAAGGCTTGGGCCTAGGTTTTTATTTTCTTGTTTTATTTAGATGTCGACAAAGAGCTATGGATGCTGAAGTGATATTGTCCTGAACTCGGTTTGAATACGACTTTGGTACTTAGCCTCTTCGGAGGGTGATATCTTGTAAGTCTGGCTAAAACTGGGGATTAGGGCCTTCGGCAACCATAACTTTTTGAGGGGTCTAAATATCGTGTGTTTACGAGAAAAAAAAAAACGAAAAAACAAAAAAAAAAAGAAAAAGTTTATTGTTTTCTTGTTATTTTCTGAGATCTTGCAGTTTGAGTTTAAATGGATGAATTTTTCAATCAACACTACTCATCTGAACAACAATACCCCTACCAACCTTATCAACAACAGTTCATGTCTGAGCCTCAGTATCAACAGGAGAATAACCAGGGTTCTCGGTCCTATAATTGCCCAAATGCATACCAGGACCAGAATTATGGTTATTCGAGTAATGAGCCACCATATTACGAGGGTTACCCGAACCCTAATGCTTATCAGGATTACAGTGTTCATACTCAACACGTTGATAGCTTCAACCATATTCAGCTATCTGATCAGTGTCTGGAATGGCAAGAAGACTACTACTCACCTCCGATGAATCAAAGTCAATATGATCGTTTTCCCCATGCCACAAGAAGACTTCACCGACAGTCAAATAGAGCAACTAGAACGATTGAACCGAGCCGGAAGAGCGACCGTTGGACATGCAGGAGTTCAAGGTAAGTACTGACTCCGCTATAAGAAATCTTCAAGACAAGGTGGGGCAATTGATTGAATTAGTGAGGTATGTGAAAGAGGCAGAGACAAGTGCAATAGAGGTGGTTAGGGATGAAAATGTTATCACTGAAAAAGTTCAGGATGAGAATGAGGTGGATAATTCAGTTTGCGAAGAAAAAGTGCAAGATTTGGAGATGACAGAGTTAGAGGAGCGAGAGATTGATTGGCCATCTTTAGTAAAGCCACTGGGAGAGTTGGTAATAGTTAATATATCGGTCCCGGATTACTACATTCGTCCACTCTGTGAGGATGAATTTTCTGCGGTCCAGTTTGTGTACTCCCCAATGGATGAGCTCTATGGTGATTTTCAAAAGAAGATGGTTCGACAGGCTGATAAAAGAAGGTTCGACGGCTGGGAGAAGATAGCATCGAGAACCAAACGAGGTACGTTTCTAGACAATTTAATTTCGATGGTTCTCGCTTTGATCACTTTTCTTAAGCTGTTGATCTTCTTAAGTTCGGATTTTGGTTGATTGAGTCTGTATAGAGTCACCCTGTCGAGCCAACGACGTTAAACAAAAGTGCTACCGGGAGGCAGCCCGTTAAATAATAATTTGAATAAGCCTAGTCTTAATGAAATGTAGAATCTGTATGAAAGATGAACACAAAGCACAACCAAGTCTCAGGATGAATGTTTGAATTTCATTAAGAGGGAATGATTAGGTGGTTATCCGAAAATCCCGATGGAGAAAAAAGATAAAAATTCAAATGTATCATTTCTTGGACTTAGGTTATTGAATCCTTGAGGATCTGGGTATAAAAGACTCAATACTCTTTCAAACATTTCATTTTATGATCTAGTCTGTTTCAAATTTCTGGTCGTTGTAGTATAGTGGTGAGTATTCCCACCTTAATAAAACTGTGTGTAATAAAAATGAATCTAGGAATAGCTGACTTGACTATGATATATGCTCATGTGATACGTATATGCTTAGATGTTCTGTGTTTTACCCGTGTGGGTTATTTTTCCATCTAAAGCTATATATATATTGCCTATCGAATTTTCTGACGTGACAGGGCCATTATCTCATTATTCCCATATCCCTGTTCAATATTTTGGCACGAGGACTATGTCCCGTGCTGGCTTTGTTTTGATTGTTTTGGTACAGGGATTTGGGACGTGCTTTCTCATGGATGTTACGAGATTCGATAGCATCTTTTTGCTTGGTTTATAAGCTAAGTCTTCCTCTCTATCTCATTTACACTCTGAGAATAATGCAAAATCGTAAGTGGGGGTAGAGTCCGGTTGGTTTAGAAATGGCGGTAAGTGTTTAAACCCTTAGTTTTTGGATCTTTTTCGAGCATTATTTAGTTGATTAAAATAATCGTATAAGGTATATATTTCATGGATTTGATGATGTAATGATCGATTTGGATGTATATAACCAATGTGAACCGTATGTGCATTTTAACCCCAAATTTATTTGTGTAACATGAATTCATTGTTCACGTAAGCCTTTGATATTGAAGCGAAAATTTTAAACTGTATCCATTCAGTATCCTAGTAGTTATTCTAGATATAATTGCAGTAATTTAGTACCTAATTTTTGAACGTGTACTGTGAATATCTGAAGGTTTGAATGTGATAGAAAGGATATAAATTAAGTGGAATGAAAAGAAAAATACCAAATTAAGATGAACTATATATATGTCGGTTGTAGCTACCAATGATTTGAGTGCGGTAGGGCGTTATCACGAAACGTCCTATACCACTATGAGGCTTAAAAGCTCCCGACTGCCTGATGATAGTAGTCCAGCTAGGGTGTTATCACGAAACATCCTATTGCTGGGAATGAGGGCATATGTTACACATAAAAAATAAAAATAAAAAAATAATATAAAAAATAAAAAATAAATAAATAAAAAAAAAAGTTAGATAGGTATTAATGTATTCGGTCTCACCTCATGACGCTTGAAAGATAGTCGATTTTGGCAATGAGTTCGGATATGTTAGTATTCTATGTAAAAAAAAATAATAAAAAAAAAAGAGAAGTTATCTTCTGACTATCCCCAGTATAAACTAAATGATATGCATTAGGGATTATCCTAATAAGTACACGGGAGGACTTTGTGTGGAATTGTTACTGCCTATACCTAGGAAAGTCATTAGGACTGTCTGAATGGATATTTGTGCGTTTGCTTGAATTATTCAAGAGAGGATAGTGGAAATTGAAAAGACTTGTCACACACTCACTCTGTTATACATTTATATTGCAGTTAACATGTAGTTATGATTCGGATGGTTGCATCATCTGATCGTCATTCATATCTTATTTTCATGAATTTTTCCTCATTCATTTTATTTTATCGCTTATTTTGTTCGAGTACGACCAAAAGCTAAGTGGGGGGTTGTGATAACAGAAAAATTCACAGTTATTTTTATAACTTTTCACCCCGTTTCTGATATCATTTTGAGCACTTTTGTATCATTTTGAGTCTTTAATTCCTAAGTTTCATAAAAATATATAATTAGTAACTATTATGTAAAATATCGTGTTTTTATAAGTTTTTATTAGTTTTTGTACCGGTTTAGTAACCGGAGTGTCGTGTCGGATTTACGTTTGGTATTTTGGTGGTTCATTGCAGGATTATACATTGACCAAGATTCCACGTAACGACATGTTTTGAGTCTAAAAGATGTGTTTAGAGGATTAGAAGAAGATGCCACAAGCTTACGAGTTCAAATGGATCAAATTATCTTACATACTTAAAACCAAAACCTGTTTCGACGGAGATTTGACCCAGCTTAGAGGCATTTTCAGGGGATGACTTCTTAATGAAAGTTGTAGATCTTCACATAAGCTTTCCAACGCACTTTGAATCACGTCAATTGGAGTTCTACAACTCAAGTTATGGTCAATTGACTAATCAATTCGGATTAGTAGAAATCCCGAAATATCTTCATAATACGAATGGCTCATCAAAACGACATTTCTGAAGAAGAATCCTTAATAAAAGTTTTATATCTTCAAGAAAGCTTTCCAATGGATTTTGATTCAAGTCAATCGGACTTCTACAACTCAAATGGTGGTCAAGTGGCTAATTGATTTGTATTAGGGAAAATGTCGCAAAACGACACGTAATGGGAATGGCCCATCAAAAAGGCGTTTTCTGAAGAAGTGTCCTTCATGAAAGTTGAAGAATTTTCCGAGAGCTTAATTTTGACGTTTGAATCATAATTTTTTGAGGTCTACAACTCAAGATATGAATTTTAGAAGTTTTATTACAATAAACAGAAGGATCTAGAATCAGGTGCAAATTGATCACCACCGGATCGATCCGACTCCTACCCGGATCGATCCGGCTCCCCTATTTTCCTATATATAGCAGAGCATTCTCAACAGAGAGCTTTGCCCCTCTTCTCCTCTTCTTCTCATCTTTCTTCCGTCTAATTTTTTTATTTGTCTTGGGGGGCCTATATGTAGTAATATATGTCGTTATAATGTCGGTGTAATAACCCGACTAGTTATAGTTTTAATATAATTTCGTTTCCGCTTTTTATTGCTTTCTTTTATTTTATGCAATTAGTATAAATATATATATATATATATACGTATATTATATATATATCTATATCTATATATATATCTATATATATATCTATACGTATATCTATATAGCTGTAGTTATCTTTTTCGTTTTGTTTTCTTTCGTTTTTTTATTTTCGTTTTTATTTTCGTTAATATGAGTAGTTAAACTAAACATAGCCGAATTATGTGAAAACGGGTAAAATTGACCCTCGGGAGACGAGATGGGAGTTGTGTGCGCGTAATTAAACGTTCGTATGATAAACTCATGTTTTAAAACCCGTTTTGATCATTTTCCTAACTTTGAATAAAATTGACAACTTTGTTCACGGTTACATCGAGCTTATAAATGTATTTTGCGGTGAGATGTGAGATATGGATATCACTAATCATAGTCCTGATTGTTAGATTGACAATCTAAGTGACAGATCTGGACTATGCCTAAGTGAAATTCTTATTTTTACGAGATGTGCGAAACATGTTTTAAAATCACTAAACCATAGTCTTAATCGTTAGATTGGCAACCTAAGTGATACGTTAAAATTATGTTTTTGTGAGGTTTTTCAACGGTTTTTTATTCCGGTCAACCATGTTAGGCGAGTTAGCTCTCTAAATGGAGGGTTAATAAACCTAGTGTGGGGGTTAAGTGAGAGCCGTTCGAGATCTTAACGCAAGAATAAAGAGTTGACTCCCGTGAATATCATATGAACCGAATCGATAAAACACACTCCTTATCAAGTTTTTCCGTGGGGAGATAACCCGTTGGATCATGGCTCGGCTATGCTTTTTAATCACCTAGTTAAACTCGTTAGAATAATCTTTACTTTTTCGCATTAGTATAAACACTCCACTTAAAACTTTGATCGCCTAGACTAAGAATCACGTTCGCTTTGGTACTCACAACCACATTTCTCTTGGGACGACCTCGTACTCCTGTAGCTATCCTAGCAATCGACCTGGTACTCTGCCAGTTAGAGAGTTAGTTTACCCACAGTTGCGAGTCTTTATAAATGTATTTTTAGTGGGTGAATTTTTCGCTCATCAAAAAATTGGCGCCGTTGCCGGGGACCAATATTTTAGTGGGTGTATTTTTCTCTCATCACCTACCAAGCCAACTATTTCCAAAAAGCAGAACAAGTTTCTCGATATCCTAAGAAAAGTGGAGATAAATATCCCACTTGTGGATGCGCTTGTTCACATGCCATCTTATGTCAAATTTTTAAAAGGGATTTTAGCTAACAAAGCCAAGATGGAGAAAGTGGTTTGTTTAAATGAGGAGTGTTCTGCCATTTTCCAGAATAAGTTGCCCCCTAAGTTGAAAGATCCGGGTAGTTTTTTCATTCCTTGCACTATAGGTCGGAAATTATTCCCTAAGGTGTTATGTGACTTAGGTGCAAGTGTATGTTCGATGCCTAGGAGGATATATGAGAGTTTGGGAGTAGGCGAGCTTAAATGTACAAATATGACCTTGAAGATGGCGGATAGGTCGATTAGACGCCCCATGGGAGTTGTTGAGGATGTTCTGGTTCAGGTAAGGAAGCTTGTATTTCCGGTTGATTTCGTAGTATTAGACATGGAGGAGGATAGTCAAACCTCTATTCTATTAGGTAGGCCTTTTCTGGCTATGGGTAGGACTTTACTAGATGTTCAAAAAGGTGAGATTACAATGTGAGCGGGTGATGAGACTGTTACCTTTAACGTCTACAATTCCATTGTTGGTCCCAGAGAAGGGTAAAACTATAGTCAGAGGGGGGGGTGAATGACTATAGTGGAGTTTCAAAAACTTTTGTATTTCAAAGCTTTTGGGCAGCGGATAAGTCCCTTCTTACTATGTTGTTTCAAAGTAGTTTAGGCAATCACAGATATATGATATAATATAAGCAATCAAATAAGTGCAGTAAGGTAAATTGCTGAAAGTAAATTGACACAAGGCTTATAGTGGTTCAGGGTGGTGTAATCCCTTAATCCACTCTTCTCTTGTGATGATTGGAGGAATTCACTATTGTTTTCACAGATACAACAGTACGATTGTCCTTGACTTCACAAGCTTCACAATCTGCAAGACTATTACTCCCTGACTGCAACAACTTCAGTGACTCAGTCTCTTTCACTGCTCCTTAGGATCAAATCCTTCAGCAGCTATCACAGACACAACTCCTTCTCAGATGGCTCTGATTCAGTTGCTTGATTGATGTGAATTGGATTCGTAAACTTGTTGATCAATCTCAATGCTTGATGTTTGATTTGAAGCTCTCAGTTTTGAGTTGATCACTAGATATTTCTTTTTAGCACAGATAGAAGGCTTTTCAATTTGACAGAGTTTTTGCTCAGTTTTTATGATCGTTCTTCTTCTTTTTTTCTTGTCTGTCAATGCCTTCTATTTATAGCCTTGATAATCCTTGATTTGAATTTCCGTCTGTTGGCTATATTAATGAGGGGAATAATCCTTGATTTTATTCTTGATTCCCCCTTAATTATATTCTCCTTGATTTCAGTGATCAGATTTTTCTTTAAACGTTTATCAGAAAATACGTCCTTGATTGATCCTCTATTGATTGTGCATTTAATGCTTGATCTTCTATATCTTCTTCATATTTCAATAATCTGACTAAGTAAGGTTTACTCAGCCGTTTTCTGAACGGTCAAGTGATCCATCTGACTTTGCCGCTTGGATCTTCCTTCACTGCTTTGTCTTCACTCAGTCGAAAGTCAGTTTACTTTGCCGAATCACTGTTTCCTTCATTCTTTCAGTTAAAGGAGAATCCTTGTACTTCACTGATCCTTGATTTGTGTCGATCGGTGTACACCATATTTAAACATTAAGTTTCATCACTTGAAACATAACTTAGACTTATCCAAGGTCATCACGAGACTTCCTTGGTTATAAGTCGACCATAATGTCTTCATTGCTTCTCCGTTGGTACTTGGCCGGCTTCACTCGCCGAAAATCGTTTTTACTTTGCCGTCCTACCAACTAGTACAATACTTGTCCGACTCAACTTATACAACATGTCAGACTCTAAGTAAAGACTTATACAAAGAATTCTAACTTATTTCAGGCTTGCTATAACAGCTAGTATGGTCATCATCAAAACATAATAAAATGTTTCTAACATCCATTAAGCACCCGGGAAATGATTGGGGTACGCGTGAGGAAGTCCAAAGGTTGGAAGTATTTGAGGAGAGCCCTCTGAGTTGGGAGATGCCCAATGAGGGAGTGAGTAGTGAGAGTGTCCCTAGGATGGAGGTGGAGTCGAATGTAAAGTTTGGGGGATACGAGTCTTGCCGAAGACTATAAACTCGGCACCCTATCTTGTTTTTGAAATTCAATAAGTCGAGCTAACGACAATAAACAAAAGCGCTTATGGGAGGCAACCCACTTTTTTTCCTTAGGTTTTTAGGCGCTATGAAGTAAATTCAAGATGTTTTGATTAGGCTCACTCGTATTTTTCTCTTTTGATACTCCCTTTTACCCTTTCGTTTAGCCCCATCCCTAGCCTAACGTTACAACCATGCAAGTCCTGCCTGACCTTAGTTAGCCTTGACTTGGCCTCGATTAGTGGAGATGATTATGAAGTATAAGCCTATGGTGTAACGCCATTAGTCATGCATTTATAATCTGAGCCGATTGACCGTGATTAATGATTGAGAAGCTATACACACACACATTGCGTTTCCATGATGAGATTTGTTTTGACTCTTGTTTATTCGCTCATTGACTAGTTTTTACTCATTAGATATTGTGGTTTCCCATATGATAGCAACGTTGACCTCATGATTTATTTTTGAATCGCTTGATTTGCTCGAGGGCGAGCAAACGCTAAGTGTGGGGTAGTTGATGAGAGTCAACTTTGCTATAGTTTCGTATACATTTTACCCTCTATCTGTAGCTTATTCGATGTGATTTTGGGGTAGTTAAGTGTTTTATAGGTATGTTTCACCATGAGTTGAATCACGAGACGATAGGGCGTTTACGTCGAAAATCTCGACATCTTTAGGTGATTTGTGTACGTTTTATTGGCATTTGCCACGCTTGGGTTTTCCTTGTTTTTATTTGTTATAGGTGCGGCATGATAGAGGGCGTGACGAAGATCACAACGGTATAAAAATCGTCCAAAACGGAGTCTGTATGAAAAAAAGACAAACTCAAATTCAGGCGTTCGGGAATAAAAAAAATTATTATCCAACTGTGTCGGGATCTCGACTTTTGTGTTTAATGGAATTGAGATCCCATCATTTTATTTTCTTACGTCCGTTTGCATATTTCAAATAATTGGAAGAAAAAAAAAGGGCAATGCAGCAGCAATAGGCGTGGATCATTTAATGAAGGGGCCCGCATATGGAATTTACAGAATAGACGGCCGGCACTTTATTTACGTGAATTTTCGGAAAATAAGACCAGGGTCAGATATTTATTTATTATATAAGTCACCTAGGTCAAATTTCAACATATAGTTTTGATACCACATTTTTATTTTTTGACTGCAGCAGTGATGATGCAAAAAATCGTCGGGGTAAACTTCTAGGGTTCTTTTCTTGGTGATAACCTAAGGATGCTCCTAGAACACAAAGAACGATCAAAGAGGGGGTTATTTGGGATGTTTTAGATTGCACTTGAGATGTTGTGTCTCAAGCTGCCTACGTATCCAATGCTGAGATTGGAATCAAGTCTTCGTAGTTCCTTAGGGATGGTTTATATAGAGGAGAGTTATGCCCTAAGGCGGCGTGGGCCTTGTCCTTGTTGGGCTTGGATTGCCGTGTTCCCTAAGGAAAAGATAAGGATTATTTGATCTCCTTGATTGTAGGTGATAATTATGGTATTCGAATATTTGTATTAAGTGATAGAGATTGGAGCCTTTATGGCTCAGGATTCTTTTGTAGTTATCTGTTTATCATAAACGTGAGGAAAACGATGAGGGATTGGCTCTATCCGTCTTAGGTGGCCCGAGCCGGACTGGTTGGGCCGACCTACAGGGGTCGGGGAGAATAACCGAGTTGTCACGAGCTCAGAGTCGTGTGTGTAGAAAAGAGGGATTCTGAGAGAGACTTAGGTATAGAACAGAGATTAGCTGGAACACAAAGATCGACCGACCTCAAGAGGTCGGGCACTGGGTCCGGACTTAGTCTCGAAGAGTGGAGGTCGGTGCTAGGCACGGTCAACCTGGAAGGGATGCATCCGAGCAGCCGGACGTACTTCAGCCCGTTTACTGGGTCATCTGTCACTATTTCTCTCTCCCTATTTAGTGTTGAGCCACTAAAGAGGTGCCACATGGTAGGCCTATTTTCTGGCATCATCATAAGCCCCCTAGATCCAGCAGACCCTTGGTTGGTCGGTTCGGATCTATCGAGGTGGTGGCTCGACACGGATGTTTAACTTATATGGTCTGAGTTTGCTTTGCTAGGTGAAAAAACCAGATGTGACATCCTCACAGCTGTATTTGGGAATCGAGGCGTCGCTGCCCACTATGGTGGTGGTGAGGTGGCGCTCAAGAAAATGTTGTGTTTGTAATTATGAGCTGAGCCGTGTAAGGCTGCCTACGTACCCTTAACTTGTAAGGGATCAAGCCCAATTTGCGTAGTTCTTTGAAGATGAGAGCCCCCTTTTGTCAAGGGTGCGCAGTTATTTATAGGGTCATGAGTTGGCTATTACCAGGAAGTTGGAAGAGCGGGCAGACTGGGAAGCTGCCGAACTGCGATCGGTCTTGGAGTGCCGAGCTGAAGAGCTGGCGAGCCGAGAGCCATTGGCGATCTGAGATCTTTGAGGCTTGAGAGCGTTGTTTATGAACTTTGTTTCCTAATTGCGTTGGTTTGTTCGCGTTGAAGGATGGTGGACTGGAGGGGCGAGCGAGTCGAGCCCTCAGGGTTTTGTATCAAGCTAGCTGCTTGTTACTTCATTTCCATTGCCTTGGATCACGACATGAATCGTGATGGTCCGAGGCGGGCTAGATCGTGATTGGCTTGGTCTGGCTTATTAAGGGGCGGACTGGCTAGGCTGAGGGGCCTATCTTTTTTTGGGTTTATGCATGGGCCCGGTTCGGGTCCATGGGACTTTTTCCGGAACTCGTGGACTCGGACTGATTCGATACATCAGTGGCCCCTGTACTCGAGAGTCATGATGTAAAGTTGTAACAGCTTGATACACTTTTTGTTGAGGTGAGTTGTTCTAAAGCGATCTGCTGAGATAACGTAAGGCTCATACAGCGTAGTGCACCGGTGTTGTGCTTAGGTACAGACCGGTTTTAAGCGCGTCAGGCTTGAGGGCATAAGGCCACAATTTTGAGAAGATTCGCTCGGGGGAGAGCTTTAAATATGATACCGAGCGGAGTCAGGCATGCAAAGCTCAGATTGCCTATCCTACAGACTTTATTGAGTTTGAACTATGGAGCAGGAGCCGATCTCTGGGATGACTGATGTGGAGCTAGATGATGATGGCTTCGAGGCCATGGAATACGCAAGCTTGCTTTCCTTACTCGAGTGTTGTACTTTGATAGCGTTTCTTACTTGCAGGGAACCTGAATTGGCCAGGACGTTTTCCCCAGGCTGGGAAATTTTACTGGAGATATGAAGAAGATTTCCAACCTAAGGCAAGGTCGGCCTAACCATGTCTACACTTTGGGGTGGATAAGGAAGAGGGTCAGATTGCTGACTTTGTCAGGGAAAATCTCCCCAGCGAGGTTTTTATAGGATAGGCATGGATGCGGTCTATGACAACCGTTTGATGGACTTCTCGGAGGAAGTGGACATTGGGTCTGAGTACTCCTACCATGCTGCGGCTGCTCTTACTTCGGCTCTTGCTTCTTCCGAGCCACCGTAGAGTCCAGACCCCGGCTCTTAGGTCAGAAGGCTTGTGGACTTGTAGTTTTTCGTTTTGAAATTTTCATATGTATGTTCGGTAAAAACTCGTTTTAAATTTATAATTACCGGAACACCCCAAGTGCAAGGCTCGTAGTAAAGGTGTTACCGGGTCGTCCTAAGGGAATCGAACGTCTATCGGATTAAGTACAGTTATTATATCGATTATGTCACAGATTACTACCTAAAACTAAGGTATATATTAATTATCATCTAGAAACTATGACTAGAAACAGAAAATAGCAGAAAATAGAACGAAAACGACACTGGACGGGCGTTCAATAATGTGGACGGGCGTCCAATAACGTTCTGGAAACAGAAAATATGCAGAAAACAGCAGGTAAAAGCTAGTGTTTTTAAAATAACTAAACTTAGCAACAAAAGTTGATACGAACGAATTTGGTTTATCAAATAATTAAAAGAACGGCAAGGCAACGAGAATCCACCAATCAACCAACCAACCCCAACTAGATTGTGAGCTAAAGGTACGATTTTTAGTAATGATCAAATCACGAATTCGATTAAATCTCTTTAATCAATTTCTAGGGTTTCGTTTTCTTTCTCAAGCAAAACTAAACTAACATGCATAACACGATCATGAGATTGTCTCCAAAACTCTACTCAATTAATCATAAACAATCTCTTGAATTATAATTAATTGCATCAATTGAAATAAATCACAACTTGAATCATATTCTCATATAAATTCAATCAGGAAAGCATTTCCATCGATCTCTCGATTCAATAAAACATAAACGATAAATCACAACATTCAATTGATGAAAAACCATAAATTTAACTCACTAAAGATGTAGCTAAAAATCCTCTAGTTGGCGTAGTTGTTGATTGGTTTCCTCCGTTGTCCCACCGCGAATTGCTTAGCCAACAATCATGTTGGTGATCATGATTGTTGGGATGGAAGAGTTCATCTTCGAGTTTACTCTTTTGGATGTGCGGCTGCTAGGGTTTTGAATGAATGAATAATGCGTATATCCCTCCTAGGGTTTAATACACGCTGCTATTTATAAGATTTTAGGTCGGCTAGGGTTAAGTCGGCCTTGGACGCCAGTTCAGAAGGGTAGACGCCCATCCAGGCTTCACAAAATTCATCGAGTCGGGCCGAGTCTTCTTGGACGTCCGTCCTATACAAAAATGGACGCTTGTTCGCTAAAAATCATCAAACTCTGAATCAAATATCTCCTCCTGGATGCCAGTCTGGAATAGTGGACGCTCGTCCACCTGGGACCTTTCTTCTTTGAATCGAATAAGCCTTCTGGACGCCCGTCCGTTGCTTTAAACGCCCGTCCACTGGACGGATGCAATGGACGCCAGTTCAGCCATGTAAACCTTCATGCCAATCTCAATTTTGCCATTAAATCCTCAAGTGGACATCTTTTAAGCTCCTTCTCAGACATGCAAGCATACCTACAAGGCGATAGAAACGAGCAAAGTGTAAAATCATACATAAATAAATAAAAACCACATAAATAGCTCGATTTTCACACTTTAATAAATTCTAAACCCATTCTTCCAATTTATCCTTTTAGCAAGTGATTTTCTATATAAAAAAAACACTAAAACATGGAAGATATTGTTGCGGAATAACTCGATATAAACCACAAAATTAGTCGTAAACAACTCCCCCACACTTAGACTTTTGTCCGTCCCGAACAAAACAATCAAAACTAGCTCACTTTCATGCAATCCACATAGATCCCCAACTCATGCAACAAAAGGTACAACAACTATAGCAAGTGATACCAACATAGAGATAGATTCGGTGTGTGTGTGACAAGCCCTTTTCAATCTTCACAATCCTCTCAAACAAATATCCTCTCACATAATTTTAATGACTATCCCAGGTATAGGAAGCAGTCGTTCCACACAAAGTCTTCCCGCACACTCAGTAGGATAATCCCTACAGCATATCATTCGGTTTATACTGGGTATAGGTTTAACGATAACAAAGTGTTTAATTTTTTTTTCACTTTCTTTTTTTCTTCTTTGACGCACATCAAAATGAGCTCTTACCCGTCATAGTAGAATAGGATGTTTCGGGATAACACCCTACCTTACTCAAATCATAGGGTAGCTTTTCCTGACTGCCGTGAGCTTTTGGTCATCATAGTGGAATAGGACATTTCGAGATAATGCCCTACCGCACTCAAATCATTAACCAGCTTTCGACACACCCATTTATTTATTATTAACTCAACTTTTTCAAAAACATTAGTTACGTTTCACTTATCACATTCAAACCTTCAGATATTCACAGTGCACGTTCTGAACTTAGGTGTTACTTCACTTTTACTATTAAGAACAAATCTCTCTAAGATAAATCACTAAAATAGTGAAAGGATACAGTTCAAAATTTTTGCTTCAATATCAAAGGCTTTCGTGAGTGTGAAATGAATACTATCTCAAATCAGTAAAAGCATGCTATAATTATCTCTCGAAGTCACATAAAATCATTGTCAAGAAACTACAACTAGCAAGCCATTTGTTTCAATTACATGCTCAAGATTTACAATTATCCAAGTTTACTTTGAAAAATTTTAAAATTGTCGAGAAAATCACATTTACTCATTTTCAGAAACATAGCATGATAACATACCCAATTTAGACACCCCCCACACTTAAATCACATTATGTCCTAAGAATGTGCAAATAAAAGAAAAGAATACTTAGCTGGTTTCAAAGTGGTTGTCGGGCTGTAGGTTGACAGTGGTCAGGCCGTAACATGAATGAACCGCTGCAGCTCGTATCACGAACAGACAACACTAAAAGTGATAACTGGAAAAAACCGCTCAACAGTATCTGCAACACTCGACATAGCATATAATCTCGGGGTACAAGGGGTATATGAGTAAACATGTAGGCACATAAAGAATTCACAAATAAGACAGGAATAACCAACACACAAATCACCATGGTTTTATTCCTAATGCCCTAAAAACTTAACTAAAAAGTAACTTAAAAGACTAGGCTGCCTCCTAGTAGCGCTTCTTTTATGTCATTAGCTTGACACAGATTTCAAAGTTAACCCGGATCGGGCCACTTCGGTTCGAGGCTAACCACTCCTCTGTCAGAATCAGAATGATTATGACGGAAATGGTTTTCTCCACAACAACAAGTCAAGTGCGTGAGAAGATCATGAAATTTTTCTCTCCAGACAACACTGACTCTTTTCTTCTTGTTCTTGTTTCTCAGATTCGGCTGAGGTATGCTAACAGGCTCAGGAGCAATGACAGAAGGAGCTGCAAGGTTAGGGGTAAGAATGTCATCATCCACTCCAAATAAGTCGGATGGAATCTCTTCACAAATAAACGACTCAACCGTTTCATTTCTCTGTTGAAAGTATAGTACTTCAGGCTTTTCCTTGGGTTGCCCAAAGTACTTCTTAATCCTGTGACCATTGACTTTGAACGGTTGATCGCCGTACCCTTTCAATGTAATGGCTCTACCAGGATGAACATCAAGAATCTCAAAGGGGCCAGACCATCTAGATTTAAGCTTACCAGCAAAAAGATGGAGCCTGGTGTTATACAGCAAAGCCATGTCTCCCACTTTGAATTCCCGATCTTTAATCTTAGCATCGTGGAGTGCCTTCATTCTTTCCTTACTGATTCTCGAATTCTCGTAGGCACGGAGTCGGAACTCATCGAGCTCGTTCAATTGCAATAATCTCTTTTCCCCACAAAGCTGGTTGTCAAAATTCAAGAATTTAATAGCCCAGTAAGCTCTGTGCTCAAGCTCGACTGGTAAATGGCAAGCTTTGCCATAAACCATTTGGAAGGGTGACGTACCCATAGGGGTCTTAAATGCAGTGCGATAAGCCCAAAGTGCGTCATCCAACTTCAGAATCCAGTTGGATCTATTGGAATTCACAGTTTTCTCCAAAATCCGCTTTAGACTTCTGTTGCTCACCTCGACTTGGCCTTGGTTTGGGGGTGGTATGGTGTACCAATTCTATGCTTGACACCATAGCTCTCAAGAATTTTATCCAGTGGTGCATTACAGAAATGCGAACCTTCATCACTGATAAGGGCTCTAGGACAGCCAAATCTAGTAAAGATATTCTTTTGCAAGAATTTCTTTACAAATTTGTGATCATTGGTTTGGGTGGCTATGGCCTCTACCCACTTGGAAACATAGTCCACACAGACCAGAATATATTTGTTAGAGCATAATGATGGGAACGGTCCCATAAAATCAATGCCCCAGACGTCAAAAACTTCACATTCCAAGATAGGCCTCAAAGGCATCTCCATCCTATTACCGAGTCTCCCTACTCTTTGGCATCTATCAACCTTTGCAAAAGGTTTCAAGCATCTTTAAACAAAGTAGGCCAGTAAAAACCAGCTTGAAGGATTTTTGTGACTGTCTTTGGTGCTCCGTAGTGCCCACCAGCGGGACCACTATGACATTGCTCCAAGATATCCAATTGTTCATGCTCCGGAACACACCTTCTAAGCAACCCATCCTTGCAGACTTTAAACAGATATGGATCCTCCCATACGAGATACTTTAAGTCACTGAAAAATTTCTTCTTCTCCTGATACGTCGTCTCTTCTAAATGCCCACCTGCTAAGTAGTTGACGTAATCAGCATACCACGGCCTCACAGTCTCTAGCTTCATCAATTGCTCGGTAGGGAAATCGATGCCTATTTCCTTGTGATTTTCGCCACCCTCATTTACTAGGCGAGACAGATGATCAGCCACAATATTTTCACTACCCTTCTTATCTTTGATCTTCAGGTCAAACTCTTGCAAAATTAGAATCCATCTAAGTAACCTTGGTTTTGCATCTGCTTTGTCCATAAGGTAGCGTAGGGCTGCATGGTCTGTCCAAACCACAACTTGAGACCCTAGAAGGTAACTTCTAAACTTGTCGATAGCAAAAACGACGGCTAAGAATTCCTTCTCAGTCGTGGTGTAATTGCATTGAGCCGGGTTCAAGGTGCGGCTCGCATAGTAAATGGGCCTCGAACTTTTTATCAATTCTCCGGCCTAAAACCGCACCCATTGCGTAGTTAGAGGCATCGCACATTAATTCAAAAGGCTTAGTCGAGTCAGGTGCGATTAAGATAGGGGCACTTATGAGCTTATCCTTTAGGCAATTGAAAGCTTCCTTGCATTTCTCATCAAACAAGAACTCAACATCATCTTTCGAAGGTTAGATAAGGGCTTGGCGATGGTGGAAAAGTCCCTGAATAAACCGCCCGTAGAAGCCAACATGACCTAGAAAACCTCGTACCCCTTTCACTTGTTTTCGGGTACGCCATCTTTTCAATGGCCTCTACTTTAGCCTTATCAACCGAATACCGATCTTGGACACCTTGTGTCCCGAACAATCCCTTCATCTACTAGAAAATGGCATTTCTCCCGTTAAGCACTAAATTCTTTTCAACACGGCGTTGAAGTACCATATCTAGATTTTCCAAGATCTCATCAAAGCTATCGCCATAGGCGAGAAGTCATCCATGAAGACTTCCATACATTTCTCCACAAGTCCATCGAAAATGGCCAACATGCACCGTTGAAATGTTGCCGGTGCATTGCATAACCCGAAAGGCATTCGCGAAAAGCAAAATTGCTCGATGGACACGTAAACGTAGTCTTCTCCCGGTCATTAGGGTCGATGTCTATCCGGAAGTAACCGAATATCCATCGAGGAAACAATAATACTTATGACCACTCGGTCTTTCAAGAAGCCTGGTCAATGAAAGGTAAGGGGAAATGGTCTTTGGCGGTGACTTCATTCAATCTGCGATAGTCAATGCAGACCTTGTAGCCAGTCACAAGGCGTAAAGCTACTTCTTCCCCCTTTTCATTCTTTTCCACGGTAATACCTCCCTTCTTTGGCACAACTTGGGTGGGGCTAACCCACTCACTTTCGGCGATTGCATAGATAATTCCCATATCTAACCATTTTATGACTTCTTTCTTGACAACCTCCTGCATGTGCGGATTCAGCCTTCGCTGAGGTTGTCTGACTTTCTTAGCTCCTTCCTCCGTCCGGATTTTATGCATGCACACATCGGGGCTGATTCCTCGGATATCACCCACTTGCCATCCGAACGCGAGGATGTTCTTTTCAAGCACTTTTATCAGCAGTGCTTCTTGATCGGGCTCGAGTTTTGAAGAGATGATCAAGGGTAACTTATCACCATCCTTAAGAAAAATGTACTTAAGGTGTTGCGGAAGCGGTTTAAGCTCCAAGTCGGTAGGTGGTTGCTCAATACTTTGGATTTTAAGGGGCCACCTTTTTCCTTATGGGCTTGAAGTGGTTGGTCGAAGAATACCTCATCTTCCCGAGGTATAACCCCGTAAATGTACTTGGATCACATCATCCATAGGGATCCTTCGTCGCACCCGCTTTCTCCTTCTTATGCCGGATCATCTTTCTCAACTCTTCTTCTTCTAGCTCCTCTCGCTAGCCGTTCCCAATCATCAACCTCCCAATGAGTAGTCTCTCTCCGAAATCCACTTCATCCCAACTACCCATCGTGGCTTCCTCTTCTACGGGGTTAAAGTCTTCCTGATGCAGCTCTTTGAAATCATCGTTCATTGCTGGGAATCTCCATGTTTCTTGTTCATTGACAGGCTCAGTGTGAGCAAGTTGTGAAGACGACTCGTCTTCCATTACGGCCTGTAATGAAACATAAGATGGTCCACAGTCAGCTTGATCTTTAATGTTTATAGCTTCGAAAACACATATCTCTGTTAGCTCTACCGCTTCTTCAGAGTTGGCATCTTCTTCGTCCTCATAAATTGCTTCAACGAACGAGATTTCTTCAATTAAGGTTTCCTCAGGACTTTTCCCTCGTGTGAAGGTAACCGATGTATCATTGACTCTAAGCGTAATCTGACCCTTACAGAAATCGATGAGGGCGGCAGAGGTGTCCAAAAAGGTCCGGCCTAGAATTAGGGGCATCTCTTTGTCAGGTGGATAGTCTAAGATAACCCAATCAGTAGGGAAAACCAAATGTTCAACACGGAGAAGAACATTAGCAACACAACCGGCTGCTGAGCGGCTAGATCGGTCTACCATCTGAAGAGAAATAGGGCGTTCCCGCATTCTTTTATCTAAACCGAGATTTTTGCAGACATTCAATGGCATCACATTTATGGAGGCCCCTGAGTCGCATAAGACATTTTGGAACATGTGGCCTTCAATCTCACAAGAGATTGAAGGTCTTCCGGGGTCACCTCGCTTAGTAGCAACTTTTTGTGAAACCATAGAGCAATCTTCTCTTAAAACTTCTTCCGCCATCCCTTGAAGCTTCTTCTTGCTTCCACAAACTTCCTTAAGATACTTAGAGCACTTGGGCATTTCGGTCAATACCTCGGCTAGGGGTATACTCACTTTGGTATCTCTAAGCATCCTCCTCACACCGTCATATTGTCTGTCATGACTGAGGGTATTCTCTTTCTTCTTCGGTGGATAAGGAAGGGCTTTATCATTGTTCATAGCTTGATTTTTTATGGCTTCGTCTTCCTTATCCTTCCATCCGACAAACTTTTCCTCCTCTTCTTTGTCGGGGTACAAACCACCGACTTTTCCTCATTTCTCTATCGAATCATTTTCATCACCCGAAGAATCATCATTAAGCTCCTCTTCACCGTTGCTTTCTTCGCATTTAACTTCGATTGCCCCCCCGAACTTATGGCGTCAGGAGGGGCTACTCGTTTCCCGACATCTTTCCGGGTCCCGCCGCTTACCACTTCTTAGAGTGACCTCATTCAACTCTTCGTTTCCATACTCCCATTGAGGTGTGATGGCAGTGCAAACATTGATATCTGCTTTAGGGTTTCTTTCGGTATAACTTGGAAGTTTACCCTGTGGTCTGCTTGCTTGTTGGTCTGCCATCTGACCAACCTGTCTCTCTATTGTCTTGACACTAGTAGCCAGGGTCTTCACCATGTCTCTTCGCTCATCAAACTTATGTTGAGGGACACAAGATGTGGTTTGGTTATGATGTTGGTTTTGATTCCAACCACCTTGAGGTCTTTGGGAGTTAGGATTGTGAGATTGATTAACCATCCCAGGAGGTGGTCTTTGATAACTTGAGCTGAAAGAAGGTTTGGAATTTGATGGGCCGGGTGGTGCATTGGCTTGATTAAGATTGGGACGTTGAAAGCCGGAATAATTCTGATTCTGATTGAAGTTTCTGAAGGTTTGGTTATGATTCTCCATTAAATTCACTTCCTCAGTCATCTCATTTCCTGCCTGCATTCCCGGGTAATTCACATCCGACGGCCCTTGTTGCCGCCGCATTTGTAAATCGGCTAGCCGCTTGCTAATTACTTCCATTTGAGCAACTAACACCTTAGTCTCGGAATTGCTCGCATCGATTCCTTCTTATTCCCACTAACATTGGTCTTCCTTGGAGTTGACCACATGTTATTCTTTGCTATAGTTTCGGCTACCCGTAAGCAAAGCATCATCACCTCCCCTAGGAATGATCCATGAGCGGTTGAATCTAGGAAGTCTCTATTTGGTTGAGAGACACCTCCGTAGAATAACTGCAGTAGCTCATGTCTACCGTATCCATGATTGGGGCACTTCCTCATCAACAGATTCTGTCTCTCCCATGCTTTCCCCACACTCTCACCATCAAGTTGTTCAAATGTGGCTATCTCCCTTTTCATGTCCATGATTGTCCCAGGTGAGACAAACTTGAGCAAATGCTCTTTTGACATCATTCCAGGTACGGAGAGAATGATGGGCTAAAGATTTGAACCAACGGTTTGCTTCACCCTTTAGAGCAAACGGGAAGAGTTTTAACTTGACAATCTCAGAATCAACACCAGGATAGTGGCCTGCTTCGCAGATTTGAACGAAGGTGGACAAGAAGTCATGAGGGTCTTCGTCAGCAGTGCCATGAAAAGAACTATTCTGGACCAGTCCTACCACTCCATTTTTCAGATCGAAGTTCACTTGCCCCATATCTGGAGGGCGAATAGGTCTATGCCCTTCCAGGAAGTCTTGGTCAAGATAGGGGGCATAGGGGTCCTAATTTAATTGGTTTAGCTGGTTTTGACGGAATTGTTGAAATTGATTATTTATTCCAGCTTGTTGATTCTGTTGTTGTTGTATTGCCTGCATCTGTTGAAGGATCAGATTCATTTGGGCTTGAGGGTCTGCATTTGGAACTTCGTTAGCCATAATGTCTGGATTAGGGAAGAGCTTTCTCCTGATAATATATCGCTCAGGTTTGGGATTAAAGATAAGAGGTCCCTTCTTACTCCTGGTTTGCATAAACCAGAAGAGCAAAACAGGAAGAAATCAACCTTAGGGTTGATGAGAACGAATGTAGAGAAGATTAGAGGGTTTTGGAGGTGAACGCTCGTTCAGGTCACTGAACTAGCGTTCAGAAGACAAATTGGGGGCAGACGGGCGTTCAGTATGAGTGAACGCTCGTTCAGAAAGTTTTTATTTTTTATTTTTTTATTTTTTTTATTCTTTTTATTTAGAAAAGATATAGAAACAGAAACAGGAAAAGAAACCTACCTACGAAAAGTTTAAAACAGGAAAAACACTAAGACGGTGAAAAAAAACGTGTTGAAATCTTCTAGCGCTAAAATGGAAGGGAAAACAGTGGATTTTGACCTCGAAAACGGTGTCGAACGGCCGTAGGCATTCTCCATGTCGTCGGCGTCGGAACGAGCTTTCCGAATTAGGGTCCTGCGCGCCAAACGGACACTCGAGCCGAAAGTTATGGCCAAAATACTGCCGACACAGAAAACCGCACTACGAAGAATCCGACAACCGTTACCGAATCCCCGGCAACGGCGCCAAAAACTTGTTCGGTAAAAACTCGTTTTAAATTTATAATTACCGGAACACCCCAAGTGCAAGGCTCGTAGTAAAGGTGTTACCGGGTCGTCCTAAGGGAATCGAACGTCTATCGGATTAAGTACAGTTATTATATCGATTATGTCACAGATTACTACCTAAAACTAAGGTATATATTAATTATCATCTAGAAACTATGACTAGAAACAGAAAATAGCAGAAAATAGAACGAAAACGACATTGGACGGGCGTTCAATAATGTGGACGGGCGTCCAATAACGTTCTGGAAACAGAAAATATGCAGAAAACAGCAGGTAAAAGCTAGGGTTTTTAAAATAACTAAACTTAGCAACAAAAGTTGATACGAACGAATTTGGTTTATCAAATAATTAAAAGAACGGCAAGGCAACGAGAATCCACCAATCAACCAACCAACCCCAACTAGATTGTGAGCTAAAGGTACGATTTTTAGTAATGATCAAATCACGAATTCGATTAAATCTCTTTAATCAATTTCTAGGGTTTCGTTTTCTTTCTCAAGCAAAACTAAACTAACATGCATAACACGATCATGAGATTGTCTCCAAAACTCTACTCAATTAATCATAAACAATCTCTTGAATTATAATTAATTGCATCAATTGAAATAAATCACAACTTGAATCATATTCTCATATAAATTCAATCAGGAAAGCATTTCCATCGATCTCTCGATTCAATAAAACATAAACGATAAATCACAACATTCAATTGATGAAAAACCATACATTTAACTCACTAAAGATGTAGCTAAAAATCCTCTAGTTGGCGTAGTTGTTGATTGGTTTCCTCCGTTGTCCCACCGCGAATTGCTTAGCCAACAATCATGTTGGTGATCATGATTGTTGGGATGGAAGAGTTCATCTTCGAGTTTACTCTTTTGGATGTGCGGCTGCTAGGGTTTTGAATGAATGAATAATGCGTATATCCCTCCTAGGGTTTAATACACGCTGCTATTTATAAGATTTTAGGTCGGCTAGGGTTAAGTCGGCCTTGGACGCCAGTTCAGAAGGGTAGACGCCCGTCCAGGCTTCACAAAATTCATCGAGTCGGGCCGAGTCTTCTTGGACGTCCGTCCTATACAAAAATGGACGCGTGTTCGCTAAAAATCATCAAACTCTGAATCAAATATCTCCTCCTGGACGCCAGTCTGGAATAGTGGACGCTTGTCCACCTGGGACCTTGCTTCTTTGAATCGAATAAGCCTTCTGGACGCCCGTCCGGTGCTTTAAACGCCCGTCCACTGGACGGATGCAATGGACGCCAGTTCAGCCATGTAAACCTTCATGCCAATCTCAATTTTGCCATTAAATCCTCAAGTGGGCATCTTTCAAGCCCCTCCTCAGACATACAAGCATACCTACAAGGTGATAGAAACGAGCAAAGTGTAAAATCGTACATAAATAAATAAAAACCACATAAATAGCTCGATTTTCACACTTTAATAAATTCTAAACCCATTCTTCCAATTTATCCTTTTAGCAAGTGATTTTCTATAAAAAAAAAACACTAAAACACGGAAGATATTGTTGCGGAATAACTCGATATAAACCACAAAATTAGTCGTAAACAATGTACGATTTGATTGAAGGAGTATTTCGTTAAGTTCTCAGCCTTAACTTTATTCTGAGCACTTCTTTAAGTACTTGATAATGGTAGAGGTAGAGGTATGTTGCCCCCTAGTATTCCATGCATTAAATTGTAGTTTGGATGGCATACTAAAGGTTTTGTCTTGCTTTTGCTCGGGTTTGTCCGACGTACAATGAATACGATTAAGTCCGTCTTGCGGACTTAAAGAGATTGGTTTGCGAACTCATTGAGTCCGATCGGCGGAGCTCTATTGAGTCCGACCCGTGGACTTTGGCTCGAGTCCGACTTGGGGACCTAATGAGCTTGTCCAACAAACTTTGCTTATGTAAGGGACCTTAGTTGGTCGGAGGTTTCCCGGAGGTTGAGGGAGGCCTCCGAGGAGTCTAATGTCAACATGAAGAAGACTACCGAGTCGAGGAAAACCCGAGGGGAGCTCGAGGGTGCCGTCGAGCTCGAAGACATGGAAATAAAGGCTTTCCAGTATCAGCTTTTGGTCAAAGAGGCGGAGCTGAATCCCGTGTCGGTCCAGTTGGATGCGGAGACAAAAAGTATGAGCAGGCCGTGGCCGAGCTCCAAACAAAGTTGTCTGAGCTGGTGAGGTATGTTTATCCCGACGAGCTGGGTCTATGGCAAGTGGGTGAAAGACTAAGGCAAGAGTGGACATTGTGTCTGTTGTTTCATCCTCGGCTCCTTCTTCGGAGCCACAGAATCCAACCCTTATGGTTTAGCTTAAAGGCTTTGTTATTTTGTTTTTGTTTGGTGAAGAGAAGTCGTTCTACTTGTTTTGAGTTGTTTGTTATTGTTGGTTATTATGTTGATGGGGTGTTGTCCCTCAGTATTCCATTCATTACTCTAAATTTTTGGATGGCATGCTTATGCTTACATAGTTGTATTTATGAGGTCGATCCCAACGCGCGGGTTCAGATATCTGTAAGCCTTATCAAGCTACTTGTTAATTTGAGTTGTCAGATTGTATCAACATTTAATAAAGTTCATTAAGGGGTGTGCTGCCCTGTATGCGACCCTGAACTTTCAGTACAATTAGTTTTATATTTAGCCTATGGCGAGCAAGGCTTAGGTCGAATTTGTCTTGCAGATTTGATTGTAAGTTGGTTCCGTACTGCGGAGCTTGGATATACTCTTGATGAGTTTTCTTAATCCGAAATTTTAGTCTCTTGAATGCTTTTAATAACTGGTAACTGGGATGTCTTGCCCCTCGGTATGCCATGCACTAACTTATAGTTTTTGGGTGGCATACTTGGTTGTTTGTTTGTTTCGAGCCTAGCCGGTAGACTTAATTAGTTTGGTCTTTGCTGATCATGTTGAGTCCGACCTGCGGAGCTCAAGTGTCAGGCTTAGCGTTTTGAGTGGAGTCCGCCCTGTGGAGTTCGGCTTGTCTGACGTGCAGACAATTTAGCGTGAAATTTTGTTTGATCCGCGTGGGGGGCGTGGATGTATGTTTTGGCGAGCTGAGTTATAAGTTTAACTGTCCACGCATGTTAAATATTTGCAGTTGGGTCGGATCTGTCAAACCTCGCGTGTTTTTTGCTGAGCTCGACTTGGCGGAGCTCAGGTATCATATTTTAAGGGAGTCAGAAAGATTTTTGACTATTTAAGTGAGTTTGAGCTTTTGATAAAAAAAAACATAATAGAACGAGTCAATATGACATTAAAATAGAGTTAAGGAGAACCTGATGGGGCGATGCCCTTATCGCGGGTTTGACCGCTTGGTGCATCAGAGGTGTTGACCGTGCCGATGTGGAGTTATTGGGCGAGCTGGGCCAGTTCGGACTGACTTCTCACATGAAAGTATTCGACGAGCAGGGCCAGGCTAGGGCTGACTTCTCGTTTAAAGGCACGGCGAGCAGGGCCAGGCTAGTGCTGACTTCTCGCGTGAAAGTATAGGACGAGCGGCGCCGGACTTTCCGGACTTTGTCGAGCTTGTGTTTGTCGTGTAATTTCAATAAAAGACTATGCATAATAGAGAGCAAAATAATAGTAAATTAACGTACCGTTTGCTTATTGGTGTAATCTGTCAGTGCCGAACTGAAGTCGGTCTTATAGAAGGCTCGCTCGCCGATGAGTTCCAAATATGCCGCCGACCTGAAGTCGGACTTACAGAAGGCTCACCCAAAGGCGAGTTCCAAATATGACGCCGAGCTAAATCGTACTTACAGAAGGCTCGCCCGAAGGCGAGTTCCAAATATGACGCCGAGCTAAATTAGACTTACAGAAGGCTCGCCCGAAGACGAGTTCCAAATATGATGCCGAACTAAATCAGACTTACAGAAGGCTCGCCCGAAAGCGAGTTCCAAATATGATGCCGAATTACTTTCGGACTTATAGAAGGCTCGCCCAAAGGCGAGTTCCAAATATGAGAAGCTCATCCGACTCTTTAGGTCGTGAGAGTTCCAAAAATGAGTAGGGTGGTCATCGAAGTTGTAGAAAAACCTGGTGAGAGCTTGTATCTTGAGAGCTGGGAGAGCTGGGGGAGCTCGGCTCGGATCATGGAGAGCTCGGGAGGTCGGCTCGGACGTTGGAGAGTTGAGGAGCTCGGGAGTTCAACTCGGACCTTGGAGAATAAGGAAGAAAACCCGCAGCTTATTTTGGTGTTACAGCAGCAACTCTCGGACGACGATCGGGCATCTAAACGGACTCCGATCGACACGAAATTTGGAGGGCTTGTTTGTACCTCCTTCTTCTTCAATATGAACGGTGGAAATTATGTTTTGTTGGTTCAATCTCTAGGAATTAACATTAGATCTGACTGCTGCGTTTTGGTGGTACAACAGCAGATTTACGGCGTTGATTAGGCACCGAGACGGACTCCGATCGGTATGAAATTTGGATGGCTTATTCGCCCCTCTTCCTTGTTGAATATGAACGGTGGAAATATTTTTCCAACGGCTCAATCTTTGGTAATTATCCGCCGATGTGACTGCTGCGTTTTTTGGATGACATAGCAGCAGTTGCAACTTTATGGCAACGATCGAGCATCAAAACGGACTCCGATCGTCACGAAATTTGGAGAGATTGTTCATCACACTTTTGTCTTCAATCTGAACGGTGGAAATTGTATTTTGACGGCTCAATATCCGGAAATGGGCCGTAGATATGACTGCGTTTTTCTGTTGGATTCTGGAGCTTTTCATTGGATTATCAAGCAAAGAGGCCCTCCTTCTAGCGCCATTTGATGATGCAAAAAATCATCGGGGTAAACTTCTAGGGTTCTTTTCTTGGTGATAACCTAAGGATGCTCCTAGAACACAAAGAACGATCAAAGATGGGGGTGATTTGAGATGTTTTAGACTGCACTTGAGATGTTGTGTCTCAAGCTGCCTACGTATCCAATGCTGGGATTGGAATCAAGTATTCGTAGTTCCTTAGGGATGGTTTATATAGAGGAGAGTTATGCCCTAAGGCGGCGTGGGCCTTTTCCTTGTTGGGCTTGGATTTCCGTGTTCCCTAAGAAAAAATAAGGATTATTTGATCTCCTTGATTGTAGGAGATAATTACGGTATTCGAATATTTGTATTAAGTGATAGAGTTTGGAGCCTTTATGGCTCAGGATTCTTTCATAGTTATCTGTTTATCATAAACGTGGGGAAAACGATGAGGAATTGGCTCTGTCCGTCTTAGGTGGCCCGAGCCGGACTGGTTCGGCCAACCTACAGGGGTCGGGGAGAATAACCGAGCTGTCACGAGCTCGGAGTCTTGTGTGTAGAAAAGGGGGAGCCTGAGAGAGACCTAGGTATAGAACGGAGATTAGCCGGAACACAAAGATCGACCGACCTTAAGAGGTCGGGCACTGGGTCCGGACTTAGTCTCGAAGAGTGGAGGTCGGTGCTAGGCACGGTCGACCTGGAAGGGATGGATCCGAGCAGCCGGACTTACTTCAGCCCGTCTACTGGGTCATCTGTCACTATTTCTCTCTCCCTATTTAGTGTTGAGCCACTAGAGAGGTGCCACGTGGTAGGCCCCTTTCTGGCATCATCAAACAGTTTTTCTTCTTTTTCTTAGAACAGTTTAATTTTATTTGTCATACTTGGGTTTTCCTTGTTTTTGTTTGTTATAGGTGCGGCGTGATAGAGGGTGTGACAAAATCACAACGGTATAAAAATCGTCCAAAACGAAGTCCGTATGAAAAAACGACAAACTCAAATTCAGACGTTCGGAAAAAAAAGAAATATTATCCAACTGTTTCGGGATCCCGACTTTTGTGTTTAATGGAATTGAGGTCCCAGCATTTTATTTTCTTCCGTCCGTTTGCTTCTTTCAAATAATTGGGAAAAAAAAGAAAGAAAAAAGGGCAATGCAGCAGCAACAGGCGTGGATCATTTAATGAAGGGGCCCGCATATGGAATTTACAGAATGGAGGGCCGGCCTTTATTTACGTGAATTTTCAGAACTAGGTCATTCATTCGAGCTCGAATGATCCCAAGAGCTCGAATGATCCTAACAAAAGCAGAATGATCCCAAGAGCTCGAATGAATGACCTAGTTCCTCTCCTAATAGGGTCGGATATTTATTTATTTATAAGTCACCTAGATCAAATTTCAACATATAGTTTTGATACCACAATTTTATTTTTTGACTGCAGCATTTTTTCTTCTTTTTCTTAGAACAGTTTTATTTTATTTGCTGCAAGAATTCACTTAGAACAACAATAAATTTTCTTCCGTTATTTTGCGATTGGAACACCACGAAGTGACGATTTGATTGGTGAATTGCTTCATTCTTTCTATTGGTAATTTTATTTATCTTTTTATGATGCATATTATTTATTTCATCTTTGATTTCGGCGATTTTATTATTGTTATTATGAGTAGCTAAATTTGTTATAGCTAGATTATGTGATGGAACTACAAAATTAATGCCTAAACGATGATCTAGGGATGAGTAGAGCTTAAAAATTAAATCTTTTGAGTTGTTGTGTCCTAAAATTTGATCTTAATGCTTGAATTAATTTGATCACTTGATTCATGATTCCACACACGAAATTTATAAATGTATTTTGCGAGGGAGTGTGCGAACTAGAGTTTTAGGATTGCCATGCACGAACTAGTCGAGTTTTTCGCAGTTGTTCCTTGGTAAGGTTTTTCTAGCTAAGCCGTGAACTCGGTGGATGCGGAGCGTCTCATTGTGTTTCATCATATTAGGTCAATTAAATCCCATAGAAGGGACTGTTGAACCGAGTAGGGTAACTAGGTTGTGGTATTAGCGCCTAGGGACCAGTTTAGGAGATTGCACCCACAACACATTCACTAGAAGCTATTGGTTGGCTGGTAGGTTAAGGCTCGTCCCTAGTGATTCGGTATAGGTGTTGAGAGTAGTGTTCCTGACCATAGTTTAGCTGTTCTGTTTATCATATCTTTTAAAGTACAAGTTTTTATTTTCTTAACAACAGTTAATTATTTCCACCAATATTTGTGAGCCTGAACTAGATACGAAATTGATTGTGATACTTGATTGATTCCTCGTGGGATACGACCTTACTCGCCGCTATAGTTCTTCCGAACCAGTACTCTGCCGGTTAAAGTTGGACGTCACTGTTTTGGCCATCAGGCATTTCCACTCCGGCGGCTCTTTCGGCTCTTCCGAAGTCCATAGATTTGATATTTTTGAAGGGCATCTCCACCCCAGCGGCTCTTTTAGATCTTCCGGAGTCCATTAGTTTGTAGATTGATTCTGATTTTGGTTGAAGAGTGAATGTGATATCGGCCTCCAACTTGGATTGATATTGTGGATCTGCATTCAAAGTAGATGTAGAATGGATACCAAAAGAAATAAATAATAGATGCTATATATATGAGATTATTTATTTAGTATGAAATAAACCGAAAACAAATGGACTAAATAAAAAATAATAATTATGGCATGGATATATATATTTTGGCTACATGAAAAAAAAATGGAACGGAAAGGATATTGTATGGTGTGAAAAAATGGAAATAACATGACGCAGGTAAAAGTTTTCTGGGGTACTCTTTTTTTTTCCCTCTTTGGTACTCTTTTCTTCTTCTTCTTTTTTTTTCTTTTTCCTTTTTTGACTCGATGATGGGATTATGGAAATCCACTGGATTGTAATGGGTGCATGGTGCGACTGTGAGTAAAAAAATTAATCTAGCATGCCGTTTAATTAGCAGTATACGCAAAAACGAAAACAGTAAACATAAAACAGAAAACTTATAGACTGAGGGGAGTGCAGCACTCTGTCCTTAAGACGTTTTTGCGCCGGTTATATGCCCACGGTTCTCACAATCGTCTCCCAAAATACAACAGTCTTTTCCTTTTATCCAAAACGGCACTTCAATTGAACAAAAGACGGCGAACTGATTGTGTTCTATAATCTCTTCAATTTAACTCAAAGTGGATGAACAGAATTTTAAATATGCAGTCAATTTTCCTTTTTTGTACCAGGAAAGTCGTCTTTTTTTTTCATTGTGTAGGGCCATATTTATAGGATGACAACATTTTAAATGTAAAACTTGGGGAAAGGACACGGGAAATTTTTGGGTGGTGTGTCCGCACCGTGCGGACACGCCTATTTTCCTTTTAAAACACGGATGTTTTACAGAGTGTTTTGTATTTTTAACTTTTTCTACCAAAACACGGGTGTTTTTAGAGGGAAATAGACGTGTCCGCACGGTGCGGACACGCCATCCAAAAATTTCCCAAAGGACACACCCTTTCTTTATTGAGTAGTGATACATCCACTACTCTTTCAACCACAACATCTTACACAACACAATCAACATCACATATTCTGTTGGAACCCACCACAAAAAATAGTTGATCATTTTGATCAAAGGCCACCACACATGTAGTGGTTTGTGCACTACACACAAGTGTAGTGCACATGTCATTTTCCTTCTTTATTTCCCAAACTTTGCACAGTTTCACTATTTCTTAAAAGTCATGTCTCAAAACTAGACTTGACTTTCGTGACCAAACTTTTCCATCGAAGGAAACAATCCTGTGCATAAAATATTATTCCCAAGAAGAAATAAAGCATATATATAATAATATCATTATGTCATCTTTAAATTATAATTTCTCATTCACCAAACAGATAAATTTGGAAGGTTAAATAATATATAATCATTTATTCGGATATAGGCGTCTCTTAATCCATACAAGTGATCACCGACATATTATTTCCAACAATCCCCCACATGAATGAGAAATTATGACTTCCCCCACATGAATGCAATGTTGATGCATATGCAATGCAGACTCTGAAGAGATTACAGGCAGAAATCTATTGCATCGGGAGAGGTGGTTTGCGGCCTTGAACCTTCCGTAGTAGAGTACCATCGGACATACTCGGCTAAGCAGTGAACTAGGTCTTGAACTGCTCAGACTTTGGTGTATGCCTAGACAACGATACCTACACAACAGATCTCCTAACATTCTCGAGGTTCTCATGGTTGTGTCCATTTTGGCCCCGGACATCTTGGTTTCAGAAAGTGTCTTAGAGAATTCAAGCCTTCAAATTCTCATAGAAGCGGCCCCACTTCACACTTACATAGGTGACCTCCTATAAAGAGTACTCTGCAATACCCCACTTGGCTTAACCATAGTATAGGAGTCAATAAAAGTTTTAGCTTAACCTAACATAATCACAGAAAGCTCTTTTGTTATTAACAGAATGGGTAAGTGCTCACTGTCCCTCATAACTTAGTTGTCCCTTTTGAACCATGATCTTGGGATCTCCAGTCAGCATGGTTGGGTTACCATCACAAGGGAGCATGCGTAATAGGCTTCAGTCCCATTCCGTTTGTCAAAATTGACATCCGATCTCTAGCTAGACCTTTTGTAAGCGGATCCGCAAGATTATCCATCGATTTTATATAATCAATGGAAATCACTCCATTAGAGATCAATTGTTTTATGGTATTATGTATCCGTCGTATGTGTCGAGACTTACCATTATACATACTACTTTTTGCCCGTCCTATCGCTGACTGACTATCGCAGTGTATGCTAATAGCAGCGATTGGCTTTGGCCAACAAGGAATATCCTCTAAGAAATTACGAAGCCATTTCATCTAAACCAGCGGTTCGTTTGAGTAGACACTACTACGTTTGAGAAGAAAATATCCTCTAAGAAATTACGAAGACACTACTTGTAGACTGATACCACTGTTAGTAATATCATCCGCAACGGAAGCGATTTAAGGATCTAGATCTATAAATTACACGTAATAAAATAACTAGATCTACTCTACAAGGGGTTGTAGAACATACCTCTTGGATCTCAAAATCCAAGTAGAAGAACTGCAATAGGAAGAGTAAAAGAAGATGTGAAGAGCACCACGGTCTTCCGTACGTGTGATCCAAGCAACTCCCGGTGGAAGGAAATTCTCGTCTCGAATCCTCCCGATATGCTACCCGGAAAAACCTCCAAGATTTCCCCTTTTTCTCCCCTTGGCCGAAAATTTTCTTCTCCTCTCTAAAAGGTAGAAGTTGAAATTTCTCTAGTGTATTAGGCTTGGGAGAACTCTCTTTATATAGGAGAGTAATCCTTGTCCTCCAAGGATTTTATTTTGTAAATAAATAAATCCAATAAATAAAAGATAATCCCATAATATTCTAGAACAAATCTAGAATAATATTTATCTTTATTTCTTACCATAAATATTTATCCAATAAATATTTTGTGCACATGTCTTAAAACAATTTCTTGTTTCCTAAAAACATGCTCTTGGCCGAAAATTGCATTGACCTAGTCAATATATAATTTTCGGCCCCAACACTTATTTTGTCAAGATTATGAAAAATGTCTTTTTCACATATTTAATTATTTAGCCCAACTAATTTAATAGTTCACTAAAAAATTAATTCACATATCGTTTTAATTAAATTCTAATAAAACTAAATTAATATTATTAGGATTCGACGTCCGAGAATAGCTATGCTATATTAGAGGCACGTCGGGGACCATGGACTAATAATCAGTGGCTCCGATAAATCAAATAAATAATTATCTTACGAACAGAATAATTATATTCGATAAATCAATCACAGGAATATGCCACCATAATCCCGTGACTGCACTCCTCCGATTATAAGATTATATTTATCTCCTCACGAGAATGATAATAAGCGTCCATTGATATAATCATTACATATGGATTAATCCTCCATAGATTGTTCCTTCTAAATCGGGAAGTTACCGTTAACCCTTTAGAACCTCTTATCTTTATTTACCATTAACCCCCTAGTGATCAATTAATTCATACAACTCACTGGTAGCTAATCAGTGTAATATGAACTCGTACGATCGATCGGTTTCTAGGACTAACAAATAAGGAACTCGTCTATCTACTTCCATAAATGGAAGGAATGGATTCCGTATCCGTGATAACACGACTACTCACTCAATCCAAGATACAATGCCAAGATGGGGTAATTCAGATCACAGACTCAGTGTAATCCTTAACCGTCAAGTCAAACCTCATACTGATTCAAGCAGTTGACTGTGATCACCTCAGGATTAAGATATATCCATAAATATGATCATCTATTGATTCTACAAGACTTCTCGATTACGGAATTATATCGTAAACTCTAATCAAATCGGTCCATCCCTATATGATATATCTATCATATATAAATGCCCCACTAGGTTCTCTTAACTTAAAGTCCGGATAAGACAATCACACCTATTGTGTTCTGGGCACATTAATAGCACGTTAAAGGAGAGACCCGATACTCTCGATTAACTTCACTACGGGCTAATTGTATTTTAAGTACATCTTCACTAACTCAATCCTCCAGTGTATATCCCATACACTGAGTTAAGTGATTACATAAACGATATACATTAGGGTTTTCTGTAGTGTAAATACTATTGTCACATCGGTGAATATGAGAATAATAAATATGAATAATAATATCATTTCATTTATTAAATAAAACAATTATAAAATTGTTTTTCGGGCATCACACCTAACAGGAATATCCTCTAAGAAATTACGAAGCCATTCTGCTTCCTCTCCAGCTTTATCCAATGCTATAAACTCAGATTCCATTGTAGATCGAGCTATGCATGTCTGCTTTGAGGATTTCCAGGACACGGCAACACCACCAATAGTGAACACAAAACCACTGGTAGACTTTGAGTCTTTTGAATCGGATATCCAATTTGCATCACAGTACCCCTCTAGTACTGCTGGATATCTCGTATAATGTAATCCAAGATTCATTGTGTATTTTAAGTATCTTAAAACTCTATCAAGAGCTTTCCAATGATCTTCACTCGGATTACTCGTGAATCTACTCAATTTATTCACAGCACATGCCCAGTCTGGTCGAGTACAATTAGTAATGTACACCAGACTCCCTATAATCTGTGAGTAATTCAATTGACGTACCGGTTCACCTTTGTTCTTGACTAAGTGCGTACTTAAGTCAAGTGGAGTTTTCAGAGGACGTTTATCAAACACATCAAATCTTTTAAGAACAGATTCCACATAGTGTGACTGTGATAATACAAGTCCATCAGATGTTCTAGAGATTTTAATCCCTAGTATGACATCGGCAACTCCCATATCATTCATATCAAAATGTTTTGTCAACATTCTTTTAGTTCTCACGATTATATCATGATTACTACCCATGATCAGCATGTCATCCACATATAGACATACCATCACGTATGCATCAGGTGTGTTCTTAATATAAACACACTTATCACACTCGTTAATTTTAAATCCATTTAACATCATTACTTTGTCAAACTTCAGGTGCCACTGTTTTGGCGCTTGTTTCAGTCCATACAAGGACTTAATGAGTTTACACACATTCTTTTCCTGACCATGAACCACAAACCCTTCTGGTTGTTCCATGTAAATTTCTTCCTCTAACTCACCATTTAAGAAGGCGGTTTTTACATCCATTTGATGGATTTCTAGATTATACAATGCAACAATTGCAACAAGAACCCTTATAGAAGTGATTCTTGTAACTGGTGAGTAGGTGTCAAAATAGTCGAAGCCTTCTTTCTGTCGATAGCCCTTAGCTACTAACCTGGCCTTATACTTGTCAATAGATCCATCCGCCTTTAATTTTTTCTTAAAAATCCACTTACAACCGAGTGGTTTATCTCCAGGTGGAAGATCAACCAACTCCCAAGTGTGATTTTGCATGATGGATTCTATTTCACTGTTGATAGCTTACTTCCATTACGGAGCTTCTGGACTGGACATAGCTTCAACATATGTCCTTGGATCATCCTCTACCATGTAGGTGAGGAAATCTGGACCAAAGGATATAGATGTCCTAGTTCTTTTACTGCGTCTTAACTCCTCGATATCTTGAGGGTTTCTTTCAACAACATCATATGTTCGTTTGCTGGAACTAGAACCTTCTTTCTCTTTATCTTTGCAAGGAAAAATCTCTTCAAAGAATACTGCATTCCTTGACTCAATGATCACATTTTCATGTACATCAGGAATGTCTGACTTGTGAACCAAAAACCGATATGAACTACTGTTATTTCCATATCCAATAAATATGCAGTCAACTGTTTTAGGCCCAATCTTGACTTGTTTAGGTATAGGTATTTCTACCTTTGCCAAACACCCCCACACTTTAAAGAAATTGTAGGTACGCTTGTGGCCTTTCCACAATTCGTATGGAGTCTCATCCTTTTTCTTTGAAGGGATTCGATTTAGAATGAAGTTAGCCGAGAGGATAGCCTCCCCCCGCAAGTTCTGGGGTAAACCCGAACTAATCAACATAGCATTCATCATTTCTTTCAGTGTCCTGTTCTTACGTTCAGCAACACCATTTGACTGGGGTGAATATGGTGCAGTAGTTTCATGAATAATGCCAAATTTTGCACAAAATTCATCAAATGGTGCATCGTATTCTCCACCACGATCACTACGGATTACCTTAATCCGTTTGCCAAGTTGATTTTCAACTTCAGTCTTATAATTTTTGAATGCATCAAGGGCCTCATCTTTGCTTCTCAGCAAATACACATAACAGTATCTTGTGCTATCATCGATAAAAGTAATAAAATACTTTTTACCGCCTCTGGTCTGCACAAACTTTAAATCACAGATATCACTGTGAATTAAATCCAAAGGTTCCGTATTCTTTTCTACCGTTGGAAACGGTAACTTAGTCATCTTGGCTTCAACACATTCTTGACATTTATGATTTGGATAAAAACTTAGATTAGGTAGAAAATCATAAATGTCAAGAATGTGTTGAAGCCAAGATGACTAAGTTACCGTTTAGGTAGAAAATTTAAATTCATCATTTTTACGTACAGATCTATAATTTACATGACCTAATCTACCATGCCATATACAAGAAGATTCAATCATATATGCAGATGTTAAAGCCTCATTATTAGTAGCCTTTGGTAATATAGTGACAACATTCAACTTGAACATTTCATCAACCAAATAGCCATTGCCAACAACTACTTCATTCTTTAAAATAATTATTTTACTATCAACAAAGATTAATTTAAAACCATACTTAACTAGAAGTGAACCCGAGACAAAATTCATACGTATATCCGGTACATACAACACATGATTGAGGGTAAGTTCTTTCCCTGAACTTAATTCAAGAATTATTTTCCCTTTCCCCTCAACTTTTGCACTAGAAGAATTTCTCATTAACAAATGTTCGCCGTCTATTGGTTTGTAGTCGTGAAACATTGTTTTTATGGCACATACGTGACTGGTAGCACCAGTGTCTATCCACCAATCACTAGAATTCCTACGGTGTTGCATTCAGATATTACCGAAGATACATGCATTTTATGCGTTTCAACAACAACAGAAATTTAAATATAAATTGAAGATGTTTGGCACACGCCGCATAATAAATTGTATTACATTTAGTAAATACGACCGAAGAAATTTGACACACCGTTTAGGAATAATATGTCAAAATAAAATTGCAAGTAGAAATTAACATGCAGAGTAAATCTTTCAGTAGCAAAATAATGACCCAAAAGTGTTTCAACTTGTACACATATGACAATAACAAAATATATGTATCCAGAGAAATATATATACTCAAGTTCTTGTTTCCGTATTTTTCCTACTGTATCAAAATTGGATCTTAGGTTAACCGACAGCAATTTTTTTTTTCTCTGTTATTAAATACCACTGAATTCCCAGAAGGACAAACGACATGTAATTCAAAAAAACGTCTTAAGATTATGAGTAAAAAATTTAATCTAGCATGTCGTTTAATCAGTATACGCAAAAACGAAAACAGTAAAAATAAAACAGAAAACTTATAGACTGAGGCGAGTGCAGCATTCTGTCCTTAAGACGTTTTTGCGCCGCTTATATGCCCAAGGTTCTCGCAATCGTCTCCCAAGATACAACAGTTTTTTCCTTTTATCCAAAACGGCACTTCAATTGAACAAAAGACGGCGAACCGATTGTGTTCTATAATCTCTTCAATTTGACTCAAAGTGGATGAACAGAATGTTTTTTTTTTTTTGACGAAAATTCAAAATATATACATTTGGCTAAAAATAGTTTTTTTTGTATACCCCTATTTTTAAGTCTTACAAGCATAACCCTCAGTAGGACGGGCAATTTGGCATTCAGGACGGGGTATAATGTCATGAGGACGGGTTATTTTTCATTGAGGTCGGACTAAAATAACACGCCCTCAATAAATTTTCTCACTCGGTCGTGTTAAAAAACCCGTCCTGAATTTTATTTTATTTTATTATTATTATTATTTTTTTTTTTTGCAATGGTACGACATTTTAGTAAATAATTCCTCTGTGAATTACGATTTTTTTCAGAACTTCGAACATCTTTGTTATCGGTGATTGTCCACCACCTTATCGGAAATGGTTTTGGCAGCTTTACAGAATTACAGAGTAGGACTCCGCTGTGCTTCACACCAAACTTCATTGCGGGAAGCAAACCTACCCCGAAAAGGCATCTTTCTACTAAACCAAAGAAATCATCTGCTCGAAGCAGCAAGTTGAAGCTTGAAAAACCTGTTATAGGATCTTCTGGTGGTGGAGAAGCCACCACTTATACCTGCTTGCCTCCTAGAGATGATTTTTACATGCACCTTTCAGGATCTTCCATCAGGGAAGTCAAATTATCTGAGTCCTCTCCTATTAACGCACCAAACGGCCATAAAAATGCTGGAAATGGATACGAATTCCAGGCCGAAAACGATGATGTTAATGAGAAATTTGAGCTCTACGAAGTGGGTTCTGATTCAGATTACGAAACCGATGTTGATTTTGATGATGGGGTAGACGAAATTGTTGATTTTGGCGTCACAGGAAATGATGAGGGCAAAGGGCTTTGTTATTGCTTTGTTATGAACGGTTCGATCTAAAATCGTAATTCACAGAGGAATTATTTATTAAAATGTCCTACCATTGTAAAAATTAAAAATTAAAAAAAAATTTCAGGACGGGTTTTTTAGCACAACCGAGTGAGAAAATTTATTGAGGACGTGTTATTTTAGTCCGACCTCAATGAAAAATAACCCGTCCTTATGACATTATACCCCGTCCTGAATGCCAAATTGCCCGTCCTACTGAGGATTATGCTTGTAAGACTTAAAAATAGGGGTATACAAAAAAAACTATTTTTACCCAAAGGTATATATTTTCAATTCCCCCCCTTTTATTTTTTAAATATGCAGTCAATTTTCCTTTTTTGTACCAGGAAAGTCGTCTTTTTTTTTTCATTGTGTAGGGCCATATTTATAGGATGACAACATTTTAAATGTACCACTTGGGGAAAGGACACACCCTTTCTTTATTGGAAAATGATATGTGCACTACACATTTGTATAATGCACAAACCACAACATGATGTGTATCATTGATTAAAGTGATAAATTATTTATTGTGATGGGTCCCAATAAAATATATGGTGTTGATTGTATTATGTAAGATGTTGTGATAGAAAAAGTAATGAATGTATCACTACTCTTCTTTTTTCCCAAACTTTGCACAGTTTCACTATTTTCTTAAAAGTCATGTCTCAAAACTAGACTTGACTTTTGTGACCAAACTTTTCCATCGAAGGAAACAATCCTGTGCATAAAATATTATTCCCAAGAAGAAATCAAGCATATATATAATAATATCATTACGTCATCTTTAAATTATAATTTCTCATTCATCAAACAGATAAATTTGGAACGTTAAATAATTTATAATCATTTATTCAAATATAGGCATCCCTTAATCCGTATAAGTGATCATCGACATATTATTTCCAACAGCGACTTGATCTGACGAAGAAAGTATGGCATAGATGTAGGTATTTACCGTATTTACAGCGACAAGTTTTTTTTTTTTATTTTTTATTTTTATGAACAGATATGGACTTTGGCTAAAATGAATCTGAGGTTAAAAAGAAGGGTTTATTTGGTTTTACGCGCATCACGGAGGCTGCAATGATTTGGGATTTGGTGATCAATGGTAGCCTAGTAATAAATTGGCAAAAAAAAAAGGAAATAGTTTAATACATGAAAAAGATAGGGTTAACATTTAATAGCGGAACAAGTATCGTGCGAGGGTTCACAAATGTTAAGGTGCTCGAACCCCGCCCCTGGCTCAGATACCATGAAGAAAAACAGAATACCGGAAAAAAATAGTAGAATGAATGAACTGATGTTTTTATTGATTGATCAATCAAATGTTACAATGGTTCTCCTTATATAGGAGTACACTGAGACAAAAGATAGTCTTATCCTAGATTAAAAAATAAATTTAAATCTAATATCAAATCAAAGATAAAACTTTTATTTAAAGACATTTATCTATAGCAAAATTTATCTCTTTTTGACATTTATCTACTTCTTTTAAATTTTGTCTTCTAGCACTAATCTAGAATGAGTAGTACCTCTCGAAACAACAATAGTTGGGAACGCTATTTCTCAAGTATAAGTCCACAAAATAGCGAGACGAGGTTAAATCTCTCCATGTTTTGCAAACAATTGTCTTTTTTTGAATTAATAATATATTTTTCTAAATTCTATTATAATAATACTCGATAAAACTTGTAATTATTTCGAGTCAAACTGTAAAATACCTGAGTTTGACTCGTTAATCTCGATAAATTGCTTGAGTTCGACTGGTTCAGTCAAATCATATGTGAGCAAGTTTTCATGAGGCAAACATCTAGATGCTCGTGAAAGGCTCGAATTGTTTACACCCCTAGTTCAAATCATATTAATTTTGAATTGTTGAAGATTTGACTATGTAAATGCCCGTTTTTTAAATTCGAATTTGTGATAACGGTCCGAAATGACAATTTTTGTTACTATCCTCTAATAATTCAAATTATTTTTTACTCGATAACTTCGATGTAAAAATCGAGCTTGGCATGAGTTTTTAAAATTTTCTTGAATCTCAGAATGTGTTTGAGTTTATTTTATTTGCTTGACTCGTTTAGATCAATACTCGTTCGGCTCGACTCGTATACGTACCTAATTGAGTCGAATCGATTTTGAATTCAAGCTAATTTGAACCGAACTAAATCATAGTCTGGCTCGAGCTGATTACGAACAGCTTTTAATCTTAGAGCATATACAATAGCTTCAAATAACACATTGTGAAAGACACTTTTTCCACTATTCCCATTGTGACTCAAAAAAAAAAGTATACAATAGCTTCAAGTTTCATGATGTGATTGTTTTGGTTGGGGATGGGGTTGTGGTTCTTCCCACTTTCCCTTCCACAAAAAATTAAACAAGAAAGAAAGAAAGGCTATTGCAAGATGCATTAGGAATGGAATTGGAATGTGATGATATGTTGATGCCATGTGGGATGTTTTGTTTCTTTCAATGTAAAATGCCATTGTAAAGAGCAATTGCTATTGTACATGCTCTTAACATAGTTCGCTGCCATAACCTCAAAATTAAAGCTGCCATTTTTGGGCGGAAAAAAAGCTTGAATTTCACCACTGTGAAATCCAAAATTTGATAGCACGACATGGGACAGAACACAGGAGGGGTTAATAGTAAAGGCAAAAAACATGAGCCGAAAAGAGAGGACAAAGAAGACGAGCAAGATGAAGATCATGATCAAGACGACGACGTTGAGGAAGAACATGAACATTCTTCTTGCAAGCCTACTGCCCCTTCTGCGAATCAAAAGGTTTGTTAATTTTTAATTTTCTGTGCAATTAATTATTATGCTGTGATTCAGTAGACGATTGGGGGCCTGAGTCCTATTCTTGTAATAACAGGAGAAATCAGAGGTGGAATTGGAACTTAAGCTGTTGGAAGCCTTTGAAATTTATCCTCCTACCAAATTACAAGGTATTCTCCCCTCATTTCTTGCTGTATTTTGATTATCTATATTTTTGTTTCTATATCAAATTTTGGAAGAGTATTGAATTGGTAAATTATCTGTTACCTTATGCTTACTCTGGCAAGGGCAGGGTGTTTAGATTGGGGGTGTACACGATTCGAGCCGAATCAAACATTTAATATAATGTTCACTTTCAAGATCGAACTCAAGCTAGAGAAACTCGAAAAAATATTTGAGCTATAAAGTGCCCGAGTTCGGCTCGTTCATATACAAAAGAACATATATATTTCATGTAAAATATAATAATGCTCGATAAAACTCGTGAGAATTATGAGTGAAGCTTTAAAAGGTTGGAGTTCAACTTGTAAATTTAGACGAACTACTCGAATTCGGCTTGAGTTCGCTTAAACCAAATAATGAGCGAGCAATTCGCACCGAGCATCGAACTCGCTCATGGACGGTTGACTCGTTTACGGACTTGAGGCTTTCTTCGATTGCCTTTGGAGGGCTCAATCGTGAAGGTTAAGTTGCAACAGGTGTATAGGACCCTTCACTAGTTCACGTTAAGGGTGGCCTTAATGAGAGGTTTGAGGCCGCCCTCGAAGCTAAGCCATATGTTCGGATCTTGACCCCTTACATAACAGGTAGGTACAAATGGCTTCCACATCGAGGCCTCATAAGGGGCTCAAGTTACGATGACTTGAATGCCTCGAGTTTCTAACAGATTTGCAGGTACATTCAATCATTATAGATTGGAAAGCTCAAAGTTCTCTATTTCATGGAAGATTTATTCGAGGGGCTAGACAATGTTACTTGAACGAAGTGAATGAATTCGTGACTAGACAAATAAATTTCTTCTTAAGATTCGCAACGACGCTACCTTTGATTCAATAAGTTGTTGTTTCTTCTTATTATTATTTATTCTGCATTGCCAAAAACGACCTCGTGTTCAACTGTTTGGGTGTTGCCGGGATGCATAAACACTCTGTTCTTTGGGGCTGATTTAAGCAACCTTACCGTTAAGTCGTACACTTAGAAAGACTTTTTTGGTCATTTTTCTTTAACGAAATTCGCAAAAAAATACTGTGCACGACATTTACATTGAAGTGTTAGTCCTTAGTAGGTCTATAGCAGCAGCTAGGTATAATTAGGTCAATCTACAGAAGCATCTGATTAGTTCTAATTTAAATCAAAGTAGAGATTAAAGCCTCTATATGACAAATATATATAATGTGATTCCATTGCAAATACAATCAAAATGTACTTAGAGTTTCTTGAAACCAATGTCCAACAATAGTGCAATGTATGCACTTTATTTATACAAAACAGTAACATAAATAGCATCATCATGTTCTTCTTTAGCTAGCCACCTGAATTCACCCAACACATTCACTCTATCTACGCGAAATCATCGGTCGTGTTTCTGAATCTCTTTCTGTACGTGACAATATCATCTTTAGCTTTGTGATGGAACTCAACACTTGTTCCATGTCAGGTCGATCCTTCGGATTCGTGTTCGTGCAGGTCAAGGCCAAATTAAGCAGGCCTTCTATTGCCTCTTGCTTCTTGAATACATCAGGAGCCAATTGAGGATCAACAACTTGTTGTAAGCCATTTATGCCATTTTCAAGGGATTTTTGCACAAGCTGAGATAAAGTTATTGGCGCCCCTTCTTCATCTGTAAGACCAGTTGGCCTTCTCTTTGTGATGAGTTCCATTATTAAGACACCAAAGCTAAATACATCCACTTTTGTCGTGACTGTCCTCATATATGCAAACTCTGTTACAGTATATATAACATTTTGTTATTAGAATATACGATCTCAAATTAGCGTAAATATGCAAGTTATATTTTGTGTTATATTTTCAAGAGTTGGAAAAGACGAGCATATTGTAGCTAGCTAGAGGCTTAAAACTAGGTCACACGGATGCAATATTTTTATAAAGCATACGATACGAATGTAGGGGTAATTGTATCAAAATGAAAATTATAACCCACGCGTGCATAATAAAACAATGAGTATCGAACTATAAATATTAAACACCACAAAAGAAAGCAATTTCAAAGTGAATTTTCATCATTTCGACTGCTTTTTTGTCCTTCCTGCTTTTCATTACTTCCTCCATGTTATTTATTTATTATTTTTAGCATGATTACATATTCGTACGTATCAGATGCACAACTCTCTACCAAATATAAATAGGAGTGGTGGGAATAAAAGACACAATAGGTAGCAAAATAGTAAACAAGACTGGAAATAATACTTGAGCGAAAAGGAAGAAAAAAAATAGTGAAATCAACACAAATTCACTATTCGCTACATGTGAAACAGTGAAATCAAACACAAATTCAATACTTCGTTAACACCCCATCAACCACGAATTCCACTACACGTCTACACGTATCCAATAATTCACTATTTTTTTTGCAAAATGATGTTGAAAAGATATCAAGTAGATGTCAAAATAGAAGAGGACGAAAAGAAAAAAAATTATGGCGAAAGAATTTCAATCTTTTAAAGTCCAGAATAAAAGGTATATTCATTATTGTAATTGAGTTGGAGAAAAAGTATTTGTCTAGGGGAATAGAATTTCATTAGGAGAATAGATCGAATTTCATCATTTTTGCTTTAAAAAATTTACACCGGATTAATCCCTATATTGGTAGGATTTGAACCGGCAACCTAATGGTTAAACATTTTGTCATCCAAGCTATAACTTCAATATGCATACCACGACACAAGTTATTACTTATGCACAACAACATTCCTTCCAACATTGTATGTGCCTAATTTAAATAAACTAATTTACAAAATTCACTTAATTGTATATGATATATATATGTCTAGGTATGCATACGTACAATGGTATTCGAGCCGCTTCCGAGCATTATGACAGAGCCGGAGTAAATTGAACATATCCTTGGTCTAATGCGATATTATGTCTATGGTATTATGGATTGATATTTGCGGAAGTTTTTCTTACGGTGTGGCCATCTCTTTACTGGTGTTCGGGTATTCCATTTATGGATTTCTATTATTCGATCATCGGGTTATATCTTATTGACGGTCATTGATTATTTGGATTTCTATATTGATACACATCTGGATATTTTATGGATCCATCTTATACGATATATGGATATTTATTATTGGCCGACGGAGTCAATAATTTACGATGGTGATCGTGTTATCTTATTTTTATTATTATATATCAAACGCTATATCTAACGTAAAGGACCGAGGTAAAAAATTTTATTTTGTTCAATTTATTTACTATGATCAATATGATGATACGGTGAATTATTTTATATTAAAGATATCAATTATGTGGTGATAAAATAACTGATAAGGACGTGATGAAAAAGACAGTTTCCACATTTCATATCTCGAACATGCTCCTACAATAGCGTATCGAGAAAAAGGATTCAGAAGATATTCTGAACTTATATCATGCCGCTTGGTGGCTGAACAAAACAATAAGCTTTTGTTGAAAATCATAAGTCCCGACCGACTGGTGTTAGCTCATTCCCTGAAGTGAATGTGGCTCGATCTTTAAATTTTGATTGTGGTTGTGGATATTGTCGTGGCTGTGGGAGAGGCCATTGACGAGGCAGTCGTGAAAAAAATTTGCCATATTACAATAATGTAAATCATGGTAAGAAACAAAATGGTTCTGAGAAGGCAGACCATAAGAAACATAATGAAAAGAAAGCTCACGATGAGAAATTCTTTCGTTGAGGAATGGAAAGTCATTGGACTCGTGACTGTCGTGCGACAGATCACTTTGTAAAAATACTTCATGATGAAAAAGCATCTTTGAAAAATAAACATACTGAAGATCACGAGACGAATTTTGTATGTCGTGATCATCCTGAAGATGATGATGCTGATATGATGAACTTTGATGTGGATAGTTTCTAGATGATCCATAGAGGATCAAAAGATCAAGAGAAAGTTTAAAATTAATTTTTATGCTTTTTACATCAAATTATATAGATTAGTTCATGGGAGTGAACGTGACTAAAATGTATATCTAAGATGTGTCGATTGACACACGTCCATTCCTAGAAGTGAATGTGACCAAATGAAATATTTGAGATGTATCGGATTATACATGTCAATCCTTAGAAGTGGATGTGACTGAACTCAAAATTTATGATGTATATGTTCTAAAAGTGAACGTGGACAATTAAATATTCCAGATGTGTTGAGACACACAAGTCAGTTTCCTGAAATGAACGTGACAGAACGTAGATATTGTATACCGATATTTAACGATGTATCGAATTACGTCAGTCAGTTCCCTGAAGTGAACGTGGCAGATATTAGACTGTGATTTTAAAATCATCACAATACATCTCACCAGAAGTGAGTTGATAACGCTATTGTGAAAATGATACATCGGTATACAAACCAGTATACATAAAGGATCATTTGTTTTGTAGACAAATTGAATCAAAAGATCGAACCACCTGAAGATGGTCGTTTCTACTAATATGTGTATATGTACTTATAGATGGACTTGGAGTTCATCAGAAGCACTTGGATGTTCATAGAATAAAATCGGAAATTCACAGAAATAAATATAGACTGAGAACCTGTATGGAATGGAATGATGTTCCAAATGAATGACATGACGTCTAAAAATAAGAAAATTCAGTAAGAACATCGTGACACATCTTTAATCCGAGCAAAAAAAAAGTTATTCATTGCGATAATATGCTCATGTAATTGCAATATTGCAGGAAGTGGTTTAAATTCAATGAACTGATTATCAAAGAATAATCATGAAACTACTCGAATGAGAAGAATGATCCACCAGAAGTGGAGCAACATTGAAACTAAATTCTAGAAGAATAATAAAAATCGATTTTCACGATGTGGCATTAAAAGGCCACTAGTCGCGTACTTGTCGTACGGAGAAATATCTAGTTGAGAACAATGAAGCTTCAAAATATTGTAAAGGCAATGTCATGACACAAATACTATATGTTACGGTCATCCTGAAGATGACCCATATATGATAAACATTGTTTATCATTTTTATTCAAAGTCTCAAACGTGGTAAATTGTGCAGATATTCCCTGATGTGGATATTAAATTGAGACATCAGAAGAATTTAAAAAGATATAGACCCCTCAAAGAGATAATATACTTCTTCCCGATTGAGTAAATATCTTGGAATGTTTGTTGATACTCATATAAATGGATACTCATTGAAATGTAGAATTCCACATAGGGATATCACATTGAAATGCCGAATCCCACAAAGGGTTATTGCAAACTTAAGTAGCTATGACTTGAGATGAAATGTTTTTCCGAGATTAGGGGGAGGAAAGTAAAATTGAATTTTATAAATCTCGTTGTAAAACATTATATTAATGCACATTTAATCACCGGATGCATATAATTATTCTTGAAGAGTGAGCAGCTGCAAATGATCTGGTTGGAATAAATGTCGCGGAATGGTTAATCCTGTAAGGATAATGTTTGTCCCAGAAGGGAAAGTCTAAGAAGGACAGAATATGATACGTATCAAATTAATGAAAATAACGTTGTAAGCGTCAAAATATCAATTGGCTCGATAATGAAAATTCCTCAGAAGAGGTTATGACTATATGATGCTCGAGCAGAAAATATATAGTCAAAGAAGCTCCGGAAGAGCAATGACGTACTATATATAGATGAGTAACAAAATTATAAACCCTTGACGGGGTCAAGGCTAGAAAATATCAACAAGTGTTGATAAATAATATGTGTGGAACAAATAATATGCAATTGTCATACATACATGAGGTGGGAGAAAATGAACCTGAAGTTCATCCCCTCGTGTTATTTTCTTACAACCCCCGAAGAAAACCTAATGATTCCTGAAGAATCTGAAATTGCATAGTGTTATATTGTTAAATTATGTTCAACGCTTGGAGCGTGAAAAACATATATGTTCCGACAAATATAAATCTCATAGTGTTGAGACAATAAATGAATGTTACCATCGTTTGAACAATACGATATGATAACATCTGGGCTTATGAACGAGGTTCATAAAATGAAGTAGATATGCTTTGTAATATATAAATCATATGAAACGATGGAGCCCGAAGCACATAAGATGCTAGAAGCATTAAGTGCCTGAAGCATACAAAGTGTATGAATACACAATATATATTGCGTAAAATACCCCATAAGTGGGATAAATGGTTTTGATCTAGAGAATTTGGATCTATAATTGAACTCCGATAAAGTTACAAAAGTTGATAAAGTACGAGTATTTGGCTCATACTATTAAGATCCATTAAATGCACATGAAAGATGTCATTTGGTCCTGAAGACCAATGATTGTATTCTTTTTCCCTTTAACAATTTTTTCCCATTGGGTTTTCTTAGTTAAAGGTTTTTAACAAGGCAATCAGTGCAATAAGATCGCATATGTCATGAATCTTTTTTCCTTGACTGGTTTTTTCCCATTGGGATTTTCCAGGCAAGGTTTTTGGTACATGCCATATAGGTTATGCATCCCAGATCAAACAGGAACAAGTCGGGGACTTGTGTTGGTTACGTAGAAACATGATATTTATATGGCCCTCCTCAAAGTAAGATTCTTGGTACATGCCATATACGTTATAAAATCAGATCAAACGGAAAGCAAGTCGGAGACTTGTTAGTTACACGGTTGATGGATATTTATCGAACCTCTAAAAGGCAAGGCCTCAAAATTGGTTGTTCTTCACCACTGGTGGTACATCGATTTCATAGTGCTGGACTTTGAAAATTTTGGTCACGACATCCTCAAATCTTGGCGAAATAATGGCTATTCAAGAAACAAGCTGAGAATATGTTTCGTTCGGATCATTGGCACATTAGATCCAAAAAACTTGTGGTTTATTTATCGAGAAAGAGAAGCTGACTTGATTATACGAAGACAATGCAGCATTTATAGCTCAGTAAAATGGTGACAACTTAAAAGACGATCAGATAAAACATATTCCAGCGAAATTCTTTGGCACAAACAATCTTCAGAAGAAATGCGACATTGATGTTCAATAGATCAGATCAAGTGACAAATCCCGCAGATTTATTCACGAAGTCATTACCAACCGCTACGTTTGAGAAATTGATAAAGAAGATCGGAATGTGCCGGCTTAAAGACTTGAAAAGATGCTCAAATCAGGGGGAGTAATACACAAATAAAGGTTGTACTCTTTTTCCTTCATTATGGTTTTTTCCCACAGGGTTTTTTCATAATGAAAGTTTTAACGAGATAGATTCTTTGTGTAATGGACATTCAAGGAAGGTGTTATAAATACACATATAATATGTGGATATCCATTTTACGGGACCACTTTAAAATATCTATTAATGTAAGATGGTATCATTTCCATTAGCCAGCTAAGGCCATATGTGGCATTGTTTATAGTTTGACACATATCTACACATATGTCATCTTATTAGTATAATAAAATGAGGACAAGTGTCCTATTTTGGTTAAGCTGTGTATATGTATCATTTGCAGGGAAGGAAGGTACAGAGAAACAGTGAAAATAAAAGAAGCAACAATTTTCATATTTATCTTTGAAGTACTAAGAAATTACACTTCTAAGAGCACATGCAATGGTGCAAATACTTTACATTGTCACTTTGCATCAATAAAATCAAAAAATCCTACATGGCATTTTAGTGAAGCATACGAAATATTTTCTCTTGTTTTGGTCTTTATTATTAGTTACTATATAACATATTATTATTATTATTATTATTATTATTATTATTATTATTAATGTATGTCGATCTTACATTACCAGAAGAGTAATAATTATAATATTTTTTCTTATCTTACTACTCCCTCCGTCTCAAATTGTTTGGGACTTATTCCATTTTTTGATGTCTCAAAATAAGTCTCATAACTAAATTTAGACTAAAAGTTTCTTCTTAAATTCCCAAAATGCCCATATAACTATATTTATTAAAAAGTTTAAGAACTATAAAAGAAGGACATAATTGTAAAGTAGTCATGTTTTTAATGACTAGACAAACTAATAAACGATGTTCCATTAAATTTTTAGAGTTTCAAAATATCCCAAACAAAATGGGATGGAGGGAGTATTAATTTGTATATGTTAATTTTATAATTATTACATTAATTATTGATAATCAAATTGTATATCAACACTATAGTCTTTTTTGAGAAACAAACATTCAGTCAAGAACTTGAAATGTCAACCAAAGGAAACCATATTACTTATACATGAGTAATAACTTGTGTCATAATATAAACATTGAAGGTATAGCTTAGATGGCAAAGTGCTTGGTATTTTAACATTAGTTCGCCAGTTCGAATTCGGATAAGCTACCTTCAAAGAATTTAATTCCCGAACTACTACCGAAATTGTACCTGCACCGTTCATTTTTTTTCATGTGTCATGTAAATCTCAACCAATGGCTGAGATTGGTTTTCGGTAATGTTTTTGTGATTAAATTCGGTTGATGTAGTCTTCTTGTGACAGCTTAGTGGCAGCCACATATGTAATTTTAAAGGATTTCGGTGCCCAGTCAGCAATATCCGGCGGATAGGACCAATTTTCAAAAAAAAACAACTTAGAGGATCATTTTTCTCACCAGAGCAGTAGCAGGATAAAATCCATAATAGGCCAACTTAGAGAACGATTTTCTAATTTTGCCTAAAGATATATATACATCGTAGGTTCATGTTCACTAGGAATTCATGACAACATTACAAATAATAAAAAAACAACATTAGATGGCAAAGTGCTTGGTATTTTAACATTAGGTCGCCAGTTCGAATCCCTCATAGAGCAACTATTTATTTTCAGTAAATGGAGGAGAAATGGGAACCCATAGCCACGTAGGATCCTATGTGGCAGCTTAGTGGCAGCCACGTGTGTAATTTTAAAAGATTCCGGTGCCCATTCAGCAATATCCGGCGGATAGGACCAATTTTAAAAAAAAACAACTTAGATGACCATTTTCCTCAACAGAGAAGTAGCATGACTAAAATCCATAATAGGCCAACTTAGAGGATGATTTTTCTAATTTTGCCTAAAAATATCCGTACATCGTAGGTTCATGTTCACTAGGAATTCATGACAACATTACAAATAAAAAAAATCAAATCAATGACAAAATAGTAGGATTTACCTGGTGCCAAGTAGCCTATGGTTCCTTCAAATGCTGACGATGAAGCTATATTACTCCCACGGTCTAAATGAATACCTAACATCCTAGCTGTTCCAAAATCACTCACATGAGCAACCAACTCTGCATCCAGAAGAACATTCGCTGGTTTCAGATCGCAATGAACGATGGGAATATCATATCCTGAATGAAGATAAGTCAGCCCAGTGGCAATAGAAATTAGAACATCGATTCTTTCTGTCACTGTCCACTTATCTTGATCAAGAACCGATCCATGTATAATGTTCTCCAAGTTCCCGGTGTCCATGTACTGTAAAATCAATGCGTACAGTTTTCGACTCTCATATGCATATCCAAGAACCTTAACTAGATTCCTGTGTCTCAACTGACTCAATGTCTTGGCTTCCCTATTGAAAGATTTCTCCGATTTTGTTGAAAATTGGGATAGATTCAATCTTTTTATAGCTACAATCTGCCCATCATCTCCCATTTTACCCATGTACACGGTGCTCAAACTGCTGGAGCCAATGATGTTATCCTCGCTGAAGAAATCAGTCATTTGTTCCAAATCCTTCATAGAATATCTTATAAATGGATAATTTGCATCTAAGTGGGGTTCTGAGTTCCCCGTGACTGTATGTTTTTGCATTTTGAATCTCCGGTAGAAATAAATCACCAAAACCATGAAAGCAAGTACCAAAGAAAAAGCAATTACTATCAAAATGATGATAGTTTTCTTTCTGAAATGATGGGAACGTTTAAAGTATTTTCTAAGATTGCACACATTGGAAAGTGGATATCCACAAAGATCTGGATTCCCATTCAAACTTGAATTACTTATGTTTCTGAAAATCCCTTTATCTGGAACATGACCTTCAAGTTGATTGAAAGAAAGGTTGAGCCTTTTTAAGCCGGAGATATTACCAATGCTTCCAGGAATGCGACCATGGAACTTGTTACTTGAAAGATCAAGTGAGTAAAGATGCCTTAGGCCTGATAAACTCATAGGAATTTCACCATCTAATACATTTCTTGAGAGATTCAAGTTAATGAGTTCTGTCATTTCACCAAAGATTTGACCTGAGAGATTTCCTGATAAATTGTTTCCAGAAAGGTCTAGTGTGATAAGATTTAGACATCCTTGTAATGTTACAGGGATGCTTCCAGACAAATTATTGTTCGATATGTCCATCACCTGAACCATATCTAACTTCCCTATCTCTTTCGGAATTGTTCCCTCAAAGAAATTGTATGAAAGATTTAAGTATATCTGCAAACTTTTCATGCTTGCTGCTATGGTTGATGGAATAGGTCCACTCAGATGGTTCTTTGACAAATCCAAGGTCGTTAGTCTCCTGATTTGCTCCATACTTTTAGGGAGTGTTCCGTTTAGCATGTTTTCACCCAGGTGTAACTCAGAAAGTAGCTGAAGATTCGAAATATCTTCTGGGATGGGACCTACTAACTTGTTGTGATTGAGCCAAAGACCATTGAGTTGTTTGAGTTCAAAAAGCTCTTTCGGAATAGTCCCTTGAATCGAATTGTGACTTAAAGAAAGGGATTGAAGGATGCTAAGTTTTGAAAGTTCTGGAGGAATTGAGCCTGAGAAATTATTCTTGTTAAGATACAACATTATCAACTGGCTAAGATTCCCGATTTCTCGTGGGATCGGCCCGGAAAAGGAACTCTCCAAAGTATTAAAGTTTTGGAGTTTCAATAGATTTCCAATGTTTGGACTGAGTCCTCCATTGAAGTTGTTCATGTATAGGTAAAGACTTTTGAGCATAGAGCAATTGAAAAGGTCCTCAGGAATCGACCCCAAAAGAGAATTATTTGCTACTGATAAATACGACAGATTCTTTAACTGTCCTAGCCCCTCAGGTAGATTCCCGGTTAATCTATTGCTAGCAACATCTATTGAAAGAAGACTGGTACAATTTTTAATGCTCGATGGAATGGATTCTTCTAGAAGATTGTTAGTCACGCTTATGGAATTCAAGTTATACAATGACCCAATATCCTTTGGTATTGGACCAGATAATGAATTGAAGCCCAAATACAAGTCAGTAAGATTGATCAAGTTTGTTATAGATGAAGGGATGTTTCCGGTGAATCGATTCTCTTGGAAATTAAGCAATTTCAATGATCTCGAAAAGCCCACTTCATAAGGGATCTCTCCTACTAATTCATTTTCTGAGAGATCAAGCTCTGTTAATGATTTCAGCTGAAACAAGGACTTGGGAATAGATGAGTTCAACTTGTTGTTGTAAACTAGTAGCCACTCTAACCGAGTCAAGTTTCCGAGTTCAGGAGGAATCTCACCACTGAATTGATTCGTATAAATGTTTAGTTGTACAAAATTTACACATTGGCCTAATTCAGCTGGGATCAAACCAGACAACGAATTCGAAAAAAGGTTAAGAATCTGTAAGCTTGTTAGACCTCTGATTTCAGAAGGTATAGCACCAAATAACTGGTTTTCACTAAGATCAAGATATTGAAGCCCATTCAAGTTCCCAATGGAACGCGGTATATTTCCCTCCAAATCGTTATCATAGGCTGCGAATACTCGAAGATTGATCAAGTTACCTATATCAGAAGGCAAAACACCGGTAAGATTGTTGGAATCTAGGGCTACCTGTTCCAATGAAGTACAGTTGCAAATGCTATCCGGGATGCTTCCGTCGAAAAAATTTGTTTCCAAACTAAGAAAATTGAGGTTTTTGAGGTTTCCAAGCTCACCTGGGATCTCACCAGAAAATGAGTTGTCATAAAGATCAAGTAGAGTGAGGTTTGAACAATGTTGAAGCTGTGATGGAATGTTTCCGAAAAACGAATTCGACTCAAGATCAAGAACTTGAAGCATTGTAAGATTTCCAATGAATGGTGAGATTGATCCATGGAGATTTTTTTCTTCAAGAGTAATGTTGATAACTTGGTATGATGAATCACAAGTAATTCCAGACCAGTTGCAATGGTGAATTGCATTAGTCCATTCTTTTAATGAACCAAAAGGGTCATTAGTTATTGAAAGCTTGAATTGTTTCAAAGCTTCAACTTCTGTTTCCCATGTCAATTCACTTGTATGAACGACAAATTGAACACAAAGAAATATGAAAACTGCAAGAAAAAGCCTTTGATGCATCATGTTTTTTTTAATTGTAAGAAAATATGAAGGTAGCTGATTGAATTGGTTAGAAAAGGTAAGATGTATCAGCTATTTATATTGCATTTGCCTAGTTGCCGTCTCAGGACTTTGAATCTTCTTCGATCACACCCCCCCCTCCCCCTCCCCCCTCCCCCTCCCTTATCTTTCTTTTATTTCTGACTTAAAAGTTATATTGAGTAAATTGTTGAAATGGGATGGACAAGAAGAAATCAGATTAGCTCCATTAATGGTCTGAGTTTCTGTTTCAAATGAGTTATAAATGAGACGAGTCGAATCGAGTTATACATTTTATCGAATAGATTTATACATTTTGTGTTTGTAATTTTACTTTTTTTTTTAAAACAAATATACCGTTACGAGTTTTGATCACAAAGATTTGGGCTTTTCCATAACCAACAAATGCATGGCCGTAAATATTCGCACTTCATCACCAATAGATTGACGGAAATTTTATTATGGTTCTGGACCAAGTATGACTTGGTGATCCAGGACCAATAGAAAAACAACAAAACACACACCTACGATACCCGTGTAAAATATATATCCCATGTTTTTACGTTTTTACCCTTCTTATAAACAATTTCATTGGTGGACACGTATGACATGGTGATCTTGGACCACCATAAAACCACTGATAGATTGAATATACTTGAAGATGAACTATCATTTCTCTCGAAAGCTTAAGCCGGTGAAGATATAAATAATTAATATTTTACACATTTTAATACGCACCGTCAAGTGTGGTATATAACAATTTTTTTGTTATTATATTCTTATGATTATTTTGTATTTTCATTTTGTACTAGTTACGATTATTGTATTGCCAATTTTCTATCATTTATAACGTTGCACATTTTATATTGTCATTTTTTCTTGTTATTATACCTTGTTACGACTGCTACGTATACGTACGTCGCACTGCATTTTATACCATTTCGTGTTCTGCACAATTATTCTTTGCTATTATTTTTTGTACAATCATATTGTATTGTACTGCCACAATAGTCATACCATAATAAGAGAAACAACACACTTTCATATTTTTAATTGTGTCATTTATTGTGATACAATCCTTGCCGTAGTAGCAATTTTTGTAATTTTTTTTTCTAATCGTGAGAAAACTGGCGGAAGACTCAAGTGGTTAGAAATCAAGATCACGTATTTATTTTACATAGTTGCACTTCCATATGAGTCCTTATTTGAATTTTCTTTTTCTTGACAATCAAAAGAGAGATAATTATTAAGGGTATTGTTACTGGCACCATATATATCGAATATATTTTCTGCACAACAATAAAATTCAACCTATTTAGGTTCAAATTTAAGCTCAAGATTATATTATGGAAAGGTTTGCAAAATTCAACATCCGTGAAATCGAATATATCCAGAAGTGTGGTGTCCCGTTAGATTCATCGTCGTGCCAATAACAGTGCGCATCCTTATTAAAAATCGATAATAATAAATTATTAATAAAAGTAGTTCAATATGAAAGTTGTCTATGTCTAACACCGTTAATCATAACGAGACTCATATTGGTCAATCAATTGATCATTATTAATGATCGATGGTGTAAAAACGTGAAATTTATTTATGTATCATATGAAATCTTTAAAAGCATCAAATCATGGCATGTTATACAAACAATAAAATTATTGTTTAAGGCATTAATAAAGATTGAAGAAAAATGAGTAGGTATATATTTTGTGCCTAATATGTAACACCAACTTCTTTGAATTTTTCTACTTCATTTTTTTTAAATAATTAAGAGGGGGAGAATTATTCAAAAGGGGGAAGGGGCTACAAGGACAAAAAAAAACATAAATGGGTGTGCAAGGACATTCTTTTTTTTCCGGATGTTATAAAGGACAAAAACAAAATATTTGGACAAAAATACCCCTTGTTACTTTTTACCCCTCTACAAATAGTAACAAGCCAAGAAACAAGTAATAAATTTCATAAAATGTCGTAACATCTAATGAAAAAGTAGTAACGGTCTAAAAACAAGTAGTAATGTACCCATAAAATGTCGTAACAGCCAAGAAACAAATAGTAACAGCCCATAAAAAATCGTAGCATCAAATGGAAAAATAGTAACGACCACTAAACAATAGTAAAGGGTATTAAAATAGTAATGACCACTAAACACTAGATAAAATATAGTAACAGCCACGAAAACAAGTAGTAACCGTCCATAAAATGTCCATAAAAGTCGTAACAATCACATAAAATGTCGTAACATCCTAAAAACAAGTACTAACAGACTAAAAACAAATAGTAAACAGCCCCGTAAAATGTAGTAACGGGCAACAGCCCATAAAAAAAAAAAAAAATCTTGCTGCTAGCTTCGTTCTTCTTCAAAGCAGCCACCGGAGGCCAAAATCCGGCGACAACGCAGCGGAGTTGGAAATACAGCAAACAAATTTTATCCAAATTTTAACCGCAGCAAATTCATTTTATCTAGCAGATCGGTGATTCCTATTCCCGAAACCTCCTTCGACTGCAACTCTTTGTCCACAATAATTTATGATCTCAATTCCAAATTTTATCGTCGTCGAGTGGAGAAAGAGCTTAATATTTGATTTCCAAGACGAAAGCGGCTTGTACCCTAATCACTTGCAAGAATTAGTTGATGCGGATACGAGGTTGCTGGGACGATGCTGGAGGTGGCTTTCCTAGCCTGAAAACTCTTGCGTCGCTCCTCCGCCTGTAATTCAATTGACCGGAACACACCAATCCGGTCGCCGGAACACATCAATCCGGTCAAAAATGGCAGCTTTCTTTCACAAAGCTTTGAAGCCTTCAATATAGCCGCGAATCCATACCGTTCAAAAAAAAGAAATGGGAAAAAAGGGAGATGGCTGCAAAAATAGGTTTTAGGGATAGAATTATTAGGTTAAGGGTGTTTTAGGAAATTTACACAGGTTTTGTCCTTTCTAACTATCAGTGTACTTAGATCCTGTTTTATTAATTAATATGTCTTTGCTGAAAAAAACCTATATTCAAAACCATAAAAATGAATAATTAATGTAATTATGTAAGTGGTTTATTATGAAAGTTGTCTGTCTCTAACACCATTGATCATAATAAAATTCCTATCAATCAATTGATCATACTTTATTATCATTCTTGTCGTGCTTGGTAGACGGGAAACATGCAGTTGATGCAATTGACAAAATACTTGTTTATTCACTGTCAACAAAGCACCATGAGGTACGTATACGCATGCGATGATATTGAATCAAAAATATATCTATCGAGTCGAGTAACACTTCAAAACAATGATGCGTGATGATCAGTATATTCGAGCACAGGAAAATTTGCTCGAAATCGTTTCGGTTAAGAATTGATGATACTTGAGTTTTACTCGATTATGCTTGATAGAATTTTGAGTACCTTCAACCTCGAATTTTAGCTCTTGCAGCCCGGGAAAATGTTGAGCTTCAAAATGCATGTTCGAATTCGACACGTTCACCTTGATGAATTGATCAAGTTCAACCGGTTAATATTGCATTTTGACGTCTCCGCACACACCTTGTCGGGACACGAAAGAAAAAGTTAGTCAATATGACATGATTTCGTGGAGAAAATATAGAATCAGGTTTATTTTCTGGTCATGCCCAAAACTGATTTTTTTTTAGATAGTCTGTGTAAATTTGCACGGGCTCAACACAAAGGCACGTGGAAAATTGAACGTGGGGTATACATGGTTAAGTTAACACACACACACACACACACAAAAGTAGAAATTACCTAAAAAAATCTCAGGCCTGACACGACCTGAAAATATATACGATCCCTACATGTATCTGATTTAATTTATTGTGCAAGGAAAATAACGAGCTTGACTTTGTTCAACCCCAAAAAAGTAAAAAATAACGTGCTTGACTAATAAGTGAAAGAGAAATAATGGAGTTTTTGTGGATAGCAATTTGCCGTATCATGACTTCCAAATGAATCAAAATGTGAAGTCATTCTTTGAATCTTTTTTATTTAATTTTTTTTACAATCAAAATGTGAAGTCATTCTTTGACTCTTTTTTATTTAAATTTTTTTTTACAATCAAAAGAGTGATAATTATCGAGGGTCTTTGTTAACACATCGAATTTATTTTCAAGAGACTACAATGATATTCGATCTCTTTAAAGTTGAATTTTTCCGGAAGTGTCGGTAAATTTATCATAGTGTCTATAATTGTGTCCTTATTAAAATCTAGGGGGAATGAGGGAGAAGGACATAAATATTTCATCAATTGAGTAGAAGGACAGTCTTTTGAAACTTTTGCATAAAGGACAAAACTATTTATTCACTGTCGAAATTCACTTGTGTTCAAAATTCACTGTTTAGATTCACTGCCGAAATTCACTGTCGAAATTCACTAATTTTCAAAATTCATTGTCGAAATTCACTAATTTTCGGGATTCACTGTCGAAATTCACTATCGAAATTCACTGATTTCGGGATTCACTGTGAAGATTCACTGATTTTCGGGATTCACTGTTTGTCCTTCTCGCTATAAAAATTATGTAGTTGTCCTTCTCCCTATAAAAAATATGTAGTTGTCCTGTTACGTAATAATATTCCAGATTGTGTCCTTATCCCTAATTTTCCATAAAATCTATAACAATAAATAATAATAAAAAGAGTTCAATGAAAGTTTTATGTGTCCGTAACACACTTGATCGTAACGAGATTTATATCAATCAATGATTTATTATTCTAGAACAATTGTCTAAAGTGTTAGATTTATTTATGTATCGTATGAAGACGGTAAAAGCACCAAATCATAGCATCCTATACAAAACAAAATTAATATTGTTGAAGCCATTAATTAAGATGGAAGAAAAATGAAAGGATACATATATTCCGTGGCTTATTTATAACACCAAATGTTTTTTTTTAAAGCACAACACGATTATTACATCGTATCCAACTTGCAAGCTTCAAGTACAACGGGAGAGGGAAGCACCCAAGAAATCAAACCTACGGCAGACAACCATGCTCAAGCTAAACAATGCGCAGGCTTATTAATTAGCCGTGCGACGAACAAACTAAAAAGAACAAGTCATGAAATCCCTACAATGATATTCGATCTCTTTAAAGTTGAATTTTTCCGGAAGTGTCGGTAAATTTATATTGGTGATTTAAGTGTTACCATGTTCATTTATGTAATCGGGGTTTGGTACAAAGATGGGTGAACTCGGAATGCTATAATATGAGTTTGGAGGTACGGAGTATACGCTCATATAAGTATTTACGAGTTTACGGATTTAAATGATCAAGTATAGTTCGGGAAATCACTTAAAGGACTGAAAATGCACTTAAAGGACCAAAATTCAGAATTTGGAGAAATAGGTGACATGCGGCCGCCTGTGGGAAAAATCTGTGCATAAAGTTGATCAGAGAGTTTGGTCGATTTTTGGTTCTCACAGGCTAGCCACAGGCGCCCGCCCGTGGCCCGAAATTCTGAAATGGTGTGTCTTTTCATCCTTTTCAACTGTTTTATGTATGTAACTTGTTTCCAAAGGTTGCATACATAAAATGTCGGTTTTCAACCTATAAAACTGATCATTTTAAGTGCTTTAAACATATACAAAAGGTATAAGAAAAGTACATTCATCTTTGAGAGTAAAAACACTTTGCAAACTATCTCCAAGAGTAATCTTCATCTTTTGTGCCTAAATTTGAAGGGAAAACGTAGTCTTATCTCACAAAATTATTTGTGACACCCTAGGCATTCAGTAAGGGGCAAATAACTTTTGTAGGAAAGTGTATTCACGATTCTACGTTCATATCAAGCAACCCAATTTTTTGCGTTTTTAGTTTTCCTGCGTTTTTGACATTGTTGTTGTTATCCAAACCTCAAATTTATATGAAACAACCGGAAGGTTTTGTTATGCCTGGAAATGAGCATAAGGTATGTAAGCTTGTTAAATCATTGTACGGGCATAAACAAGCACCTAAACAATGGCATCATAAATTTGATGAGGTCGTCTTGTCTAAAGTGGTTTTAAGCTTAACCAATCGACAAGTGTTTATATAGCAAATTTGACAATACCGGTAATGGTGTGATAATTTGCTTATATGTTGATGACATGTTGATCTTTGGAACTAACCAAGAACAAGTTGATATTTGTAAGGCCTTTTTGTCATCAAGTTTCTCTATGAAAGATATTGGGGAGGCGGATGTGATTCTTGGAATCAAGATCAAAAGGAGTGACAAAGGGATCTCTTTGACACAAACTCATTATATTGAGAAAGTGTTGAAGAAATTCAATTGTGAAAATTCTACTCCATCCAATACTCCCATGGATCCTAATGAGAAACTCATGCCTAATACGGGAAATCTGATATTACAACTTGAGTATTCTCGGTTGATAGGATGTTTGATGTATGCTATGACTAGCACACGTCCAGATATTGCTTATGCAGTTGGAAAGCTAAGCAGGTACACGAGTAATCCGAGTAGTCATCATTGGCGTGCAGTAACTCGTGTACTAAGGTATCTTAAGTTAACCAAGGATTTTGGTTTGACTTATGTTGGTTGTCCTTCAGTACTAGAAGGGTATTCAGATGCTAGTTGGATTTCCAATGTAGAGGATCATTCTTCTACTAGTGGTTGGGTATTTTTACTTGGAGGAGGTGCCATTTCTTGGTCTTCCAAAAAGCAAACATGTATTACTAGCTCGACTATGGAGTCGGAATTTGTTGCCTTAGCAGCAGCCGAAAAAGAGGCAGAGTGGCTTAGGAATTTGATTTATGAAATTCCATTATGGCCAAAACCAATTTCACCCATTTCTATCCATTGTGATAGTGCATCTACCTTGTCTAAAGCATATATTCAAGTGTATAATGGTAAGTCGCGACACCTGGGCGTTAGACATAGCGCGGTACATGAGTTGATTACTCATGGGGTGATTTTGGTTGGTTTTGTGAGATCTCAACATAATTTAGCCGATCACTTAACCAAAGGATTGGCTAGAGACTTGGTACAAAAGTCTGTAATCGGGATGGGTTTACAACTCATTTGAATCTTGGTGATAGGATACCCAATTCCCTTCTAATACAATGTTAGAGGCGTAATTCAATGTGGAAGGCCTATCATCCGCATTTGAGCACATGATATAATCCCGAGGTATGTGCTATTACCCGTAAGTTAAGGATGAAGGGATTCTTCTTAACGAGTCTTTGACAAAGTGCAATTGCGTGTGCACGATTATATAAAGGCTCACCTATATGAGTATGAAGTTTGGCCGCTTCAAGGAAGTTCGAGAGTTGGCTTTTTATATGCTCATGAATGGATATGGACACAAGGCCTGAATAATTAGTGTCAAGAATAAGCTTTTGGAGTTATATTAACTCATGTGTATGTTATCTTCATGTATTCAAAACGTGAAAAGGGGTTCAATGCTTAGACACACCCCAATACTCGAATATTTGAAATGTGTAATATTACTAAGTGATAATTCAATCTTCGTGACATTATCATTGATGCATGAGTTGTTATGTTTTGACTGTTCTTCAGCTAAACCAAGGATTACACTTAAATGGGGGAGGATTATTGGTGATTTAAGTGTTACCATGTTCATTTATGTAATCGGGGTTTGGTACAAAGATGGGTGAACTCGGAATGCTATAATATGAGTTTAGAGGTACGGAGTGTACGCTCATATAAGTATTTACGAGTTTACGGATTTAAATGATCAAGTATAGTTCGGGAAAATCACTTAAAGGACTGAAAATCCACTTAAAGAACCAAAATTCAGAATTTGGAGAAACAGGTGATAGGCGGCCGCCTGTCACCATAGGCGCCCGCCTGTGGGAAAAATCTGTGCATAAAGTTGATCAGAGAGTTTGGTCGATTTTTGGTTCTCACAGGCCGGCCACAGGCGGCCGCCTGTGGCCCGAAATTCTGAAATGGTGTGTCTTTTCATCCTTTTCAACTGTTTTATGTATGTAACTTGTTTCCAAAGGTTGCATACATAAAATGTCGGTTTTCAACCTATAAAACTGATCATTTTAAGTGCTTTAAACATATGCAAAAGGTATAAGAAAAGTAAGTGACTTAAACTCTACATTTGGTGGAACCAATCAAGACTCACCGTGTGATGGACAAAACCGAGAAGTGTATTCAATTCCGTGCATCGCAGGGTGGAGTCTACCGAAGCTTCGTCGCCAGGTGAAGTCCGCCGAGTACCGGAATACAAAGCAGGTCCCACATCCGTTAATTTCGTTATGTGACACCTATACGTTGTCATTAAAAGGAGGACACGTGTAGGGGTATTTATGGTGTATCGTACAAAGATTCCCGACGGCTAGGGTTTGTGGATTTGTGCCTATAAATACAATTGTTGTTGTTGCATTGTCCGTGTGTGTGAAATCCGTAACTCGTGCATAATAATAAAGATCTCTTTTCTCGCCCGTGGTTTTTTTATCTCTCTCACTTTGAGAGGGGTTTTCCACGTTAAATCTCGTGTTCTTCTTGTTTTCTCGTTATCTCCTTTGATTATTTACGTTTGATTGCATCTGTTTCTATTTCTTGCATCTGAAGTTATCTCCATCCGTTTCATAACAAGTGGTATCAGAGCAAGGTTCTGGAGAAAACAATCTGTAGGATCAACTTCATCTTCACCAAGACCTTCAGTAAGATGCTAGGATCCGTGATAAAGTTGTGATCTTTAGCAAGAAAAGATGTCAGCAGTAAACGTGAAAATCGATAAATTTACAGAAGGAACAGCTTTGGTCCGTGGCAAATCAAGATGCGTGCACCGTTGAAACATCAGGTTTGTGGAGTCCTTTATCCGACAAACCAAATACAAAAAAAAGCAGATTATGCCACCGGGAAGAGAAAGCACATTCAACCATCATGTTGTGCTTATCCGATGATGTTATCACTGAGGTTGCTGAGGAAGACACCGCAACCAAGTTGTGGAAGAAGCTTGAAAGCCTGTATATGACCAAGTCACTGACCAACAAGTTGTTGTTGAAACAGAGGTTTTTCAATCTGAAGATGCATGAAGGGAGTCCACTGAGGGAACATCTTGACCAACTGAACACAATATTACTTGATTTAAGGAATATTGATGTTAAAATTGAAGATAAAGATGCAGCCCTAATCTTGTTGGTGTCATTACCGGCATCATATGAAAACTTTGTGCGCTCTTTCATAGTTGGAAAGGATACAAGTAGCTTTGGAGGATGTGAGGTCCGCCTTACATGCCAGGGAGCTTAGACACAAGGCCGCCGGGGGACAGACAACAGCCGTCGGGCTAGTAGCTAGCAAAGAATAGTGGAAAAGGATATGGACAAGAAGAAAAAGAAGTCGTGGTCCAAAGGTCCTAAGTCTACCGATGTCCGTAATTATTGTAAGGAGTGTGGACATTGGAAGTCCAATTGTCCAAGGAAGAAGAAAACAGCAGAAGGCAATTTCGGCACGTAGCCTTGGCTACCGAGCAATCCGACGAGGATCCGGTTCTAGTTGCAGGGATTCTACACACCATAATGATGTGTGGATACTTGATTCTCGGAGCATCCTACCATATTTGTCCAAACAGGAGTGGTTTTCACTTATGCGCAGATGGATGGTGGTCAAATCTATATGGCCAACAACAAGGTTTGCAAAGTTGTGGGAATTGGCTCAATAAAGTTAAGGACAGAGGATGGTAAATTCTGTACACTGAAAGATGTAAGACATGTTCCACAGATGACCAAGAATTTGGTATCTCTCGCCCACCGGACAACAAGGGTTCAATTTCAAGGGTGAAGGTGGACAACCGAATGTCTTCAAAGATTCAAGCTTGTAGTCCTCAAAGGCATCAAGAGGGGAACCTTGTATATATTACAAGGATCTATCGTATCCGGCACCGCCGCCGTTGCATCCTCGCCAGCTCACCGGGGCCAAGCAGACTCACTGTGGCACACGAGACTAGGTCACATGGGTGAAAGCGGGTATGCGCATTCTTTCTTCAACAGGTTTTCTTGGGGGATATAAGGTCAAGAATCCGGACTTTTGTGAACATTGTGTGTTTGGGAAATTGCATAGAAGTAAGTTCTCGCAGGTTGCACAACACAAAGGCATCACTTGATTATATCCATTCAGATCGCCGGGGTCCATCAAAAGTTGAGTCATTGGGTGGTCACAGATATTTTGTGTCATTCATAGATGACTATTCAAGGATGACTTGGGTGGTGATGATGAAGAACAAAAGTGATGCATTCAAGAACTTCAAGCAAGTGGAAGGCCCTAGTGGAGAATCGTTAGGCAAGAAAATCAAGAAGCTTCGTACGTATAATGGTCCGGAATTTCGCCGGACGGATTTTGATTCATTTTTGTGCAACCGAGGGTATTGCCGTACATCATACCGTAAGGAATACACCTCGCAGCGAATGGTGTAGCCGAAAGGATGAATCAAACTCTACCGGAGAGGGCAAGATGTATGCTTTCTCAAGTCGGTTTATCAAGGAGATTTGGGCGTAGGTCGTAAAAATAGCTTGCTACTTAATCAACAGTGAGTCCTCACACAGGATCAATCTCAAGACACCATTTGAGATGTGGTCGTGCAAGCCCGCCGACTACTCGCTCTAAGGGTTTTTGGGAGTACAAACTTACTATCATGTTAGTGAAGGGAAGTTGGAGCCAAGAGCCAAGAAGGAGTGTTTGTGGGGTATGGTGATGGAGTGAAGCGGATATAGAATTTGGTCATCGCAGAGTCCGCAGTAATCCTCGCAGGGATGTTGTGTTTGATGAAAATTCTATGTTAAACTCATCGTGGGGAGGTCTACCGAATCCGAAACCAAAGGTCGAATCCGATAGTGTTGAGAAACAAAGTGGAGCTTCAGTGGAGTCTACCGATATGCAACAATCGTGGATCCAAATCAACACTATACCGATCCGGATAATGAACCGTAATCCGATCCAAGCCAACCTACCGAGACCTCGCAGGCGTCATACAAACATTAATCGCCAGAGTCTACCGCGCAGCAGTGCCTAGAAGATCTAATGTCGGGATACCTCCAAGGAGATACGGGTATGATGATTTGGCCGGATATGCACTCCAAGTTGCGTAAGAGGTAGAGGTTGCCGAACCTACTACTTACAGGGAAGCAAAGTGACATGTACGTAAGCATCTCGCTGGCATGTGCATGCTACGGGAGATGAAATGGAGTCATTGTTGAAGAATCGACTTGGGAATTGGTCAAAATGTACCTACCGACAAGGGAGTTGTGACTTGTAAATGGATTTTCAAGAAAAAGGAAGGAATAACTAAGGCAAAAGGGGTCAAGTATAAGGCACGTTTGGTTGCAAGAGGATTCAACGGTAAAAGGAAGGGGTTGACTTTGATGAAATATTTTCACCAAAGTGGTCGACACACTTCAATCGTGGTGTTACTAGCAATGGTGGCACAAACAGATCCGGAACTTGAGCAATTAGATGTGAAAACCGCTTTTCTACATGGTGAGGTGGATAAGGAGATATACATGACACAAACCCGAGGGTTTTCAAGTTCCCGGCAAGGAAAATTATGTTTGCAAGTTGAAGAAATCATTGTATGGTTTGAAGCAAGCTCCAAGGCAAGTGGTATAAAAGGTTTGACAGCTTTATGCTTCAAACAGGTTACAACAGAAGTCCTTATGATCGTTGTGTATACCACAACAATCGAAAGATGGATCACATATCTATCTTGTCTTGTATGTGGATGACATGTTGATTGCCGCCGCAAGGAAGTCCGATATTCAAAAATCAAGAACCTTCTCGCGTCGAATTTGAAATGAAGGATTTGGGTGCAAACAAGAAAATCTTGGGATGGAGATCCGGAGAGATAAGTCGAAGAAATTGTTCTTGTCTCAAACAGGTTACGTGCGTAAGATATTGGCCAAGTTTGGGATGTCGTCGCAAAACCAATAGATACTCCTATGGCATCAAATGTTCATTTGTCCGTTTATGCTTCACAATCACCAAGAGAAGGAGTATATGTCAAAAGTTCCCTATGCTAGTGCTTGGTAGTCCGATGTATGCCATGGTTTGCACTAGGCCCGATCCGCTCTCAGCAACAAGTTGTTGTCGCAGGTTTATGGCTCAACCCGGAAAGGAACACCGGAAAGTCGTTAAAAGGATATTCGTGTACCCGAGAGGTACAAACCGATGTTGGTCTCATTTATGGAGGTGATATCGGTCCGGTCACAAAGTGCCACCGTGATGCCGATTATGCAGTGATGTTGACAAGTAGAAAATCAATGATCGGTTACGTGTTTACATTGGGAAATGCGTGGTCACCGGAAAGCTACTCTTCAAAGGCGTAGCCTTATCAACTACCGAAGCGTAATACATGGCTCTTACCGAAGCAAATGCTAAGGAGGGTATCCGGTTGAAAGGGCTAGTCGCTGATTTGGGGTTGCATCAGATCAGCCGAGATATATTGTGACAGCTCTAAGTGCAATATGTTTAGCCAAGGATCGTGTTCATCATGAGAGAACCAAGCATATTGATGTCGTATCATTTTCTCGAGAATGAGAAGAGGGTGTGTGAAGAAGAAGAGCACCAAGGATAATCCCGTCGATATGTTCACTAAACCAGCTCTCAACAGAGTAAGTTTCGCCTTTGCCCGGACTTACCGAATATTCAAAGCTTATAATCTGTTTCTCGGAAACTCTACCGAGGCGCATCGGTGGAGTGGATGCCGTGGAGATAGTCCGGTACAAGTACATCCGGCATTGACGAATGCATCCGGTACAAGTACATCCGGTTATGCAACCGTTTGACTCGTGAGAGTTGAAGTCAAGGTGGAGATTTGTCAAGAAAGTGACTTAAACTCTACATTTGGTGGAACCAATCAAGACTCACCGTGTGATGGATGGACCGAGAAGTGTATTCAATTCGTGCGCGCAGGGTGGAGTCTACCGAAGCTTCGTCGCCAGGTGAAGTCCGCCGAGTACCGGAATACAAACAGGTCCCACATCCGTTAATTTTGTTATGTGATGATGCCTATACGTTGTCATTAAAAGAGGACACGTGTAGGGGTATTTATGGTGTATCGTACAAAGATTCCCGACGGCTAGGTTTAGTGGATTTGTGCCTATAAATACGCTTGTTGTTGTCGCATTGTCTGTGTGTGTGTGAAATCGTAACTCTCGTGTTGCATAATAATAAAGATCTCGTTTTTTCTCGCCCGTGGTTTTTTATCTCTCTCACTTTGAGAGGGGTTTTCCACGTTAAATCGTGTTCTTCGGCCCCACCTTTTCTCGTTATCTCCTTTGATTATTTACGTTTGATTGCATCCGTTTCTATTTCTTGCATCCGAAGTTATCTCCATCCGTCATAACAATCTACTTGGGCGCGCAAATTGAGTGACACCACATTTTTATAGGCAAATTTAGGATTTTAGTCCTATAACTTGGCCTATTTTAGATTTTAGTCCTGCTCCTGCTCCGGTGAGGAAAATGGTCCTCTAACTTGTATTTTTTTTAAATAGTCCTATCCGCCGGAAATAGCTGACTGGGCACCGTAATCTTTAAAAAATGCGCTGCCACATTGAATCCTATGTGGCTGTGGATCCCATTTTACTTTTTAAAAATGATTTCTCCATCCAATTTCCCCCAATTTCATCCCTCCAAATCTATTTCCTAATTTACTACTTTGCATCTCCCGTCTAATCCTCTTCCATTTTCTTCCTCCATTTATTACCTTCAATTTTTCATCTTCATCTCTTTATTTATTTTATTTATATATTAAATTCTATATAATTTGTTTTTAGGCTTCACCTCCTCAATTGAAAACATCATCGCCATAAACAGAAGAGATTAAGGTAGTGGTGCCGCAAGTGAGCACAATCCATATGTTTGAACTTGCTTCTGATGTTGATGCCGTGAGTTTTGGTGGTCTTGCCTTTGATCATTTGATTTTATTCGATCCCATCGGAAACGTGTTGGATTTAATTTGAGTTGATTAGTTTGAGGATTTTCAGCAGGAAATTAACGAAATATAAAATTGAAAAGGAAGATGAGAATTGGGGAAGAAGATGAAAACCTTCAAACCTTCAAAATTACATGTAGCATTTAAACTCCACTTCAACCCATCTTCTTTATCGGCATCCATTGAAACAAAGGCTAAATCTGCTAAGAGACAATTAGGTTGCTCATCCTCCACCACATTGCCATTCATTACCCTCTTGTAGTGGATGAGTGCTTGATAATTTGAATTAGAAACAGAGCCATGTAGATTTTGAGGGATGAAATTGGAAGGAAAAATCTTTTTTTTAACGTAAAATGGGTCCCATAGCCATGTAGGATTCAATGTGGCAGCCTAGTGGTTGCCACGTAAGTGTTTTTTAAAAATTCCGGTGCCCAATCAGCTATTTCCGGTAGATAGGACTATTTTTCAAAAAAATAAACAAGTTAGAGGACCATTTTCCTCATCGGAGCAGGAGCAGGACTAAAATCCAAAGTAGGCCAAGTTAGAGGACCAAAATGCTAATTTTGCCCATTTTTATATGTTAATCTACTTTAGGCATCATACTGATTTTATATCTACTAATTGCACCACAGTATAATTCATAGGCGGATGCACATATGAGTAATTGGGGTCCGCAGACCCCGTTAAAAAAAATTATTTACTTTGTAAAATATTTACGGACCCCGTTGAATATAATTTTTAGATCCACCACTTGTATAATTACAAAATTGTCATTTACACTTAAAGCATTATACTTGAAAATGAAATTTCACTTTTATCAAAATAACTACAATACAATCTATTAATTTTTTGTTTTTACGAATTCACCCTCTACCCATGGCACCACATTTTTGCCTCCAAATCAATAACGAAGATCGAACTCCCTCCATCACCATCGCGCCAAACGTGTTCTTCCTCACCAAAATTCTTTTCTATGAACAACATGTAAGTAACAACCAAAATAAGAATACTATAACTTGAGAATCTTGCAGAAGCTGGGAAAGACAAAGAACTGCAAGAAATTTACCGGGTTATCTACTTGGGGTCTGTCAAATTCAAACTGAGTTCCCATAATTTCTTTTCTGATTCCGCTTGGCTAAGAAAATCACTTGATTTAGCGAAGTTGTAGTCACAAAATTATTCTCCACTAATTCCTTCAATCTATGGATTCAACGCCACCTATCACTGAGTGAGTAGATGTGCAAAATTTTGGAGGAAGGACAGGGCAGCAGCGGCAACGGAGGAAGCAAACGTGAAAGATAGGGTAATTTTGGGAAGTTTTGATTTTGAGGGTAAATGTAATTTTTAATTTCTTTACTGTATGGAAAAAAAATAGTTCGAGGATCTAATTCATAAATAAATAAAATGACTGTAGTAAAGACTCTGGAAATAATATATTTGGTCTTTTTTTTAACAAATGTGGTGTATTAAGTAGGATAATCATTTAAAAATGAAATGTGTGGTGCCAAGGTTAAGCACTTATTTTAAGAAAGTTGTGGTGCCGCGAGTAAAAAAAATCGTGGTGCCTTTAAAGGCAACCAAATAAAGAAAAGGGGGAAGGGGCTACAAGGACAAAAAAATCATAAATGGGTCCAGAAGCACTTTATTACATGTTATGTGATTAGAAATGACAAATTCATAATAAATGGACAAAAATACCCTTTTACACATTAAACACATAGTAACACTAGATAAAATGTAGTAACAGCCAAGAAAACAAATAGTAACAGCCAAGAAACAAGCAGTAACAGCCCATAAAATGTCATAACTTCCAATGGAAAAGTAGTAACAGCCAATAAACAAGTAGTAACATCCTAAAACAAGTAGTAACTAAAAACAAGTAGTAACAGCCCGTAAAATATAGTAACGGCCAATAAATAAGTAGTAACATCCCACAAACAAGTCGTAACAGTAAAAAAAACAAGTAGTAACAACCCATAAAATATAGTAAGTGCCAATAAACAAGTAGTAACAGCCCATAAGATAGATAAAGTTACATAAAAAAATATAGTATTGTTAAGGGTGAATTTATACGGTTTATATTGATATATTTTAGGGGGAATGAGGGAGAAGGACAGAAATATTTCATCAATTGAGTAGAAGGACAGTTTTTTAAAACTTTTGCATAAAGGACAAAATTATTTATTCACTGTCGAAATTCACTTGTGTTCGAAATTCACCGTTTAAATTCACTGCCGAAATTCACTGTCGAAATTCACTAATTTTCAAAATTCATTGTCGAGATTCACTGATTTTCGGGATTCACTATCAAAATTCACTGTCGAAATTCACTGATTTCGGGATTCACTAGGAAGATTCACTGATTTTCGGGATTCACTGTTTGTCCTTCTCGCTATAAAAATTATGCAGTTGTCCTTCTCCCTATAAAAAATATGTAGCTGTCCTGTTACTTAAAAATATTTCAGATTGTGTCCTTATCCCTAATTTTCCATATATTTTATGATATTTTCCCCCGTATTTGTATAATTTGCATAAGAAACGAGTGTTTAATGGAATTATTGAGTAAATGAGGTTTTTAATGAGTTATTCGCAAAATTGGTTAATTTTGGTGTTTTAATCTTGATTTTATGATTATTTGAATGATATTACATTTTGCGATGTTTTTATGTGTTATAGGTACATGTTTGAGGCTCAAAAGATGATCAAAGGTTGATTAAGTTCGAGCTAATTGATGATAAAAGAGATAATGAAGGAATGAGATAGAGAAAAAAGAGATAAAGATCAAGAAATCAGAATTCGATCATATTGGACTGGCGTCCAGAAGCTTGGACGGGCGTCCTTCCGCCGCCTCAGCTAAACCGACTTATTTATTTATAAATAGCAGCGTTATTTCAACCTTAGTTACATCAATTCATATACGCTCTTCATACAGAAAACCCTAAAACGAGCTGCTGGTGTGCTCGGTCGACCGAGCCCTGCTGCTCGGTCGACCGAGGGTTCTTTTAATTTTTTTTTAGTTTATTTTCTTGTTTCCCGACGATGAATAAAGGTAAAGAGTCCGATCAAGCTCTGTGAAACCCGTTTCGGCCGACGAACTCGATTTCAATTCTTGGATGTTTTGTAAGTTTAATTTAAAGTTGTCTTCTTTTCTATGATTAATTGTTATTTTGCAATTTCAATCGATGGATGTCTTTGCATGTTGATATTTACCGTATGACGAGAGTCGGTGTAAACCTGATCACCATAGGAAAGAGTAGAGCTTTAACCTATTTAACGAGAGTTGTTAGGTTAGGAGTCTAGGTTCATCATGAATCACAATTTTAGTTAATTCACCTATCATAAGTATGAATTTCTAATCTCTTAGAAAAATTCACCTATCAATCTTTTTCGTCTATCGATACAAAAATTCACCTATCAATCTTTGGTCAAAGGTGCAAGCACTATATTGGTCAACCCAAAGAGAAACCTTTGATTGTTCATTTCCTCGACATCCTTGGGTGTGGTACTTCGGAAGTCAATGAGTTTGACGAATTTTCGCCCGACTTGTTTTCTGAGGGTGACGGCAGTGGTCCAATAGAGCAAGTTATGGCCGGGAGTTGGGACATGGAAGAGTATGAAAGGGAGGCCAAGTTAAAGAGGAAACTGAAGAAGAAGAAGTCAACCATGGGGAAGTTTAAACGTGTTTGGAAAGCAGTAAGGAACCTAACCCCATGTGTTAGATGCTGTTTTTGTGGCCACACCAATCATCAGAGCTTACACGAAGTAGTGGCCGGAAGGAAGGTTAAATGGCCTGATCCAGGCTGAGCTTAAACAGTGTCGAGCTAACGACATTAACCAACAGCGCCACTAGGGGGCATCCTAGATATCTATCTATATATATATTAGTCATTTTTCAATTACTCTTTTGTCTTTGGTTTATGTGTTTTAGTTTTAAGTCTAATAAGAGTGTTGTATGAATCTGCTTCAGTTCGGCTTTGTTTTGAAATGGATTACGGAGTTCCCCCGTGAGATCCCATTCATTCATAGAATCCGCCATATAACTCTAGATGATGGACCCGGAGGAACGCTTATCCTTGGTTGATTACCATATCATCACGCGCGTCGGGACCATTACTTATGTTGTCATCGTACCCCACACTGCGTGGGTGGTGGAGAGTTTAGTGCGAGGACCTTCAACGTGCGTTAGGACGGCCGTATACGATTTTAAATGACCCGATGCTTACTGATTTGTTGCTGGTACTCTGTGATGAACATTTTAAAGGAATAGATGTTGCGGGAGAAGATTGGAACTTGCAAGATGAATATGACATCCCTCCTGCGATCGATTTGCTTCGTCGCCTAATCCGGATTGTAGATTGGGGCGACATCTATGAAGATTAGCTTGGGCTAGTGTTTTGTGTTTCTATTTTCTTCGTGTATCCCAGTATTCTTTGCATTATTAGTGTATTTGCATATCATTTTGTAGCATTATGTTTATGTGTCTGTTGTCATTTTGTTGCACCTAGCCCTGCTACTTTGTAGTATCCTCTATCGTTACTTTTGCGCGACGTATTATATTCCCCTATGTTCCCCGAGATGTTGCCATGTTTGTTCAAGTGTGCAGGATATTTTCGATAGCGATTGTGAGCTTTTAGATGATATCAGTTTTCCGGTGGATGGTCCACAGTCTACTGATTTCTTCAAGCATTTCCGGATTTGGATCTAGACCACCTTCAGAATTGCCACCTTCGAACTACAATCAGCTAAGTTTTTATCTTTTCTTTAGTTCTGCACAACCTGAGGACATGTTGTCGTTTATGTGTGGGGGAGGGGAATGGTTATGTGTATCTATCATTTGCTTATATTATTTTTCTATGCTGAAATGAGCCAAATTTTTTTAAAATTGTTGTTTTGTTCCGAGTGAGCAAATGCATATTTTTGTTCGGTTTTAATATTCATGGATGCTGTATACCGTATGTTTAGTAAGTTAGTTGTTTCACCCGACATATATTTCACGAGCCATATTGAACGATGAGCTAAAATATAAAGCTATACCCATTTGGATTAGTGATTTTTGATTATCTTATAAGTATCGTGTGCTTAGTGCTAATGTACGTATCGTGAGAATTATAATAGTTTGTGTTTAGATCCAAAGTATGACATGCTGTGAATATCTGAGGTTTGAATGTGATAAGTGAAACATAACTACTGTGCTTTGAATAAGTTGTTTAAAAAAAATGTTGAAATTGGGTGTGTCGGAAGCTGGTCGATGATTTGAGTGCGGTAGGGCATATCTCGAATGTCCTATACCACTATGATGACCAAAAGCTCACGACAGTCAGAAGAAGCCGCCTTATGATTTGAGTAAGGTAGGGCATATCCCGAATGTCCTATTCTGCTATGACGGGGCAATGGCTCATTCTGATGTGCGTTTAAATGTGAAAATAGTTAAATCAACTTGCAATAAGAAGTGGTATGAATAAAAGACTTAGTTATCGTATACCTTATCCCCGAGTAAAAGGCGACGGATATGTTGTAGGGATTATCCTCTCGAGTATGTCAGTAAGGTCTTAAATGTATTCTATCATCTTTTTCGGGATATGTCACGTTTTGTAGGGTACATCTTATGAGTATCATTTATCTCTAGTTTGAAGGGGGTATTGGCTAGTTGCTTGGAATAAATTTCAAGTTTGGACTTAGTGGAAGGTTGCTATGGCTATGCACACACACACGTGGGTGAACTTCTAATTTATTGACTATTCGTTGTATGTGCTAAAGTGTCTATATTTTTCCCGAGCCTTTATCTTGTTTTGTTTTGCTCGGGACGAGCAAAAGCTAAGTGTGGGGGAGTTGTTAAGGGTGATTTTATGTGATTTATATCGTTATATTTTGTAGTAATTCTCTCCATATTCGTATAATTCGCATAGAAATTAAGCGTTTAATTGATTTATTGAGCAAATGAGTTTTAAAAGTATTTAAGTGCAAATTCGGGTTAATTATGTGATTTTATTGGTAAATATCTTTATATATGTGATGTTACACTTTATACGTTTTTATTATTGTAGGTACAACGAGCATATCGTGGACGAGTCAACGAGTTTGAAGGGTTTCGATTTGCATTTTAATTGAAGATATATCTAGAAGGGCAAAATTGGAATTATCATATTTTTATTAGGGTTTTATTATTTTAAGAAAAGAAAAAAAGGGATAATTGTTACCCTAGCTCGAAGAAGGTTATAAAAGGATGGCATTCAGCAGCAGCACAGAACACGAAATTTCATCTGGAACGGAGGCAGAACTCCAAAAAAAAAAGAAGCACTCACTCGGTCGACCGAGCCAAAAATATATATATTTTTTTCTTTTTTTCGTTCGTTCTGAGGATGAGTAGAGGCTGAGTCCGAATTGAACAAGCTTTGTGAAACCGTCTCAGCAACGTTTTGATCTCAACTTTGGATTGTCTGTGAGTTTAATTAAAGTTGTATCTTTATTATGTTTTTATTGTTATTATGCAATTTCATTGATGAATGTATTGCTGTTTGATGTTTACAATTCGATGAGAATCGTTGTTAGACTGAGATCACCATAGTAAAGTTTGGATTTTTAACCTAATTAACGATAGTTGTTAGGTTGAAATCTAGATTATGAGATTGAATAAATTTCACACCTTGGTAATTAAAGCGTTAATCTTTTTGTATCGATAGACGAAAAAGATTGATAGGTGAATTTTTCTAAGAGATTAGAAATTCATACTTATGATAGGTGAATCACAATTTTTATTAAATAATCACTAGACAATCCAGAGAAGAAATTGAACGTTGCGAGATAGGTGGATCATTGCTTGTTCGTTGTTAAATCAATTGAGAAAAAAATCATTGTTGCTTATTCTTCGTAGCAATATTAAAATTTTATTGTCTTTTTAGTTTATAAAATAGAGTTATCTTAGTTAGTTCGGTCCGCAACTATCCTCGCTGGCTTTAGATTTTTGATCTTCTGTCCAGTTCATCGTTATTGTTTTCACTACTAGCTCGTTTTGGTTTTGTTATTCTAGTTGTAGTCTTTAATTGTTAAGTGTAGGTTAGTTTTATTTTTTCTTGTGACAACTTACGGAAAATTAATCAAACTAGACAATCTCGATTCCCTGAGATCGACTCCGGTATTAATCGCTATACTACGATCCCTACACTTGGGGAATACCGGATTTATAAATTTATTACTTGTTATTTTCCATTGATAAAATCCGTGACAAGTTTTTGGCGCTGTTGCCGGGGAATCGGTACGGTTGTCTAGTTTTTTTTGTTATTAGTTTTTCGTAGGTTAGTTCCCTTAGTTTGCTGTTTACGTTAAATAAAAAAATTAAAATAAAAAATAAAATTAAATTAAAAAAAAACTAGGGTCGTATTTGACGTAGGGATCACACCCGGGTGTGGTATAATTCACACCTTGGTAATATATATCTTTTAAAAAAAAAATTAAAAAAAAAATTTAATTAGTTCGGTCGACCGAACCTGATCTCTCGGTCGACCGAGTGTTATAAAAAAAAAAGAAAAAAATTTTTTATATATATATATATATATATATATATATATATATATATATATATATAATTTTTTTTGTTCGTTCGTATTATAGTCTCTTTTTCTCGTTTTATTTACGTTCTTTTTTTACTTTAGAGTTTAGTGTAACCTTTGTAAGAAATTCGTGCGGACATCTTGTTTTTGGTTTTGGTTTATGCAAACTCGGAGTCAGAAGGGACCGTTACTATACACCCCTGACCCCGAGCGAACCGTTGTCCGGCCAAACGGGCGGATTTTCCGTTTGCGTTTCGCGAGACGAGCCGAGCAAGATCTTGAGGATCGGCTAGCCAAGGAAATCACCGATTTTGTAATAATGGTCGCTAATGATAGACGTACGTTGGCGGACTACGCCATGCCGGCGCGTTCACGATCAACCCGGCTATCATCCTACCGGCCATTAATGCTCGGACCTTCGAGCTAAAGCCTCGGCCTCATTCGGATGATGCGGCATGCATCAATCTTTCATGGGTTTCAGTCGGAAAATCCACACACTCACTTGCATACATTCTTGGAGATATGCGGCACCACACGCATCCAAGGAGTAAGTGAGGATGCCATCAAACTGAAACTCTTTCCTTTTTCGTTGAAGGGAGAAGCTAAGGAGTGGTATAGCTCTCTCCAAATTTGAATCTATAAATACTTGGGCGAACTCGAAAAGGAGTTCTTGAGTCAATATTTCCCACCTTCCAAAACTCGCCCAATGTTTGAACGAGATATTCACTTTCTATCGAAAGAGAATGAATCCATTTTCGAGTGTTGGAAAAGATTCAAGTCTCTCGCTTAGAAAGTGTCCCCACCATGGCTTGCCTTTGGAAAGGCAAGTCAACACTTTCTTTAGTGGATTGACCGAGCTTACAAAAGGCATGGTCAATAGTTCATCAGTGGGGCGTTTCGAAGAAAACGCCTGATGAGGGATGGGCACTGTTTGAGGACATTGCAAAGTACAACTACGCCCCCTCTTATCATGCAATTCAAGCACCTCCTCCTCCTCCTAAGGTAGATGAGGTAAACATGCAAAGTTTGATCGCCATGCTGCAGAAGCAGATGTCAGCATCTCAAGTTTCAAATCCGATAAATCAAACTTCTTCTTTTCCACAGAACCCTCAGGTTCTGTACTGTGAAAATTGCTGTCAGACTGGCCATATGAATGGCCAGTGTCAATTTAATCCCCCTGCACCTTATCAAGTGAATGCTGTTCATGATTATGGACAGTATAATCAGGTCACATGTCAAAATTGTGACAATATGGGGCACACTCCTCGATTCTGTCCTATGAACGGACAGAATGCTGAAGTGAATGCATTCTATGGCCAGAACAACCAAAGGTCTTATCAAGTTTCTGACCAGAATAATTTCCAAAACCACGGGTTTAATCAATCTTCCATTTTCAATCCGAATTCTAATTTCAATCAGAATCAAAATCGAAACCCTGGTTTTCCTCAGAACCAAAATAATAATTTTTCCAACTCTAATCAAAGGTTCAATCAGAATTGGCCCGCCAATTCTAATCCTGCTGTCCAAAGTCGGCCCAGCCAGCCCTATTCTCAAAATTTCCAAAACTCTCAAGGCCCCTCCCAATCTAACAATCTTGAAGCTAAATTGGAGGAGCAAAATAAAAGTATCCAACTCTTGATGACTACAAATAAGAACCTTGAGAGGCAAATTGGGCAACGGGCTGAGCAGTTAGCTTCCCGACCCCCAGGGCAACTGCCCAGTTTCACTGAGAAAAATCCAAAGGGTGGTCAAGTTGCTCAAACCGACTTGAACAATGGCCAATGTACTGACCTCGTACCATCAATTACATACGGTAGAGAGGAGGCCAGTGCAATGAATTAAAGAAGCGGTACTCAAGTTAGTGGTCCTTCCCACCAGGGAAACCACTAGCCCCTCCCGCCATTGATAAGGCAGGAGGGGAAGCTGAGCACCTACACTCCCCTTGGCCGAAAGAGAATACTTAGGTGGCTGATCCCCTGAGAGGTGAAAAAGCTGGACGTCCTCAGGTGGCTGATCCCCCGAGGAATGAGGAAACAAGTGTAAATCAGGAGGCTGATCCCCTGACTAATAAGAAGATTGGAAAAGCTGTTCGGTGGAAGGATCTGGAAGACAAAGCTGTCAATGCATCTTCAAAGAAAGTCTTTTCTGAGAGTGACTTGAAAAAGCTTCCATTTCCACCAAGAAAGAGCAACATGCCTTTGAGTGAAGATAAGAAGTATGAAAAGGTGCTGAATCTCTTGAAAAATACTCAGGTAAGTCTTCCATTATCCGAGGTCTTGGTTGAAATGCCTAAGTATACAAATTTATCAAGGATGTTGTTTCTTCGAAAAGGAAGTTGTCAGACATGGAGAGGCTGATTGGTGAGGATTGTTCAATGATCAATTAAGAAAACTTACCAACCAAGAGAGGTGACCCTGGAAAGTTCGTGCTTACAGTGTTAATGGGAGGCCTGGTCTTCCCTAACTCTTTGTGTGACCTGGGTGCATCTATAAGCCTCATGCCATTGTCTGTGTGCAAACAACTGTGTTTAATTGATCTTCTAGAGCCCACTAGCATGAATTTGCAATTCACTGATAGATCTTCTAAGAAAGCATCGGGAATCTTAAAAGACGTACTCGTTCAAATTGATAGATTTACCTTTCCCGTTGACTGGTACGTCCTGGACATTGAGAAGGATGGAAATGTTCCCCTGATTCTTGGAAGACCTTTTCTGTCTACAGCTCGAGCCCTCATTGACTGCGATGGCGGGCGAGTGACGATCCGTGTTGGTGATCAAGAGGTAAGCTATAATGTTTCCAAATCCATTCAAATACCCTCTGGTCCTCCAACCGGTTTTTCCATTGAGGAGACGTCTGATGACTTCGATGATTTGATGGAAAAGAAAGTCATGGCTGTTGCAACGGAGTATGAGCGACTGGTTGATAATTTGAATAATCATGGTGTGGTAAGTCTAGAGCAGTTAGAAGCTGAATTTAAGGATGAGTTGTTGGAAGGTGAAGCTTTGGCAGTGGGACCGCTCAGTAAACTCAGCGATGTTGAGTTGAAAAGTGGAGATCTTAAATCTAGTTTAGAAGACCCCCCTGCAGATTTGGTGTTGAAGCCGTTGCCTAAACATCTTAAGTATGTGTTTTTAAGAGAAGGTGACAAGCTTCCATTGATTATATCTGGCAAGCTGTCTCGTTTAGAGGAAATGAAATTAATCAACGTCTTGAAGAAAAATGAAAAAGCCTTTGGATGGCAAGTAGTAGATATCAGAGGGATATCTCCGGACATCTGTATGCACAAGATCAAGACAAATGAGGGTGCGAAATGTGTTAGATAGCCCCAGAGGAGCCTCAACCCTCATATGCAAGAGGTGGTTAAGAAAGAAATCATCAAACTGCTGGACATGGGAATCATTTATGCCATCGCTGATAGTGAATGGGTTTCCCCGACTCAGGTAGTTCCCAAGAAAGGTGGAATTACGATTGAGAAGAATGAGAAGGGAGAGGAAATAGCATTGAGGCTTGTTACCGGTTACAGAGTCTGCATTGATTACAGAAAACTCAATGAAGTAACCATGAAAGATCATTTTCCCCTTCCGTTCATTGATCAGATGCTTGAGCGTCTGGCGGGACACGCATTCTACTATTTCCTGGAAGGATATTCAGGATATTTTCAGATACCTATAGATCCTGTTGACCAAGAAAAGACCACTTTCACTTGCCCTTATGGTACATTCGCTTACCGGCGAATGCCATTTGGTCTCTGCAATGCCCCAGCTACATTTCAAAGATGTATGCTGGCTATTTTTGATGGGCTCGTAGAAAAGTGTATGGAAATCTTTATGGACGATTTTTCGGTCTTTGGTCAGTCTTTTGATGATTGTCTTGACAACCTTGACCGAGTCTTATCCAGATGTGTGGAGAAGAACTTAGTGCTCAATTGGGAAAAATGCCATTTCATGGTTGATGAGGGAATAGTTTCTTGGCCACAAAATCTCCGCCAAAGGTATAGAAGTTGACAGGCAAAAGTAGAAGCTATCGAGAAGATGAGTTATCCCAAGAATGTGCGTGAAGTGAGAGGCTTTCTTGGACATGTCGGTTTCTACAGAAGATTCATTCAAGACTTCTCCAAGATAGCCAAGACCCTGTCTACTTTACTAAAGGAAGACGTTGAGTTTGATTTTGATGAAAACTGCAAGTAGGCATTTGAGGAGCTTAAAAACCGTTTAATCTCTGCTCCAATTCTTATATCGCCTGACTGGAATCTACCTTTCGAGCTTATGTGCGACGCATCAAACTATGCAGTTGGTGCTGTTTTAGGCCAAAGAATCAAAGGGAAATTCCAGCCAATCTATTACGCCAGTCACACATTGAATCCCTCTCAAGTTAACTATACTACTACTGAAAAGGAATTATTGGCCGTAGTCTTTGCTATGGACAAGTTTCGTAGTTACTTGTTAGGAGCTCAAGTGATTGTGTGGACTGATCACGCTGCTTTGCGTTATCTGATGACGAAGAAAGAGGCTAAACCACGCCTACTGCGTTGGATACTGACCCTACAAGAGTTTGACGTTCAAATTAAAGACAAAAAGGGCAGTGAAAACGTCGTGGCGGATCATGTTTCGAGAATGTTAGGTGAGGAAAAGGATGATCCAGACGATATAGATCTTTACTTTCCTCTAGAAAACATTATGTTTATCGACGGTTGTCCTCCTGATGTTCCATGGTATTCTTCCATTGTCAATTACCTTCATGCCCAATATCTCGATCCAGAATTGTCCTATCAGGAGAAGAAAAAGTTCTTCTCTGATTTGAAATCTTTCGTTTGGGATGAACCTTATCTTTTTAAGATCTGCAAATATGGTCTGCTCAGAAGATGTGTTCCAGAGTCTGAGCAACGAGATATCATTGAGCAGTGTCACAGTGGACCCACTGGAGATCTTCCAATCCGGTTTCTATTGGCCCACGATCTTTAAAGATACAGAAGCTTTCTGTAAAGCTTGTGATAGATGTCAAAGAACCGGTACTCTGACAAGGCGTTTTGACATGCCTTTGAAACCCATGCTAGAATGCGAAGTCTTTGATGTATGGGGTATCGATTTTATGGGACCATTCCCATCATCTTGTGGTAACAAATACATCTTAGTCTGCGTGGATTACGTGTCGAAATGGGTGGAGGCTCAGGCCACGACTCACAATGATCATAAGACGGTCATGAAGTTCTTAAAGAAAAATATATTCGTGAGATTTGGATGTCCTCGAGCCTTGATCCGCGATGAAGGAACGCACTTTTGCAACCGACCCTTAGAAAAAGTGCTTGAAAAGTATGGTGTTCGTCATAAGACTGGCACACCATATCATCCTATGACGAGTGGTCAGGTTGAACGGAGCAACCAAAGCATTAAGAAAATCCTGGAAAAAACAGTCAACAGTCATAGAAAAGACTGGAGTTTGAAATTGGATGATGTACTATGGGCATACAGGACCGCCTATAAGACTCCTATGGGTACATCTCCATATCAAATGGTTTATGGTAAGCCATGTCATCTTCCAGTCGAGTTAGAGTATAGAGCTTATTGGGCTACAAAGTTTCTGAACTTTGATTCCCAATCTGTGGTAAGCATCGGCGCAACGGTTGCGTGAGTTAGACGAATTCAGACTCCAGGCCTACGAAAGCGCCAGGATCAGTAAAGATAAGATGAAACTCCTCCATGATGCCAGGATTAAGAAGAGAGAATTCCATGTAGGGGAACAAGTTCTTCTGTATAATTCCAGGCTACATCTATTTCCTGGGAAGCTAAGGACACGATGGTCCGGTCCCTTTGAGATTCTCCAAATTATTCCCGGAGGTGTTTTAGAACTACGAGGTTATGGTGACCAACCGTTTCGAGTAAATGGTCAAAGGTGTAAGCACTACATTGGTGAACCTAAAGAGAAGCCTTTGATAGTTCGTTTCCTCGATATCCTCGGGTGTGGTACTAAAGAAGTCGAAGAATTTGACGAGTTTTCACCCGACCTGTTTTCAGAGGATGACGGTAGTGGTCGATCTGAAGAAGTTCTAGCAGGTAGTTGGGATATGGAAGAGTATGAGAGGGAGCGTCAGCTGAAACGTCATCAGAAGACTCAGAAGAAGAAGAAGTCAACCATAGGGAAGTTTAAACGTGTTTGAAAAGCAGTAAGGAACCTAACCCCATGTGTTAGATGCTGTTTTTGTGGCCACACCAATCATCAGAGCTTACACGAAGTAGTGGCCGGAAGGAAGGTTAAATGGCCTGATCCAGGCTGAGCTTAAACAGTGTCGAGCTAACGACATTAACCAACAGCGCCACTAGGGGGCATCCTAGATATCTATATATATATATATATATATATATATATATATATATATATATATATATATATATTGGTCATTTTTTTTCAATTACTCTTTTGTCTTTGGTTTATGTGTTTTAGTTTTAAGTCTAATAAGAGTGTTGTATGAATCTGCTTCAGTTCGGCTTTGTTTTGAAATGGATTACGGAGTTCCCCCGCATGAGATCCCATTCATTCATAGAATCCGCCATATAACTCTAGATGATGGACCGGAGGAACGCTTATACTTGACGTTGATTACCATATCATCACGCGCGTCGGGACCATTACTTATGTTGTCATCGTACCCCACACTTGTGGGTGGTGGAGAATTTAGTGCGAGGACCTTCAACGTGCGTTAGGACGGCCGTATACGATTTTAAATGACCCGATGCTTACTGATTTGTTGCTGGTACTCCGTGATGAACATTTTAAAGGAGTAGATGTTGCGGGAGAAGATTGGAACTTGCAAGATGAATATGACATCCCTCCTGCGATCGATTTGCTTCGTCGCCTAATCCGGATTGTAGATTGGGGCGACATCTATGAAGATTAGCTTGGGCTAGTGTTTTGTGTTTCTATTTTCTTCGTGTATCCCAGTATTCTTTGCATTATTAGTGTATTTGCATATCATTTTGTAGCATTATGTTTATGTGTCTGTTGTCATTTTGTTGCACCTAGCCCTGCTACTTTGTAGTATCCTCTATCGTTACTTTTGCGCGACGTATTATATTCCCATATGTTCCCCGAGATGTTGCCATGTTTGTTCAAGCGTGCAGGATATTTTCGATAGCGATTGTGAGCTTTTAGATGATATCAGTTTTCCGGTGGATGGTCCACAGTCTACTGATTTCTTCAAGCATTTCCGGATTTGGATCTAGACCACCTTCAGAATTGCCACCTTCGAACTACAATCAGCTAAGTACTTTATCTTTTCTTTAGTTCTGCACAACCTGAGGACATGTTGTCGTTTAAGTGTGGGGGAGGGGAATGGTTATGTGTATCTATCATTTGCTTATATTATTTTTCTATGCTGAAATGAGCTAATTTTTTTAAAAATTTTTGTTTTGTCCCGAGTGAGCAAATGCATATTTTTGTTCGGTTTTAATATTCATGGATGTTGTATACCGTATGTTTAGTAAGTTAGTTGTTTCACCCGACATACATTTCACGAGCCATATTGAACGATGAGTTAAAATATAAATCTATACCCTATTTGGATTAGTGATTTTTGGTTATCTTATAAGTCGTGTGCTTAGTGCTAATGTATGTATCGTGAGAATTATAATAGTTTGTGTTTATAGCCAAAGTATGACATACTGTGAATATCTGAGGTTTGAATATGATAAGTGAAACGTAACTACTGTGCTTTGAATAAGTTGTTTAAAAAAAAGTTGAAATTGGGTGTGTCGGAAGCTGGTCGATGATTTGAGTGCGGTAGGGCATATCTCGAATGTCCTATACCACTATGATGACCAAAAGCTCACGACAGTCAGAAGAAGCTGCCTTACGATTTGAGTAAGGTAGGGCATATCCCGAATGTCCTATTCTGCTATGACAGGGCAATGGCTCATTCTGATGTGCGTTTAAATGTGAAAATAGTTAAATCAACTTGCAATAAGAAGTGGTATGAATAAAAGGCTTAGTTATCGTATACCTTATCCCCAGTATAAACTGACAGATATGTTGTAGGGATTATCCTCTGAGTATGTCAGAAAGGTCCTAAATGTATTCTATCATCTTTTTCGGGATATGTCACGTTTTGTAGGGTATATCTTATGAGTATCATTTATCTCTAGTTTGAAGGGGGTATTAGCTAGTTTGCTTTGAAATTTTCAAGTTTGGACTTAGTGGAAGTTTGCTATGGCTATGCACACACACACGTGGGTGAACTTCTAATTTATTGACTATGCGTTGTATGTCTTTGAAGTGTCTATATTTTTCCCGAGCCTTTATCTTGTTTTGTTTTGCTCGGGACGAGCAAAAGCTAAGTGTGGGGGAGTTGTTAAGGGTGATTTTATGTGATTTATATCGTTATATTTTGTAGCAATTCTCTCCATATTCGTATAATTCGCATAGAAATTAAGCGTTTAATTGATTTATTGAGCAAATGAGTTTTAAAATTATTTAAGTGCAAATTCGGGTTAATTATGTGACTTTATTGGTAAATATCTTTATATATGTGATGTTACACTTTGCACGTTTTTATTATTGTAGGTACAACGAGCATATCGTGGACGAGTCAACGAGAAATTTGAAGGGTTTCGAGCTGCATTTTAATTGAAGATATATCTAGAAGGGCAAAATTGGAATTATCATATTTTTATTAGGGTTTTATTATTTTAAGAAAAGGAAAAAAAGGGATAATTGTTACCCTAGCTCGAAGAAGGTTATAAAAGGACGGCATTCAGCAGCAGCACAGAACACGAAAAAATCATCTGGGAACAGAGCCGAGACAGAAAATCAAAAAAAAAAAAGGAGAAGCACTCGGTCGACCGAGTGCACACCTTCGGTCGACCGAGCAACATATTTTTTTATTTTTATTTTTTTCGTTCGTATGGATATGAGCAGAGGCTAGGCACTTCTGGAACAAGCGTGTGAAACCGTCTCAGCAACGTTTTGATTTCAACTCTTGGATTGTTTGTGAGTTTAATTTAAAGTTGTCTTCTTTTCTATGATTAATTGTTATTTTGCAATTTCAATCGATGGATGTCTTTGCATGTTGATATTTACCGTATGACGAGAGTCGGTGTAAACCTGATCACCATAGGAAAGAGTAGAGCTTTAACCTATTTAACGAGAGTTGTTAGGTTAGGAGTCTAGGTTCATCATGAATCACAATTTTAGTTAATTCATTACAAGGTTATCTTAGAAAGAGATTGAGGGATATCATCATCAGCGGAAAAGATAAGATTTTGCATTCGTTTATTTTATCAAGTTGTACTTGTTCTACCTTCATGTTTTATGCTGCAGGTTAATAGAACTTAGAAATACGAGAGTTAATAAGTTCATTAGATTACCGTGAAGGAGAGTAGCAATAATTATTCCAACAAACGAGAGTTGAGGGATAATGTTGTTAGATTAGGGTTTTTTTAAATCCGTATCTTTGCTTCTTATAGATGTTAGTCAAACCGAGAGGTAAACTAATTAATGGCGTGATAAATCGAGAGAGGAAACGCGTCTTTAGATAAGATTTAAATCCAAGGAAACTTGTGAATGAATGTTTGTATTTCTTATTACTTTCGGTGGGGTGATGGTTGCGGGAATTGGTGGATCATTGCTCGTTCGTTATTTGTTCAGTGTTAGTTATTATGTTTCTTTGGTTAGTAGAATAAGTTTTATCTATTTTGTTCGCAACGATATTTTCCTGGCTTTGGACTGACAATCCTCTGTCCAGTTTATTTTTCTGTTTTGTTTTAGCTTAGAGTTAGAAGAATTGATATTAACTAGATTAAACAACCCCGATTCCCTGAGATCGACTCCGGTATCAATCGCTATACTACGATCCCTACACTTGTGGTATACCGGATTTATAAATTTATTACTTGTATATGTTCCATTGATAAAATCCGTGACAAGTTTTTGGCGCCGTTGCCGGGGAATCGGTGTTTTGTTGAATCTAATTGAGTTAATTTTTCTATTTTGTTACGATTTATTTTTCTTTCAATAAAAAGTAGCGTTAAATAAATTGAGGTTTTTTTTTTCGCCGTGTTTCGATGACCGTAGGGTTAAGAATGTGCAAAAAGTTTTTTTTTACTCGATTTGTTAAACGTGAAGTGTAACCTAATCTGTAACCTAGTTTCTACATTGATTCGGGGACATCTGAGGTTGAATTATCTGACTCCACGTTTTTAACGATCGAACTTTTGGATAAAAGGGATCGTTTTAGCACTCGTTAGTATTTTGGCCATAACTTTTGGCTCGAGTGTCCGTTTGGCGCGCAGGACCCCAATTCGGAAAGCTCGTTCCGACGCCGACGACATGACAAACAGCGATAGGCCGTTCGGCACCGTTTTCGAGGTCAAAATCCACTGTTTTCCCTTCCATTTTGGGCTCAGAAGATTTCAACACGTTTTTCCCCCTTTCATTGTTTTCTGTTTTCTGTTTTAAATAAATAAATAGAGGATTTCTAGGGTTTCTTAAGTATCTAGGGTTTTTGATGTTATATCTAGGGTTTTTGTGGTTGCTCGTGTTTCTCTTTGTGTGCATCATGCTAAAACCAGATGAGCGTCTGCTCTCTCTGAACGCCCGGCCACTCTTTGTGGTTATCAGACGTGCGTCCATAGGAGTGAACGCCCGTCCATCCAACATGCACCTATTCTGTTAAGTCTTAGGGCAACTAGACGAGCATCCGGTTTAATCCAGACGCCCGTCCAGTTCATAAATTCCAGGCGAACGCCCGTTTGAAAGAAGGAACGCACGTTCAGGTTCCAAATTTTTCTTGACTTGATTTTTAATACTTTATTTGACGTGGATATTTTCATACGAGCTTCTGTGGCTAGTTATTTTTACGTAGATGTTCTGAACTTGCATGTTTACATCTTTCCATCTACTAATCTATGTTAAATAATTGATTAATTTTTATATACATGCTTCATTAATTGACATGGATGTTTTATTGTGAGCCTCTGTGGCCTTTGTATATGCGTAGATGTCCTGTTTTTTCACCGTTATGGTTTTCTTTCCATCTATTGCAATCCATGTTGAGTAACTCACCTAGTTAGATATGATTCCAATTTGACTTATGCTGTTCCTTTTGTCGTCTATCTAGGGTGTTAGGGTTGTTAAAGGCACGTCTACACTTTACATGGCAAGCTTCTGTGGCTTTGCATAATCTAATTTTGTTACGCTTCTGTGGCGTTATTTAGTAGACGTTTATATTCTTGACCGTGCTTGGATTAGGGCAACATCTATGGAATTATTTGGGCTAGTTTATTTTCTTTATTTTCTTTTTGCCTTTTTAGTATAGTTGCATATCATTTAGTTGCATTGTATTTTATTATGTTTTTTTCTTTTTATTTTTATTTATCTTTTTAGTGCACCTAGCCCTACTACTCTGTAGTGTCCTCTATCATCATCTTGTAAGCCTTAAAGCGCATCCACACTTTCATTTAGCGTTTGATATTTCTGTATGCACATGTGGTCCATATTTGTATTGTGAGCTTCTGTGGCTTATTTGACGCTTAGATGTCCTGTGTTTTCCCTGTGTGGTGATTTTTCCATCTGAGCAATTATATCCTGTGCTTATATCAAACTTTTCTGTGCAATATGTTATACTCCCCTACCCCCGAGGTACGTTTTGTTTTGTTTTTCAAGTGTGCAGGATATTTTCGATAGCAATTGTGAGCTTTTAGATGAAGCCAGTTTTCCGGTGGATGGTCCACAGTCTACTGATTTCTTCAAGCATTTCCGGATCTGGATCTAGACCACTTTCAGAATTGCCACATTCGAACTACAATCAGCTAAGTCCTTTATCTTTTCTTTAATTCTGCACAACCTGAGGACATGTTGTGATTTAAATGTGGGGGAGGGGAATGGTTTGGTGTATCTACATATCATTTGCTTGATTTATTATGTTTCTATGCGAAATGAGCTAGAATTTTCAAAAAATTTCGACATTTTTGTTTTTTGTTTTGTCCCGAGTAGGCAAGTCAATTCAATGTTCGTTATTTTTATAGTCATCCAAGCTATATATCATATGTTTGATAAATTAGCTGTTTCACCTGAGATCTATTTTTCACAAGCCATAGTGAACGATGAGCTAATTTATAAAGCTATACCCCTTTTGATTAGTGATTTTTGTTTTCTTATAAGTCATGTGCTTAGTGCTACGTATATGTCTTGAGATTTATGATAGTTTGTATTTAGATCCGGAGTATGATATACTGTGAATATCTAAGGTTTGAATGTGATAAGTAACACGTGACTTATTGTCAAATGAAAAAGTTGAAAAATATGAAGAATTATTGGGTGTGTCGAAAGCTAGTCGATGATTTGAGTGCGGTAGGGCATTACCACGTATGTCCTATACCACTATGATGACTAAAAGCTCACGATAGTCAGAAGAAGTTGCCTTATGATTTGAGTAAGGTAGGGTATATCTCGAATATCCTATTCTGCTATGACAGGGCAATAGCTCATTCTGATGTGTGTTTAAAAGTAAAATAGTTAAATCAACTTGCAATAAGAATTGTTATGAAAAAGATATAAGACTAAGTTATCGTCTATCTTATCCCCGAGTAGAAAGCGATAGATATCTTTGGAGGGATTATCCTACGAGTATTTCGAGAAAGGCCCTAGATATATTCGATCATCCTTTTCGGGATATTTTACGTTTGTAGGGTACATCTTATGAGTGTCATTTATTACTAGTCTATGAGGGGGTATTAGCTAGTTTTGCTTCGAGTTTCTCAAGTTTGGATTTAGTGGAAGTTTTCTATGGCTTTGCACACACACAATGGTGAACCTCTGATTTATTGGATCTATGCTATATTGTCTTAGATGTCTATTTTTGTCTCGAGCCTTAACTTTCGTTTTGTTTTGCTCGGGACGAGCAAAAGCTAAGTGTGGGGGAGTTGTTAAGGGTGAATTTATACGGTTTATATTGATATATTTTATGATATTTTCCCCCGTATTTGTATAATTTGCATAAGAAACGAGTGTTTAATGGAATTATTGAGTAAATGAAGTTTTTAATGAGTTATTCGCAAAATTGGTTAATTTTGGTGTTTTAATCTTGATTTTATGATTATTTGAATGATATTACATTTTGCGATGTTTTTATGTGTTATAGATACATGTTTGAGGCTCAAAAGATGATCAAAGGTTGATTAAGTTCGAGCTAATTGATGATAAAAGATATAATGAAGGAATGAGATAGAGAAAAAAGAGATAAAGATCAAGAAATCAGAATTCGATCATATTGGACTGGCGTCCAGAAGCTTGGACGGGCGTCCTTCCGCCGCCTCAGCTAAACCGACTTATTTATCTATAAATAGCAGCGTTATTTCAACCTTAGTTACATCAATTCATATACGCTCTTCATACAGAAAACCCTAAAACGAGCTGCTGGTGTGCTCGGTCGACCGAGCCCTGCTGCTCGGTCGACCGAGGGTTCTTTTGTTTTTTTTCGTTTATTTTCTTGTTTCCCGACGATGAATAAAGGCTGAGCAGTCCGATCAAGCTCTGTGTAACCCGTTTCAGCGACGAACTCGATTTCAATTCTTGGATGTTTTGTAAGTTTAATTTAAAGTTGTCTTCTTTTCTATGATTAATTGTTATTTTGCAATTTCAATCGATGGATGTCTTTGCATGTTGATATTTACCATATGACGAGAGTCGGTGTAAACCTGATCACCATAGGAAAGAGTAGAGCTTTAACCTATTTAACGAGAGTTGTTAGGTTAGGAGTCTAGGTTCATCATGAATCACAATTTTAGTTAATTCATTACAAGGTTATCTTAGAAAGAGATTGAGGGATATCATCATCACCGGAAAAGATAAGATTTTGCATTCGTTTAATTTATCAAGTTGTACTTGTTCTACCTTCATGTTTTATGCTGCAGGTTAATAGAACTTAGAAATACGAGAGTTAATAAGTTCATTAGATTACCGTGAAGGAGAGTAGCAATAATTATTCCAACAAACGAGAGTTGAGGGATAATGTTGTTAGATTAGGGTTTTTTTAAATCCGTATCTTTGCTTCGTATAGATGTTAGTCAAACCGAGAGGTAAACTAATTAATGGCGTGATAAATCGAGAGAGGAAACGCGTCTTTAGATAAGATTTAAATCCAAAGAAACTTGTGAATGAATGTTTGTATTTCTTATTACTTTCGGTGGGGTGATGGTTGCGGGAATTGGTGGATCATTGCTCGTTCGTTATTTGTTCAGTGTTAGTTATTATGTTTCTTTGGTTAGTAGAATAAGTTTTATCTATTTTGTTCACAACGATATTTTCCTGGCTTTGGACTGACAATCCTCTGTCCAGTTTATTTTTCTGTTTTGTTTTAGCTTAGAGTTAGAAGAATTGATATTAACTAGATTAAACAACCCCGATTCCCTGAGATCGACTCCGGTATCAATCGCTATATCACGATCCCTACACTTGGGGTATACCGGATTTATAAATTTATTACTTGTATATGTTCCATTGATAAAATCCGTGACAAGTACCGTTAAAAAATTACTAGTAACAACCCTAAACGCTAAACATTTTAAAAAAAAAGCACTACAGCCTGCTTCTCCGGTGTTCAAATCCGACCGTTTGGCTCCGGCGGCACAGCCGTCACCCCTCTTTCTCCTCCCCAAACCCTAATCTCCAAATCATTCAATCTGATTCGGTAAACCAATCGTTCAAATCGTTCAAAACATTCAATTTGTTCAAATCGTTCAATCTGCTCCAATCATTCAAATCGTTAAATCGTTCATCGTCAATTCCAATCACCCTTCCCTTCGTCAATTTCAAAAAAAATCAGCCTTCCCTTCCGGCTAACCATCCACTGATGCGTCAATTCCAATCACCCTTCCCTCTTCTTCGTTGCTGATAATTGATGGCGACGGCGGCGGCGGTTGAACAATTTAGGGAGATAAAATGGCTGAACGATTCAGGGCGACGATTCAGGAACGATAAAATTGCTGAACGATTCAGGGTGACGATTGAACGATTCACCCCCGCCTTCTGATGGCCGGACAAATAAAAGATGGTGACGCCGACGAGCTCCATTGCTAGAACGCTGATGCCGATCGCCGGTCTCTTCTGTGGTGTTTTGAACACTGCTGGAGATCTGAAGATGAACGCCGTTGTTTTTTTTATGGAATTTATTTTATACATATATAGGAAAATGGTGTTTTTGGAAAATTACATAGGTTTTGTCCTGATTATTTAGCAGTGTCCTTGCATCCTGGTTTATTTTTTAATTTGTCCTTCCTGACAAAAACCTATAAAGAAAAAGATTACATTTTTTTGTGAGGGAAAACAACATAACAAAATAGCAAAACTCGTTCTAGCGTCTAGTTTGAATCATGATTTCATGACACTACGTATTCATTACACTGAATAGTCATTCGATATTTAAAGCATTGAACGTTTGAAAGTAAAATAATTTGACACCCACGGTTGAAATGTTGCAACAACAACAATTCGAGGTCACTGAAAAATATAATACTTGGATTATCCGTGATGCCATGCAACAACAAAAAAATAAATAAAAACGGAACATCAAAAAGAGTGGGATCTGCGGTTCAAATTAAAGCCATGAAACAAGTAGCTTGTAAGTTAACAAGTAACCCTGGAATTGGCGCAATTCGCACTAGATTATCCAAAAAGGCAGAAAATATGCTATAAACAACTACAAAGGCATAACAAAACACAATAAACGGAGCTTGCTAACTAACTGGTTTGAGGTCGAGCTCCCATTCCATGCTATAGCATCTACCAGAGATCGGGCTCTTGTTTGCCTTGTGCCACCTCACCGTCTTTGTTAATGAATATTGTGGATGTGCAGTTCTTTAGCTAAGCCAAACTCATCTTATGAGACAAATACATTGCATCACCACTATACTTCCTTTTCTGAGACCTCTTCACCGTTTCTTCTAGAAGGTTCTTTGAAAAGCTCTTCGTAATTCCTTTCAGAATGTCATAAACATAGAGTGTTTTTCTCGACATGATAGCTAGCTTTCCATTCACAACAGCAATTCCACCAACTTCCCAATAGAAATAAATTTCTACGTTGTTGTTTAAGGTGTATTTAGTGGCTGTCCACAACTACTCCACATGATCTTCCAATCTCCATATAGTGGTTTTGTGAGACAAAATTAGGATGAAAGAGAGAATGCCATCAATATTTAGCAGACGTGTGTATTTAGGCCTGCACTCGGTATTCAAGGGGACAGGACAAGGTATGACCGTAAATTGTTCGCTTATCGTATCAAATTTCATGACATCATTACGGCCACCATATTTGTGCCCTTGCTCGGTGTACCCAAGCCCATAATCAATCATCCAATAAAGGTTATTGTTGATCAATAATGGATTGCATACCCCAACTTAAGTCAGCCACCACACGGATTCCTAATCGTTTTCAAGATGGATTGGAACCTAAATTAAGAACCTTGTATTCAGTTTTTATTTCATTCGGGAGCCAGAGGGGGCTGACTGATTCTTCTATCTCCAAAAAGCGGAATACTCATTCAGTAAAGGATGAAAATGCACTCCATGCATCTGGCTTTTATGAAGTTCTTCAGGAAGGCTTATCATCACAGATTCATGACTAGGCCTGGTAGGGTTGAAAATAATGAATTTTGCTTCCGGCGAATCATGTTTGTATTCTTTTTTTGAGAATGAAGCACGTTTGTATTCCTTTAAGACAATTAGGCCATCATAAGAAGACTGTGCACGGGATGCCTTAGTAAACTTTCCAGAATAAAAAGGGAATGTATGTCTCATTAGCATGGTTTCATCAGATTCCCACCAGTTATCTAAGGAGAAGAGGTCTAATCCAGAATGAGTAGTACCTCTTGAAACAACAATAGTTGGAACGATATTTCTCGAGTGTAAGTCCACAAAATAGCGAGACAAGGTTAAATCTCTCCATGTTTTGCAAACAAGTCGACATCTCATTGCACTTTTACCTGGAAGTCTGCTTACAATATTTATGACTATTTCATCATGAAGAAATGGTATGTCTTTGTTTTCCTTCAATTTCTCCCTAATTGTATCCATTTAGAGAAAACTGGACAAGAAGAAAAGACTTACGAGAGTTAGAAAATGAAGCTATGCGATGGACTCTGGGTTTGGTATAGATCCTTGGCTTCTGTCTCAAGTCCCCATTTATCACCGCAAACCACAACTGAAATTGGCTACTCCCCTTCTGTTCAACACCATCAGTACAGCTTCGATAGCCAAAATGTAAAATATATTTAATCCTGGCAATCAAACCAAACAACAACAAAAACACATAAAATATGTTATGTTTTAAGGTGGTTGATTTCGGCTCGTTAAAAATACAAAATAATAGATTTTCTAAATTATATTATAATAATACTCGATAGAACTTGTAATTATTTCGAGTCAAACTGTAACATATCTGAGTTTGGCTCGTTAATCTCGATAAATTGCTCGAGTTCGACTGGTTCAGTCAAATCATGTGTGAGCAAGTTTCCATGAGGCAAACGTCAAGATGCTCATGAAAGGCTCGAATTGTTTACCCCCATAGTTCAAATCATATTAATTTTGAATTGTTGAAGATTTGACTATGTGAATGCCCGTTCTTTAAATTCAAATTTGTGGTAACGGTCCGAAATGACAATTTTTGTTATTATCCTCTAATAATTCAATTTTTTTTTGAATTAAATTTCAAAATTTATTAGACCGATAACTTCGATGTAGAACTTGAGCTTGGCTGGAGTTTTTAAAATTTTCTTGATTCTCAGAATGTGTTCGAGTTTATTTTAATTGCTTGACTCGTTTTGATCAATACTCAGTTCAGCTCTACTCATATACACACCTAATTGAGTCGAATCAATTTTGAATTCAAGCTAATTTGAACCGAACTAAATCATAGTCTGGCTCGAGCTGATTATGAATACCTTAGCTCGGTTACCGCTTAATCTTAACATACACAGTTTGCTGCCATAACCTCGAAATTAAATCTGCCATTTTGGGCGGAAAAAAGCTTGCATTTCACCACTGTGAAATCCAAAATTTCATAGCACGAAATGGGACAGAACACAGGAGGGGTTAATAGTAAAGGCAAAAAACATGAACCGAAACAAGAGGACAAAGAAGATGAGCATGAGCATAAGCATGAGCAAGATCAAGATCAAGACAACGACGTTGAGGAAGAACATGAACATTCTTCTTGCAAGCCTACTGCCCCTTCAGGGAATCAAAAGGTTTGTTAATTTTTTAATTTTCTGTGCAAATTTCTGCGCAATTAATTATTATGCTGTGATTCAGTAGACGATTGGGGGCTAAATTACACTTTTCATCCTCAACTAGACACGTTTTCGATTTTGGTCCTGGTTTTTCTCCGGCGACAATTTTAGTCCTATAAGTGGTCTTTTTTTGCAAAAATAGTCCTGAACGCCGGAAAGACCACTTACAGGACTAAAATTGTCGCCGGAAAAGACCAATTTTAGTCCTGTAAGTGGTCTTTCCGGCGTTCAGGACTATTTTTGCAAAAAAAAGACCACTTCCAGGACTAAAATTGTCGCGGGACAAAAACAAGGACCAAAATCGAAAAACGTGTCTAGTTAGAGGACGAAAATTGTAATTTAGCCGACGATTGGGGACCTGAGTCCTATTCATGTAATAACAGGAGAAATCAGAGGTGGAATTGGAACTTAAGCTGTTGGAAGCCTTTGAAATTTATCCTCCTACAAAATTACAAGGCATTCTCCCTTCATTTCTTGTTGCATTTTTACTATCTCTTTTTTGTTTATATATCAAATTTTGGAAGAGTATTGAATTGGTAAATTATCAGTTACTGTATTCATACTCTGGTTGGAGCCAAATTACATGATTTGAGCCGAATTGAACATTGAATATAATGTTGGCCGGGCACTTCAAGATCAAACTCAAGCCAGAGAATGATGTAGAAGATGTACAAAACAACGGATAAAACACGAGTTGATCCAAGCTCCAAGATAATATCATCCTCAAAAGAGAAGATGATTCAAATTTCAATATTACATAATATGACCTAGCAACTAGTAGACTCAACTATTTATAGGCTAATAAGCCCATTTAGGTAACCTAAGCCCAAATAACTAACCACTTAATATAACATAAATAAAAATACTATTAATTAATTTAGATGTGCTACATTATACTTGAAAAAATAATTGAGCTGTAAAGTGCTCGAGTTTGGCTTGTTAAAAATACAAAAGAACATATATTTTTAATGTAAAATATAATAATACTCGATAAAACTCATGAGGATTTTGAGTCAAGCTTTAAAAGGTTCGAGTTCAGCTTGTTAAGCTTGACGAACTACTCGAATTTGTCTTGAGTTCAGTTAAACAAAATAATGAGCGAGCAATTCGCCAGCTGAGCATTGAACTGCTCATGGGCGGTTGACTCGTTTACACCCCTAGTTTAGATGGCATTTGATCCATTTGGGGATTGATACCTTAAAAACAAGACGCATGTCCGAAACAACTATCTACGGACTCGAGCCCTTCTTTGATTGCCTTCGGAGGGCTCAATCGTGAAGGGTAAGTTGCAACAGGTCTATAGGACCCTTCATTAGTTCACTTTAAGGGTGGCCTTAATGAGACGTTTGAGGCCGCCTTCGAAGCTAAGCCATGTGTTCAGATCTTGACCCCTTGCTTAACACGTAGGTACAAATGGTTTCCACTTTAAGGCCTCATAAGGGGCTCAAGTTAGGATGACTCTAATGCCTTAAGGTCCCGAGTCTCCCGACTCCCACTAACCTTCTACATGAGTTTCTGACGAATTTGTAGGGATATTCATTATGATTACTCTATATTGTGCAAATATAGATTGGAAAGCTCAAAGCTCTCTGTTTTGCAGGGATATTCATTAAGTTGCTGTTTCTTCTTACTCAAATTTCTTTCTTTCTTTTTTTTTTCCATTGCGAAAAACGATCCCGTGTTAAACGTTTGAACTGTTTGTGTGTTGCAAGGATGCATAAACATTTTGTTATTTATAGTTTGACAGAACTCCTTCAAAAAGGTTTGATCAATTCTAATGTAAACCGATTTTACTCTTTTTTTTATTTTATTTATTTTTTTAAGCCAAGCCAAAGTTGAGCTTAACTTTGCATGATTTTCATAGCTTCAACCGTCCCCTTTACAACTCATGAGTTTCTGAAGTTGCTGGATGGGTTCTGTATATAACTTGGAAATGCTAGTTAGTGGAAGCCATTGTACCTACGTGGATAGGTTATTCATCTGGTGTTTGTCGTCTTGAGATAGAACTGGAATTTCTGAAGTTGCTGGATGGGTTCTGTCGTCTTTTTTAAGCAAAATGCAAGTGTGAGATTGATGAATGTGGAGGAGCTTAGTATATCTCTTTGTCGAATTGATCAAAACTTGTTTTCAGTGTTCATTGCGTCTACGGGCATATCTCTCTTTGATTGTTTCCCACTTAAAGTTGTATAATAGGTAGCACTTTGGGCCTAATTTAAGCAGCCTTACCGTTAAGTCTTACACTTAAAAAGACATTTTTAGTCCCTCTTCTTTAACGAAATTCGCAAAAAAAGGAAACATTCGGGGACATAAATGCGAATTCTGACACTGTGCACGACACTTAAGTTGAAGTGTCTGTGCTTAGTAGGTCTATAGTAGCAGCTAGGTATACTTAGGTCAATTTACAGCAGCATCTGATTAGTTCTAAGTTAAATCAAAGTAGAGATTAAAGCCTCTATATGTCAAATATATATAATGTGATTCCAATGCAAATACAATCAAAATGTACTTAGACTTTCTTGAAACCAATGTCCAACAAAAGTGCAATGTATGCACTTTATTTATACAAAACAGTAACATAAATTGCATCATCATGCTCTTCTCTAGCCACCGAAATTCACCCAACACTTTCACTCTATCTACGCGAAATCAGCAGTCGTGTTTCTGAATCTCTTTCTGTACGTGACAATATCATCTTTAACTTTGTGATGGAACTCAACACTTCTTCCATGTCAGGTCGGTCCTTCGGATTCGTGTTCGTGCATGTCAAGGCTAAAGTAAGCAGGCCTTCTATTGCCTCTTGCTTCTTGAGTACATCAGGAGCCAATTGAGGATCAACAACTTGTTGTAAGCCATTGATGCCATTTTTAAGGGATTTTTGCATAAGCTGAGATAAAGTTATTGGTGCCCCTTCTTCATCTGTAAGACCTGTTGGCCTTCTCTTTGTGATGAGTTCAATTATTGAGACACCAAAGCCGAATACATCCACTTTTGTCGTGACTGTCCTCATATATGCAAACTCTGTCACAATATATATAGAATTATTGTTATTAGAATATAATATCTCAAATCAGTGTAAATATGCAAGTTATATTTTCTGTTATATTTTCAAGAGTTGGTAATGACAAGCGGATTGTAGCTAGAAGCTTAAAACTCGGTTACACGGATGCAAGATTTTTGTAAAGTATACGATACAAATGTAGGGGTAGTTGTATTAAAATGAAAATTAGAACCCACGTGTGCATACTAAAACTATGAGGATCGAACTATAAATATTAAACATCACAAAAGAAAGCAATTTCTAAGTGAATTTTCATCTTTTCGAGGGACTTTTTTTTCCTTCCTACTTCTCTCATTTCATGGAAGAGCAAGAAACAAGATGTTGTCTCACGCTCTTCCACCGAGGCGGAGTATCGTGCTATGTCTTCCACCATGTCTGAGATTATATGGTTATGTTGGTTGTTGGCGGACATCGGTGTAGCGCTTTCTTCTCCCACAGCGATGTATTGTGACAACAAAAGTGCTATTAAGATTGCACACAATACCGTTTTTCATGAGCGCACCACGCATATTGAGATTGACCATCATTTTACTCGACATCATCTTCAACATGGCACTATATCTTTGCCGCTTACTCCGTCCTCTATGCAGCTGGCCGACTTCTTCACGAAGTCTCATACTATCGAGCGTCATAGATTTTTTCCTTGGCAAACTTTTGATGCTTCTTGCCGCACCATCGCAAGTTTGAGGGGGGATGTTAGCATATATATTTATGTATTGTTTTAGATATTTTGTATTTGTTTTAGATATTTTGTATTTGTCAAAAAGGGCATTTTGGTCCTTTCTTGTATTGGCTATATAAGCCTTACCTCTTGTAACCCTAAACCCTAAGTTCTTATTTTGTCTAACATTATACAAGAGCTCTCCTCCATATGGATTTCCTAGTTTCTTGTTTACTTGGTTAATTGATTTCTTGGGTGTACCAATCCTAACAGTTACGACTGTTACGAATACGTACGTTGCTCTGCATTTTATACCATTACGCGGTTTGTACCATTATTTTTGGAGAATCAGGGAAAATGACAAAAATATTTTCCAAATCAGTGAATATGACACATTTTTAAAACTTATACATAAAAGACAAAAAAAATTAAAAAGGCACCTATTATTAAAAAAATACAGGCGCAACATACGTATACTGACGTAATTTCTGAAAATCCACTGTCAAAATATTCCGACGTAATTAAAAAACGCAAATGTCAAATATTCCGAGGAAAATCCAGTGTCAAAATATTCCGAACTTTTGTTTTTTCATTCTCTTTATTTTGAGACCACATCCAACATATTTCGACATAATTTTCGAAAATCCACTGTCAAAATTCACTATTATTCGAAATTCACTGTTTTCAGAATTCACTGACGAGATTCACTGAGTGAAATTCGACAGTGAATCTCACAAAAAATGATGTAATGATGTCAAATCAAATCTTAAAATCAAGAGCATTAACAATTAAAAATTCAGTGAAATTTTTATCACGTTTAGAGATCTGGATCAAATGATATGGGTGTTTGAAAATGAAGGAGGAAATATGAGGGAAGAAACAGTGCCGGTGCATGTACGCATAGGTTTTTTTTTTTTTTTTAGGCTATAAATATTGTAGAGTGTCATTCTCCCAATAAAAAATATTTGGGTGTCTTGTTACTTAAAAATATTTCAAAATGTGTCTTTTTTCTAATTCTCGAATTATTTTTTGCTAATATTTTTGTACAATCATATTGTATTGTACCGCCACAATAGTTATTTCACAATGAGAGGCACAACACACTTTTACATCTTTAATTGTGTCATTTATTGCGATATAATCGTTGTCAAAATAGCAACCAAAAAAAATCTAATCGTTAGAAAACTGGTAGGTGACTCAAGTGGTTGGAAATCAAGACCACGTATTTATTTTGCATAGTTGCCGTATCATGACTTCCATATAGGTCCTTCTTTGATTTTTCTTTTTTAGACGATCAAAAGAGAGATAAGTATTAAGAGTATTGTTATTGATACCGTATCATATATATTTTCGGGCCACAATAATGAAATTCGACCTATGTAGATTAAATTTAAGCTCAAAATTATATTATGGAAAGGTTTGCAAAATTCAACAAGGTCAAATTTTTCCAGAAGTGTGATGTCCCATTAGATACATCGTTGTGCCAATAACCATGCGTGCCCTTTTTAAGAATCGATAACAATGAATAATTAATTAAAATAGTTTAATATGAAAGTTGTCTATGTCCGTAACATCGTTAATCATAACGAGACTATTAGACAATATGGACTGTGCCGTCATTTTATATTAGGGTTTTATATTTATTTTTGTATATCCGTTTATAGCCCTTGTGGCTCTCTATATAAACATCTTGTAATAGCTATTCTAAAAATCAATATCAATAAACAATGCATTATGATGTTATGCACATTATTCTGACATGGTATCGGAGCACCGATCCTAAACCCTAAATCTTTTTCTCTTCTTCGCATGAATTTCTCCTTCCTCTGCAAATTCCTCTGCTCTTTTCCCTTTTAATTTTCTTCCACCCTCAGGCTTGCCGCCGCCGCCACCCTCAGGCTCGATGCGATGACGACTCTCTCTTCCACTTCTAGAAAAACCCTAGCAGCCGCCGCTGCTAGGTTGCCGCCGCTGCGATGACGACTCCCTCTTCAACTTCTGACAAACCCTAGCAGCCGCCGCTGCTAGGTTGCCGCCGCCGGATCTTCTCTTTGCCGCCGCTGCGATGACGACTCCCTCTTCAACTTCTGACAAACCCTAGCAGCTGCCGCTGCTAGGTTGCCGCCCCCGGATCTTCTCTTTTCCGCCGCTGCGATGACGACTCCCTCTCCAACGGGTTGATTTTATTTTCTGCATGGGTATATCCCAAAATATTTTCTTTTCTGCAAGGGTATATCTCAAAATATTTTATTTTCTGCATTGGTATATAAAAAAAAAACAAAAAAAAAATAAAATTATTTTTCTGCAAGGGTATATCCCTCCCTCCTGTTCCCACAGGTTGATCATCGGTTCTCTTTCGGGTATATCCCTCCCTTCGACAGCCATCAACGCCAACGGGTTTCAAGCTTCATGTCTGCTGCGCTCTCGTGTGCTTGAGGGGGCCTATTGGAGATATAATTAGATTTGCTCGTGTAGCTGCTGCTTTATTTCCAAGCTTGGTCTTCGCACAGCGCCGTCCGCTTGAGGGAGCGTATTAGACAATATGGACTGTGCCGTCATTTTATATTAGGGTTTTATATTAGGGTTTTATATTTATTTTTGTATTTCCGTTTATAGCCCTTGTGGCTCTCTATATAAACATCTTGTAATAGCTATTCTAAAATTCAATATCAATAAACAATGCATTATGATGTTATGCACATTATTCTGACTGAGACTCATATCGATCAATCAATTGATCATTATTAATGATCGATGGTGTAAAAACGTGAAATTTATTAATGTATCATATGTAGTCGGTAAAAGAATCAAATCATGGCATATTATACAAACAATAGAAATTGTTTAAAGGATTAATTAACATTGAAGAAAAATTAGTAGATATATATTTTGTGGCTAAAATGTAACACCAACTTCTCCTTTATTGCCAAGTTGCAGATGATTCACATGAGTATCATCCTTTGAATTTTCTATTTCATTTTTTTAAAAATAAAAATAAAAGGAGAACAATGAATAATTGATATGAGTAGTTTATTATGGAAGTTGTCTACCTCTAACACCATTCAGACCCGCCAACAAGCTAGGACATGGCTTAGGGCTCTCCAACAATTATAAAATTTAGGGCCTATAATTTTTTTGGTTCAATGAGTCTATTCTACTAAACATGTATTATATCCATTAAAACAGTTTGTTTTCTGTTTCAGAATGGCCATCTTGATAAATTGGCTTAGGACCTTAAGAGACTCAGGACGGCCCTGCACCATTATCATAATAAATCTCATATCAATCAATTGATCATACTTCATTATCATTTCCATCGTGCTTGGTAGAAAGGAATCATACTGCATATGCAATTGTCAAAATACTTGTTTATTCACCGGCAACAAAGCTGATGTGATCCGTAAACGAATCATATCCGAATTTACCCAAAATCCGAATAAAAGTATCAATAGAAAATGAGCACCGCGACCCTTAGGTAACTTGTAGCAAAAAACCTTGGTATAACTTCAACCCTTAGATAACATGTACCTAAGAACCTTAGTATATGAACGCCACAAGGTTTGCTCAGAACCTTGATTAGTTTATATTCGAACACTCTACGAAAGAATACTCATAAAAAAACTTGAAAACTTTATATAAATTCACTCAATAAAATTGTATTGTACTGTCTCTAATTTTAATGACTCCATACAGACTCCAAATAAATAACACATCTAAGCAATGTGAATAAAAACAGCTAAACAAATACGCCTTAAACCTAATTAAAAGCCTTGATGGGTTTTCTTGCAACACTTAGGCCCAAATAGCAATTATTCATAACAACTAATGAAATCCAAGCAAATAAAAACATAAACAATGGACTTAATTTATTTCTTCTTCAACAGGAATCATATCAAAAGCGCCACGAGGTACGTATACGTATGCGATGATATTGAATCAAAAATTTATGTATCAAGTCGAGCAACACTTCAAAACAATGTCTCGGCTTGATCCGTTTATTCGAGCATAGGAAAATTTGCTCGAAATCGTTTCAATTAAGAATTGATGATACTCGAGTTTGGCTCGATTATGCTTAATAGAATTTTGAGCACTTTCAAGCTCGAATTTTAGCTCATGCAGCCCGGGAAAATGTAGAGTTTCAAAGTGTTCGAACTCGACACGTTAATCTTGATGAATTGCTTAAGTTCGTCGGGTTCAAATTGCATTTTGACGTCTCCGCACCCACCTTGTAGAGACACCGGAGAAAATTTTCCAGAGAAATTGTGAAAAAAAATGGGAGAAAATTTTGAATGGACTTGGGTGCATAGAAGACTTTAGTTCTTTTTTGTATTTTTGTATTAAAGGGAAATATGTTAGTTAATATGATGTGATTTCTTGTCCAAGGGAAATAACGTGCTTGACTTTGTTCAAAAAATAAAAATAAAAAATATTAAAAAATTAAATTAAAAAATAACGTTCTTGACTAATAAGTGAAGGAGAAATAATGGAATTTTTGTGATAGCAGTTTGCCGTAACATGACTTCCGAATGAGTCAAAATGTGAAGTCATTCTTTGAATCTTCTTTATTTATTATTTTTTCAACAATGAAAGGAACATAAAATTAGGTTTTAGTCCACTTTCCCTCTTGTATATAAATTTTAATCCAGCTTGTATTTTTTTTTTCTGATTTAAGGACAAAATTATTTCGTTCGAACTAAACTACCCCTACTAACACGAATGTCTTGGCAGTGTTCAACCTTCCTTTTCCAATAGCGGAATTGGATGAAGACAGAAAGGCGGCGGCGAATCATTGAGAGAGCCGGCGGCGAATTCAAGGTTGCCGAGTTGGCCGGAGAAGCTTCGAGTGGACTGAGACATGGACTTGTTGATTAAGATTCGGCTTTCTCTTTGCTTCTATCTCCACTTATTTGCAGCCCTCTTCCTTCTTCTAGCTAGATTTTCACGTCCTCTTTCTTTAAACCCGGAAGATCTGCTTTGAACACATAGGCTTATGGTGATTCTCTCAAGTGAAATCTATTGTTAGTGAATCGAGCCGCCTCTATAGCGAGCTCGGACCGGGTTGGATCAGAAAGTACAGAGCTTGTGAATGGAAATTCTTGAAATGGATCCAAGCTATCTGTTGAAAACGGGTCGAATACAATTCTCTGGCTGTTTCCGAAAAAGATTGGAATCATATACGTTGTTGAAATCAAAAGAATGAATTTGCAAGGATTTTTTTTGTGTGTGTGATGTGTTGGCACTTGATCTTATAGCAGTGTTTTTGGGTCGGATTTGAAATCGATTTTAAGTTGAATACTATCACATAGGTCATCGTAGGTTATTAGATCATTTTGGAGGAAAGCTTCACTTAGGCTATATGATGATCCGTGAAATTAAAATTGGTTGATCTTCAGGTAAGCCTTCCTTTGTTTTGCAGTTGTAAAATATCTTTACAATTTCTTTAACTTTTGGGGCCATGTAATTTTGTAACTACTTGTTTAATTTGGTGATTTATTTTCTTATTTTGCTGTTGCTGCAAATTGCAAGATATTTAGCTGTATTTTGGACCTATATTTCTTTTGGTCTCGGTACTCTGTTGTTTAAACTTTGGCAGCCATGGTTGCAAATTCTACTAAGTCAAAGGTATCTACTTCTGCTAATGCTACTGTTCCTAGCATTTCAAGTTCTAAAAATTCTGGAAATCTGCGTATTGGGTCTGATAATTCGCGTATTGAGTCTGGGACTGTTCCTTTGGCAATTGGGGTTGAGAGGAATCCCAAGGCAGGTATTGAAACTGCCATGGTAGATATTGAAGCTACCATTGTCAACTCTTTTGATAACCATGGAGCTGAAACTAACAGTTCTGTTGAGAACACAAATAATGGTAAGTCTGTTGTGGTTGATAATATTGGTGATCCAACAGTTTAAGGGTTGGTTTAAGGATGCATCTATGATGTTTTAAAGAAGATTGATTGTGTTGTTCACTTGGTTCATATCATTAAGATTTCTAATACACTACTTTTAGGGGTTGTTACTGTGTTACTGTGAATATCACTATATGTTGTGAGATTTTCAGTCATATATACGCCAAGAATAAGGTTGAAAATCAGATTTTGGAGCAGAAAACCAAGTGTTTCAGGGTTGAAAAACTTCAAATACTTTTATTGACTTCATGTTGTTGCCTTCTTCTACTTTGTTCAAATATACAGAAATATGCAATGTTGCAATATTATTTTTCTTTTAAAAAATGAATCAGTTGTAGTGTGCTTCAAACCCCCTCCCTTACATTGGGAAGCATACTAATGATGATATTTCAGTCATTAATGGATAAGAAATGCAATGTATATTTGTTTTCTGTGGTTATTAGTACTGAAAAGTGTTTTGAGAAGTTGAAGAGGAAAAAATAATTGGTTGTGTTACTGTGATGATAAGGTGTTACTGTGTTACTGTGTTTAATGTTTAACTCTGAAATGCTACTTCATCATGTTCTAACCCTTATTCACATGTACTGCAGCTTGCTTTAGTGTTCATGTGAGAGGACCAGTCAGAGAATATTCCACTAACGGGATATGGTGTCTCGAGTTACCCTTTGTTGAATATGCCAAAATTTGAAGAATAAGCTTGAATTCAGTATCATTCTAGGGTGGGCTGTCAAAGTCCTGCAATTGAATTCTGTATCAGAATTTGATTATGAATTTTTTTTTTGGGTTTTTGGCCTCAGGATGTTAGGCATTTCTTTTGTGATAGACAATTCTTGTAGTTTCTGTATACCTTAGTGTGTCTTCCATATGTATATACCTATCCTTATTAACAATCACATTAGTTGGCAATGAGGGTTGATTTATGGATGCATCTATGATGCTTTTGAGCTTTTATTTGATAATAAAACAAGGTTGGTGTTACTGTAAACGCTGCAATAAAATTCGGCTTTCAAATACTACGTCGAAAGGGTATCAAATGAGGTCTCAAAATGAAGATTAAAAAAATATGAACTTTGTTGAAACAATTTTATAAGTTAAAAATGCTCAAAAGTTATGGTCGTTTATAAGAAAAACGCTCCGGGTAATGCAAATATTTTTCGGCTTTTAAAATTTACGTCGGAATGGTATCGTATGAGGGCTCAAATTAAAGAGAAAAAAAAATATGAATTTTGGTGAAAACATTTCGATGATCGGAGTTATAAATCAAAAGTTACGGTTGTTTGAAAAAAAAAAAAAACCAAACCAAAAACACCAGAAATCTGTTATTATGAAAAAAGAGAGAAGCGATAATATTTACGGAAACTGAAGCGATACGCGCGTCGGCTGTCAATAAATGGGTAATTTTGTCCGTCTGAATTTTTTTGTCGTTTTTGCAACTAAAAAAAGAAGTGTGTCATATTTATTCATTTTGTAATTGAAAATAGACTTTTCCCTCAATCCCCCTTAAAAGAATGATAATAATCGAGGGTTTTTGTTATTTACAACCCATCGAATCTATTTTCGAGACACTACAATGAAGTTCGATCTCTTTAAATTTGAATTTTTCTAAAAGTGTCGGTAGATTTATCGTCGTGTCAATAATAGTGCCCTAGCTTATCAAAATCTATAACAATAAATAAATAATTAATAAAAGTACTTCAATATGAAAATTTTATGTGTCCGTAGCATACATAATCATAACGAGATTCATATCAACCGATGATTTATTATTCTAGATCAATGGTCTAAATGTGTAAGATTTATTTATGTATCGTATGAAGACGGTAAAAGCACCAAATTATAGCATCCTATACAAAACAGAAATAATATTGTTGAAGCCATTAATTAACACGGAAGAAAAATGAAAGGATATATACGTGTGTGTATTCTTGAGCTAAACAATGCACGGGCTTATTAGCCGTACGACAAACAAAAGAAAAAGAACAAGTCATGAAAGCCCTAGCCAAATTCAAACAATCTGACACAAAACATCCCCAAGAAGAGAAACTCGTTTCCTTAGACTGAAGACGCTGAACGCTAGCCAAGCATCAACGAGACAATGATGATCAGCGCGCAGCGAAAAATGCACCAGCGAGATAAAAATCAGACAGCAACCACCAACGGCCCAATTGAAAATGCTTGACACAATAACACAATAATGCGATTTTCAAAACAAAAAAATATACTAATACGTAACGGTACTAATGTTTTGATATATTAAATATATATACACAATATATTTCAATAAATTTAATAGATATATTAAACCTAAAAGAATAACCAGTCATTTCATTAAGTGTCTTTCTATCACTAATAAAATTTAGGGCCAAAGACCCAAAAGTACACAAAACGGACTTATTGGACTTATAAGGACAGAAAGGAATCTGTTGGACTTATAAGGACAAAAATTAGATAGATAGACTCAAATACCCTTAATGAAAAAAAAAGGGGAGAAAGATGCGCTGTTTGTTTCTTTGGTTTGGTTTTTTTTTTTTTTTTTTTTTTTTCAGGCGTTGTTCATTTTTTTTTTCAGACGATGTTTTTTTTATTTATAAATTTTTGTTAAACCGATATATTGACCATCACGATACAATGAACACCCCCGATACATTGACCACCGCGATTCAATGACCACCCCGATGCATTGACCACCTCGATGCAATGACCATCCTGATACATTGACCACCGCAACGCCCGATGCGATGACCATCACGATGCAGAGACACCGCGATGAAGTGACACCGCGATGTAGAGACACCGCAATGAAGTGACACCGCGATGCAGTGACCACCCCCGATGCAGAGACACCGCATTGCAGAGACACCTCGATGAAGTGATACATCGACGTAGTGACCACCCGCGATGCAGAGACGCCTCAATGAAGTGAAACCACGATGCATTGACCACGCCAGATCCATTGATCACCTCGATACAGTGACCACCTCCGATGCAGAGACACCACGATGCAGTGACCAACCCAGATGCAGAGACACCGCAATGCAGTGACCACCCCCGATGCAGAGACATCACGATGTTATAACATTTGACGACGCAGAGACATCACGAATAAGAGACACCGTGATGCAGAGACACCGTGATGAAGTGATACCGCATTGCAGAGACACCACGATGAAGTGACACCGCAATGCAGAGACATCGTGATGTTATAACATTTGACGATGCAGAGACACCGCAATGCAGAGACACCGCATTGCAGAGACACCGCGATGAAGTGACACCACATTGCAGAGACACCGCGATGAAGTGACACCGCGATAAGTGACACCGCGATGCAGATACACCGCGATGAAGTGACACCGCGATGCAGTGACCACCCCCGATGCAGAGACACCCCCAATGCAGAGACACCGCGATGAAGTGACACCGCATTTATGCAGTGACATCGACAATTTATACAGTTACTTCGACAATCTATGCAGTGACATCAACATATGATTCAATAGTCTAAAGTGCATACTAAAGTGAACCTAACAGCCTGAAATAAAACTTAAAACAAATATATCCTCCAAATTATGATACACATAATTTAATTGAGAGACAGATAATAATGAAAAAAAAAAGGACCCTCCATATTCACTGGTGAATGTTTTGTTGAAGTGTATCCACTTTATTTTTACAACAGAGAACTACAGCTTTATCTCAAATTTGACATACCAAAGTGATGCTTATAAATACAAACATAAAGAGTTTGATATCTGGCATATTTTACTAAATGCATAGATTTTACACCATACAACAACAGATACAACAACAGGTTTGAAGCTCTTGATCTTTATATATTGTACATGGCTATAAAACACAACAAGCCAATAGATCCCAGATGTAAAGTAAAAAGTCAGTCAGTGGAATGTCAAGGGCTTGATTCAATCACAAGGGCAGTCATATTTTTAGTTTCAGGGATTAAAAAAAGCTGGTCACCCCAAATCGATTCATTGTTTTTTGTTAATCTTCTGAACTACCATGTCACTCTCCCTGCCACAAGAAAATGGTCGTTTCCTCCCATTATCCTTCATTCAGGAGTGTTTTTTAGCCAATTAGCTAACTCATAAGACAATTCATCTCTAATTTTATTGCTATAACCAAAAAAAAATGTTTAGAAATATCACAACCTGCATATGGCTTTAAAGAAAGATCGAGTATATTAACACATTCAAGGTGGAAATAAACAAAGTAATCAGAAGGAATAAGAAACTCATAGGACAACTCAAAACCTTGGCTGTAGGAAGAGAACAACAACAGCAGGTGTAGCAGCCAAATCAGCAGTCAAGGTGCTTATCTTTGAGGTCTGAATTACAGGAAGAAGCTTTCCAGACTTCAACTTCATTGATGAAGCAGCGGGTTGAGCATCAATTTTATACAAAACAGCAGTGTTTTCACTAGCAAATCTCAACAAAGCTCTGGGGTTGCAGGTCAAGGCAATAGGAGCAGCAATAGCTTTCACTGCCAAAGAATCAGTAGCAGACAAATTCGTACCAAAATCCTTCCTCTTAGTATTACAATCGGAGGGAGCCTCCGATTTTCCGACAATGGGAGACATCAACATCGAACTCAGAAGAATGAGCAACATTTTTGGAATTCCTCCGTTTTCTCTTACCGATGAAAACAAAGAACGAAAAAGGAGCCGGCACAAGAAAAGAGAAGCTCAGATTAGGACGATTTCCGGCCGGAAGTGTCGGCTACTATAAACTCCAAGCCACTGCAAATCTTTCACAATAAAAACTGAGAAATTGTTAATAGATCCTCCGATTGATAAAAATTTCCTACTGATTCACGAGCAAAATAGTCGCAGGTGAAAGACATTTTACTTTAACTGGTAGAGAAAAAAAAAGATATGCAAAGAAGAAGAGAGTTGGGGGAGGACGGTGGAGTGGGGAAAAAGGGAGGGTAAATTAGGTAAGGTGAATAAAATGTGTCCTTATAAGTCCAACAGATTCCTTTATGTCCTTATGGGACTAATAAGTATAAAAAACTATACTTTTAAGTAATTAACCCTAAAATTTATAGATTTTTGGCTAAAAGGACGTCTTATCAACTAAATAGGGATGAAAGGATATTGAGATTTAATTAGGAAAAAGTGCTTGGTTTTTTCCTAAATTACCCTTATTTTACTTCTTCATAGCCAATTTTTAATACTTAATATAATAATAATAAAAAAAAGAACGGTCCTTGTTTAAAAGAAGCAATTAATATTGTAATTGTCTATCCATTTTCCATAATTTTAGGGAAACATTACCACTACATATTTTTTAATTTAAGAGATTAAATACCCAATTCATCTACAATTGTGACAAACGAATTAATCCATTTACTGCACATACAATTTATAGATTTTTGTCGAGAAGGACAAAATTATTAAAAAATCGGGATAGAAGAAAACTGTAATTTAATAAGGACAAAAATAACATATGAAGTAACAAATGAAGTAACAAATGTGAAATAGAGTAAATATGAAGTAACAATTGTGAAACACAAAGTAACATTAACACGTGAAGTACCAATTTTAAAGTAACAATTGTGATTTTTGTCCTTTATAATCATGAAAATGTTACTTTTGTCCTTCCAGACCTATTTATTAATTTTTTAGTCCTTGTGGCCCATTCTCCCTACAATTTAATTCTCGTTAAAAAAGTTATTTATTGTAACTCCCAATTTTTTTTCCATGATTTCCCAAAGAAAAAAATAAATTCCATGATTTTAAACATTCACTATCACTACACAATTTTTATTCTAATGGGAAAGAAAATATTCACTTCATTTACATTTTTGCCGCAAAAATTACTCCTATCTTCTACGCAAAAATTACTCCACCTATATTTGTCGGTCCATCTATTATTAATTTGTCCTTTTTAACCATCCAAAATGATAGATGTACTTGGATCCTCATTTTTGATATTTTTTGTCCTTTAGGCCCCTTCCCCCTAAAATTTATTAAGAATATTCAAAGATTTGAGTGGTTTATTGCTCAAGTTGGAACTAAGCTAAAACGAATTTACTTCTTTATTTTAAGGGGGAAGGGGTCACAAGGACAAAAAATTTAATAAATGAGTCTGGAAGGACAAAAGTAACATTTTCATGATTATAAAGGACAAAAATCACAATTATTCTTTAAAATTATTACTTCACGTGTTAATGTTATTTTGTGTTTCACAATTGTTCTTCATATTTACTTTATTCCACATCGCGTTTGTTCTTCATAATTATTCTTTTGTCCTTATTAAATTACAGTTTCCTTCTATTCCGATTTTTTTATAATTTTGTCCTTCTGGACAAAAATCTATTATTTTAACTTATGCGGGTGTTCTCAACTTATACGTCGTCTAAATGTTAAATGACAAATGCGTTAAATGTATTCTTAGTTTTGTATCAATTGGATAATTAATCAGAAGAATAATATGAAAATAAACAGAAACAATTGTAAGTCAATTTAATCCGATTAGATTAAAGAAAACTCCAGCTCAGCTAAAATTTTCAAACATTTGTTAAATCTTAGGTTGACCTTGTTCATAGAACTCGTATTAAAACTTAAACTCAAAAAAGAATCAATAATGCTCAACCCATTTAGTACACTACCCAAAACTCGATTCGTTTACATCTTCTAATGAAAGGCTAGTCAAGAAGGAAAAGACAATTCATATCACAATAGCTCAGTAAAATAAGTTTTGAAGCTGTACATTAAACTATTCTTAATGCCTTTCTGACTCGGCTTGGCCCGGTGGTCGCCCGGCGCTTCAAACGGCGAAACTCTCGTCGTAGTTTGGCGAGGTCGCAAGAGAGCAGAGCGTACCGCTTAATAGTCACGAGTTTGTTTATAGTCGTGACTGTTGTCATAGGTAGTTAACAACGTTTGGAAGTGAGGATAGGAAGTCTTTATTAGCTCCACACTAAAGCTACTTTCGAAACACCACAATGAGTTTCAACAACTGAAAAGTCGAGCATCATATTTATGAGGTTCGATTTTCTAGAAGTCAAATGTCCACGATCAATCTCTGAAAATCGAACCTCACATCCTAGTGTGGTGCTACAGTAGATGTTGTGTGACGGCACTAAAGGCTCTCGAAAATAAAACACGACATTCCTTATTTGCCCTTACAGCTAGGGACGAACCGTTCATTCTTTTTCAACCATAATGTTGAAAGAGTTCTCTTGACGGTATCAGTGAAGAGACGATACCTGCAATGCAATTGGGAAATGAATTAAGAAAACATTTGAGAAATACAAATATGAGAATCCATATCCCCTCAAGTGATCATCATATAGTGATCGGTCTAGCGACATCGGTCCCGGTAAAAATACTTCTTCGATCCCAGAGATATTTACCCGTACCGGTAACTTTTCACCACTCCGAGTGATTTTATTTCAAACCCGGTGATTTTTTGAAAAAAAAATCAAAAAAACTCAGGACCGGAGAAAAATCTCTCGGACACAAAAAAATTGGCTAAATTACAATTTTCGTCCTCTAACTAGACACGTTTTCGATTTTGGTCCTGATTTTTCTCCGGTGACAATTTTAGTCCTGTAAGTGGTCTTTTTTTTGCAAAAATAGTCCTGAACGCCGGAAAGACCACTTACAGGACTAAAATTGTCACCGGAAAGACCACTTACAGGACTAAAATTGTCGCCGGAAAAGACCAATTTTAGTCCTGTAAGTGGTCTTTCCGGCGTTCAGGACTATTTTTGCAAAAAAAAGACCACTTACAGGACTAAAATTGTCGCCGGAGAAAAACAAGGACCAAAATCGAAAAACGTGTCTAGTTAGAGGACGAAAATTGTAATTTAGCCCAAAAAAATTACCAGGACCAGTGTCATTGAACCAATCTATAGTATGATTACTAAAGAGAATTCGGGTTCCATAATCAACACAAATAAATACTAACCGTTCATACTCCAGCCTCTGAGTGACTATTCCATTGAACAGTAGTTTAGAACCATAAACCGAAGCACCTGCATATTATCAAGTTAGTAAATGTGAGAATAAAATATTTCACATACTTGCGATCTTTCACGCATAAAATAAACCCATGTCATTCTGGTAAAATCATCAATGAAGAGAATGAAGTACCTATTTTGTTCATGTGAAGGACTGCGCATTGGGCCACAAACGTCCCGTGTGCACCAATTCTAATGGCTCCATCACTCTCCAAGCTTTTCCAACAGAAAATGGTTGTTGGTGTTGATTCCCGAGCATGCATCCTTCGCATATACGATCGGGTGCCTTTATAGTGGGTAGGTCTTTCATCATGCTCTTTTGATGTAGTATTCTTAATCCATGGAAATGGAAGTGACCAAGCCTTCTGTGCCATAACCACGAGTCGTCAACTTGTGCCTTCATTGCTACATCTCTTGCATAACTCCATTGGATCGGAAACCATCGTTTTTCCTTCATTTTTATTTTTGCAATTTGAAGGGATTTATCTTTATTATCATATGTTGTACAAGAATCTCCTTCAAAATGCAACGAGTATCCTTTCTCCATCATTTGCCCGACACTCAATAGATTTTGATCTATACTTGGGACCAAGAGCACCTCATTTGTCTATCTCTTGCCTTTCTTTGTGTTAATGACAATAGTGCCTTTTCCAGTAGCCTCCACAAAGTCACTGTTTCCTATCTTAATATTTGTCTTGAATTTTTCAAGACGGCAAAATATGGATTCATCTTTTGTTATGTGATTGTTGCAACCACTGTAAAGATACCATGTATCTTTCTTTTCCTCTGTTGCTACTTGACAGGCATAGAAGAGATTGTCTTCAACATCATTCTCTTCAGAAAAATTAGCTTGATGATTCCTTTTTGATCGACATGTCTTCTCGACGTGACCAAATTTCTTGCAATTTTTGTATTATGGTTTTCCTTTAAACCAACAGTCTTTCTCCAAATGGCTTTTCCTCTTGCATATACCGCAAGGAGAAAATGTTTTGTTTGGAGGCTCTGTATTTTTAGAACCTTCATTGATCTCCGATCATTTTATTTTGATTTTTACGATGGCATTTTGAACTTAGATCGAAAAGCATTTTCAGTTGTGCCTTCGTGACGCCTTTCCAATCTATGTTCATATGCTTCTAAAGACCCCATCAATTCTAAAGAAATCAATTTTTCCAAATCTTTTGACTGCTCAATAGCTGTAATGATTTGGTCATATTTTTCTGTACATGTAATTAATATTTTTTCCACAATTTTCTTCTCTAAGACGTCTTCTCCATTCGCCCGCAATTGATTTGCTAATGAATCTACTCTTGTGTAGTAGTCTTTAGCATTCTCTGACTCTTTTAATTTTAAATTCTCGAAATTTCTCCTCAATGAATGGAGTTTTGAGACTCGTACCTTTTCATTGCCTTGAAACTCCTCCTGCAACTTATTCTTCGCTTCTTTAGCCGTCTTGGCACTCATGATTCTTGGAAACAATTCTTCAGTCAAGCTTAACTGAAGGGCTAATAATGCTTGAGCATAATTCTGTTGATTCTCATTGAGTTCTTTCTTTTGTGCGATAGATAAATTTGAGATGTCATCTGGGATGCTAAATCCCTTACTTACGATATCCCATGAATCTTGAGCACAAAAGTAGGTTCTCATTTTAATGAACCAATAATCGAAATTTTCACCCCGAAAAATTGGGATTGGAATGGATGAGCAGAGTGTGTAATCGACCATGATATTGATTACGCCCAGTTGTAGTTGTGTCGAAACCGAGCTCCGATACCACTTGTTAGCATTTTTGTAGTAAGTTGAATGGAGAAGGCTAGGATTGATGAGTGTGAGATGGATAAGGATTGATAAGTTGGAGAGATTGGAGAAAGAAATTTGATTTTATTGATTTCTTGATTGCTTGGTTACACAATACATGGTGGTGGGCAATATATATAGCCTCAATAGGATAGTTCAAGTGTCTAATGGAGTTTTCTAGTCCTTTCTTAATTTTGAGTAATCACTACTAGAACCTACATGCTTCTTGTAGCTTCCACTCTAGCGTAGCAATATTTATCTAGACTCTTACATACAACTAGAAGCTTCTATACGAAATTCATTTGTAGAATTTTCATACAATCTAGATGTCAGAAAAGTGTGACTTGATCTCTAATTCAGTGGAATCAATCTGTTTGTCAGCTGAGTGATGATCAGCTGTTAGTCAGCTGAGTGATGATCAGCTAACTAGTGTATTCGAATCTGGGAAGTCAGCTGAAGTGGCAGTTGAGGTTGTCTGTCAGCAGAGTTGAGTCTGTTGATTACAACTGTGTTCTACATCTAATATGGGGCAAGTCAGCAGGGTATTGTCAGCGGGGCAATATAGCAGGGTATTGTCAACAGGGCAATATCAGCAGGGCAAATGTCAGCAGGTTACGTCTGGTGGAGTCAGCTGAGCCGAGTTCACATCTGGGGGTATTTTAGTCAATCTGCTAGTATTTAGTTATGGCGGCTAGGTCTAGGGTTTGGTGACTATAAATACACATCTGTTGTAACCTTGTACACTTGTACCAAATTAGTGGGAGCAATTGCGTATGCAATTGTAGATTCTATAAAATCTCGAGTGATAATATAATCTCCTCGTTTCTACCCGTGGACTAGTCGGCATATTGCCGGAAACCACGTTAAATCATGTTTTATTGTTTCTTGTGTGATTTATGCTTTCTCATTTATTCTTGATTATTGCAATCCGTTTTGATCCCTGACGGTCCTGTCATAACAAACTGGTATCAGAGAGACGAGGTTATCATCAGGGAATCAGAAATCTGTTCGAGTTAGGTTGATTGTCACCAAGGTCGTAATTGACGCTAGGTTCTGGGATCAATGTTAGCTTTCCGGCGAGATCAAGATGTATGTGTTAGATGCATAGATTGTTAAATTCACAGGAAGGAACAATTTCAATCTATGGCAAATCAAGATGCTAGGGCTCTGGGCTCCATTGACAAAATCGGTGGATGTAGGAAACGTTGAGATGGCCAATCTGGAGGAGAAAGCACATTCAATGATTTTGTTGTGCTTGTCTGATGATGTTATCACTGAATTTGCTAAAGAGGATTCAGCAGCAGGGCTGTGGCTGAAGCTTGAGAGTCTATATATGACAAAGTCATTGACCAACAAGTTGCTGATGAAGCAACGTCTATTCAGTTTAAAGATGCATGAAGGGATGCCTCTCAGAGATCATCTGGACAAGCTGAACACAATATTGCTTGATTTAAGGAGTATTGGTGTTAAGATCAAATATGAGGATGCAGCTCTAAATTTATTGGTATCACTGCCAGCATCATATGAGAATTTTGTGCAGTCTTTTATTATTGGAAGAAACACAGTGTCATTGAAGGATGTTAGGGCATCTCTCCATAATCAAGAGCTAAGGCATAACGCAGTTGGCACATGTACAGACAATCGGGCTGCTGGTTTGGTTGCTAGTAGCAGTTGCAAAGGGAATGCAAATCTGGTCCGAATCTGAATTTGGAGTGTTACCAACTAAGTGGAACTTCAGGTCCATACTCTGCTGAGTTTGCTGAGAACAACCAACACTAATCTGGCACTTGGTTGTGCATCTGAACCTGAAGAATCAAGAGTTGAATCTGGTGGAACCAAAATCTGGAGGTCGGTTGAGTGAAGTCTGCTGATCCTGTATCAGCTGAGTGAAGGTTAGCTGAGTAGTGGAATGATCAAGTCTGAGAAGTGTGCTGATAAAAGTCAGCTGATTCCATCAGTCAGCAGAGTGGCATCTGCTGAATCTATTGAACATGTCTGTGGTGGTTTTACATCTGTATCTAGAAGTCTCAGATGAGTGAAGTTAGCTAAGCATCTGGTGAACATGTCTAAGGTGGAGTTCTCATCTGGAGTTAAGTATTATCTGGAGGAGTCTAACCTAAAGTGTGTTGTGTTCACATCTGGTCAGCTCAGAATTTGAATCTGAATCTGCAAATCTGTTTGGTTGAAGTTGAATCTGAAGAACTTAGCTGAGTGTCCTCAACTGAGGTGGTTACATCTGAATCTGGTAATCACATCTTGTATGGTGATCAAGTCTGAATTTGTTGATCACATCTGTTCTCAACTCAATCAAGTCTGAATCTGTTAACAACAAAGGATCTCATCTGAATCTGGGAGGTTCTCATCTGAAATTGGTTTCTCGTCTGGAGTTAACTCTCATCTGGAGGAATCACATCTGTAGCTGTTAAGTCTGAAGAAATCTGGAAATCTAGAAGCTCAACTGAGGGCAGGTCAGTTGAGTGGATTTTGTGGAGTAATCTGGTACAGTACATCTGGCATTGACAAATGCATCTGGTACAAGTACATCTGGTTATGTAATCTGGTTGACTGTGAATGAAAGTTCAAGTCAAGGTGGAGATTTGTCAGAAAAGTATGACTAGATCTCTAGTACAGTGGAATCAATCTGTTAGTCAGCTGAGTGATGGTCAGCTAACTAGTGTATTCGAATCAGGGAAGTCAGCTGAAGTGGCAGCTGAGGTCGTCTGTCAGCAGAGTTGAGTTTGCTGAGTCTGTTGAATACAACTGGGTTCTACATCTGATATGGGGCAAGTCAGCAGGGCAATATCAGCAGGGCAAATGTCAGCAAGTTACGTCTGGTGGAGTCAGCTTAGTTGAGTTCACATCTGGGGGTATTTTAGTCAATCTGCTAGTATTTAGTTATGGCGTCTAGGTCTAGGGTTTGGTGACTATAATAAATACACATTTGTTGTAACCTTGTACACTTGCAGCAAATTAGTGGGAGCAATTGTGTATGCAATTGCAGAGTCTATAAAATCTAGTGATAATATAATCTCCTCGTTTCTGCCCGTGGACTAGTCGGCATATTTCTGGAAACCACATTAAATCCCGTGTTATTGTTTCTTGTGTGATTTATGCTTTCTCGTTTATTCTTGATTATTGCATTCCATTTTGATCCCTGACGGTCCTGTCATAACACCAGATATTTCTTTTCTTTTTCTAGAAATGTGTAGGACAATTTAACACCGTGTAATTATTGCATTAAACAGCAGTATACTTTATCTAGTAAGTAAATGTGAGAAAGCATTGTTTTATGCAACCCAAAACGTAAAGTCTAAAGTCTTCAACACACCATATTTTTATTTCAAGCTTTACTCTTTGCATTTTTTTTTTCCGTTTATTGACTCTGACCTAATTTTACGCTGAATGTGGATAGTTTTGATGTGTCTGGAAAATTCCCGACATCCAATTGAAATTAGGTTAGAGAAGTAATTATTTTCCGACTCATGTCCGATCAGAATAGTTTGTATGTGTGAAAGGACGTCTATTATGTATAAGGGAACACAATGCATGATTTTTTATACCTTTTTCAAGAAAAGGTAAACACGTGTCATAATCTTCTTCACAAGAAAGAATCAAAAGATCATTTGCCAGCTTTTCATCTGTCAATGAAGACCTTCCAAGTCTCTCCACCACCTAATAGAAGAGATACAAACTTATCTAGGCAATTAAAGAGATGTATGGGTGATGCCATGAATATTACAATTTATCAATTTTTCCCTCCTTCAATGTAAACAGATGGACTTCTCTCTCGCCTCATAGTCTAAGTTTTTTGAGGTAGTTACTCGTCCTCTTATATATTGTTGGGCCTATACTTTTAGCTTGGTATTAGATTTATCAAGCCCACATACTACCCATGTTCATGCGTCAACCATGAAAGGCCTATTAGAATGTGTAATTTGATAATGTTGCCTCAACAAAACAGGGATCAACCTGCCCAATCGAGTCGCAGTGGGTCGAGGGATCAAAAGGGCAGTGCCCAATTGTGAGGGTGAGGGGGCAAACATGTTCAACATACTGCTTCACCTCTATATAAATAATCATTATTGCAGAACAAAAAAATAAACACAAAATCATCTTTGCATAAGCATGATCATTAGCGTAAAGCGAGTGTCAATGGTTTTGACCACAGTTTGAGCTGGTCACTTTTAATCAAAGCAAGTGTGCATTGTTTCTTGAAAGAGATTTTTATCAAATTCCCGATAGTGCCAATTTTGAATAGATAAGAAACATCTCTTAAAGAAAGAGATTATGTGTCTTGGAGTGAGTTCAACATTTATAGGGCAAAATACCAAGCACTTTGCCATCCAAGCTATAACTTCAATATTTATATTACGACACAAGTGATTACTTATGCACAACAATATTTCTTCCAACATTGTATGTGCCTAATTTAAATAAACTTATTTACAAAATTAATTTAGGTGTAGATGATATATATATAAGAGCTCTTGCATAATGTTTTTTTTTTAATTATATTTTTAGCTTCTTCTTATAACCTATTATTCTTCTTTTTATTATTATTATTAATGTAAGTCGACCTTACATTACCAGAAGAGTAATAATTATAAATTTTTTCTTATCTTACTATTAATTTGTATATATTCGGTCAACTTTTTTAATATCATAATTATTAAATTAATTAATGATAATCAAATTGTATATCAAACACTATAGTCTTTTTTGAGAACCAAACATTATAGTCTAATATATTTAATCACTGTGTTTCAAAAAAAAAATCACTTTATTAATGTATATGATAATTCTAAATCCACTTACATTTAGGGACGTCAAATAGTATTTTTTTTAATTTATAAAAAAGAACTACATCAAATTAACAAGGAAAATTAAACCAAAGGAAACCATATTATGCATAAGTAATATGTCTTTTCATAGTATAAACATTAAAGTTGTAGCTTAGATGGCAAAGTACTTGATAGTTTACCACTAGGTCGTCGGTTCGAATTCTTCATGCATCAACTTTTTATTTTTAGTAAATGGGGTAAAAATGGGACCCACCGCCACGTAGATCCAACATGGCATATGATGTGGCATCCATATAAGTTATTTTTGATGATTCCGGTGTCCAGTCTGCATAAACCGGCGGATGGGACTAAAATCCAAAAAAAAGCCAACTTAGAGGACTATTTTAGTAAATGGGGTAGAAATGAGACCCACCGCCACGTAGATCCAACATGGCATATGATGTGGCGTCCATATAAGTTATTTTTGATGATTCCGGTGTACATTCAGCATAAACCAGCAGATAGGACTAAAATCCAAAAAAAAACCAACTTAGAGGACTATTTTCCTCACCGGAGCAGGAGCAGGACTAAAATCCAAAATAGGCCAACTTAGAGGACTAAAATCCTAATTATGCCACATTTATAGATTCCCTGCATAAATTTATCCTATATTTGGCGCTTATCAGTGTTTCTCCCAACATATTAACAAATGGATATCACTTGATTACCTCATGTTCTAAATTTCTACGGTTGAAACTCAGTCTTATATCTTGCTTGATCTCAACATAAGAGAGACGTAGCAAAGTTAAAGCTTGCTTGATCTCTAGAAGAACAAAAATGAAGTGCAAGGAACAGACACGTACTATACCAAGCCATGAACTGCCTTGACCATGCTTGTCAGTATTTCTTTACCAGGTTTTGTGTTTGGTGTGATCAACACCCTTTTTCCCTATTCAACAAATTCACGGGCGTCCCTGTCAGAATTTAGGCTCGAGGACAAAAAAAAAAATTAGGGTCCTTCTAAAAAAACAGTAAGAATATAAAATAAAATAAAAAAATTAAAAAATCTAAAAAAAACTGTAAGAATATAAAAAAATAAATAAATAATAGTGTCCTTTTAAAAATTAAAAAACTGTAAGAATATATATAACAAAAGTCATGTACAAAACTATAAGAATATTAAAAAAAATTAGGGTCCCTCTAAAAAAAACTGTAAGAATATATATAACAAAAGTAATGTACAACAAGATTCGAACCCTGATTACTTGCTTTATTATACCCAAGTACTCACCACTATGCCTTAGTAGCTGATATTTTATTGAAGCCTAATGTCAAAATATAAAATATCTATTCTATTGGGTAAAAAAATTGGCAGCACCCTTAAATTCATTGATTTTGGGAGGCCGTGGGCTATGGCCCCGTTGGCCCCCCAAGGGGCGCCCCTGAACAAATTAGTATAAGAACATATCTATATATCGAGTCTGCTTTATAATTCACAAAGGCAGATATTCATCACCCATACACACAGGTAATGCAACATTTTCGTTTCCTGAAACTGATGTTGTACAACTATCCTTTGGTGATGCTTCGAAATGGATGATTACTTACTTACATCCCTGTTGGAAGGATTTTTGCTGTGAGCACCACCCTTTGTTTTAGAATGTTTAGGCATCACCGTAACCACATCCACTCGGCTTCCAAAACTCTTTTCTTCTACTTTGGAAACATGAGTTTGGGTACCTTTAGCTCCACATGTGAATTTTCATGAACTAAAACATAAAAGTTGAGAGAAGGTGAAGACAAGAATAAAAGAAGCTTTTCTTATTTCAGAAGATGAAGTTTGGATCACGGTTTATACAGGATGGAGGATTACAACTTTGAGGAATAAAGTGAAAAACAGAAAAAAAAAAAAAAAAATCAAAAGAGAGTTATTAGCTCCAGTCCAGAACTCAGTTTATATAGCTGAATAAACTGAACTTGGGCGGTTACAGCTAACAACTAAACATATAACTAACTAGCTAATTGATTATGAAGCATCAGAACATTAACTGTAACACACCCCCTCAAGCTGGATTAGGGGATAAAATGTTCTTGATGGGATAACAATCCAGAAGCCTGTGAAAAGAAGGACCATCCAATGGTTTAGTTAGCAAATCTGCAAGCTGCTGCTTGGTGGAGATAGGTAAAGGTTTAACTAATCCAGCTTGAAATTTCTCTCTAACAAAGTGACAATCGATTTCTGTATGTTTTGTGCGTTCATGGAATGCTGGATTCTCAACAATGTAGATGGCACTTGTCATTGTCACGAGAAGATTGGGCTTTGCTACATGTGGTATCTGAAAATCATGTAAGAGGTAAAGCAAGTACTGAACTTCTGTTGTGGCCATGGCAAGGGCTCTATATTCAGCCTCACTTGAACTTCTAGACACTGTTGCCTATTTCTTTCTCTTCCAAGACACTAGGGCACCCCTAGAAAGACATTATATCCTGTAATGGACCTTCTTGTGTCTTGACAACCGGCCCAATCTGAGTCAGAGTAGGCTCTTAGGCTAAGGTCTGTATCAGCAGGGAAAAAGAGGCCTTGAGCTGGTGATTTCTTGATGTATCTTAGCACTTTGTGTGCTGCTTGTAAATGTTGTTCAGTGGGTTCTAATAAGAATTGACTCAATTGGTGAGTGGCATAGGTAATATCAGGTCTGGTGAGGCTTAGATATAGTAGTTTTCCCACCAATGATATATAATATGTATTGTCTTGTAGAGCTGGAGAATCCTTGTGTTTGAGCCTCACTTTACTGTTCATTGGAACCCTGCTAGATTTACAATCCAAATAACCATATTCAGACAGAAGATCAATGGAATATTTTATGACTTAACATAATACCCTTGCTAGATCTGGCTACTTCCAAACCAAGAAAAAACTTTAATTCTCCTAGATCCTTAATCGTGAACTTTTGATGTAAGAAATCTTTGACCTCTTGAATTAGATGCATATTGGCACTAACAGCAATTATGTCATCAACATACACTAATAACACAACCATTTGTTCTACATTTCCTTTTATAAACAGGTTGTGATCAAAGGTTGATTGCCTAAAACCTAATTCGTGAAGAGAACATGTTAGTTTAACATTCTATTGCCTACTAGCCTGCTTCAAACCATAGAGTGACTTTGTTAATTTGCACACTAGATTCTGTCCTTGAATATGATAACCCTGTGAGACAGTCATGTACACTTCTTCATCTAATTCTCCATGGAGGAAAGCATTATTGACATCCATTTGGTGTAGGTTCCAGTTTTTAGAAGCAACAATGGCCAACAAAGTTCTAATTGTGGTAGTTTTAGCAACTGGTGAAAAGGTGTCAAGGTAATCAATACCAGCCTACTGTGTGTATCCTTTTGCTACCAATCTAGCCTTGAATCTCTCAACTATACCATCTACCTTTCTGTTGATTATAAAAACCCATTTACAACCTATTGGAGTCTTGCCTTGGGGTAGGTTAACTATTTTCCAAGTATTAGTTCTTTCTAATGCTTGCATCTCTTCTTGCATTACTTTTTGCCATCTAGGATCTTTGAGGCCTGACTGAAGGTCTTTGGTTCTATTTCTTCAATGTAATTTGCCATAAAATCCTTGTAGGAGTTGTTGAGAAATTTGTCAGTATCTATTGTATCAAGAGTATGTGGAGAGGTCATATGACATTGGAAATATTTCAGATATGAGAGTTGAGCTTTTTGTCTATTAGATTTCCTAACAGAAGGTTGCTAGTGTCTGTCTTTGGTATCTCAACTTGTTTGTTTCTATCGGGACTTGTCCATCAACCTGTTCTTGTCTTTGATGTACCGGTTCTTGCGAGATCAAGTTCCATTTGTCCTTGTGTAACATGAACTACAGATTCCTATGAATTAGGTGTTGATGTTTGTGGTAGACTTCTGGAATTATCTACTAGATTATCAAAAATAGGCAAAGAAGGCTCACAAGTAGAGATGTTAGTACTGACAGTTTGTAGATAAGGAAAAACATGTTCAAAGAAAGAAGTATCCGTAGAAATGAAGATGTCATGATTATTGAGATCAAGGAGAAAGGACCCCTTTGTGCCTTCTGGCATGCCCAAATAAACACATCTCCTACCCCTGAGATCCAACTTGCCTCTATTTACACGTGAAGTGCTAGCATAAGTAAGACAACCAAACACCCTCAATTGTGAATAATCTGGTGGCTTAGAAAATACAACATCTCATAGGGTGACTTATTTTTCAAAAGAGAAGTAGGACTCATGATGATTAATAAGACAGAATGCTGAATGTAGTACCCCCAGTATTTAATAGGTATACCTGATTGGATTTTGAGTACTCTACCAACATTGAGAATATGTTGGTGCTTCCTTTCAACCACCCCATTTTGTTGAGGTGTATCAACACATGAGGTATGATGTATAATGCATCTAGCCTTAAAAAACTGAGGCATGTTTAAATCTTGGCCATTGTTAGTTCTGACAACTTTGATCTCCCTGCCAAATTGTGTTTTGACATAGGAACAAAAATTTTGGACTAACAACCTAGTCTCAGATTTATGTTTCATAAGGAAAATCCAACAAAAACGACTAAAGTCATCTACAACAGTTAAAAAATAGGCCTGTCCATGAACAGTAAGAGTTCTATAGGGACCCATATGTCAATGTGAACTAAATCAAAACAGCATTCAGAAGTAGAGGAAATGATTTCTTTTATGCTTAGCCAAACAACAAGTATCACATACATCAATATTTGGGAACAAAACAGTAGAATCATGTTGCTAAACAACCTTCATTCTATTTACAGGCATGTGACCTAATCTATAATGCCATATTAAAGAAAGATCTATCTTATCAGCTATGATATTACAGACTTTATTCTGAAGACCAGTAGGTTCACACTGACTACCTTTTAAAATGTAAAGACCCTTGGATTCTTTAGCTAATCCAATCATCTTCATAGAGACTGAATCATGTATCATACATAGAATAGTAGTGAATTTAACACTGTAATTGGAAGCAGAAAGCAATCTGTGTACAGACAAAAGGTTATAGCCAAATGCAGGAACCAACAAGACTCCTGTCAAAATAAGTGAATCATTAACCTGAACAGAACCTATGTGTGTGACTGTGGCCTTGTTACCATTAGGAAGATTCATAGCCATGCCAAAAAGAGGTCTAGGTTCTAATAAAGATGATGCAAAACATGTAATATGGTGTGAGGCACCAGAATCTACTATCCAGAAACAAGAACTACCATTAGGTTTAGATAAACCTGAAGCCTTTGTGTCCAATTTGGCAGACATTGCTACAGGACCAACAGATTTGTCACATTGAGAATCTTGAATAAGACTGAGCAAGTGATCATACTGTTCTTGAGATATCATAGTCCTAGATTGCGAAGAACCTTGGGTTATCTCACCTTCTTGGTTTTCCAGTGACACATTATTTGCAGTAGGTCTTCCAGTGTTGTTTGATCTTCCCTTGCCCTTATAACCAGAAAAGAATCCGTGTTTTCTATAATACTTATCTACTGTATGACCCATCATGTTGCAAAAACTGCACTGCGGCTTGCTAGATCCAGAAACCATTTTCATGTAGGCATTTTGACTTCTAGCATTACCTGGATCTTGAGATGAACCAGAAGTTTTGCCAGCAAACATAGGCAGATCAGGAACACCACTTGTGTTGTAATTTTGTTGTGCTTCTTGCTGTAGAACCAACTGAAAAGCATCACTAACATCTGGTAAAGCTTTCATAAGAAGGATTTGTGATTGTACAGTGTGGTATTTCTCATTCAATCCTTTTAGAAACCTAGTCACCTTATCCATACCACTATGATCATTGTACACAGGCAGGGCATGACAGACACATGGTGGGTTGGCCTCATAATTTCCACCTGATCCCAAAGTGTTTTCAAGCAAGTGAAATAATCTGTAACAAAGGAATCACCCTGCTTCACCTGATAAATTTCTTCATTAAGATTTGAGATTCTATAAACGTTGCTTGAACCAAATCTTTTTGCAAGATCATCCCAAACCTTCTTAGCTTTTTCATACCACATTATACTTTGTCTAATTGAAGGAGAGACTGAGTGAATTAACCAAGAAAATACCATATTGTTGCAGTGCTCCTAGACTGCGAACTTGGTGTATTTGTCCTTGCCTGACTGCATGTGTGCCAGCTTTTGTCTATTAGAACTATTATTCTGTTTTTCCTTTTATTATATTGTTGGTTTTTATTTGGCATAGCCACGTGGCTCTCTGTATAGGGCAGTAGAAAATATATAAGTTATTTTTAGTTTTTCATAAACTCATGATCGGGGTCGATCAGGTTATAATAAAATACTCGACCACCATAAACCAATACTAGCAAGAGGACCAGGCCCATCGTAGTATAGCTATAGTGAATCAAGGTCGATCCCACAGGGAACCAATTGTGGATCATTTCATATATAAACAATGAGTCATTCATGTCAAGGACACGAAGGCGGTCTACGACCAACATAGGACAAGAAAAGGTAAATTGACACGACTCAAACACATAGACAAATAACGTAATTAACCTCCCAATTATAGCCTTAATCATTTGGACCTAGACAATTTATATAACAAACCAGACTTATCAACTATTAATCCGTTCGTATCTACTTCATGTTGGCTACGGGAGTCATCCTCTTAAACTTGACTTAGCACCCGTTAGGTCGCTAGATCACGTGCTACATTACGTGACTTCGCCTTTTAGTGCCTCCATCTCATATAACTCGCACGCTTACGACTCTAAGGATGCCGATATTAATCGTACACCTCGTCTAGGCAACATTCCTATGGTTAGGCGTACTTCCTAAACGATCACTCAAGCTCTCGTCCAACTAACAATTACCAAGTTATAGTCTCATGCTAGTTTACGACCTACGTATAAACAAGGTGCACGCAATTCCCTAATATAAACCTACCTAGATAACGCTGAACGTCCGTGAAGATCAATTCATAAGCCTACCTAAGAGTTTTATATCGGTATTTCCTTTTTACACGTTTTAATTAAATTAAGCGAGTAACGTAGCCATAGCCATAACTACCAAGATAATAGATTCAATTAAGCTAACCTAATCATAAAGACGTGACTGATTAACGGATGAAACAGGGCTCGGTCGACCGAATAAGCACTCTCGGTCAACCAAATGGAAGGTCTCGGTCGACCGAGTGACACCGCTCGGTCACCCGAATGCTTCAACTTCCCAGATTACATCCCTGAATATATTTCTCTCGGCGTTTCTCATACAAATCGGATTAAATAGTGATTCATCAGGCAATCATATAAACTAATCTAAATACACGTAGATTCATCCATAGATGTTAGGAAGAGGACGTAGGGTATGGGATCCTCATAGACAAGGCATCGCCACCTCCCTAACGTCATAGCCTAGATCTACATCATCTAACTATGCATAATTGACTCAAACAATCAAAGCATAATTGGGAAATTAATTACTAAAAAGAAAGGGAAGAAAATAAACTAGGGCTTACATGTTTGCAACCCTAGCAACCTTCACAAGCCTAATGAATCCTTATTTGATCGTATGTATATATGAATGAATTGGTGTGTTAAAACTACAAGGGACTCAGTGTTTATATAGAGCCTCAGCCGACATAGAAAACCGACTTAAATGTGGAAAACACTAAACCCTAACCGCCTTAAATAATGTGCCGGACTTCTGCTGGACTTCAGGCTCGCTCGGTCGACCGAATGCATAGGCTCGGTCGACCGAGCCTTGTATTCTTTTGGGCTTCCTTCTTGTTTCGTCTTGGGCTTTCTTCCTTTTATGCCTTGGGCTTTCTGAACTTGTCTGCAATCCATTAAAGCTTCTCCGAAGTGCATCCTTGCGCTCCCAAATGAGTTACTACAAATATAGCATAAAATACAGTCTGTAACATCAAATAATATAATAAAACCTCTAAATACATAATAACGAATTGTAACTCTTGGCATATGCAAATTAAGCGTATTACGACTTATTATTACTCTATTATAGCTCTTTTAAACTAGAATCGGGGATAAAGATCATAGAATAACGGGCACAAAATGACCGTTATCAACTACCCCCCACTTAGCCTTTGATCGTCCCGATCAAAATATCAATAAGTCATTCCCCATACAAACATTTTCCAATGGTCACATTATACTAACACAAGAAACTCGAATCAACTCATACCATTTATGCTCATAAGATATTCATTATTCACTATTCGTTTTGAATCGAAGTGATGTGTGCATGTGCATTAGTTTTATACAATCGTGGCAAGATCAGAGTTTATGCCGACTTCGTAGTCTTAACCTACCAACTTCAGTATTCCCACTTCTTAAGCCTTTTAATTGTTGAAGCACTAGAATAATAAGCAAGAGCGTATCTATAGGGTTTTTGGACTTGGAGACCGAGTACTACTCAAAGCCTCTTAAAGAGTTGAATATTCTTTTCATATCTTCATATTTTTCAGATACTATCAATCTCAAGAAAGAAAACTTTTTAGAGCATCCCCCTATCTTAGATCAAACATAGCATCGAATATTACCACAAGCGCGAGGCTACTTTGGTAATGTTACTACAAGCCCAGTGTTTAACGTTTTGTTAAAACACAGGTACGTCTCAAGCTTATTATTCCGCTTTTATAGCTAGAAGATAGGAATACATCAGACGATAAATATCGACACTAGGTTTACATAACCAATCATCTATTCAATGTACACATAATTCTTCAGTTATTATAATTTGCGCGGTAACTCGTCGATTCATCTATTGAGTAATTGAATAATAAATAACTACTCGCAACATACAATATGAATATCATTAAGTTTACTAGAAATATATCGCAGAAGTATAAAGTGATCATGTACTCATGAAACATGGTTCCTTCCTTATTAAATACAATATTCGGGACTCACAAAAGTAAATGTGATTCTAAGTTTAAAAGTTTAAATTTTTTACTCATTTTATTTATTATTTGATATATATATATATAGATCCTTATTCGAGCAAGCTAAGTTAGCTAAGTGACTCGTACCCCCCACTTAAACCATGCATTGTCCTCAATGTATAACAATAAAGAGTAAAAATAGGAACTTAGCTCTGGATAAGCGCGGGAGCGGAACAAGTCGTGGTGAACTCCGGATAAATCGGAACAGACAGATACAGTGACCAATCTCAAGGAAAAAGTATAACCGCTGCAACATACATCTTAAACAACACTCGAAACTTGTTACAGGGTTAGTCCAGAAAACAGTAGTAATCATAAAAAAAGGGAATAAGCAGAAAGTGCCGAAGGAATTTTGTATCCCTTTTACGGTCCCAATTCGTATGATTATAATGAAATGAAGCACAATTATCCAACACATTACATAGGAAAGAATTGAGGGAAATAGTAATACGACTAAAGACAGACTCTATATAACACGACTTTATATAAAGGAAAATATACTAAATAGAAAGATAAATAAACAAGCAACTAACGATGGTAGTCTTCATCTATAACCCCCACTGGTGAAATAGTCTTAAAACCGGGTGGAGAAGACAAAAATCAAAAAGCATTACCCCACAGGGTAAAACACGAGGTTGACTGGCTCACTATGTATTCAGTCCAGTATAGAAGAGAAACTTGGTAAGGTATAACAGATTCAATGCGACCTATTGGCTAAAGATAAAATCAAATACTTAGCGCAGAAACTTCTCGCTTGCATTGGATATCAACAACTTAGGGAGATGTAGCTACTCCTCGAAATTACTAATAACCCAATGTATCACGTAAAAGTCATAACCGTCATCAACAAGGTCGGATCAGTATGATAATGTAGAACAAAACTTATCATCTAGAAATGCCGGAATAGGCGTAAAAGTGTGAAATTTAAAACTTCCGGTAGAAAGATATTTTGTATTTTGATTGAACCAAAAACTCTTAAAATCTAGCTAGGGTCAGAGCTACACTTACCCCAACTAGTATCATGAAAATCAAAATGGTAAAAGATGATCATTAAAGCTTAGCAATATTTCAAATTCCGCAACACATAGGTATTGTGTAAACAAAATGGAGGTTGAGACTATGATGGGTTTAGAAAAAGATACACATAAGGATGGGAAGAAAAGATAAAGGGTGGGTAAGAAATTGTGGGTTGAAATAGGTTAAGGCATTTTGTTAGGGTGGGAGAGTGAAATGGATGGAAAGAAAGAGAGGCGATGAAAGAATGGTTAGAAATGTGAACTGTCGGGGTAGATTGGTGAGAGGATCGAAAAGTTTGGAGGTGAAAAGGTGTAAAGGGAAAGATAAGGATAGTTGCAGAATGAATTGCACACCACTTTGTATTTTCACTTGGATCACCATTCTAAAAGGTTTTGGAAGTTGACCAAAATTGTTCTTGTTCGCACCAATCATTCTCTGTTACATTTTCAATAATTCTCAAGCTCTCTTAATGCTTCCATCTTAAGGTTGATTGCTAAATTTCTTTTTCTTTAGCAATTTCTTGACTCTCCTACGAAACTCTATTTCACGTGGCCTATATTGAGTAAAGAAGTTTTGCACATCCTTAGCCCAATGGCCATCGGAACACGGCAAAATAAAAAACCTCAACATATTTCACGTTACTCTTATTTGACTCAAAGAAAACAAAACCTAAAATCCTAAAAAGAAATCCTAAGGGTTTCAAAGAAGTAGTTCTGAGTTTAAAGTCCTCAATTTGACTTTCCAAAAAGTATCCTTGTCAGTTATCATTCTTTGATCGCCAGATATTGACCCCTCGAGCACTATATGAGGTGGGCTCGTCGCTTTTGCGGACTAATACCCTTCCCTTGGTTGTAAGACCTAGGAAACGACATCTATCCATACTATTTATCCAAAACTCTTACCTCGGCTCTCGTTTTACGAATTAGTGAATTCTAAGAAACTCGGTTAAAATTACGGTTACTAATTACGGTTTTGGCCTTGACAATAAGAAACAATGAATCAAAGTACTCCGAATAAGGTCGGTTATGTAGGCAAGCCTACGCCGTTTTATTCGTTGGAACATATGTGATAGTTCCGGCCAATCCGTCAAGATAAGCCCCGTTTAGCCCGAAGGCTTATCGGCTATGCTAAGTCTTGTTGAACTGCTGTAACGTACATCACACGTGGAGGGGAGTCGATTGAGCCGAAGCTCGGTTGAACTCGCCCAGCCATGGTTAGACCATTTCCGAACCCATAAACTACGATTCTACGATTTCTAAATTGTCACCCAAAGCGTAATCTCGTTTCTGTTTAAGGTGGGTTCACCGAGAAGCCATCACCATAAAACTCAACAAAAGCAGAAGATTGTGTTCTCTCAAAACTCAACGTCTTCTTTAGATTTTGAATGCTTAAACTACACAATTTGTTGCTCCCATGGCCAGTAGAAGCAATCTCATGCATAGGACAATGAGATTTTAACAGAACTACGAGGAACTCTTTTTTCACTGCTTCCTTTCAACGACTACATGTTTTCTTACACCCTCTAGATGAGACATATATGGGGCAAAACCTTCGACACTAATAAAATTATTCTTACAAACCAACTCCGGACTAAGATTCATACTAAGGTTCATGTATAGGCTAACTTATGCTCAAAAAACCAAAAGGTAGTAAAACATAAGCAAAAAAAGGCAGTACCTTGCCTTCAACATTGTACCATGAAGAATTTAAGCCTTAAAATATATATTTTTTTCGGAGCCATCTTGGTGCTTTAATGGTATTGCTTCCATCGCTTTTCCCATCGTAGAGTAGTAATTCCGCATGTTGCTGGGTTATTTTCTCAGCGCCCTTGAAAAATTACTGACTCAGATTATTGCTTCCCTGGTTTATGCAAACAGAAGAAAAACAAAACAGACCGTAGACTGATTTTAACATGGTCTCCCATGCTGCTATCAGACTTACGGATTAAACATACGGGGATAAACAGACAGACGATGTCCTAGAAAATAGAACCAGGCTCGCTGGCAGCGAGATGCAGTCTCACTGGGAGCGAAACCAGTTGTTCCAGATTCTGGAATTTTTACACAGAGCAGACAACCAGAGGGACTCAAAAACGTAAAAGCAGACTCTAAAACAGAAAACTCGACATGAATAAAAAATTATTTATATATAAAATTGACCGTTGGTTCCCAGGCAACGGCGCCAAAAACTTGATCGGGGTCGATCAGGTTATAATAAAATACTCGACCACCATAAACCAATACTAGCAAGAGGACTAGGCCCATCGTAGTATAGCTATAGTGAATCAAGGTCGATCCCACAGGGAACCAATTGTGGATCATTTCATATATAAACAATGAGTCATTCATGTCAAGTACACGAAGGCGGTCTACGACCAACATAGGACAAGAAAAGGTAAATTGACACGACTCAAACACATAGACAAATAACGTAATTAACCTCCCAATTATAGCCTTAATCATTTGGACCTAGACAATTTATATAACAAACCAGACTTATCAACTATTAATCCGTTCGTATCTACTTCATGTTGGCTACGGGAGTCATCCTCTTAAACTTGACTTAGCACCCGTTAGGTGTCGAATCAACGTGCTACATTACGTGACTTCGCCTTTTAGTGCCTCCATCTCATATAACTCGCACGCTTACGACTCTAAGGATGCCGATATTAATCGTACACCTCGTCGAGGCAACATTCCTATGGTTAGGCGTACTTCCTAAACGATCACTCAAGCTCTCGTCCAACTAACAATTACCAAGTTATAGTCTCATGCTAGTTTACGACCTACGTATAAACAAGGTGCGCGCAATTCCCTAATATAAACCTACCTAGATAACGCTGAACGTCCGTGAAGATCAATTCATAAGCCTACCTAAGAGTTTTATATCGGTATTTCCTTTTTACACGTTTTAATTAAATTAAGCGAGTAACGTAGCCATAGCCATACCTACCAAGATAATAGATTCAATTAAGCTAACCTAATCATAATGACGTGACTGATTAACGGATGAAACAGGGCTCGGTCGACCGAATAAGCACTCTCGGTCGACCAAATGGAAGGTCTCGGTCGACCGAGTGACACCGCTCGGTCACCCGAATGCTTCAACTTCCCAGATTACATCCCTGAATATATTTCTCTCGGCGTTTCTCATACAAATTGGATTAAATAGTGATTCGTCAGGCAATCATATAAACTAATCTAAATACACGTAGATTCATCCATAGATGTTAGGAAGAGGACGTAGGGTATGGGATCCTCATAGACAAGGCATCGCCACCTCCCTAACGTCATAGCCTAGATCTACATCATTTAACTGTGCATAATTGACTCAAACAATCAAAGCATAATTGGGAAATTAATTACTAAAAAGAAAGGGAAGAAAATAAACTAGGGCTTACATGTTTGCAACCCTAGCAACCTTCACAAGCGTAATGAATCCTTATTTGATCGTATGTATATATGAATGAATTGGTGTGTTAAAACTACAAGGGACTCAGTGTTTATATAGAGCCTCAGCCGACATAGAAAACCGACTTAAATGTGGAAAACACTAAACCCTAACCGCCTCAAACAATGTGCCGGACTTCTGCTGGACTTCAGGCCTGCTCGGTCGACCGAATGCATAGGCTCGGTCGACCGAGCCTTGTATTCTTTTGGGCTTCCTTCTTGTTTCGTCTTGGGCTTTTGTCCACGGATTATTGCTAATGAAAAAAAAACAAGTAATATAATTTATAATCCGGTTAACCTCAAGTATAAGGATCGTAGTACGGAGGCTAATGCCGGGTCGATCTTACGGGGAACTACTGGTTGTAAATCCTAATTTTTGCCTATCTAAACGATGTCACGAAAACTTAACTAAACTAGGAACTAAACTAGACAAATATGCTGAAAATAAACTAGACAGAGGACGGAATCCAAAGCTAGGAAGAATTGGTTGCGAACAAACTAAACTAATGTGGAAAGAAAGACAGTAATCTAAACTAAACAGATTCAACTCTAAAGATTAGATCAAAATTAAAAAGGACAAACGAGCGAGTTGATCCACCTATCCAACAAATATTAACTTCCTATCTTGAATATATTTTCGTTTCTAACAAGTTGTGATTCATCTTATTAAAGGTATGAATTCTACTTCCGTAGATAATTCGCCTATTAATTCCTATCTTTCGATTTACGGAGATTAACGCGTCATAAAATAAGCAAAGATGTAAACTTTAACGTTTTAACCTAGATATTCAACCTATCAACTTTCGTTTGACATAGATCAAAGATCCATTCCTAAATCATGGTGATCTAATGTTTATAAAGACTTTCATCAAATATAAAACATCATACATGCACATCTTTCGATATAAATGCAATTGACATCATAAAACATGATAAAGGAAACAACTTTGAATAGAAACTTACAATATAATCGAAGAAAACGAAGTCAACAAGTGTTGGATGGCTTCACAATGCTCGTTTGTAGAAGCTTAGCCTCTGAACATCCTCAGAGAACTCAAAAGTGCAGGAATTAAGAACATAGAACTACCTACTTTTATCTAGAATTTGAGTGTATGAAAACTGGAATAAAAGCAGTAAAGATGCAGACTAGAGCCACCCCTGATATTAGGGTTTCGAATAATGTCATTCGGTCTCCTTAATGTGTGAAAATAGATGGGTATTTATAGCCTCCAAAGTCGGTTTCTCTAAGTCGGTCGGATGGACGAACGTTCACTATAGTGGACGCTCGTTCACTATAGTGGACGCTCGTTCACAATTGCTGAACTCTCCTCAGACGCTCGTGCAGATTCCGTTCATGCTCTCTGTATCAAAATCGTTCTTCCGGACGCCCGTCTGGTTTAGCAAACGCCCGTCCACTCTGGACGGGACCTGGACGCTCGTCCAATATGGCTCGGATATGATTTTTGCATCTCTATCTCTTCTCTTCAATCCACCTCATCATTATCTCTTTCTTTAATCGCCATATCTCGAATTTCATCTCTTTTTATCATTAGTTGAACCTCATAACGATACCTATGAGACATGGAAAATATCGCGAACTGTAATAATATCCAAATAATTATAATTCAACCATAAAAATCACAAAATTACATCGATATTGCGATTAAGCCCTTAAAAATATCGTTTACTAAATATTTCCATATAAGACCTTATTATTATGCAAATTATACAAATAAAAGGGGAAAACATCACAAAATATAACCTTATAAAACATATAATTTCACCCTTAACAACTCCCCCACACTTAGCTTTTGCTCGTCCCGAGCGAAACAAAACGAAAAAATTAGGCTCGAGATAGTATAGGCATCTCAACAAATATAACGTATATTCAATAACTTAGAAGTTCACCATTGTGTGTGTGCATAGCCATAGAAAACTTCCACTACATCAAAACTTGAGGAACTCAAAGTAAAACTAGCTAATACCCCCTCGTAGAATAGTAATAAAGGACACTCATAAGATGTACCCTACAAACGTGACATATCCCGAAAAGAATGATCGAATGAATCTAGGGCCTTTCTGAAATACTCAGAGGATAATCCCTACATCATATCTTTCAGTTTATACTGGGGATAAGATAGACGATAACTTAGTCTTATATACATTTCATAACACTTCATTAGTTGATTTAACTTTTTCACTTTTAAACACACATTAGGATAAGCTATTGCCCTCATAGTAGAATAGGACATTTCAAGATAATACCCTACCTTACTCCAATCATAAGGCAGCTTTTCCTAACTGTCGTGAGCTTTTAGTCATCATGGTGGTATAGGACTTACGTGGTAAACCCTACCGCACTCAAATCATCGACTAGCTCTCGACACACCCAATAGATTCATTTAACTCAACTTGTTCATTTTGACATTAGTCAAGTGTTACTTATCACATTCAAACTGCTAGATATTCACAGTATAACATACTTCGGATCTAAATACAAACTATCATAGATCTCACGATACACACGTAGCACTAAGCACACGAATTACAAGATAATCAAAAATCACTAATCCAAACGGGGTATAGCTCTATAAAATAGCTCATCGTCACTATGGCTCGTGAAAAATAGTGTTAGGTGAAACAACTAACTTACCAAACATATGATATATAGCTTGAATGACTATAAAGATAACGAACATTGAACTGAATTGCCTACTCGGGACAAAACAAAAACAAAAGTGTCGAAAAATTTCGAAAATTTTAGCTCATTTTGAATAATAAACAATCTGACGTAGTAAACAAACTCATATGCATAGGATTAAATCGAACTATCCCCTCCCCCACACTTAGAAATGCAACATGTCCTCATGTCGTGCAGAAATTAAAAAAAGGATAAGAAACTTAGCTGAATTCGCGTAGAAAACCGAGCCGTTGGTCAGGCTGGAGCATGAAAAGGCCAACGCTCGCAAAAAGCGTGGAAAAATGTCCCAAAACTAACTCAATCGGATCTCGACAAAAACTATCGCTGCAAAACTCGAGAAACAGAAAACTCGGGGGAAAACGGGGTATAATACGGCAGTAGAGACAATAAATCAAAATGGAATAAAAAGAAAAGGTCCTCGATAAATATGTCAACATAAGTCAAAGAACGAGAAACTAGAAAGTAGCAGAATGCATAGGTACAGCCAAATCGAATCAAATGTATCAAAAAAAAATGCAACAACAACCAGAAAAAATAGATAAAAATAATAACTCAAGGCAGCCCCGGAGCCGGAGTATCAACTGGAGAAGGATCTGAAGAAGGGACATCAGCTGTAGATGCAGTCTGTGTAGGGTCTGGCTGTGCAACAGGAGCGTGGACGGCCCAGCCTCTCTATCAGTAGGAACTCTCGCAGTCCTCGGATCCACTGGAGTCTCCTCATCACCCGACTCGGGCTTCTCCTCCATCTTGACCACCTCAGCTATCACCCGCTCTATCTGCTCGGAGAAGACATAATCCATATTACTCGCATTGAATACCCTTCTATCGGCCGGTTTCCTTCCATCAACTATACATTCTAAAACCGATAAGATATTATCTTGGCCATCCCGGATATCACTCAACATCGCCCTCAAACTATGAGCCATACTATGCCGAGTAATCTCGGAAGAAGATAATCCGAAAGAACTGAAGCTCGAGGCGGTGTCGATGTGGAACCGAGGCTCGAAACGGGAACGGCCTTCTCTACGAATAGGGGGGTAACTCTTTTTCTTGTGGTCCGATGTATACTCGGTAACCCAAAGCATCCGGACATAAGCGATGTATCAAATGAGGTACTATTAAACTCCGGGTAGACACCTTCTGGTTTGCCAAAATGTCATCAAACAAGGCCTGCCCTACATCAACGTTTAACCCGAAAACCAACGCATACAACATCCCAAGATCACTGATATAGAAATGTGTAAGGTTGTTCTTAGGAATCAACCGACTCTGGATAAATCGACAGTAGACCCTCCAATCCTCAGTCCAGGTCGTGGTGATTAACTCCTTCCTCTCACCGTTCGGTCTCAACACCCATGCCACACCCGGACAAACTTTCAATCGCAGCTCCTCCATCGGATCCCTACCCTCCTCTTTTTGCCGTCTAGTGATCTCCTCCTTATAGTCCAAGCCCTGAAACGCCGGCAACTTATATTTCTTGTTTATCACCTCGGCGGAAAAAGGAGCTTGGACACCTCGAACCATCACAAAACCGTCATCCAAATTTGTCTCAGAACAATTTGCATAAAACTCTCGCACTATAGAATCATTGACCGGGGTAGGAGGAATTTTTAGCAACTCATCCCATTTCCTAGCCTTTAACATCTTCACGAAGGCGGGATCAACTTCTAGTGTCTTGACCTCTCTGTCAAAGATCGACTCCTAGTCACATAATCCTTAGTGTAGGCGGTATGAGCTCGTGGATTGACGAACCTACGGGGCATAGCAAGAGGGACAACATTCTTAGCTTTCTTCTTAGGAGGGGGTACCTGTGCAGCCTCGGTTTCAGCCTCCTCCCTAACTACTTCCTCATTACCACCCTCGGCTCTAGAAGTCTCACCACCTCGAGTGCCTCGGGCCATTCTACTAAGAGGGACATCATCATCTTCCTCAGTTTCAGAATCGGACGGGGAATCATCTCGTAACTCAGTCCTACGTTGCTGAGACGCCCTAGGAGGTTGCTCTCGAATGACAACACCTCGGGTTGGAGCAGTGGTGGAGGGATCAAACTCTAAACGCTTCCGCTTACCGCTCTCCCTAGCTAAACCTTTACCATAACGTTTCACAATCTCCTTCTTACGCACCATCGTCAAACTTATATCTAAACCAAACCATTCACACAAATGGTTACCCGTTTATCGTCCAAATCGGGATTTCAAACAAAGCACACCACCAATCACCACCACAAAAACACCACAACATCATCACAACCAGAATTTGGGGAAGACAAGAGCAACAAACAGAAAATGAAACATTATGAGTGCATATTCAAGAGAATGAGCCGAGCCGAAGATCGAACTCACAAAAACTTGAATGGAATAGAGAAAGGTTGCTATAGACTTACCAAATGCTACGTAGGGATGATGATCGAATAGATTTGACGCCCAGAAACACCAGGATTGGCTCCCAAAATCCGACTTTTTTGTCAAAATGGCCGCACCGCAGAATCTCTGATTCTTGAAATTCTGTTGGTTGTTGGAGAATTTGGGTAATGGAAATGAAAAGAGGGTGCTTAGAGCGTGCTAATGCAACTTGAATCGCTCAATTTGGTTCAGAAACAAGGATTTTAGGTTTGGAGAAGGGGGAAAGTCGGGTTCGCGGTTGAAATTGCAGAAAAAAAAATGAGGGTTCGTGTCCAGAACATATATATATAGGCTCAGAGTGGACGCTCGTCCATCCTGACGGACGGGCGTTCACTAGTAACTGCACGAACTGGACGGGCGTCCACAAATCCAGACGCTCGTCCATAGGGCATATTTGAATACAGGATAGGAGGGAGTTTTTCAGACGGGCGTCTACTATATTGGACGAACGTCCATAAAAACACTAGTCCGGACGGGCGTCCATATATTCATGAACGGGCGTCCACCAGAAAAAAGTGATAAAAATCATAACCTTTCACACACATGCTAATTAAAATCGAAGTGCAACTTTTATTAATATCCAATAAAATTCAAAAGTACAACGATGAAAGATCAAAAACACAAAATGACTTAGAAAAATAAAATAATAATAAAAACATAACTAAAACAGTGGGTTGCCTCCCACCCAGCGCTTTCGTTTAACGTCGGGGCTCGACGTAACAAAACCTAAGTAACAATAGCTAGTCATCATAAAGCTCGCCGCCTATAACCCCGATAAAACGACGGAGTAAATCAACGACGAGAGGAAAGTCATAGTCATCCCGAACACCCCAATCGTCATCGGTGCCTCTACACCCCGAAAATGCTCATCCCTGCAAAGTACTAGGGCTAAATCGCCAAGCATCGGATCGTTAAGGATCCGGTATGGTCTTCCTAAAGCTGCCTGCAACTCCTTAATGGTAAAATCTCCACCCCCCGAGCATCGGGGAACAATGAGAACATAAGTGACAGTCCTGATGCGGGTAAGGATATCTATATCTAAATCCAGAACTATCGTGCCCCCAGGTCCATCCGAAACGGTGAGAAGGGAAATCCTACTAATGAGAGGGAACTCCTCTGGCAAAATACCGTACTCCATATCTAACTGAATGCTAAACTGATATAAACAGACAAAACTTAATTAGACTTAGCTTAAAGCATTAACAACTAAAACAAAAATAAACACACGAAAAGAGTAACTAATATAATACGGATATCTAGGATGCCTCCTAGTAGCGCTATTGGTTTATGTCGTTAGCTCGACACAGTTGAAACTCAGCCTGGATCAGGCCATTTGACTTTTCTGCCAGCCATTACCTCGTTTAAGTTCTGATCAGGATTGCGGCAAAGCATGCAAGACTTAACACATGGGGTTAAATCCTTTATAGCTTTCCAAATACGTTTAAACTTCCCCATGGCTGACCTCTTTGTCTTCTGAAGCTTTTGATGACATCTGCGTTGATGCTCCTTCCAATACTCTTCCATATCCCAACTACCAGCTAGAACTTCTTGTGATAGACCACTACCGTCATCCTCAGAGAAAAGATTGGGCGAGACCTCGTCAGAGTCATCGACTTCATTAACATCACATCCAAGGATATCGAGAAATTTAACAATCAAAGGTTTGTCTGTAGGTTCACCAATGTAGTGTTTGCACCTTTGACCATTAACTCGAAACGGTTGGTCTTTATAACCGAGTAGTTCGAGAACGCCTCCAGGAATGATTTGGAGAATCTCAAATGGGCCAGACCAACGTGTCCTCAACTTCCCAGGAAACAAATGTAACCTGGAATTGTATAGTAACACTCGCTCCCCAACTTGAAATTCTCTCTTCTTGATCTTTGCGTCATGAAGGAGTTTCATCTTTTCCTTACTAATCCTGGCACTTTCGTAAGCCTGAAGCCTAAATTCGTCCAACTCATGCAACTGCTGCAGTCGGTGTTTGCCACAGGATTGGGAATCGAAGTTAAGAAACTTTATAGCCCAATAAGCCCTGTGCTCTAACTCAAGCGGCAAGTGGCACGACTTACCATAAACCATCCGGTAGGGTGATGTACCCATGGGGGTCTTATAGGCGATGCGATATGCCCACAGTACATCATCCAACTTTAGACTCCAGTCTTTTCCTATGATGGTTCACGGTTTCCTCCAGGATCTTCTTCAAGCTCGGTTGCTTCTTTCAACCTGACCACTAGTCATAGGATGGTATGGTGTGCCAATTTTGTGCCTGACACCATACTTCTCAAGAACTTTTTCTAGTGGCCGGTTGCAGAAATGTGTTCCTTCGTCACTAATCAAGGCACGTGGACATCCAAACCTTACAAAGATATTCTTCTTCAGAAAATTCATGACCGTTTTATGATCATTGCGATGAGTGGCTATTGCCTCCACCCATTTCGATACATAGTCTACGCAGACTAAGATGTATTTATTCCCACAGGAAGATGGGAATGGACCCATAAAGTCAATCCCCCATACATCAAAGACTTCGCATTCAAGAATGTGTTTCAGTGGCATGTCGAATCGCCTTGTCAGAGTACCGGTTCTTTGGCACCTATCACAAGCTTTACAGAAAGCTTCCGTGTCCTTAAAGATCGTGGGCCAGTAGAAACCGGACTGGAAGATCTTCGCAACCGTTTTCCAAGGACCAAAGTGACCACCTGTGGGTCCACTATGGCATTGCTCGATTATATCGCGTTGCTCAGACTCAGGAACACACCTCCTTAGCAAACCATCTTTACAGATTTTGAAGAGGTAAGGTTCATCCCAAACGAAAGACTTCATATCAGAGAAGAACTTCTTCTTCTCTTGATAAGACATTTCAGGATCGAGATAACGGGCATGAAGGTAGTTTACAATGGAGGAGTACCAAGGGACGTACGGAGCGCGACCATCTATCAACATGATGTTTTCTAGAGGAAAGTAAAGGTCTATGTCATCAGGATCACCCTTTTCCTCACTTAACATCCTAGAAACATGATCCGCCACTACGTTTTCACTGCCCTTTTTATCTTTAATTTGAACGTCAAACTCTTGGAGGGTCGGTATCCAACGCGAAGCGCGGTTTAGCCTCTTTGTTTGTCATTAGATATCGCAAGGCAGCGTGATCAGTCCACACAATCACTTGAGCTCCTAACAAGTAACTACGGAACTTGTCCATAGCAAAAACTACGGCCAAAAGCTCCTTTTCAGTAGTGGTGTAGTTCACTTGAGAAGGGTTCAGGGTGTGACTGGCATAGTAGATAGGCTGGAACTTTCCATCAAGCTTTTGTCCTAAAACTGCACCAACTGCGTAGTTGGATGCATCACACATAAGCTCAAAGGGCAGGTTCCAGTCAAGCGATATAAGTATTGGAGCAGAGATCAGACGATTTTTGAGCTCCTCAAACGCATGCCTGCAACTATCATCAAAGGCGAACTCAACGTCTTCCTTAAGTAAGGTAGACAGGGGCTTGGCGATCTTTGAAAAGTCCTGAATGAATCTCCTATAAAAGCCGACATGTCCGAGAAAACCTCTGACTTCGTGAACATTCTTAGGATAACTCATCTTCTCGATAGCTTCCACCTTAGCCCTATCTACCTCAATACCTTTGGCGGACACTTTGTGGCCAAGAACTATCCCCTCATCTACCATAAAATGGCATTTCTCCCAATTGATCACCAAGTTCTTTTCCACACACCTAGATAACACCTGATCAAGATTATCGAGGCAATCATCGAAGGATTGACCAAAGACCGAAAAGTCGTCCATGAAAATCTCCATACACTTTTCAACTAGCCCGTCAAAGATAGCCATCATACACCTTTGAAAGGTGGCTGGGGCATTACAGAGACCAAATGGCATCCGCCTGTAAGCGAATGTACCATAAGGGCAGGTGAAAGTGGTCTTCTCTTGGTCAATAGGATCGATGGGTATCTGGAAGTATCCTGAATATCCATCGAGGAAACAGTAGAAGGCATGCCCCGCCGGATGCTCCGAGCATACGGTCAATGAAGGGAAGGGGGAAATGATCTTTCATTGTGACCTCATTGAGTTTTCTGTAGTCAATACAGACTCTATATCCTGTAACGAGCCTCGATGCTATCTCTTCTCCCTTCTCGTTCTTCTCAATAGTAATCCCTCCTTTCTTTGGGACTACCTGAGTAGGGGATACCCATTCACTGTCAGCGATGGCGTAAATGATACCCATATCTAGAAGCTTAATGATTTCCTTCTTGACTACCTCTTGCATGTGAGGGTTTAGCCTCCTTTGGGGCTGTCTTACACATTTGGCTCCCTCGCTAGTCTTGATCTTGTGCATGCGGATGTCGGGAGGTATTCCTCGGATATCTCCCACCCGCCATCCAAAGGCTCTTTCGTTTTTTCGCAAGACGTTTAACGGTTTCGGCTCATCTATTCGAGATAGCTTGGCGGATATGATCAAGGGAAGCTTGTCACCTTCCCGTAGGAACACATACTTAAGATGTTTAGGCAACGGCTTCGAACTAGATGCGGGGGATCCTCTAAACTCGATTTAAGCCCTCCACTTTTCAACTCAACATCGGCGAGCTTACTTAGTGGCTCCACTGCCAAAGCTTCTTCTCTTAATAACTTATCTTCAAGGTCAGCTGCCAATTGATCTAGATTAACCACACCATGACTATTCAGATTATCGATCAATCGCTCATATTCCGCCTCCACAGCCTTGACTTGCTCTTCCATACAGTCATTGAAGTCATTAAATGTCTCCTCGATGGAAAAGCCGGTTGGAGAACCAGAGGGTACGTGAATAGATTTAGAGACACTATAGCTCACCTCTTGGTCACCAACTCGAATAGTTACTTGCCCACCATCACAATCGATGAGGGCTCTGGCGTAGATAGGAAAGGTCTTCCCGAGAATCGGGGAACATTTTCACTTTCTCCATATCTAAGACGTACCGATCAGCGGGAAGGTAAACCTATCAATTTGAACTAATATGTCTTTCGGGATCCCCGAAGCTTTCTTGGAAGATACGTCGGCGGGCGAAGGTTCATGGTGGTGGGCTCTAGAAGATCTTGTAAACCAAGGCGATTGCAAACGGACAACGGCATCGGGCGATGGATGCACCCGAGTCACATAAAGAATTTGGGAAGACTAGGCCTCCCATCTGCAATGTGAGCACAAATTTGCCTGGGTCACCCCTCTTGGTTGGTAAGTCTTGATGATTTATCAAGGAACAATCCTCGCCAATTTGCCTTTCCATGCCTGCTAATTTCTTTTTCGAAGATACAACATCCTTGATGAATTTTGTATACTTAGGCATCTCGACCAAGACCTCGGATAATGGCAGATTTACCTGAGTATTTTTCAAAAGGTTAAGCACCTTTTCATATTTCTTATCTTCACTCAGAGGGATGTTGCTCTTCCTTGGTGGAAATGGAAGCTTTTTAAGGTCACTCTCGGAAAATACCTTCTTTGAGGATGCACTTACGGCCTTGTCTTCCAGATCTTTCCACCTCACAACTTTTTCAGACGTCTTATTGGTCAGGGGATCAGCCACCTGACTCTCAACCGAATCTTCTTTTCTCAGGGGTTCAGCCACCTGAGGTGTTTCAACTCTTTTATCTCTCGGGGGATCAGCCACCCGAGTATGCTCTTACAGGACAGGGGATAGTGGTTGCTCAACTTCCCCTCCTGCCTTATCAGTGGCAGGAGGGGCTAGTGGTTTCCCTGGAAGCCAGGGGGACCACTCAGCTGAGTGCCACTTCTTAAATTCATCGCAATGGCCTCCTCTTTACCGTATTGCATTGTTGGCACGAGGTCAGTGCATTGATTGTTGCTTATATCGGCACGAGCAACCCGACCGCCTTTTGGATTCTTTTCCGTAAAAAGCGGGCGGTACCGCCACGACGGTACGGAAGCTAAGCGCTCGGCCCGGTTGTCTATTTGCCTCTCAAGGCTCTTGTTCGTATTCATCGAAGTTGAATACTTTTGCTTTGCTCCTCCAACTTAGCTTCGAGATTGTTGGATTTGGGAGGGGCCTTGAGAGTTTTGGGTATTTTGAGAGTATGGCCGGTTTGGGCCGATTCGAATTTGAGAGTTGGAATTGGCGGGCCAATTCGATTGAACCTCGAGTATTGTTTGAAAAATTTGAATTACGGTTCGATTGAATCCGGGGTTTCGTTGAAGTTTGGATTCTGATTAAAGCTCAGATTGAAATTTGGATTTGAATTAAAGCTCGGATTCTGGCCGAAGCCCTGGTTTTGAGAATTAATCTGGCCAGAGAATTGGTTATTGAACCTCAGATTGGACTGGCCGGAAAAAGCATTCACACGCATTCGTCCAATCATAGGACGAAGCGAGCGATGTGCCCGGATCATCACATACTTGGCATGTGATTTGATTATCTTGTCCATTGTTATGAACAACATTGACTTGATGAACGAGAGGGGGCTGAAATTGACATTGGCCAAACATGTGACCAGTCTGACAGCAATTTTCGCAATACAGAACCTGAGGGTTCTGCGGAAATGAAGGAGTCTGATTAATCAGGTTTGAAACTTAAGGACTTGCCATCTGCTTTTGCAGCATGGAAATCAGACTTTGGACGTTTACTTCCTCCACCTTGGGAGGAGGAGGCGCTTGGATGGCCTGATAGGATGGGGCGTAGTTGTATTTGGCAATATCTTCAAACAAGTGCCCATCCTTCATCGGGTGTCTTTTGAGGAAAGCCCCACGGAAGAGCCGTTGACCATGCCTTTAGTAAGCTCGGTCGGTCCACCGAAGAAAGTGTTTACTTGCCTTTCCTTAGGCAAGCCATGGTGGGGACATTTTCTTAAAAGAGATTTGAACCTCTTCCAACATTCGAAGAATGATTCATTCTCCTTACGGTAAAGGTAAAGATCTCATTCGGACAACTGGGGTCTTTGAAGGAGGAAAATATTGACTTAGAAATTCTTTTTCAAGTCCGGCCCAGGTAGTGATGGATTCTGAAGGGAGAGAGTGATACCACTCCCTAGCCTCTCCTTTCAGAGAGAAAGGAAAAAGTTTAAGCTTGATCGCATCCTCACTCACTCCTTGGATGCGGGTGGTACCGCATATCTCTAAGAACGCATGTAAGTGGGTATGCGGGTTTTCAGATTGGTAGCCATGAAAAATTGATGCATGCTGCATCATCTGGATGAGTCCGGGCTTGAGTTCGAATGTATGAGCTATAATGGCGGGCAAGACTATAGCCGGGTTGACAGTGACTGCACCAGGCATGGCGTAGTCTGCCAGCGTACGTCTATCTTCTGCAGCCATTATAACTATTTTTTCGATCTCTCTTACAAGATATTGCTCAAATTCTTGATCTAGGGCGTTTCCCTCGTCGAAACGAAGTCTCCGCCTGTTGGGTCGGACTATGGTCCGCTCGGGGTCGGGGGAATAGATTAGTGGTCCCTTATGACTACGAGTTTGCATAAACCGAGGCCCAAATCAAGATATTGAACTAAAAACTAAAGAAAAGAAGAAGAAACTATCTAAGAGATTAAAAGCCTAAAACTAGTATCAAGATCTATGAAAAAGAAAGAAGAGAGAAGGAAAGATACAGACGGACGGGCGTTCAGAAAACCGAACGCTCGTCTGGTCTGCTGAATATCCATGGACGGGCGTCCAGAGGTATGAACGCTCGTCTGCGGGTCGAAAATTGATACAGGATTGAAAAGTTTTTAGTGGACGGGCATCCAGTAAAATAAACGCTCGTCCGGATGCTGAAAAAATTCAGGGAGGAATCGAAAATTTGCAGGAAAGAGCAGGGGATAACGAAGAAAACAAAGTACGAAAACTTCAAAAACAGAGAAATAAGATTGATGACTAAAATCTATACTAATTACTCACAGAACACGCATAAATAAAACAGACTAAACAGACTAAACAGTTAATATTAACAATTAAGATATTATGAAAAACAGAATAAAAAAAAAATAATAAAAAAATAAAACGAAAATCTAACCTAGCTACTAAACAAAAACTAGGCAACCGTTTGTTCCCCGGCAACGGCGCCAAAAACTTGTCCACGGATTATTGCTAATGAAAAAAAAACAAGTAATATAATTTATAATCCGGTTAACCTCAAGTATAAGGATCGTAGTACGGAGGCTAATGCCGGGTCGATCTTACGGGGAACTACTGGTTGTAAATCCTAATTTTTGCCTATCTAAACGATGTCACGAAAACTTAACTAAACAAGGAACTAAACTAGACAAATATGCTGAAAATAAACTAGACAGAGGACGGAATACAAAGCTAGGAAGAATTGGTTGCGAACAAACTAAACTAATGTGGAAAGAAAGACAGTAATCTAAACTAAACAGATTCAACTCTAAAGATTAGATCAAATTTAAAAAGGACAAAGAGCGAGTTGATCCACCTATCCAACAAATATTAACTTCCTATCTTGATTATATTTTCGTTTCTAACAAGTTGTGATTCATCTTATTAAAGGTATGAATTCTACTTCCGTAGATAATTCGCCTATTAATTCCTATCTTTCGATTTACGGAGATTAACGCGTCATAAAATAAGCAAAGATGTAAACTTTAACGTTTTAACCTAGATATTCAACCTATCAACTTTCGTTTGACATAGATCAAAGATCCATTCCTAAATCATGGTGATCTAATGTTTATAAAGACTTTCATCAAATATAAAACATCATACATGCACATCTTTCGATATAAATGCAATTGACATCATAAAACATGATAAAGGAAACAACTTTGAATAGAAACTTACAATATAATCGAAGAAAACGAAGTCAACAAGTGTTGGATGGCTTCACAATGCTCGTTTGTAGAAGCTTAGCCTCTGAACATCCTCAGAGAACTCAAAAGTGCAGGAATTAAGAACATAGAACTACCTACTTTTATCTAGAATTTGAGTGTATGAAAACTGGAATAAAAGCAGTAAAGATGTAGCCTAGAGCCGCCCCTGATATTAGGGTTTCGAATAATGTCAATCGGTCTCCTTAATGTGTGAAAATAGATGGGTATTTATAGCCTCCAAAGTCGGTTTCTCTAAGTCGGTCGGATGGACGAACGTTCACTATAGTGGACGCTCGTTCACAATTGCTGAACTCTCCTCAGACGCTCGTGCAGATTCCGTTCATGCTCTCTGTATCAAAATCGTTCTTCCGGACGCCCGTCTGGTTTAGCAAACGCCCGTCCACTCTGGACGGGACCTAGACGCTCGTCCAATATGGCTCGGATGTGATTTTTGCATCTCTATCTCTTCTCTTCAATCCACCTCATCATTATCTCTTTCTTTAATCGCCATATCTCGAATTTCATCTCTTTTTATCATTAGTTGAACCTCATAACGATACCTATGAGACATGGAAAATATCGCGAACTGTAATAATATCCAAATAATTATAATTCAACCATAAAAATCACATAATTACATCGATATTGCGATTAAGCCCTTAAAAATATCATTTACTAAATATTTCCATATAAGACCTTATTATTATGCAAATTATACAAATAAAAGGGGAAAACATCACAAAATATAACCTTATAAAACATATAATTTCACCCTTAACAGCTTTCTTCCTTTTATGCCTTGGGCTTTCTGAACTTGTCTGCAATCCATTAAAGCTTCTCCGAAGTCCATCCTTGCGCTCCCAAATGAGTTACTACAAATATAGCATAAAATACAGTCTGTAACATCAAATAATATAATAAAACCTCTAAATACATAATAACGAATCGTAACTCTCGGCATATGCAAATTAAGCGTATTACGACTTATTATTACTCTATTATAGCTCTTTTAAACTAGAATCGGGGATAAAGATCATAGAATAACGGGCACAAAATGACCGTTATCAACTCAACAATAATCAGATATCAAAATTCGGGAATGTTCTTCCCCCAAAATCTCTCTATGTTTTCTTTTGAGAAAACCCTAATCTCTCGTTTTTTTTGTTTCATGATTCACTTTCCACATGGTATCAGAGCTATTGTAGGAACCTTCAATTGAGTTTTGTTGTTCTTTTTTCCTCCTTTATTGTTGTTTTTAATCGGTTTTCTGCATCAATGGCTGCGGAGCGACAGATTCGAGAAATTGAGACTCCGAGCCCCTATTTCCTTCATCCAAACCTGCTGCTATTGTAAGCTAGGTTTTGTCGATGGAAAGCTGCCAAAACCTGCTGCTGATGAGCGATTGGCCTTTCGGTGGAGGCAATGCGATACAACTATTATGTCATGGATAATGAAGACCGTCACTCTACCGATTCAATGGTCTGTACTCTGGTTGGATACCGCACGCGACATCTGGGATGACTTGCGTAGAAGGTACTCTAATATCGATTCCTTCCATTTATCGGACCTTCGGGAAGAGATCGGTCAGATAAGGCAAGGTAACCTCTCTGTTACCGAATATTTTGCTCAATTGAAGCCTGTAATAGATGAGATCATGATTCTGAAGCCGATTCCAAGCTGTGAATGTGAGATTAAGTGTACATGAAAGGTCATACCTACCTTTGTAGGTTACATAGAATCTGAATATGTAATCAGATTCATGAAAGGACTAAATGAGACCTTCGCACCGGTTAGGTCACAGGTTTTCCTAATGAAGCCCTTACCAAACATTACTGAAGCATTTTCTATGTGCATTCAGTATGAAAGACAAGTATAGTACTCAGCTAATCACCCACAGCATGTCCAGCCTGTTGTGTTTGTGAACATATCTAATGCAGGAAGCAGCAATGGAAGGGGATATTCTGGTTATGGAAATGATAGAGGACAAGCTTCTGGTGGACATTCTGGTTATGGAACTGATAGAGGACAGGTTTTTGGTTTTGGAGGAGAGAAAAGTCAATCCAGGTGGGAAGGAGGTCAAAAGAATAATTCCAACCGCAAGGGTAATGCATCTTCTGTGGTTGGAGTGGGCACACTATAGAGAACTATTATAGGAAGAATGGTTTCCCCTAGATGGAAGCCAAAGAAGAGGATAAATATGGTTGAAGGTGAAGAGCACACTGGTGTGCAGTCTGTTCAAAAGTTGGAATATGAAAAGAATTCAGAACATGGTATTGGTTTGACTACTCAGCAGCTTCAGAAATTATCAAAGCTTTTGGATCAAATGAACCTTGATGATCAAGTGCAGCCAGCTGTTAACCAAACTACTATGATGACAGCAAACTTCAAACAGGAAGATCATCAAATGGAAGGTAAGGTTCAAAACTCCTGGATTTTAGACTCTGATGCAACAGACCATGTGGCATGTTGCAAGGGTGTGTTTGAAAAATGAATAAGGTCTCTGGTGTGACAGTAAATTTACCAAATGGAGAGTCTGTCCAAGTAACTCACATAGGAACTGTTAGGTTGCCAGGGAACTTGATCTTATATGGTGTCCTGTTTGTGCCTAATTTTTGTTATAACCTAATTTCCTTGGGAAAACTAACAGCTGACAGAACACTCTGTGTTGTTTTTATGGATGGACTGTGAAGCATACGGGACAGGACCAATGGGCAGATGATTGGTATAGCTAAGAAAAGAGCTGGCCTTTATCTGCTGCATCCTAAAGGCAACAATGGCAGGCAGTCCAAGTTAAATAAATCTGTCTGTAGTAGCTCTAGTAGTGTTTTGCATGTACCCCTAATAAAGACATGCTTTGGCATTTAAGGTTAGGTCATTTGTCTCAGCAACATATGGGTGTGATTAAAAGACTTTGTAATGTGTTTTATGCCTGAAAGTGTCTGTTTTGTTTGCCCTCATGCAATGATGAAGCGTCTGTCATTTTCCTTAAGTGAAACTGTTGTGAATCATTGTTTTGATCTTGTTCATATGGACCTGTGGGGTCCCTACAGGCATCCTACAGTTTACGGTCAGTCCTACTTTATGACAATTGTTGATGATTTCAGTCGTTATACCTAGGTTTTTTTGTTAAAAAGTAAAGCTGAGGTTAGACCCCTAATCCAGAGTTTCTGTGCCTATGTAAATTCACAGTTCAATGGTAATATAAAGGTGTTAAGAACTGATAATAGGGCAGAGTTTAGGTGGCCAGAGTTTTATGGGGACAAGGGTATTATTCACCAAGAGAGTTGTGTTTCCACACCACAACAAAATGGGGTGGTGGAGAGGAAACATCACATATCCTCAATGTAGCTAGGGCTTTGCTTTTCCAATGGCACTTACCTATTGTCTACTAGGGTCATTGTATTGTTCATGCAGTAAAACTAATCAACATCACATGCACTCCTTTGTTAGCTGATTCTACACCTTATGAGAAGTTGCATTGTAGGACACCAGACCTAAACCGTTTGAGATTTTTTGGTTGTTCAGTGTTTGCCTCTAGTCTGACCAGGGATACGAGTAAATTTGATACTAGGGCAAGAACTTGTGTGAACTTATGAATGTCTGATACCACCAAGGGATACATACTACTTGACCTTTTAACCAAAGACATCTTCATTTCAAGGGATGTGATCTTTCATGAGCTCATTTTTCCCTTTGCACAAGGCATTCAACACCACACAGATACACCTTCAATTTCCATGCCTGCCAATTTTGATTCCGGCCTGTTTGACTTCTATGATAGCACTGAGCATGATTCAGATCCTTCTTTTTCACCCAATCCTAACACAGAAAATATTTCAACCTCTAACACAAACCCAAATGTTGATTCACATTCCAATCCTGGTTAGCCAACACCTAATACTCATTTCCATACTAGAGCTGCTCGTTCCAAAAAACCCCAACACATTTACAGGATTTTGTTTGTGCTCAGACACAAAAACGCACTTCACCTCACACTTTAGAGTCCGTTCTTGCTTGTACTCACTTGAGTGATTCTCATTCAGCTTTTGTCGGTGCCCTACATAAGATACCAGAGCCACAAACCTATAATCAAACAGTGTTATGTCCTGAATGGCAAGAAGCCATGAAGCAAGAAATCAGTGCCCTTGAGTCCACCCACACCTGGGATGTGGTAGATTTTCCAAAAGGAAATAAGCCTATTGGGTCTAAGAGTCAAGTACAACTCAGATGGGACGATAGAACGTTACAAAGCTAGGTTAGTTGCCAAGGGTTACACTCAAACCCAAGGAATTGACTATGAAGAGACTTTCTCCCCTGTTGCAAATGTGAAAACTATTCGTAGTCTTTTAGCCCTAGCAGCTTCAAAAAGATGGTTTTTACACCAACTGGATGTGAACAACGCGTTCCTTCATGATGATTTGAGTGAAGAGGTTTATATGAAGCCACCCCCAGGGTTCCAAACTTCCAGTCCCAAGCAAGTTTGTAGGCTTTGAAAGTCACTCTATGGTTTAAAACAAGCTAGCCGTCAATAGAATCAAAAATTAACCACAACACTTTTACAATTGGGTTATACAGTCTACTCATGATCACAGCATGTTCATTAAGATAGATGGTCAGGATTATTTGATTGCACTTGCCTATGTAGATGACATAGTATTAGCTGGGAACAACATGTCCCTCATACAGGAATTAAAGGATCATCAGCATCAGCTTTTTAAGATCAAGGACCTGGGGACTTTGAAATTCTTCTTGGGCCTTGAAATTTCTAGATCCAGTTCTGGTTTAGTGATATCACAAAGAAAATAGGCTCTTAACTTGTTGGAAACATTCAACATGTTGGATTGTAAGGGTGCTGCCACACCTATGAAACCCAAAGTTGCTCTCTTCCATGGGAATTCTGAATTGCTGTCTGACAATACGATTTATCAAAGTTTTGTTGGGAAACTTCTGTATTTGACCATCACCAGACCTGACATCAGCTTTGCCACCCAACAGCTTAGTCAATTTTTAGATGCCCCAACTGTACGTCATTTTCACACAGCTCAACAAGTACTTAGATACATAAATAATGCACCAGGGGAGGGTCTGTTTTATCCTGCTAATACTCCCATCCGGTTGAGTGCTTTTGCGTATTCAGATTAGGGGGCTGATAGGAGCATATTTGGTTGGGATTTTATCGGTTTTTTGAGGTCATTTCTTGGGAGATATGTGCTTTTCCAGGGTGTTTGGTGTTGTTTTGCAGGATTGACAATGATAATGACTTTAAGGAGTGTTTGTGTCGCGGAATGCCTCAAAGAGAAGAGAAGCTGAAGGATGATGCTACCGCTAGAAGAGAACGAAAGATGCTTCGCGTTTTGATGATTTTGAAGTGTTGAAAGAAGAGTCTGAGAATGGTATGATCATACCATTTCACTAGTTTGAAGCTGAATGTATAAGAGGCGTGTGTTTAAAGATTATAAAGGAAGCCTTTGTTTTTGATTGGTTGAAAGACTCTAATCTATTGGCTGGCATTTCTTAATTTCTATTGGTGGATCATTAATAAAAGTGCTTGGGACCCATTTTGGTGAGAAGGGGGCGTGAATCACCGAGGCAGCTGGAATATATATTTGGCTTATTAGAATTTTGGGACTATTATCACCTAGGGTATGACAACAGAAAAGGAGCGGCTGCATCTATGATATTTTTCCTGACATTTTCGCTCGACATCATTGGAGATTTATATGAATTATTTTGTTATTTCTACAACAATGCTTAGCCTCTAATTTCTTTTATTCCAGTTGAAGAATAATTGAAACCTCGGTGTAATTGACTGTGTGATCGAATTGTGTTTCTTCCTTATTGATTTATTAGTATCTGTTCATCTTCTGTTAGAATTTCTTCACGATTATTAGTTGGGTTAATTATTTCTGTAGGGTAATTGATAAACTAATTAATCGATTATCAATTAAACGATAAGTCCGTAATTGCTTGTTAGTTTTAATAAAGTGACGAGTGGTATGATTGTACTTGTTCGCAGGTGGTTAATCCACTACCACGAAGGTGAATAATCTGGATTAAAATTAACCCGCGTGTGTGTTAATATTCAGAATCGGGTCTCTTAAATATTAAAGCTACCGGAACACCAAACTCTTATGACCGTGTCTAGGAGTGTCTTTCGGTTAGAGTATAATTAACGACCGTGTCTTAATTATCAAATTTAGGAAAGACTGGTTACTTGGCGCGTGTCGGTAACTATAACTGGTTTATTAATAAATTAATAAGTATTTTTGCATCAATGATCAGTCGAGGAAATCGAGGTGGAAATAATCAAATTTTGATGGAGCCTTCTTATTATTGATTTTCGACACTACATTATATCGCACTTGTCTCGATTATTAGAACTGTTTATTTTAATTATTACACTTTTAGTTAATCCACCACGACTTGGATTTTTCTATTATTGTTCTAAAAGAAATAATCTTATGTTCCCTGAGGATTCGATCCCTGCTTCCACTATACTCTTTATAGAGGTTGGAGGTGTTTATATTTGGTGTTTAACGACACACCAAATTTTGGCACCGTTGCCGGGGAACGGCTATTGTATTATTTCTTTTTAGGACTTTGTCACACTAATCATTTCAGTGCATGCCTAGATCTTCCAGAATATGTGAATTGATATTTGATGCAGAAATCGAGAAGACAGCAAAAAACACTGACAAAGGAAGCAAAAGAGGCTAAGAGGCGACTCAAGGCATCCATGTCTTCACCTGATATTGCACTAGATTTGGTTATGGCAGATTCATCGACCGAAGAAGAAGCTTTATCGGAAACCGAGTCGGAAGAGATGGCAGAGAATCAAGAGCCTGCAAGGACGTTAAGATAAATGGCATCTCCGGATTTTGATCAACATCCTATATGCATAGGATTCCCGGAGATGGACCAACCATTCGAGTTCAAGGCATCATTGATGCACGCACTGCCTAAGTATCATGGATTGGCACAAGTAGATCCGTACAAACACTTAATGGATCATCATTGGCTTGTACCACACAGAGACTTCAGGGTATGACAGAGGATCAAATGAAGCTCAGAACTTTTGCATACATCTTAGAAGGAAAAGCCAAGAGTTTGTTCTATTCGCTTCCTTCCGGATCTATTACAACATGGGCTGCCATGAGGGCAAAGTTCATGGAAAGATTCTTCCCCGCTTCACGAGCTTCTAACATCAGAAAAGATATATGTGGAATCAGACAGCAGCCAGGGGAAACATTATTTGACTATTAGGAGAGGTTCAACCATTTGCTTGCAAGTTGTCCACATCATCATATTCCAAAACAATTACTCATTCAGTATTTCTATGAGGGACTTGTACCAAAGGAAAGGAAAATAATTGAAGCAGCAAGCGGTGGAGCTTTCATGAGCCAAACATGTGAGAATTCCAAGAAGTTGATTGAAACCATGGCGGGTAATGCGCAACATTTTGGCTCAAGAGAGGATGTGGCACAAACAATGAATGAAGCAAACTTCTCAGCCATTGACCAACGCTTTGACACGTTGATATCATTGGTAGAGAAGATGGCAACAGGCCAGATACATCAAGTGAAGACTAGTGGGACACCAAACTGATATGTGTCCTACTTTGCGAGATGATGGTATTGAGCAAGTAAACCTGGTTGGTAGTTTCCAAGGGAAACAACAAATGAAGTATGATCCGTATTCGAATACTTATAATCTAGGTTGGAGGGATCATCCTAACTTCAGCTATAAGCCACAAGGAACACAACAACAATTTTTGCCTCAACCGCAATATCAGTAACCACAAGCACCGGCACCTTCTGGGCCGTCTATGGAAGAAATGATGAAGAATCTGACCTCTTCTTTGCAGAAAACTATCCAACAAGAGACTAAAAAGATTCAACAAGGTGTACAACAAGAGGTCCAGAAAGTGCAACAAGAGGTCCATGTTGGTCCCTTGGAAAGGCTAACACAAATTATGGTTCAGTTAAAAACTTGTGTGGAGTTAAGCTGACTAAGCTGAGTTTAAGTCAAACTGACTTAAGCAGAAACTGAGTCAACCGGCAGCGGATATAATTCTAGCCTTTTTCTTGATCTTGTTATTCTTTTATGAAAGATGAGTGTGGTAAACTGAATTCTGATGAATGTCAGTTTGTGAATTGTGAAATGTATAACGATCAATTATCTAAATGTTGTAAGTAAATGCTGTAAATAAATAAATGTGTAAAGTAAATAAGGCGAATATTATAGAGGTTCCAGGTGGTGTAATCCTGTACGTCCTCTCTTCCCCTGTCGTGCGGAGGAAAATTCCACTAGAACTTCTTGAGGTGAACTGTTACAAAAAGTCCTAAACAATAGTCCTTGGCTAATCCCTAGCTTCACTATCTAAACAGTTGGAGAACAGGTAGAATTGCTGCTCTTCAATTGCTTGAACACTGGTCCTTAGAGGGTTGAATTGCCTCTTCACCAGCTACCACCACAAACACAGTCTGCCCTGACTGCTTTTAACAACTGTCCTTGACAAAACCTTCCCGGTTTGCTTCACAGTCTAAACCTTTGATGTAGAATCAAAGTTGGGTTGATAATCAATGAATTGATTCTTGTTTGTGGTTCTTCTAAGTGTATGATTCTTGTTAATCTTTGTAGCTTGAACACTTGAAGAAATTCTAGATATGATCTTGTTATAGCGCAGAGATGATAGCAATTCGAATGACTAATGCGCTGGTTAAATCTGATTGTTCTTAATTCGTGTATTCGTCTTTTTATCCTTGGTGCAAAGTCCTCTATTTGTAGTGTGAGGTCCAACGTTCATCTTGCTTGTATTCGAATTGTATCAACGTCTATTTTGTAACGGATACATTTTCTGACCGTTCTGATGTGTCAGTATTTCATCCAATAGAATCACTTTCTTTATAACGTTCGACTGTACTATCAGCTTGTTGGATGACTGACATGTAAAAATGAGTTTCCTTATCAGTTTTATACTCAGTTTATCACTTGTCAGTTTCTTGACTGACTTGGAGCGTAACTGTGATTTTACTCTTCTTCAAATATCAGTACTCCATTTTTTTCATCTGATTATAATTGACTTAATTAGAGTACACCATGACTCATTATCTTCTAAGAATTCATTGTCCTTATGATTCTTAGGTCTTCATACAAGATCCATAAAGTCAGTTCAGGTCACCACAATCTTGCCTGAAGTCTAACTTTACAGTTCTCGACATAGTCTTCATAACTGAGTTTGAACCCTCGTTCTTCAATCTTCTATAACTGAGTCTGTGACCCTCAGTTCTTCAATCTTCTATATAAGCCAACTGAGTCTGTGTCCCTCAGGGAACTTATCTTCTTCAGTTTTCATCTAGGTGTATCCTGAGTCAGTTTGTCTATCTTGATGATTTCCAGTTTTCTAAATGACTTCAAGTTTTCAGTTTTACGACACACTAACTATTACAGTGCTTGTCTGATACAACCTATACAATTATCAGACTCTAGTAAAAACCTAAACATTCAGTTCTAGACATCTTTTAGCTTTTCACTATAACAGCTAGTTTCAGCACTTCATCAATGAGGTTAAGATAATACTTTGAATAAGTACGATGAATTATCATCAAAACATAAATTTTATTTCCAACAATTTTCCCCTTTTTGATGATGCCAAAACTCTCCCTAAAAGAAAAGCTTAAAGATCAAGACAATGTAAAACAATGTAAAACTGGAAAACTGGATTTCATTAGAATGAGCAAAAACTGGAATAGTTACATTTAGTCCAAATACTTGTGATTAAAGACTAAGTTTTTTCTTAACTGAAATAAATGTCTTCTCTTTGTCATACAGACGATAGTCATTTTCTATCTTGGAGTCTTCCTATGAAAATGTCTTGTTGTAGTCAACTTGACTTCCTTCTTTCCATTTCCTACATAGAAATAACTTTGGTAAGTCTGATTCTTTCAAGTAGTAATTTTCAAATTCTACTATATCAGCTTTCATCTGTACAGTTTTGTCTTTAATCTTCAGTTTTTCATCAATCCTCTGATTCTTCTTTTATTGTGCCATCTTCTGATCATGATATTTATCAGACAGGAAGTAGTTCAAGGATTCTTCAACAGTCTTATCCATGTACTTGGCTTTGATAGGATTGTGATCTTTGATAAACTTCATCCATAGATCCTTTGTAAGAGTAACTCTTCCGTCTCCAGGTTGACTGTATTTTTCAATGAGTTGCTTGTCAGTTAGATCTTTCTTTTAAAACTTAGGATCTGATTTGTATCTTTGCAATTCGTCTTCAAGTGGCTTCACTTCTGTAAGTAACTTCAGCTTTTCTTCTTCAGCTTCCCCCTTTTTGGCATCATACAGCTGATCTACCAAGGCATGGGTTGCATGTTGGTCGACTGATATACGTTGCTGAGAGGCAATTACTTCCTTAAGCTGAGTTTCTAACCCGTAGATGTGATGATTCATATGACAGTAAGCCTGAGCATGAGTTTCCCTATCTACTGAGGTTGAGTCTTCTAGTTTCTATTTAAGTAACAGAATTTCTGAAGCAGAACTTGAACTGGATTTGTGGATCATTTCTAGTTTTGCATGAACTGAAACATCTGTTCTAGTTCTATAATCTAGATATCCAGAAATGTTTGATAGAAGGCTATTTTGTGCATCCTTGTGACTGAGCACAATCCTTAAGTTTTCATGAACTTTGGCCAACTCATCCTTTGTTAGGATGTCAGAAGGATCAAATGTTGTTTCAGGTTGATCCTTGGACTGAGTGATATCTTCAATAATCATCAGTTGTCGATTCCATCAAGCTGTTTGCTGTTTGATTTTTAATGCTTTATTTGACGTGGATATTTTCATATGAGCTTCTGTGGTTAATTATTTTTACGTAGATGTTCTGAACTTGCATGTTTACATCTTTCCATCTACCGATCCATGTTAAATACTTGATTAATTTTTTTTTATATACAAGATTCATCTATGCATGTTATAGTTAATGTCGGTTCTCGTATGCTATAACTGTTCTTATTGTTATTTAGTAACTAATGTCGGTTTCCGTATGCTACATATCGTTGTGATGAATCCTGCGAGCCTTGAGACCTATGTGCTTCCTTGTTATTTTTGTAACTCATATGGGTAGCTACTGTCGGTTTTCCGTTGCTACCATTACCTCTTATGAGTTATATCTGTTTAGTATAGCTAACTGTTGGTTCTCCATAATGCTATCACCTTTGATGAGTCTTAAGGCGCGTCTACACTGCATATAATGAATAGTACTGTCGTTTATCGTAAACTATCATTATTTGGTAGACGTTTATGATATACATGTCGTGTTGCAAATGAGTGGGCTAGTTTTATTTCTTTTATTTTCTTTTATTTTTGCATATCATTTAGTTGCACGTCATCTAGTTGCATTGTTTTTCTATTTTTCTTTTATTTTTCTTGAGGGTAGTTACTGTCGGCTTGCCGTACGCTACCACTTTTATTTTATATAACTGCATATCATGTAGATTGCATTGTAATATATTTTCGTATAGTGCACCTAGCCCTGCTATTTTGTAATGTTCCATGTATGTGTTCCATCTTTACATGATCTTAATCTGAAAAAATCTCTCTGACTTCTTTTCCATGTGTTCTACATGTACAATCCTGCTATTTTGTAGTGTCCTTAATCTCTATCCTTATTTCTGTATGCACATGTTGGGCCTTATTTGTATTATGAGCTTTTGTGGCTTTATGTTTGACGCTTAGGTGTCCTGTGTTTTCCCTGTATGGTGATTTTTCCATCTGAGCAATTATATCATGTGCTTCTATCTTGTCTATGACTATTTTTGCCATGTTATATCCCCCTATGTTCCCCGAGGTCCGTTTTGTTTTGTTTTTCAAGTGTGCAGGATATTTTCGATAGCGATTGTGCGGTTTTAGATGAAGCCAGTTTTCCGGTGGATGGTCCACAGTCTACCGATTTCTTCGAGCATTTCTGGATCTGGATCTAGGCCACTTCCGGACTTGCCACTTTCGAACTACAATCGGCTAAGTTCCTTATCTTTTCTTTAATTACGCACAACATGAGGACATGTTGATCTTTAAGTGTGGGGGAGGGGAATGATTTGATATGTATCTACACATTTGCTTAATTCGTTATGTTTCTATGCAAAATGAGCTTGAATTTTCAAAAAATTTCGACACTTTTGTTTTTGTTTTGTCCCGAGTAGGCAATTCAAATCTATGTTCGTTATTTTTATAGTCATTCAAGCTATATATCATATGTTTGATAAGTTAGTTGTTTCACCTGAGATTTATTTTTCACAAGCCATAGTGAACGATGAGCTAATTTATAAAGTTATACCCCTTTTGACGAGTGATTTCTGATTATCTTATAAGTCATGTGCTTAGTGCTACGTATAAATCTTGGGATTTATGATAGTTTGTATTTAGATCCGGAGTATGATATACTGTGAATATCTAAGGTTTGAATGTGATAAGTAACACGTGACTTATTGTCAAATGAAAAAGTTGAATTTAAAGTGAATTAATTGGGTGTGTCGAAAGCTGGTCGATGATTTGAGTGCGATAGGGTATACCACGTATGTCCTATACCACTATGATGACCAAAAGCTCACGACAGTCAGAAAAAGCTGCCTTATGATTTGAGTAAGGTAGGGTATATCTCGAATATCCTATTCTGCTATGACAAGGCAATAGCACATTCTGATGTGTGTTTAAAGTGAAGTAATTAAATCAACTAATGAATTGTTATGGATATAAGACTAAGTTATCGTCTATCTTATCCCCAGTAGAAACTGACAGATATGTTGTAGGGATTATCCTCTGAGTATTTCAGAAAGGCCCTAGATATATTCGATCATCCTTTTCGGGATATTTTACGTTTGTAGGGTACATCTTATGAGTGTCATTTATTGCTAGTCTACGAGGGGGTATTAGCTAGTTTTGCTTTGAGTTTCTCAAGTTTGGATTTAGTGGAAGTTTTCTATGGCTATGCACACACACAATGGTGAACCTCTGATTTATTGGATCTATGCTATATTGTCTTAGATGTCTGTTTTTGTCTCGAGCCTTAACTTTCGTTTTGTTTTGCTCGGGACGAGCAAAAGCTAAGTGTGGGGGAGTTGTTAAGGGTGATTTTATACGATTTATTCCGTTATATTTTATAATGATTTCCTCCATATTTGTATAAATTGCATAGAAAATGAGTGTTTAATTGGAATTATTGAGCAAGTGAGGTTTTGAATGGTCTATTCGCAAAATTGGTTAATTTATGTGTTTTATTGATGATTTTATGTTGATTTGAATGATATTACATTTTGCGATGTTTTTATTATCTTGTAGATACACAATATGGATGTTAAAGAGGTTTAAAAGATGTTTTCATTGAGGTTTTATATGAAAGAAAGGATGAAGAAGGAGTTGATTCAAGAATTCAATCACATTGGAGGCAAAATCAGGCTGGACTGGCGTCCAGATGCATCAAACTGGCGTCCAGGGTGAGCCAGAGTGGACGGGCGTCCATCAAAGTGAACTGGCGTCCAGAAGAAGAAAGTTGAACAGAGAGTTTGGACGCTGAGCAAACGAGCGTCTGAAGCAAGTCCTAGAATATTGAACGAGCGTCCAGAAAGTTGGACGGGCGTCCTTAAGCCGACATAGCAGCAGCCGACCTAGTTTTCTATAAATAGCAGCTGCGCCCCAACCCTAATCACATCAGAAAAACATACATTATTGAGACCTATTGATACACAATCTTTAGGAGAAAACCCTAGGCAGCCCCAGCCCCCTTAGGGGAGGCTGGGGTTGCGATTTTTCTTGTTTTTATTTCCGTTTTGCTGCTGTTTTAATGCTGAATGCTTGGAGGCTGAGCAATTGTTCAAACTGTGTGAATCCGTTTCAGCAGGTTCTTTCTTTTCAATCTAGATTTGTTTTGTGAATTTGATTAAAGTTGTATCTTTTCTATGCTTATTTGTTATGCAATCGATATCGAGAGATGTATTGCTTATTGATGTTTACCGTATGACGAGAGTCAGTGTAAACCTTAGATCACCATAGGAAAGATGAGATTTTTAACCTTGACATAACGAGAGTTGATAGGTTGAATATCTAGGTTGCTAGATTGAGAGATCTTACACCTTGTTTTGATAGCGTCAATCTTATATATCGAGAGATGAGAGATTGATAGGCGAATTATCTACGAGAGTAGGAATTCATACCTCCGTTAGGGTGAACCACATCTTTAATTGAATCATCACAAGATAACTTTAGAGAGGAAATTAAGGGTTGCGGGATCGGTGGATAATAACTTGTCCGATTGTTTAATCACCATGATCATCGTTTTTATTGTTTTTCTCGTTTATAGTTTTATTCATTTATTTTCGCTTTTATCCTTCCTGGCTTTGGACTGACAATCCTCTGTCCAGTTTATTTTATCGTTTTTAGTTTTGTTTTAGTAGTAACAATTTAAGGAATTAATAAGATTAGATTCAACATCCCAATTCCCTGTGGATCGACCCCTTACTTATCCCGCTTTACTGGCAATTACCCGATATTCGGTCGGTTAGGAGTTAGTTTTGCATATAGGTTAGGGTTTATAAATTGTTTTTGTTTAATGATGCAAAACCATCCGAACAAAGTGGCGCCGTTGCCGGGGAATCGGTGTTTTGTCGAATCTAATTGAGTTAATTTCTCTATTTTGTTACGATTTCTTTTTCTTTCAATAAAAAGTAGCGTTAAATAAATTGAGGTTTTTTTATTTTTGCCGTGTTTCGATGACCGTAGGGTTAAGAATGTGCAAAAAGTTTTTTTTACTCGATTTGTTAAACGTGAAGTGTAACATAGTTTGATTCGAGGACATCTGAGGTTGAATTATCTGATTCCACGTTTTGTACGATCGAACTTTTGGATAAAAGGGATCGTTTTAGCACTCGTTAGTATTTTGGCCATAACTTTTGGCTCGAGTATCCGTTTGGCGCGCAGGACCCCAATTCGGAAAGCTCGTTCCGACGCCGACGACGTGGTGAACTGCCTAAGGCCGTTCGACACCGTTTTCGAGGTCAAAATTCACTGTTTTCCCTTCCATTTTGGGCTCAGAAGATTTCAACACGTTTTTTTTTCTTTTTTTTTTGTGTTTTCTGTTTTTCTGTTTTAAATTTTTCGTAGTTTAGGTTTAGGTTTCTGTTTCCGTATCTTTTTAGGTGGTTTTCAATAAAAGTAGCGTTAAATAAATTGAGAGTCTTTTTTTATTTTTGCCGTGTTTCGATGACCGTTGGGTTAAGAATGTGCAAAAAGTTTTTTTTTAACTCGATTTGTGAAACGTGAATTAGGGTTTATTAGGTTTCTTTTTCTTCTAGGGTTAGGTTTTTTTTTTCCTAATAAAAACTAGGGTTTCTTAAAGCTTCTAGGATTTATGATGTATGAAGTGTATCTAAGGTCTATGATATAGGTCGAGTTTCTGTTTTGGTGCGCATTACTCTAGTGCCGGACGAGCGTCTACTTCTTCTGAACACCCGTCCACTCTGTGTGGCCTCCGGACGTGCGTCCAAAGAAGTGAACGCCTGTCCATCCAACCCCACTTATTCTGGATGTGCTTTTACAGAACCTGGACGTGCGACCGTCCAGTTCATAAATCCGGACGGACGCCCGTCCATACACATGAACGGCCGTCCAACCATCCAGTTTTTTTAAAAATGTTAAGGGTTTGTGATGAATATAGTAATAAGAATTAGCATTCTTTCACCCCCGACTTGGATGCTTTACTTTAAGCCTCGTGGCCTTTTCCATCTATTGCGGTCCATGTTAGAGTGATTGTTTGTGTTTCGACGTTACTTGTTGTGGCATGGCTTCTTTATCTTACACACCCATTTAACTCTGATTCTTGGGATGCACTTATAAGAGGGTGTCATGAAATTCATTCACACACACTTAGTTGTTTTATTAGTTGAGTGTTAGGTAAGTCGTGATTGTGAGATGCTTAGTTCAAATTTCTCTTGATTTGATTTTTAATGCTTTATTTGACGTGGATATTGTCATATGAGCTTCTGTGGCTAATTAGTTTTACGTAGATGTTCTGAACTTGAATGTTTACATCTTTCCATCTACCGATCCATGTTAAATACTTGATTAATTTTTTTTTATATACATGATTCATCTATGCATGTTATAGTTAATGTCGGTTCTCGTATGCTATAACTGTTCTTATTGTTATTTAGTAGCTAATGTCGGTTTCCGTATGCTACATATCGTTGTGATGAATCCCGCAAGCCTTGAGACCTATGTGCTTCCTTGTTATTTTTGTAACTCATATGGGTAGCTACTTGTCGGTTTTCCGTTGCTACCATTACCTCTTATGAGTTATATCTCGTTTAGTATAGCTAAGCGTTGGTTCTCCATAATGCTATCACCTTTGATGAGTCTTAAGGCGCGTCTACACCGCATATAATGAATAGTACGCGTCGTTTATCGTAAACTATCATTATTTGGTAGACGTTTATGATATACATGTCGTGTTGCAAATGAGTGGGCTAGTTTTATTTCTTTTATTTTCTTTTATTTTTGCATATCATTTAGTTGCACGTCATCTAGTTGCATTGTTTTTCTATTTTTCTTTTATTTTTCTTGAGGGTAGTTACTGTCGGCTTGCCGTACGCTACCACTTTTATTTTATATAACTGCATATAATGTAGATTGCATTGTAATATATTTTCGTATAGTGCACCTAGCCCTGCTATTTTGTAATGTTCCATGTATGTGTTCCATCTTTACATGATCTTAATCTGAAAAAATCTCTCTGACTTCTTTTCCATGTGTTCTACATGTACAATCCTGCTATTTTGTAGTGTCTTTAATCTCTATCCTTATTTCTGTATGCACATGTTGGGCCTTATTTGTATTATGAGCTTTTGTGGCTTTATGTTTGACGCTTAGGTGTCCTGTGTTTTCCTTTGTATGGTGATTTTTCCATCCGAGCAATTATATCATGTGCTTCTATCTTGTCTATGACTATTTTTGCCATGTTATATCCCCCTATGTTCCCCGAGGTCCGTTTTGTTTTGTTTTTCAAGTGTGCAGGATATTTTCGATAGCGATTGTGCGGTTTTAGATGAAGCCAGTTTTCCGGTGGATGGTCCACAGTCTACTGATTTCTTCGAGCATTTCTGGATCTGGATCTAGGCCACTTCCAGACTTGCCACTTTCGAACTACAATCAGCTAAGTTCCTTATCTTTTCTTTAATTCTGCACAACATGAGGACATGTTGATCTTTAAGTGTGGGGGAGGGGAATGATTTGATATGTATCTACACATTTGCTTAATTCGTTATGTTTCTATGCAAAATGAGCTAGAATTTTCAAAAATTTTCGACACTTTTGTTTTTGTTTTGTCCCGAGTAGGCAATTCAAATCTATGTTCGTTATTTTTATAGTCATTCAAGCTATATATCATATGTTTGATAAGTTAGTTGTTTCACCTGAGATTTATTTTTCACAAGCCATAGTGAACGATGAGCTAATTTATAAAGTTATACCCCTTTTGACGAGTGATTTCTGATTATCTTATAAGTCATGTGCTTAGTGCTACGTATAAATCTTGGGATTTATGATAGTTTGTATTTAGATCCGGAGTACGATATACTGTGAATATCTAAGGTTTGAATGTGATAAGTAACACGTGACTTATTGTCAAATGAAAAAGTTGAATTTAAAGTGAATTAATTGGGTGTGTCGAAAGTCGGTCGATGATTTGAGTGCGATAGGGTATACCACGTATGTCCTATACCACTATGATGACCAAAAGCTCACGACGATCGAGAAAAAGCTGCCTTATGATTTGAGTAAGGTAGGGTATATCTCGAATATCCTATTCGCTATGACGGGGCAATAGCTCATTCGATGTGTGTTTAAAGTGAAGTAATTAAATCAACTAATGAATTGTTATGGATATAAGACTAAGTTATCGTCTATCTTATCCCCAGTAGAAACTGACAGATATGTTGTAGGGATTATCCTCTGAGTATTTCAGAAAGGCCCTAGATATATTCGATCATCCTTTTCGGGATATTTTACGTTTGTAGGGTACATCTTATGAGTGTCATTTATTGCTAGTCTACGAGGGGGTATTAGCTAGTTTTGCTTTGAGTTTCTCAAGTTTGGATTTAGTGGAAGTTTTCTATGGCTATGCACACACACAATGGTGAACCTCTGATTTATTGGATCTATGCTATATTGTCTTAGATGTCTGTTTTTGTCTCGAGCCTTAACTTTCGTTTTGTTTTGCTCGGGACGAGCAAAAGCTAAGTGTGGGGGAGTTGTTAAGGGTGATTTTATACGATTTATTCCGTTATATTTTATAATGATTTCCTCCATATTTGTATAAATTGCATAGAAAATGAGTGTTTAATTAGAATTATTGAGCAAGTGAGGTTTTGAATGGTCTATTCGCAAAATTGGTTAATTTATGTGTTTTATTGATGATTTTATGTTGATTTGAATGATATTACATTTTGCGATGTTTTTATTATCTTGTAGATACACAATATGGATGTTAAAGAGGTTTAAAAGATGTTTTCATTGAGGTTTATATGAAAGAAAGGATGAAGAAGGAGTTGATTCAAGAATTCAATCACATTGGAGGCAAAATCAGGCTGGACTGCCGTCCAGATGCATCAAACTGGCGTCCAGGGTGAGCCAGAGTGGACGGGCGTCCATCAAAGTGAACTGGCGTCCAGAAGAAGAAAGTTGAACAGAGAGTTTGGACGCTGAGCAAACGAGCGTCTGAAGCAAGTCTAGAATATTGAACGAGCGTCCAGAAAGTTGGACGGGCGTCCTTAAGCCGACATAGCGCGGCCGACCTAGTTTTCTATAAATAGGCGCGCCCCAACCCTAATCACATCAGAAAAACATACATTATTGAGACCTATTGATACACAATCTTTAGGAGAAAACCCTAGGCGGCCCCGCCCCCCCTTAGGGGGGAGGCCGGGGTTGCGATTTTTCTTGTTTTTATTTCCGTTTTGCTTTCTTTGTTTTAATCTTTGAATGCTTGGAGGCCGAGCAATTGTTCAAAGCTTGTGTGAATCCGTTTCAGCAGGTTCTTTCTTTTCAATCTAGATTTGTTTTGTGAATTTGATTAAAGTTGTATCTTTTCTATGCTTATTTGTTATGCAATCGATATCGAGAGATGTATTGCTTATTGATGTTTACCGTATGACGAGAGTCGGTGTAAACCTTAGATCACCATAGGAAAGATGAGATTTTTAACCTTGACATAACGAGAGTTGATAGGTTGAATATCTAGGTTGCTAGATTGAGAGATCTTACACCTTGTTTTGATAGCGTCAATCTTATATATCGAGAGATGAGAGATTGATAGGCGAATTATCTACGAGAGTAGGAATTCATACCTCTGTTAGGGTGAACCACATCTTTAATTGAATCATCACAAGATAACTTTAGAGAGGAAATTAAGGGTTGCGGGATCGGTGGATAATAACTTGTCCGATTGTTTAATCACCATGATCATCGTTTTTATTGTTTTTCTCGTTTATAGTTTTATTCATTTATTTTCGCTTTTATCCTTCCTGGCTTTGGACTGACAATCCTCTGTCCAGTTTATTTTATCGTTTTTAGTTTTGTTTTAGTAGTAACAATTTAAGGAATTAATAAGATTAGATTCAACATCCCAATTCCCTGTGGATCGACCCCTTACTTATCCCGCTTTACTGGCAATTACCCGATATTCGGTCGGTTAGGAGTTAGTTTTGCATATAGGTTAGGGTTTATAAATTGTTTTTGTTTAATGATGCAAAACCATCCGAACAAAGTGGCGCCGTTGCCGGGGAATCGGTGTTTTGTCGAATCTAATAGAGTTAATTTCTCTATTTTGTTACGATTTCTTTTTCTTTCAATAAAAAGTAGCGTTAAATAAATTGAGGTTTTTTTATTTTTGCCGTGTTTCGATGACCGTAGGGTTAAGAATGTGCAAAAAGTTTTTTTTTACTCGATTTGTTAAACGTGAAGTGTAACCTAGTTTGATTCGAGGACATCTGAGGTTGAATTATCTGATTCCACGTTTTGTACGATCGAACTTTTGGATAAAAGGGATCGTTTTAGCACTCGTTAGTATTTTGGCCATAACTTTTGGCTCGAGTATCCGTTTGGCGCGCAGGACCCCAATTCGGAAAGCTCGTTCCGACGCCGACGACGTGGGGAACTGCCTAAGGCCGTTCGACACCGTTTTCGAGGTCAAAATCCACTGTTTTCCCTTCCATTTTGGGCTCAGAAGATTTCAACACGTTTTTTTTTCCTTTTTTTTTTTGTGTTTTCTGTTTTTCTGTTTTAAATTTTTCGTAGTTTAGGTTTAGGTTTCTGTTTCCGTATCTTTTTAGGTGGTTTTCAATAAAAGTAGCGTTAAATAAATTGAGAGTCTTTTTTTATTTTTGCCGTGTTTCGATGACCGTTGGGTTAAGAATGTGCAAAAAGTTTTTTTTTAACTCGATTTGTGAAACGTGAATTAGGGTTTATTAGGTTTCTTTTTCTTCTAGGGTTAGGTTTTTTTTTCCTAATAAAAACTAGGGTTTCTTAAAGCTTCTAGGATTTATGATGTATGAAGTGTATCTAAGGTCTATGATATAGGTCGAGTTTCTGTTTTGGTGCGCATTACTCTAGTGCCGGACGAGCGTCTACTTCTTCTGAACGCCCGTCCACTCTGTGTGGCCTCCGGACGTGCGTCCAGAGAAGTGAACGCCTGTCCATCCAACCCCACTTATTCTGGATGTGCTTTTACAGAACCTGGACGTGCGACCGTCCAGTTCATAAATCCCAGACCAGACGCCCGTCCATACACGTGAACGGCCGTCCAACCATCCAGTTTTTTTAAAAATGTTAAGGGTTTGTGATGAATATAGTAATAAGAATTAGCATTCTTTCACCCCTGACTTGGATGCTTTACTTTAAGCCTCTGTGGCCTTTTCCATCTATTGCGGTCCATGTTAGAGTGACTGTTTGTGTTTCGACGTTACTGTTGTGGCATGGCTTCTTTATCTTACACACCCATTTAACTCTGATTCTTGGGATGCACTTATAAGAGGGTGTCATGAAATTCATTCACACACACTTAGTTGTTTTATTAGTTGAGTGTTAGGTAAGTCGTGATTGTGAGATGCTTAGTTCAAATTTCTCTTGATTTGATTTTTAATGCTTTATTTGACGTGGATATTGTCATATGAGCTTCTGTGGCTAATTAGTTTTACGTAGATGTTCTGAACTTGAATGTTTACATCTTTCCATCTACCGATCCATGTTAAATACTTGATTAATTTTTTTTTTATATACATGATTCATCTATGCATGTTATAGTTAATGTCGGTTCTCGTATGCTATAACTGTTCTTATTGTTATTTAGTAGCTAATGTCGGTTTCCGTATGCTACATATCGTTGTGATGAATCCTGCAAGCCTTGAGACCTATGTGCTTCCTTGTTATTTTTGTAACTCATATGGGTAGCTACTGTCGGTTTTCCGTTGCTACCATTACCTCTTATGAGTTATATCTGTTTAGTATAGCTAACTGTTGGTTCCACATAATGCTATCACCTTTGATGAGTCTTAAGGCGCGTCTACACTGCATATAATGAATAATACTGTCGTTTATCGTAAACTATCATTATTTGGTAGACGTTTATGATATACATGTCGTGTTGCAAATGAGTGGGCTATTTTTCTTTCTTTTATTTTCTTTTATTTTTGCATATCATTTAGTTGCATGTCATCTAGTTGCATTGTTTTTCTATTTTTCTTTTATTTTTCTTGAGGGTAGTTACTGTCGGCTTGCCGTACGCTACCACTTTTATTTTATATAACTACATATCATGTAGATTGCATTGTAATATATTTTCGTATAGTGCACCTAGCCCTTCTATTTTGTAATGTTCCATGTATGTGTTCCATCTTTACATGAGCTTAATCTGAACAAATCTCTCTGACTTCTTTTCCATGTGTTCTACATGTACAATCCTGCTATTTTGTAGTGTCCTTAATCTCTATCCTTATTTCTGTATGCACATGTTGGGCCTTATTTGTATTATGAGCTTCTGTGGCTTTATGTTTGACGCTTAGGTGTCCTGTGTTTTCCCTGTATGGTGATTTTTCCATCTGAGCAATTATATCATGTGCTTCTATCTTGTCTATGACTATTTTTGCCATGTTATATCCCCCTATGTTCCCCGAGGTCCGTTTTGTTTTGTTTTTCAAGTGTGCAGGATATTTTCGATAGCGATTGTGCGCTTTTAGATGAAGCCAGTTTTCCGGTGGATGGTCCACAGTCTACTGATTTCTTCGAGCATTTCTGGATCTGGATCTAGGCCTCTTCCAGACTTGCCACTTTCGAACTACAATCAGCTAAGTTCCTTATCTTTTCTTTAATTCTGCACAACATGAGGACATGTTGATCTTTAAGTGTGGGGGAGGGGAATGATTTGATATGTATCTACACATTTGCTTAATTCGTTATGTTTCTATGCAAAATGAGCTAGAATTTTCAAAAAAATTCGACACTTTTGTTTTTGTTTTGTCCCGAGTAGGCAATTCAAATCTATGTTCGTTATTTTTATAGTCATTCAAGCTATATATCATATGTTTGATAAGTTAGTTGTTTCACCTGAGATTTATTTTTCACAAGCCATAGTGAACGATGAGCTAATTTATAAAGTTATACCCCTTTTGACGAGTGATTTCTGATTATCTTATAAGTCATGTGCTTAGTGCTACGTATATATCTTGGGATTTATGATAGTTTGTATTTAGATCCGGAGTATGATATACTGTGAATATCTAAGGTTTGAATGTGATAAGTAACACGTGACTTATTGTCAAATGAAAAAGTTGAATTTAAAGTGAATTAATTGGGTGTGTCGAAAAGCCGGTCGATGATTTGAGTGCGATAGGGTATACCACGTATGTCCTATACCACTATGATGACCAAAAGCTCACGACGGTCAGAAAAAGCTGCCTCATGATTTGAGTAAGGTAGGGTATATCTCGAATATCCTATTCTGCTATGACAGGGCAATAGCTCATTTTGATGTGTGTTTAAAGTGAAGTAATTAAATCAACTAATGAATTGTTATGGATATAAGACTAAGTTATCGTCTATCTTATCCCCAGTAGAAACTGACAGATATGCTGTAGGGATTATCCTCTGAGTATTTCAGAAAGGCCCTAGATATATTCGATCATCCTTTTCGGGATATTTTACGTTTGTAGGGTACATCTTATGAGTGTCATTTATTGCTAGTCTACGAGGGGGTATTAGCTAGTTTTCCTTTGAGTTTCTCAAGTTTTGATTTAGTGGAAGTTTTCTATGGCTATGCACACACACAACGGTGAACCTCTGATTTATTGGATCTATGCTATATTGTCTTAGATGTCTGTTTTTGTCTCGAGCCTTAACTTTCGTTTTGTTTTGCTCGGGACGAGCAAAAGCTAAGTGTGGGGGAGTTGTTAAGGGTGATTTTATACGATTTATTCCGTTATATTTTATAATGATTTCCTCCATATTTGTATAAATTGCATAGAAAATGAGTGTTTAATTGGAATTATTGAGCAAGTGAGGTTTTGAATGGTCAATTCGCAAAATTGGTTAATTTATGTGTTTTATTGATGATTTTATGTTGATTTGAATAAAATTACATTTTGCGATGTTTTTATTATCTTGTAGATACACAATGTGGATGTTAAAGAGGTTTAAAATATGTTTTCATTGAGGTTTTATATGAAAGAAAGGATGAAGAAGGAGTTGATTCAAGAATTCAATCACATTGGAGGCAAAATCAGGCTGGACTGGCGTCCAGATGCATCAAACTGGCGTCCAGGGTGAGCCAGAGTGGACGGGCGTCCATCAAAGTGAACTGGCGAACATAAGAAGAATGTTGAACAGAGAGTTTGGACGCTGAGCAAACGAGCGTCTGAAGCAAGTCCAGAATATTGAACGAGCGTCCAGAAAGTTGGACGGGCGTCCTTAAGCCGACATAGCAGCAGCCGACCTAGTTTTCTATAAATAGTAGCTGCGCCCCAACCCTAATCACATCAGAAAAACATACATTATTGAGACCTATTGATACACAATCTTTAGGAGAAAACCCTAGGCGGCCCCAGCCCCCTTAAGGGAGGCTGGGGTTGCGATTTTTCTTGTTTTTATTTCCGTTTTGCTGCTGTTTTAATGCTGAATGCTTGGAGGCTGAGCAATTGTTCAAACTGTGTGAATCCGTTTCAGCAGGTTCTTTCTTTTCAATCTAGATTTGTTTTGTGAATTTGATTAAAGTTGTATCTTTTCTATGCTTATTTGTTATGCAATCGATATCGAGAGATGTATTGCTTATTGATGTTTACCGTATGACGAGAGTCGGTGTAAACCTTAGATCACCATAGGAAAGATGAGATTTTTAACCTTGACATAACGAGAGTTGATAGGTTGAATATCTAGGTTGCTAGATTGAGAGATCTTACACCTTGTTTTGATAGCGTCAATCTTATATATCGAGAGATGAGAGATTGATAGGCGAATTATCTACGAGAGTAGGAATTCATACATCCGTTAGGGTGAACCACATCTTTAATTGAATCATCACAAGATAACTTTAGAGAGGAAATTAAGGGTTGCGGGATCGGTGGATAATAACTTGTTCGATTGTTTAATCACCATGATCATCGTTTTTATTGTTTTTCTCGTTTATAGTTTTATTCATTTATTTTCGCTTTTATCCTTCCCGGCTTTGACCGACAATCCTCTCTGTCCAGTTTATTTTATCGTTTTTAGTTTTGTTTTAGTAGTAACAATTTAAGGAATTAATAAGATTAGATTCAACATCCCAATTCCCCTGTGGATCGACCCCTTACTTATCCCGCTTTACTGGCAATTACCCGATATTCGGTCGGTTAGGAGTTAGTTTTGCATATAGGTTAGGGTTTCTAAATTGTTTTTGTTTAATGATGCAAAACCATCCGAACACTGATCCCTTTGGATTTTCCAAGGACGTGCTTGCTGAGCCATCTGCTGAGGTGTCCAAATTCTGGCTTCATTTTGTCAACATGCATACCAACTTCTATTGGTTTCTTAGAAAAAGTTAGTTGCTTTAGAAATGCAACCCTATCCAATGGTAGTGTAGACAAATCTGTTGAAGTCACAGATGAATTTTTGAAGCCAAAAAGTGACCTCATGACTCTTTCATTTATAGCAATGCGATCTCCGCGAACTGTTGTCATTAAGGAATCTCTCACCAAACGCATATTTTGCCAGAATTGCAAAATACCTTCCAAGTCACGCTTTTCTTTGAATGTAACCTCCAGAATGTTTCTTAATCCTGGTTGCTTTTGAATCTTTTCGCAAATGAAACTAGCCAACAGAGTGTTTTTGCACATAGCTTCGTAAATTTCGAATGAAAATTCATCTAGCTCTGTTATTAGTCTTTCTTCTTGTGATTTCTTTGAAGTGGCCATTTCTGGGTGTGAACAGAGAGATTGAATTTGAGATGATTTTGGATTTGAAAAAAATCTGATTTTTATTTTATGAAGTGTGAATGGGGGTTGAATATATAGGGGTAGTGTACTGACGGTTGGTTGGTACACCTTTTCAAATTCCATGATGGTTTGGGTAACCAAGGCATGTACTGTTCTGACAGTAAGGGGGTGAACACGCAACATATTCTGTCAAAATGAAACTGTCGATGTTAAATGCGATATAACCGCTGTCGCTTTTATCTTGTCAACTTTTGACTTGAGTTGACTGGGATAGAAACTGATATTGAAGTCAGTTATGGAAGTAACTTTCAGTTTCGTCAAATAATCCCGTTCCAGTAAAGTCTGTCAGTTCTAGTTGATCAGTTTGAAATTGTTGATGTCAATGACTAATCTGTTAAGTGAGCGCACCCAGCATAACAAAGATTAATCCCCTTGACGAATTTCTAGCTTGACTGATGTCAACTGACTTTGATTATCCCCAATTCAGTTCTCAGTTTGGCAAATCTGTCTTTGTCCAACGGCTTTGTAAAGATATCTGCCAACTGATCTTTAGTAGGTACATAAAGAACTGTGATGTCCTTTTTCTCTGCATGATCTCTTATGAAGTGGTGACGCACATCAATGTGCTTTGTCCTTGAGTGTAAGACTGGATTATCAGTGATTGCAATTGCACTTGTGTTATCACACATTATGGGAATCATTCATTCTTCTATCCCATAATCCCTTAATCTTTGTCTAATCCATAACACTTGAGCACAACAACTTCCAAATTTGCTATGTATTCAAACTTCATTGTAGAAGTTGAGATTGAGTTTTGCTTTTTGCTAAACCATGACACAAGTCTATTTCCTAGTAACTCGACATGTGCACGATGTGCTTTTTCTATCCACTTTGCATCCAGCATAATCTGAGTCTGAATAAGATATTAGCTTGAATTCTCCTTCTTTTGAATACCAAATTCCAACTCCATCTGTGTCTTTCAGATATTTCAATGTTCTTTTCACAACTGTGAGATGGCTTTCCTTTGCTTTTGACTGAAATCTGGCACATACACCAACAGTAAAAGATATATCTGGCCTATTTGCTGTGAGATATAGTAAGCTTCCAATCATCCTTCTGTAAAGTGTTTGATCAACATCTTTGCCTTCTTTGTCTTCATCTAATCTGATGTTGGTCCCCATTGGTGTAGAAATTCCAGTTGATTTTTCCATACCAAACTTTTTGATAAGTTCTCTTGTATACTTGGTTTGGTGAATGAAAATTCCATCATGTAATTGTTTAACTTGTAATCCAAGGAAGTAGTTCAATTCTCCCATCATACTCATTTGGAATTTGCTTTTCATCAAACTTGCAAATTTCTCACATAATTGTTCATCTTCCGATCCGAAAATAATGTCATCAACATAAATTTGGACAAGTAGTGTATTTTCTCCATTTTTCATTCTGAACAATGTCTTGTCTATGGACCCTTTGATGAATCCATTATCTACTAGAAACTGAGATAGAGTTTCATACCAAGCTCTTGGTGCTTGTTTTAGTCCATAAAGAGCTTTCCTTAGTCTGAAAACTTTATCAGCTTGATCTTTGATTTCAAATCCAGGTGGTTGTTGAACATATACTCTTCTTCAAGAATTCCATTCAAGAATGCGCTTTTAACATCCATCTAGTAAACTTGGAATTTCTTATGAGCTGCAAAGGCAAGAAATAGTCCGATTGCTTCTAATCTTGCAACTGGTGCGTAGGTTTCATCAAAGTCTATTCCTTCTGCTTGAGAGTATCCTTTAGCTACAAGTCTAGCTTTGTTTCTGATGATATTCCCATCTTCATCAAGTTTGTTTCCGAAAACCCATTTGGTTCCAATGATATTCACATGAGCTGGTCTTTCTACCAATTCCCATACTTGATTTCTTTCGAACTCATTCAGTTCTTCTTGCATTGCTAGTATCCAATCTGGATCTTTCAAAGCTTCTTCTATTTCCTTAGGTTCTGATTGAGATAGAAAACATGCAATCATTGCATCTAGTTGATGTCTTGTTCGAACGCCAGTTTGAGTATCACCAATAACTTGTTCTTCAGGGTGATCTCTCATCCATTGATACGTGGGTGCTTGCATCAAGGGATTTATATCTTGTTCAATTGGTTCTTCAAGAGATGGTTCTTGAATTTCTTCAGTTGGATCATAAATATGTAGTTCAGGTGTGGTTTGTTGAGTAGTTGGAAACTGAGTCTGATCTGGATCTGAGCATTCTGAAATTTGTTGTCTTCCAATATCAACAAAAACTGGTTCAGGTGAGACAGGTAACTGAGACTGAGAAACTGGTTCTGGTCTTTCTTCAGTTGTTTCACCAGGAAAGTTTGGTTCATTTAAATACTACGTGAATTGATTCTTCATGCTTGAGTGTCCTTTTGTTTAGTACTCTATAAGCTTTACTGACACTGGAATATCTTAGAAAAATTCCTTCATCAGCTTTGGGCTGAAAAACATGAAGTTGATCTTTCCCATTATTATGTATGAAACATTTGCTTCCAAAAGCATGAAAGTAGGAAACATTTGGTTTTCTTCCATTCCAAATTTCATAAGGAGCCTTCTCATGCCTCTTGTTCATGAGAGCTCTGTTCTGTGAGTAACAAGTTTGTGTTAACTGCTTCTGCCCAATATCTTTCAGGTAGTTTTGCTTCACGGATCATAGTTCTTCCTGCTTCTTTGAGTGTTATGTTTCTTCTTTCAGCTACACCATTCTGTTGAGGTGTTCCTGTGGCAGCAAGTTGGTGTAAAACACCATTCTCTTCACAGTATTCAATAATCACATTGTTGAGGAATTCAGTTCCCTTATCGATCTTATCTTCACAACCGATACTCCTTTTTGATTCTGAAGTCTCTTGAGTAATTTTGTAAGTCTTTGCTTGGTTTCACTTTTCTTAGTTAAGAAGATTACCCATGTGTATCTTGAAAAATCATCTACTACCACCAATGTATACTTCTTTCCACTGATACTTATTGGTGTGATAGGTCCAAATAAATCCATGTGTAGTAATTCCGGATGTCCTGGTTGTTGAATGCCGAGACTTGGTCTTGAAACTTGCTTTTGTTTCCTTTCCTTGTTGACAAGCATCACATGTTCGTCCTTCTTATATGATATTTCGGTAGTCCAATGACTAACTCGTTTCTTAACAAGTGTGTTGATGTCATCAAAGTTGAGATGACTCAGTTTCTTGTGCCATAGCCAACTGATTTCATATTTGGTATGCACAAGCAAACAAGTTTCAGCAACGGCTATTTTCCAGTCTACTACATACATGTTTTCTTTCCTTCTTCCGGCTAAGACAACTTGATATGCTGATTCGCTGACGACAACGCAGAATTCTTTGTCAAAAGTAACTTTGTATCCCATATCACAGAATTGACTGGTGCTGAGTAGGTTGTAGTGTAATCCTTCTACATAAGATACATTCTTAATTTTAAGTCCATTTCTGATTAGGGTGCCATAACCTCTTGTGTATCCAGGTTTGTCTTTACTTCCAAAATTAACCTTTGTCCATCTTTTGCAATGAAATTACTGAGACAGTCTTTACTCTTTGTCATGTGCCTAGAGCAACCACTGTCAATGTACCATTTGTCCTGCAATAAAAAATAAATAATTTTAGGTACACAACTTAGTTTGGGTCCATGGGGGTCAGTTGTCAGTAAAACTCTGGGAATATATCCTTTAGGTATTCTTCGGATATTGTTGCACTTGTTTTCATATATATAAGCCACACTACCATAGTATATATGCTTGGATTGTGTCTTATTTATATGATCTCTCAGATCTTTTGACTGAAGCTTATTTCCATAATGCTTTATATTATTAAAACTTGAATAATAACCATCATTCCTTCCGTACTGAGGTCTGGGCTGACCTTGGTACCGGGTCTTTTGCTGAGAACTGAGATTAGCTCTCTGCTGAGTTTGTGACTGAAACTTGTGAAAAGTTTTCTGTCTGGAATGATTGCTATTATCAGTTTTATTAGTAGATGCAGTAAAATTCCAATCATCATCAGTGGGATATAGTCTTCCTTTCCCTCTGATTGTGTGGATCTTTGAATGATTGACATTCTTGGATTTACTTTGATTGTAATTTTTCTGGTTCTTGACTTGATTGGTTTTCGTGGATCTGGTAGTTGATTTCCCAGTTTGGTTTTCTTGAGATACAGCTGATTTACCATTTGGTTTACCCTTATTGGTAGATCCAGTTGTTTTCTTGGAAAACTGATTTATCCTATGTGATACTGGCTTTACTGGTTCAGCAATTTTCTCAGTTTTTGGTAGTTGCTCAGCTACAAACTTAATACCAGTTTTGGTACTAGGTTTAGCAGCTTTGCTAGTTCTATCTTTGGAAGATTGCTGTGTATCAAATCCTAAACCTGTCTTGTCTCCATACGGTTTTCCTGATTTGAATCCAGGAACTGAACTTGATTGAGCAAATGATTCAGTTGCTGCTGCTGAATCTTTTCTTTATCAGTTTTAGTCAGTTTCAAATTTTTTAGTTCAGACTTCAATCTTTCAACTTCAAGAATTAGATTCTCTTTTTCAGCTTTAATTGATTCATAACCAGCTTGAATAGTTAGTAGCTGATTCATCAAGTGGTCAAGAGTTTCTTCTAATTCTAGATTTTTTGGATTGGAGTCAGCAGTCGAAGAACATGCATTTTTCATGGAAATAGAGTATTTAGAATTGGATTCACATACCTCATTTGGGTCTTCCATGTGTGCCATTAAAGCTGTGTCATCAGATAGTCTTTCAGTACCAGCTTCATAATCTGACTCATCTCCAGCAAGGAGTGCTCTTCTACCAATTCTTCTTGGTGAAGTCTTCTTGGTTAGTTCTGGACATTCAGCTTTATAATGTCCGGGTTTCTTGCAGTTGAAACAGAGATATTCATCGTCTTTTCTTTTCTCGAGTCTTTGTTGATGAATTTCGAGTGATTTGGATGTCCACTCTTCATTCTTCGAATTCTGTTCATCATTAGAGCCATTTGTTCTTCCATCTCATCCAATTCATGAAGATTTCTTGATGAGTTTTCTTGATTATCATTTGATGCTGCTGCAAGTACTGTGGTCTTTGGTTCTTCCAGAGCGTTGATTATTGCAGTTGTACTTGTAAAATCTTCACTGAATTCATAAGCTTTCAAATCTGAGAAGATTTTGAATGAATCATCTATGTCAAGTCTTCTAGATTCTTCCATGGCAGTGACCTTCGTCTTCCAGCACATTGGTAATGCCTTCAAGATTCTTGTATTGATAACTTTCTTTGAGTACTCAATCTTGAGTAGATCTAATTCATCCATGATAGCACTGAATCTTCTCTCCATTTGGTCAATGGTTTCTCCAGATTTCATCTTGAAATTCTCAAACTTTTGTTTTGCAACAGAAATTTTGTTTTCCTTGATTGAATCAGTTCCTTCACAAACTAGTTGTAGTTTGTCCCACATTTCCTTAGCAATTGTGCATTCTTTCACCTTTAAGTACATGTTACTGTCAAGAGTTCTGAGGATAAAATCCATAGCAACATTGTTGAGATTGTTTCGCTTGCGATCATCACTAGTCCATTCGGATTTGGGCTTTGGAACACGAATTTGTCTCTCACCATCAGTTTGCATGTGAGTGATCTGAATTGGTCCATCAGTGAGTACATCCATCATTTCATCATGAGTAGCTGCTAGAATAGCCTGCATTCGACGTTTATATTCATCAAATCTGTCTATGTTGCACATAAGCATCTGTCTTGCATATTGATTGTTATCCATTGCGAGTGAGTGAAGACTGATAATAAGTTAACTGGAACTGAGATTTCAAATGAGAACAACTAGAGGAGATATAGAGCAAATGATATCTTGTCAAAGAAACACGGCTCCGATACCAATTGTTGATCCCTTGGAAAGGCTAACACAAGTTTAGAGGGGGGGGTGAATAAAATTTTCACCAAAAACTTTCCTAAACTGGATTTTAAACAAATTATGGTTCAGTTAAAAACTTGTGTGGAGTTAAGCTGACTAAGCTGAGTTTAAGTCAAACTGACTTAAGCAGAAACTGAGTCAACCGGGAGCGGATATAATTCTAGCCTTTTTCTTGATCTTGTTATTCTTTTATGAAAGCTGAGTGTGGTAAACTGAATTCAGATGAAAGTCAGTTTGTGAACTGTGAAATGTATAACGATCAATTATCTAAATGTTGTAAGTAAATGCTGAGTAAATAAATAAATGCGTAAAGTAAATAAGGCGAATATTATAGAGGTTCCAGGTGGTGTAATCCTGTACGTCCTCTCTTCCCCGGTGGTGCGGAGGAAAATTACACAAGAACTTCTTGAGGTGAACTGTTACAAAAAGTCCTAAACAATAGTCCTTGGCTAATCCCTAGCTTCACTATCTAAACAGTTGGAGAACAGGTAGAATTGCTGCTCTTCAATTGCTTGAACACTGGTCCTTGGAGGGTTGAATTGCCTCTTCACCAGCTACCACCACAAACACAGTCTGCCCTGACTGCTTGTAACAACTGTCCTAGACAAAACCTTCCCGGTTTGCTTCACAGTCTAAACCTTTGATGTAGAATCAAAGTTGGGTTGAGAATCAATGAATTGATTCTTGTTTGTGGTTCTTCTAAGTGTCTGATTCTTGATAAATTCTTTGTATCTTGAACACTTGAAGAAATTCTAGATATGATCATGTTATAGCGCAGAGATCATAGCAATTCGAATGACTAATGCACTGGTTAAATCTGATTGTTCTTAATTCGTGTATTCGTCTTTTTATCCTTGGTGCAAAGTCCTCTATTTGTAGTGTGAGGTCCAACGTTCATCTTGCTTGTATTCGAATTGTATCAATGTCTATTTTTTAACGGATACATTTTCTGACCGTTCTGGTGTGTCAGTATTTCATCCAATAGAATCGCTTTCTTTATAACGTTCGACTGTACTATCAGCTTGTTGGATGACTGACATGTAAAACTGAGTTTCCTTATCAGTTTTATACTGAGTTTATCACTTGTCAGTTTCTTGACTGACTTGGAGTGTTAACTGTGATTTTACTCTTCTTCAAATATCAGTACTCCATTTTTTTAATCTGATTATATTTGACTTAATCAGAGTACACCATGACTCATTATCTTCTAAGAATTCATTGTCCTTATGATTCTTAGGTCTTCATACAAGATCCATAAAGTCAGTTCAGGTCACCACAATCTTGCCTGAAGTCTAACTTTACAGTCTCGACATAGTCTTCATAACTGATTTTGAACCCTCAGTACTTCAATCTTCTATAACTGAGTCTGTGACCCTCAGTTCTTCAATCTTCTATATAAGCCAACTGAGTCTGTGTCCCTCAGGGAACTTATCTTCTTCAGTTTTCTTCTAGGTGTATCCTGAGTCAGTTTGTCTATCTTGATGATTTCCAGTTTTCTAAATAACTTCCAATTTTCAGTTTTACGACACACTAACTATTACAGTGCTTGTCTGATACAACCTATACAATTATCAGACTCTAGTAAAAACCTAAACATTCAGTTCTAGACATCTTTTAACTTTTCACTATAACAGCTAGTTTCAGCACTTCATCAATGAGGTTAAGATAATACTTTGAATAAGTATGATGAATTATCATCAAAACATAAATTTTATTTCCAACAATTTCCGCTTTTTTGATGATGCCAAAACTCTCCCTAAAAGAAAAGCTTAAAGATCAAGACAATGTAAAACTGGAAAACTGGATTTCATTAGAATGAGCAAAAACTGGAATAGTTACATTTAGTCCAAATACTTGTGATTAAAGACTAAGATTTTTCTTAACTGAAATAAATGTCTTCTCTTTGTCATACAGACGATAGTCATTTTCTATCTTGGAGTCTTCCTTTGATAATGTCTTGTTGTAGTCAACTTGACTTCCTTCCTTCCATTTCCTCCATAGAAATAACTTTGGTAAGTCTGATTCTTTAAAGTAGTAATTTTCAAATTCTACTATATCGGCTTTCATCTGTTTAGTTTTGTCTTTAATCTTCAGTTTTTCATCAATCCTCTGATTCTTCTTGAATTGTGCCATCTTCTGATCATGATATTTATCAGACATGAAGTAGTTCAAGGATTCTTCAACAGTCTTATCCCTGTACTTGGCTTTGATAGGATTGTGATCTTTGATAAACTTCATCCATAGATCCTTTGTAAGAGTAACTCTTTTGTCTCCAGGTTGACTGTATTTTTCAATGAGTTGATTGTCAGTTAGCTCTTTCTTTTAAAACTTGGGATCTGATTTGTATCTTTGCAATTCGTCTTCAAGTGGCTTCACTTCTGTAAGTAACTTCAGCTTTTCTTCTTCAGCTTCCCCTTTTTTGGCATCATACAGCTGATCTACCAAGGCATGGGTTGCCTGTTGGTTGACTGATATACGTTGCTGAGAGGCAATTACTTTCTTAAGCTGAGTTTCTAACCCGTAGATGTGCTGATTCATATGCCAGTAAGCCTGAGCATGAGTTTCCCTATCTACTGAGGTTGAGTCTTCTAGTTTCTGTTTAAGTAACAGAATTTCTGAAGCAGAACTTGAACAGGATTTGTGGATCATTTCTAGTTTTGCATGAACTGAAACATATGTTCTAGTTCTATAATCTAGATATCCAGAAATGTTTGATAGAATGCTGTTTTGTGCATCCTTGTGACTGAGCACAATCCTTAAGTTTTCATGAACTTTGGCCAACTCATCCTTTGTTAGGATGTCAGAAGGATCAAATGTTGTTTCAGGTTGATCCTTGGACTGAGTGATATCTTCAATAATCATCAGTTGTCAATTTCCATCTGTTGCTTGCTGAGTGTCAGTTGTCTGATTTCCAACTGGCAACTCTTCTTGCTGACTTACAGTTTGCGTAGTTAGAGGTTGAGGTTGAATTTCTGAATGCAAAACTGTTGTCGTATCAGCTTCTTTCCTTGTATGATCATCTTCATCATCATCCTTTTCCTTTGAACTTTCTTTGGCAACAGATGATGTGGCTGATTCCTTCCTTTGAGCTAGTTCAGTAAACCTCTTAAAACAATTTTCAAGAAACTCTGATATTGGAAATAGAGAGTATAGATCTCCGATTTCCTATTTCTCCAGGAGTAATTTTTCTTCAGCCTGTAGACTAGCGTCACGAGAATCCTCTGGTTTAAGCTTCATCTTCATTAGTCTGACAACTTTATCAGCTTCAAAAACTGGGCTGATTGCTGAACTGATTGATGTTGTAATTGAGAGGTATCATCAGCAAGAGGGGTTTTCCTTGTAACTTCAGTTGTCAGTAGTTGTTGTTGTTCCCCCTCAGTTGGTGCTGTCTTACTTGAAGATTCTGGGTACAAACATCTTACAACTGATCTTTCTTCTGTTGATTCAGCTTTTCGCTTAATCCCTTTGTGTTCAGCTTCCTGGTGAGACACAGTTTCTTGACCGGCTTCAGGTTGGGAAGTTGTTCCTGTCTTTGCTGTGATTTCCTTTGTAGCTGCATCTTGTCTTGCTTGCTTCCCTTCCTTGAGTCTTTCCAGATAAAATTGAATAATTCCACTGAGTGTTTTCTTCAGTCGGAATCTACCAACAGTTACTTGGCCTTCTGTTTGAGCCCTTTGTGCACTGTCCAATTCGGCTAAGTGTTGCTTCTTTATCTGATTGACTACATAACCTGCCCAATTGAATTCTATTTCATCCCAAATTATGTACATCAGATAAATATTCTCTTCAGATAGTGTGCTGATCCCTTTGGATTTTCCAAGGACGTGCTTGCTGAGCCATCTGCTGAGGTGTCCAAATTCTGGCTTCATTTTGTCAACATGCATACCAACTTCTATTGGTTTCTTAGAAATAGTTAGTTGCTTTAGAAATGCAACCTTATCCAATGGTAGTGTAGACAAATCTGTTGAAGTCACAGATGAATTTTTGAAGCCAAAAAGTGACCTCATGACTCTTTCATTTATAGCAATGCGATCTCCGCGAACTGTTGTCATTAAGGAATCTCTCACCAAACGTATATTTTTCCAGATTTGCAAAATACCTTCCAAGTCATGCTTTTCTTTGAATGTAACCTCCAGAATGTTTCTTAATCCTGGTTGATTTTGAATCTTTTCGCAAATGAAACTAGCCAACAGAGTGTTTTTGCACATAGCTTCGTAAATTTCGAATGAAAATTCATCTAGCTCTATTATTAGTCTTTCTTCTTGTGATTTCTTTGAAGTGGCCATTTCTAGGTGTGAACAGAGAGATTGAATTTGAGATGATTTTGGATTTGAAAAATCTGATTTTTATTTTATGAAGTGTGAATGGGGGTTGAATATATAGGGGTAGTGTACTGACGGTTGGTTGGTACACCTTTTCAAATTCCATGATGGTTTGGGTAAACAATGATGTACTGTTCTGACAGTAATGGGGTGTACACGCAACATATTCTGTCAAAAAGAAATTGTCGATATTAAATGCGATATAACTGCTGTCGCTTTTATCTTGTCGACCTTTGACTTGAGTTGACTGGGATAGAAACTGATATTGAAGTCAGTTATGGAAGTAACTTTCAGTTTCGTCAAATAATCCCGTTCCAAAGAAAGTCGTCGTTCTAGTTGATTAGTTTGAAATTGTTGATGTCAATGACTAATCTGTTAAGTGAGCGCACCCAGCATAACAAAGATTAATCCCCTTGACGAATTTCTAGCTTAACTGATGTCAACTGACTTTGATTATCCCCAATTCAGTTCTCAGTTTGGCAAATCTGTCTTTGTCCAACGGTTTTGTAAAGATATCTGCCAACTGATCTTCAGTAGGTACATAAAGAACTGTGATGTCCTTCTTCTCTGCATGGTCTCTTATGAAGTGGTGACGCACATCAATGTGCTTTGTCCTTGAGTGTAAGACTGGATTATCAGTGATTGCAATTGCACTTGTGTTATCACACATTATGGGAATCATTCCTTCTTCTATCCCATAATCCCTTAACTGCTGTCTAATCCATAACACTTGAGCACAACAACTTCCAGCTGCTATGTATTCAGCTTCAGCTGTAGAAGTTGAGATTGAGTTTTGCTTTTTGCTAAACCATGACACAAGTCTATTTCCTAGTAACTGACATGTGCCTGATGTGCTTTTTCATCGTCCACTTTGCATCCAGCATAATCTGAGTCTGAATAAGATATTAGGCTTGAATTCTCCTTCTTTTGAATACCAAATTCCAACTCCATCGGTGTCTTTCGATATTTCAATGATCTTTTCACAACTGTGAGATGGCTTTCCTTTGGTTTTGAGTGAAATCTGGCACATACACCAACAGTAAAAGATATATCTGGCCTACTTGCTGTGAGATATAGTAAGCTTCCAATCATCCTTCTGTAAAGTGTTTGATCAACATCTTTGCCTTCTTTGTCTTCATCTAATCTGATGTTGGTCCCCATTGGTGTAGAAATTCCAGTTGATTTTTCCATACCAAACTTTTTGATAAGTTCTCTTGTATACTTGGTTTGGTGAATGAAAATTCCATCATCTAATTGTTTAACTTGTAATCCAAGGAAGTAGTTCAATTCTCCCGTCATACTCATTTGGAATTTGCTTTTCATCAAACTTGCAAATTTCTCACATAATTGTTCATCTTCCGATCCGAAAATAATGTCATCAACATAAATTTGGACAAGTAAAGTATTTTCTCCATTTTTCATTCTGAACAATGTCTTGTCTATGGTCCCTTTGATGAATCCATTGTCTACTAGAAACTGAGATAGAGTTTCATACCAAGCTCATGGTGCTTGTTTTAGTCCATAAAGAGCTTTCCTTAGTCTGAAAACTTTATCAGCTTGATCTTTGATTTCAAATCCAGGTGGTTGTTGAACATATACTCTTCTTCAAGAATTCCATTCAAGAATGCGCTTTTAACATCCATCTGGTAAACTTTGAATTTATTATGAGCTGCAAAGGCAAGAAATAGTCTGATTGCTTCTAATCTTGCAACTGGTGCGTAGGTTTCATCAAAGTCTATTCCTTCGCTTGAGAGTATCCTTCGCCTACAAGTCTAGCTTTGTTTCGATGATATTCCCATCTTCATCAAGTTTGTTTCGAAAACCCATTTGGTTCCAATGATATTCACATGAAATTTGGTCTTTCTACCAATTCCCATACTTGATTTCTTTCGAACTCATTCAGATTCTTCTTGCATTGCTAGTATCCAATCTGGATCTTTCAAAGCTTCTTCTATTTCCTTAGGTTCGATTGAGATAGAAAACATGCAATCATTGCATCTAGTTGATGTCTTGTTCGAACGCCGGTTTGAGTATCACCAATAACTTGTTCTTCGGGGTGATCTCTCATCCATTGATACGTGGGTGCTTGCATCAAGGGATTTATATCTTGTTCAATTGGTTCTTCAAGAGATGGTTCTTGAATTTCTTCAGTTGGATCATAAATATGTAGTTCAGGTGTGGTTTGTTGAGTAGTTGGAAACTGAGACTGATCTGGATCTGAGCATTCTGAAATTTGTAGTCTTCCAATATCAACAAAAACTGGTTCTGGTGAGACAGGTAACGAGACTGAGAAACTGGTTCTGGTCTTTCTTCAGTTGTTTCACCAGGAAAGTTTGGTTCATTTAAATACTACGTGAATTGATTCTTCATGCTTGAGTGTCCTTTTGTTTAGTACTCTATAAGCTTTACTGACACTGGAATATCCTAGAAAAATTCCTTCATCAGCTTTGGGCTGAAAAACATGAAGTTGATCTTTCCCATTATTATGTATGAAACATTTGCTTCCAAAAGCATGAAAGTAGGAAACATTTGGTTTTCTTCCATTCCAAATTTCATAAGGAGCCTTCTCATGCCTCTTGTTCATGAGAGCTCTGTTCTATGAGTAACAAGCTGTGTTAACTGCTTCTGCCCAATATCTTTCAGGTAGTTTTGCTTCACAGATCATAGTTCTTCCTGCTTCTTTGAGTGTTATGTTTCTTCTTTCAGCTACACCATTCTGTTGAGGTGTTCCTGTGGCAGCAAGTTGGTGTAAAACACCATTCTCTTCACAGTATTCAATAATCACATTGTTGAGGAATTCAGTTCCCTTATCTGATCTTATCTTCACAACTGATACTCCTTTTTGATTCTGAAGTCTCTTGAGTAATTTTGTAAGTCTTTGCTTGGTTTCACTTTTCTTAGTTAAAAAGATTACCCATGTGTATCTTGAAAAATCATCTACTACCACCAATGTATACTTCTCTCCACTGATACTTATTGGTGTGATAGGTCCAAATAAATCCATGTGTAGTAATTCCAGATGTCTGGTTGTTGAATGCTGAGACTTGTTCTTGAAACTTGCTTTTGTTTCCTTTCCTTGTTGACAAACATCACATAAGCTGTCCTTCTTATATGATATTTCTGGTAGTCCAATGACTAACTGTTTCTTAACAAGTGTGTTGATGTCATCAAAGTTGAGATGACTCAGTTTCTTGAGCCATAGCCAACTGATTTCATATTTGGTATGCACAAGCAAACAAGTTTCAGCAACGACTATTTTCCAGTCTACTACATACATGTTTTCTTTCCTTCTTCCGGCTAAGACAACTTGATATGCTGATTCGCTGACGACAACGCAGAATTCTTTGTCAAAAGTAACTTTGTATCCCATATCACAGAATTGACTGGTGCTGAGTAGGTTGTAGTGTAATCCTTCTACATAAGATACATTCTTAATTTTAAGTCCATTTCTGATTAGGGTGCCATAACCTCTTGTGTATCCAGGTTTGTCTTTACTTCCAAAATTAACCTTTGGTCCATCTTTTGCAATGAAATTACTGAGACAGTCTTTACTCTTTGTCATGTGCCTAGAGCAACCACTGTCAATGTACCATATATCCTGCAATAAAAAATAAATAATTTTAGGTACCCAACTTAGTTTGGGTCCATGGGGGTCAGTTGTCAGTAAAACTCTGGGAATATATCCTTTAGGTATTCTTCGGATATTGTTGCACTTGTTTTCATATATATAAGCCACACTCACATAGTATATATGCTTGGATTGTGTCTTATTTATATGATCTCTCAGATCTTTTGACTGAAGGTTATTTCCATCATGCTTTATATTATTAAAACTTGAATAATAACCATCATTCCTTCTGTACTGAGGTCTGGGCTGACCTTGGTACTGGGTCTTTTGCTGAGAACTGAGATTAGCTCTCTGCTGAGTTTGGGACTGAAACTTGTGAAAAGTTTTCTGTCTGGAATGATTGCTATTATCAGTTTTATTAGTAGATGCAGTAAAATTCCAATAATCATCAGTGGGATATAGTCTTCCTTTCCCCCTGATTGTGTGGATCTTTGAATGATTGACATTCTTGGATTTACTTTGATTGTAATTTTTCTAGTTCTTGACTTGATTGGTTTTCGTGGATCTGGTAGTTGATTTCCCAGTTTGGTTTTCTTGAGATACAGCTGATTTACCATTTGGTTTACCCTTGTTGGTAGATCCAGTTGTTTTCTTGGAAAACTGATTTATCCTATGTGATGCGGCTTTCTTGGTTCAAGCAATTTTCTCGGTTGTGGTAGTTGCTCGCCTACAAACTTAATACCGGATTTTGGTACTAGGTTTAGCAAAGCTTTGCTAGTTCTATCTTTGAAAGATTGCTGTGTATCAAATCCTAAACCTGTCTTGTCTCCATACGGTTTTCCTGATTTGAATCCAGGAACTGAACTTGATTGAGCAAATGATTCAGTTGCTGCTTGAATCTTTTCTTTATCAGTTTTAGTCAGTTTCATTTTTTTTAGTTCAGACTTCAATCTTTCAACTTCAAGAATTAGATTCTCTTTTTCAGCTTTAATTGATTCATAACCAGCTTGAATAGTTAGTAGCTGATTCATCAAGTGGTCAAGAGTTTCTTCTAATTCTAGATTTTTTGGATTGGAGTCAGCAGTCGAAGAACATGCATTTTTCATGGAAATAGAGTATTTAGAATTGGATTCACATACCTCATTTGGGTCTTCCATGTGTGCCATTAAAGCTGTGTCATCAGATAGTCTTTCAGTACCAGCTTCATAATCTGACTCATCTCCAGCAAGGAGTGCTCTTCTACCAATTCTTCTTGGTGAAGTCTTCTTGGTTAGTTCTGGACATTCAGCTTTATAATGTCCGGGTTTCTTGCAGTTGAAACAGAGATATTCATCGTCTTTTCTTTTCTCAGGAGTGCTCTTGATGAATTTCTGAGTGACTGGATGTCCACTCTTCATTCTTCGAATTCTGTTCATCATTAGAGCCATTTGTTCTTCCATCTCATCCAATTCATGAAGATTTCTTGATGAGTTTTCTTGATTATCATTTGATGCTGCTGCAAGTGCTGTGGTCTTTGGTTCTTCCAGAGCGTTGATTATTGCAGTTGTACTTGTAAAATCTTCACTGAATTCATAAGCTTTCAAATCTGAGAAGATTTTGAATGAATCATCTATGTCAAGTCTTCTAGATTCTTCCATGGCAGTGACCTTCATCTTCCAGCACATTGGTAATGCCTTCAAGATTCTTGTATTGATAACTTTCTTTGAGTACTCAATCTTGAGTAGATCTAATTCATCCATGATAGCACTGAATCTTGTCTCCATTTGGTCAATGGTTTCTCCAGATTTCATCTTGAAATTCTCAAACTTTTGTTTTGCAACAGAAATTTTGTTTTCCTTGATTGAATCAGTTCCTTCACAAACTAGTTGTAGTTTGTCCCACATTTCCTTAGCAATTGTACATTCTTTCACCTTTAAGTACATGTTACTGTCAAGAGTTCTGAGGATAAAATCCATAGCAACATTGTTGAGATTGTTTCGCTTGCGATCATCACTAGTCCATTCGGATTTGGGCTTTAAAACACGAATTTGTCTCTCACCATCAGTTTGCATGTGAGTGATCTGAATTGGTCCATCAGTGAGTACATCCATTATTTCATCATGAGTAGCTGCTAGAATAGCCTGCATTCGACGTTTATATTCATCAAATCTGTCTATGTTGCACATAAGCATCTGTCTTGCATATTGATTGTTATCCATTGTGAGTGAGTGAAGACTGATAATAAGTTAACTGGAACTGAGATTTCAAATGAGAACAACTAGAGGAGATATAGAGCAAATGATATCTTGTCAAAGAAACACGGCTCCGATACCAATTGTTGGTCCCTTGGAAAGGCTAACACAAGTTTAGAGGGGGGGGTGAATAAAATTTTCACCAAAAACTTTCCTAAACTGGATTTTAAACAAATTATGGTTCAGTTAAAAACTTGTGTGGAGTTAAGCTGACTAAGCTGAGTTTAAGTCAAACTGACTTAAGCAGAAACTGAGTCAACCGGGAGCGGATATAATTCTAGACTTTTTCTTGATCTTGTTATTCTTTTATGAAAGCTGAGTGTGGTAAACTGAATTCAGATGAAAGTCAGTTTGTGAACTGTGAAATGTATAACGATCAATTATCTAAATGTTGTAAGTAAATGCTGAGTAAATAAATAAATGCGTAAAGTAAATAAGGCGAATATTATAGAGGTTCCAGGTGGTGTAATCCTGTACGTCCTCTCTTCCCCTGTGGTGAGGAGGAAAATTCCACTAGAACTTCTTGAGGTGAACTGTTACAAAAAGTCCTAAACAATAGTCCTTTGCTAATCCCTAGCTTCACTATCTAAACAGTTGGAGAACAGGTAGAATTGCTGCTCTTCAATTGCTTGAACACTGGTCCTTGGAGGGTTGAATTGCCTCTTCACCAGCTACCACCAAAAACACAGTCTGCCCGACCGCTTGTAACAACCTGTCCTTGACAAAACCTTCCCGGTTTGCTTCACAGTCTAAACCTTTGATGTAGAATCAAAGTTGGGTTGAGAATCAATGAATTGATTCTTGTTTGTGGTTCTTCTAAGTGTCTGATTCTTGATAAATTCTTTGTAGCTTGAACACTTGAAGAAATTCTAGATATGATCTTGTTATAGCGCAGAGATGATAGCAATTTGAATGACTAATGCACTAGTTAAATCTGATTGTTCTTAATTCGTGTATTCGTCTTTTTATCCTTGGTGCAAAGTCCTCTATTTATAGTGTGAGGTCCAACGTTCATCTTGCTTGTATTCGAATTGTATCAACGTCTAATTTGTTACGGATTTCTGACCGTTCTGCTGTGTCAGTATTTCATCCAATAGAATCGCTTTCTTTATAACGTTCGACTGTACTATCAGCTTGTTGGATGACTGAATAACTGTTGATATGGATGATTTATGACGGTTAAAATAGTCTATCCTACGGCATCAATATTCTATCCATTAGGAGCTAAAAATAGTTGTTTCGACCTATAAATATGAACCATTTACGTTGAATATCATATGTCCGGTTCGTGAGTCGAGAAATCTGCACTTAGCGTTTATTTTCCCTGTATCGATATTATTTCGTGCATTATTTGATGATTTCCAAGATACGAAATATTGGGCTGAGTATGATGGACGAATTTGGAGTGGATTGGACGAAAGGAATGGGCCTAGGGTATTCTAGAAGCACCAGTTAAGTCGGTTGAAGAAAACGGGCGAAAATACCCTCGGTAACCTGAGGGGCGGTGCCGACTTACCGAGGTCCTAGAATCTTCCGAAACGCATTTTCTTGGACAAAGGGTCAAACTAGATGATTCTAAGTCGGTTTAGATAGCTATAAATAAGGGGCTTCACCTCAGAACATAATGTACTCAAATTATTCAAGAAATTATGCAATAAAAGTTCTTTGTTCTTTATTTTATTTATTATGAGTTCTAGTCGGAAAGACGACGGATTCGCCGCCTAGGGAAAGATCCGAAGGAGATCTACGCTCGTATTTGAGGGTATGATTTTCTATCTTTTCCAAGATGTAGATCTATCATTGTTCTATTCGACTAGTATGTTTTAATTGCTTATTTAGTTTAATTATGTAGTAGTTAGTTTATTTTACCCCATGTGTTATAGATATGATTCGTTGGTGAAGAAATCATGAAATAGTAGTTGCGTTCTTCAGATCTGCGACGGTCTATATCGCTAGATCTGAATACCTAGTAAATTACTAATTCATGATAATCGGCGCCAGCTACGTTGATCGATAGATTTAATTTACATGTTTTTAGCTTGATCAACTACTTGCATGTTATCGTAAATTAACATGAAGGACCGCAAGTGAAGTGTTAATTAGGACATTATCTAGAATGGACCCTATGAACGTGCTGGTCAATGTCGACAACTGTCTGTTAAGGGTGATTTTATATGATTTATAATGTTATAATTTGTAACAATTTCCACCATATTCGTATAATTTGCATAGAAATTAAGTGTTTAATTGATTTATTGAGCAAATGAAATTTTAAACGGTTTAATCGCAAAATTAATTAATTTATGTGTTTTATTGATGAGTTTATGTTTATTTGGATGATATTACATTTTGCGATGTTCTTATTATCTTATAGATGCACAAAATTGGTTCAAATGAGGATTAAAAGATGTCAAGGATCGAGTTTATATGAAGGAAAAGAGATAAAGGTGAAGTCGGTTGAAGATAAAGATGAGAAAATCAGTTTTTGACCAAGTGAACGCACGTCCTAAGTTCCGTCCAGTGGACGGGCGTCCAGGATGGAATGTTTGATTCAGAGTTCTCCCAATTTCGATGAACGAGCGTCTAAAATAGAGAAGAACGGGCGTCTGGACATGACTCGGCCCGATTCGAAGTTTGCACTGAAGGTTGGACGGGCGTCCAGCATAGCGGACGGGCGTCCGAACGCCCTTGAAAATCTATAAATAGCTGCGATTTTCTCCACATATCAACATACATTCGAACCCTAAACCCTAGGGGCGGCTCAACTGCGTTTTTCCTTAGTTTACAATCAGTTTTTATTCAAATACTTTTTATGCACTTTTATTCAAACAAATTCGAGTTTCAAAGAGGATGTTGAGAGGCTAGACCTCCCTTGAACAAGCATTGTGAAGCCATCCGATCAACAATTCAGTTTCGTTTTCTGATTATCTTGTGAGTATTTTATTCAAGTTGTATCTTTATTATCGTTTATCATTGTTTATTGCAATTATATCGATAGATTATTGCATGATTGATTGTTTGTTTGATTTGGATGAAAATCATAATTGAACCCCTAGAATCAATATAATAAAGATTAGATTTTTAACCTATAAAATAACGAGAGTTAATTAGGTTGAATTTCTAGATAACTAGATTGATAAATCTTACACCTTTGTTTTGAAAGTAATAATCTTTAAAATCGAGAGATAGAAGATTAAGAAACGAACTTTTCTAAGAAATTAGGAGTTCATACCTTGGCTAGGTGAATCACAACTTGGTTAAAACTCACGAGATAATTGAGATAGGAATTGAATGTTGTAGGATAGGTGGATCAATTGCTTGTTCGTTCGTAAAATATTGATTAAACCACTTGAATTCGAATTGCTTAGTAAAACTGCAATCTTTACTTCATAATAAACTTAGAATAGATTTAATTTAGTTAATTGGTTCGCAACCATATTTTCCTGGCTTTAGATCTCGATCTTCTGTCCAGTTATTTTTATTGTTAGTTTCACTCTTCGTATTAGTTCTTCCCTATTTTAATTTCACATCTTTTTAGTAGTAATCGTGACATAGTTAGGTTAGATAATAAAAACTAGTTTAAACAACCCCGATTCCCCGAAAGATCGACCCGGTATCAACCTCTTTACTACGATCCTTGCACTTGAGGTATATCGGATTTATAAATATTATTACTTGTTTATTTGCATTAGATAAATCCGTGACAAGTTTTTGGCGCCGTTGCCGGGGAACCGGACGGTTGTCTAGTTTTAATTTTATTTCTCGTTTTTAATCTTCTAAGTTAGTTATATTTAGGTTATTAGGGTCATTAGTAGTTAGGTTTTGTGACGTGCAATTAGGTTTTCCTAAATTTGTTTCGTTTTTTCCCCTATCTCTTTTCTGTCTTCTTTTCAGTTTCTGTTTCGTTTTCTGTTCCAGTAAACGGGCGTCTGGGGTGGTGGACGCCCGTCCGGTCTATTTTTGTAACTCTATTCATTTATTTTACCGGTTAGACGAGCGTCCGGTTATCCGAACGCCCGTCCCGTTCATTCTCTCGGCGTACGCCCGTCCCGGCAACTTGGACGCACGTCCGTCCGTCCGCCATTATTTTCCCTATCCGTTCGTTCTCGTTAGACAACTAGAATTTGGTCTCGGTTTATGCAAACTCGGAGTCAAAAGGGGCCATTACTATATACCCCTGACTTAGAGCGGACCATAGTCCGGCCAAACAGGTGGAAAATCCGTTATGCGGCTCCTTCTGAAGAAGCCGATCAAGATTTAGAGGATCGTTTAGCCGAAGAATTCAAAAACTTCATAATTATGGCTGCAGAGGATAGACGTACGTTGGCAGACTACGCCATGCCTGGCAAAGTCAAAGTCAACCCGGCTATTGTTATCCCAACCATAATTGCACAGACCTTTGAACTGAAACCTGGACTTATTCAGATGATGCAGCATGCATCCATTTTTCACGGGTTTCAGTCAGAAAATCCCCATACTCACTTACATACATTCTTAGAGATATGCGGTACTACACGCATCCAAGGAGTAAGTGAGGATGCTATAAAACTGAAACTGTTCCCATTTTCTTTAAAGGGAGAAGCTAAAGAGTGGTATACCTCTCTCCCCGTTGAATCTATTACCACCTGGTCTGAACTTGAAAAAGAATTTTTAAGTCAATATTTTCCACCTTCAAAGACAGCCCAGTGTTTAAACGACATTTTCACGTTCTATCAGAAAGACAATGAGTCATTTTTCGAATGTTGGAAGAGATTCAAGTCTCTTCTCAGAAAGAGTCCCCATCATGGCTTGCCGCTACAAAGGCAAGTCAATACTTTTTTCAGCGGATTGACCGAGCTCACGAAGGGCATGGTCAATAGTTCTTCTGGTGGGGCATTTTTGAAGAAAGCACCTGAAGAGGGGTGGGCATTGTTCGAGGACATTGCTAAATATAATTATGCTCCCTCTTATCAAGCCATTCAAGCACCTCCTCCTCCTAAGGTTGAGGAAGTGAATATGCAAAGTTTGATCGCCATGCTGCAGAAGCAGATGGCAACATCTCATATTTCCAATCCGATCAATCAAACTTCCTCTTTTTCACAGTACTCTCAGGTTCTGTATTGTGAAAGTTGCCGTCAGACTGGCCATATGATTGGCCAGTGTCAATTTAATCCCCCTGCTCCCTGTCAAGTTAATGCTGTTCATGATTATGGACAGTATAACCAAGTCACATGTCAGAAATGTGACGATGTGGGGCACACTTCTCGTTTCTGTCCTATGAACGGACAGAGTGCTGAAGTGAATGCGTTCTTTGGCCAGTCCAATCAGAGGTTTAATCAATTCTCTGGCGAAAATAATTTTCAAAACCAAGGTTTCAGCCAGAATCCAAGTTTTAATCCAAATTCAACTTCTAATCCAACTCAAAACTTCAATCGAAACCCTGGTTTGAATCAGAACCAAAGCAATACTTTTTCCAATACAAATCAAAGGTTCAATCCGAGTTGGCCTACCAATTCTAATTCTGCTTTTCAGAATCGTTCCAGCCAACCATATTCGTAGAATCTCCAAAACTCTCAAGGCTCCTCGCACTCAAGTGATATCAAAGCTCAATGGGACTCCTTTAGGGAGGAGCAAAATAGATCAATGAAAAACCTTGAGAGGCAAATCGGGCAGTTCCCTGAACAGTTAGCTTCTAGACCCCCAGGGCAGCTGCCCAGTTCCACAGAAAAGAATCCAAAGGGTGGTCAAGTTGCTCAAACCGATTTGAACAATGGCCAATGCACTGACCTCGTACCTTCAATTCCATATGGTAGAGAAGAGGCCAGTGCGATGAATTTAAGAAGTGGTACTCAACTAAGTGGTCCCCCTCACCAGGGAAACCACTAACCCCTCCTGCCAGTGATAAGGCAGGAGGGGAAGCTGAGCACCTACACTCTCCTTGGCCGAGAGAGAATACTCAGGTGGCTGATCCCCTGAGAGGTGAAAGAGTTGAAAGTCCTTAGGTGGCTGAACCCCTGAGGAATGAAGAAACAAGTGAGAGTCAGGAGGCTGATCCCCTGACTAGTAAGAAGAATGAGAAGGTAGTAAGGTGGAAGGATTTGGAAGACAAAGCTATCAGTTCATCCTCAAAGAAAGTCTTTTCTGAGAGTGACTTTAAAAAGCTTCCATTTCCACCTAGAAAGAGCAACATATCCTTGAATGAGGATAAAAAGTATGAAAAAGTGCTAAACCTTCTGAAAAAATACTCAGGTTAATCTTCCATTATCCGAGGTTTTGGTTGAGATGCCTAAGTATACAAAATTCATCAAGGATGTTGTTTCTTCTAAGAAGAAATTAGCAGACATGGATCGGTTGATTGGTGAGGACTGCTCTATGATCAATTATGAAGATCTACCAACCAAGATGGGTGACCCTGGGAAATTTGTGCTCACATTGCTAATGGGAGGCCTAGTCTTCCCAAAATCCTTATGTGACCTGGGTGCATCCATCAGCCTGATGCCATTGTCTGTGTGCAAACAGCTTGGTTTAAATGATCTTCTAGAACCCACTACCATGAACCTGCAATTCACTGATAGATCTTCTAAGAAAGCTGCGGGGATTCTGAAGGACGTATTAGTTCAAATTGATAAATTTACCTTTCCCGTTGACTGGTACGTCCTAGACATTGAACAGGATGAAAATGTCCCCCTGGTACTTGGAAGACCCTTTCTGTCTACAGCTAGAGCCCTCATTGACTGTGATGGTGGCAAATGACTATACGGGTTGGTGATCAAGAGGTAAGCTATAATGTCTCCAAATCCATTCAGAGACCCTCTGGTCCTTCAACCGGCTTTTCCATTGAGGATACGTTTGATGACTTCAATGACCACATGGAAAAGCAAGTCATGGCTGTTGCAACTGAATACGAGCGATTGGTTGATAATTTGAATAATCATGGTGTGGTGAGTCTAGAGCAGTTAGAAGCTGGAATTGAGGATGAGTTGTTGAAAGGAGAAGCTTTGGCAGTGGGACCACTAAGTAAACTCAGCGATGTTGAGTTGAAAAGTGGAGATCTTAAATCAAGTTTAGAAAACCCTCCTGCAGATCTAGTACTGAAGCCGTTGCCTAAACATCTAAAGTATGTGTTTTTAAGAGAAGGTGACAAACTTCCATTGATTATATACGCCAATTTCGTCTCGATTTGGAAGAAATGAATTTAATAAACTTCTTGAAAAAGAACGAGAAAGCCTTTGGGTGGCAAGTAGGAGATATCGAGGGATATCTCCCGACATCCGTATGCATAAGATCAAGACTAATGAGGGTGCGAAATGTGTTAGACAGCCCCGAGAGGAGGCTCAACCCTCATATGCAAGAGGTGGTTAAGAAAGAAATCATCAAACTTTGGATATGGGTATCATTTATGCCATCGGCGATAGTGAATGGGTATCCCCGACTCAGGTAGTTCCCAAGAAAAGTGGAATTACGATTGAGAAGAATGAGAAGGGAGAAGAAATAGCATTGAGGCTTGTTACTGGTTACAGAGTCTGCATTGATTACAGAAAGCTCAATGAAGTAACCATGAAAGATCATTTTCCCCTTCCATTCATTGATCAGATGCTTGAGCGTCTGGCGGGACACGCATTCTACTGTTTCCTGGATGGATATTCAGGATATTTTCAGATACCTATAGATCCTATTGACCAAGAAAAGACCACTTTCACGTGTCCCTATGGTACATTCGCTTACAGGCGGATGCCATTTGGTCTTTGCAATGCCCCAGCTACATTTCAGAGATGTATGCTGGCTATCTTTGACGGGCTAGTTGAAAAGTGTATGGAAATTTTCATGGATGACTTTTCAGTCTTTGGTCAATCTTTCGATGATTGCCTTGATAATCTTGACCAGGTCTTAGCTAGATGTGTGGAAAAGAACTTAGTACTAAATTGGGAAAAGTGCCATTTCATGGTAGATGAGGGAATAGTTCTTGGCCACAAGATCTCCGCCAAGGGTATTGAGGTAGACAGGGCCAAAGTAGAAGCTATCGAGAAGATGAGTTATCCTAAGAATGTGCGCGAAGTCAGAGGTTTTCTTGGACATGTCGGTTTCTGTAGGAGATTCATTCAAGGCTTTTCCAAGATAGCCAAGCCCCTGTCTACACTACTTAAAGAAGACGTTTTATTCGATTTTGATGAGAGTTGCAAGCAAGCATTTGAGGAGCTTTAAAGTCGATTAATCTCTGCTCCGATCCTTATTTCGCCTGACTGGAATCTCCCCTTTGAGCTTATGTGCGATGCATCGAACTATGCTGTTGGTGCAGTCTTAGGACAGAGAATAAAAGGAAATTCCAGCCAATCTATTACGCCAGTCACACACTAAATCCGTCTCAAGTAAACTACACGACGACTGAAAAGGAATTATTGGCCGTAGTCTTTGCTATGGACAAGTTTCGTAGTTACTTGTTGGGTGCTCAAGTAGTTGTGTGGACTGATCACGCTGCGTTGCGATATCTGATGACTAAGAAAGAGGCTAAACCATGCTTACTACGTTGGATACTGACCCTACAAGAGTTTGATGTCCAGATCAAAGACAAAAAGGGCAGTGAAAACGTAGTGGCTGATCATGTTTCCAGAATGTTGAATAAGGAAAAGGATGACCCTGACGATATAGATCTTTACTTTCCTCTGGAAAATATCATGCTTATCGACGGTTGTCCTCCAGATGTTCCTTGGTATTCTTCCATCGTAAACTACCTTCATTCCTAATATCTTGATCCAGAATTGTCGTATCAGGAGAAGAAGAAATTCTTCTCGGATATGAAAACATTCGTTTGGGATGAACCTTACCTCTTCAAGATTTGCAAAGATGGTTTGCTGAGACGATGTGTTCCCGAGTCTGAGCAACGTGATATAATTGAGCAATGCCACAGTGGACCTACTGGAGGTCACTTTGGTCCTTGGAAAACCGTTGCTAAGATATTTCAATCCGGTTCTATTGGCCCACGATCTTTAAAGATACAGAAGCTTTCTGTAAAGCTTGTGATAGGTGTCAAAGAACCGGAACTTTGACAAGGCGTTTCGACATGCCATTGAAACCCATCCTAGAATGCGAAGTCTTTGATGTATGGGGCATCGATTTTATGGGACCATTCCCATCATCTTGTGGAAATAAATACATCTTAGTCTGCGTGGACTATGTATCGAAATGGGTGGAGGCTCAAGCCATGACTCACAATGATCATAAGACGGTCATGAAGTTTCTAAAGAAAAACATCTTCGTGAGATTCGGGTGTCCACGCGCCTTGATTAGTGATGAAGGGACACATTTTTGCAACCGACCCCTAGAAAAAGTTCTTGAGAAATATGGTGTCCGGCACAAAATTGGCACACCATACCATCCTATGACTAGTGGTCAGGTTGAAAGAAGCAACCAAAGTTTAAAGAAGATCCTGGAGAAAACAGTTAACAGTCATAGAAAGGACTGGAGTCTAAAATTGGATGATGTACTGTGGGCATATAGAACTGCCTATAAGACCCCCATGGGTACATAACCCTATCAAATGGTTTATGGTAAACCATGCCACTTACCAGTTGAGTTAGAGCATAGAGCCTATTGGGCCATGAAGTTTTTAAACTTCGATACCCAATCTTGTGGGAAACATCGATTGCAACAATTGCATGAGTTAGACGAATTTAGACTTCAGGCCTATGAAAGTGCCAGGATAAGTAAGGAAAAGACAAAACTCCTTCACGATGCCAAGATTAAGAAGCGAGCATTTCAAGTTGGGGAACATGTTTTATTATACAATTCCAGGTTACATCTGTTCCCTGGAAAGCTGAGGACACGATGGTCCGGTCCCTTTGAAATTCTCCAAATCATTCTTGGAGGTGTCCTAGAACTACGAGGTTATGGTGACCAGCCGTTCTGAGTGAATGGTCAAAGGTGCAAGCATTACATTGGTCAAGCCAAAGAACAGCCTTTGATTGTTCGATTCCTCGATATCCTCAGGTGTGGTACTTCAGAAGTCGATAAATTTGACGAGTTTTCGCCCGATTTGTTTTCTGAGGATGACGGTAGTGGTCCCTCTGAAGAAGTTCTATCAGGTAGTTGGGACATGGAAGAGTTTGAGAAGGAGCAACGGTTGAAGCGTCGTCAGAAGAAGAAGAAATCAACCATGGGGAGGTTTAAGCGTGTGTGGAAGGCAATCAAGGAATTCGCCCCATGTGTTAGATGTTGTTTCTGCAGCCACACTACTGATCGAAGCTTACACGAAGTAGTGGCTGGTAGAAAAGCTAAATGGCCTGATCCAGGCTGATCTGAAAGAATGTCGAGCTAACGACATTAACCAAAAGCGCCACTAGGAGGCATCCTAGATATCCTTTAGTATATTAGGACTCTCTTTTGTGTTGTTTCTTTTCTTTGATTAGTTTTTATCTTAAGTCTAATTAAGATTTTGTTTGAATTTGTTCAGTTTAGCTGTGTTTTTAGATATGGATTACGGAGTTCTGCCAGAGGAGTTTCCTTTCATTAGTAGGATCCCACTTATCACTCTAGGTGACGGACCCGGAGGGACTATCATCTTGGACGTAGACTTTGATATTAGTACCCGCATAAGGACCATTACTTATGTTCTCATTGTGCCCCGTTCTTCGGGAGGTGGAGATTTTAGCTCAGAGGACCTGCAGGAGACTTTAGGACGACCGTACACCATCCTCAACGATCCGATGCTGACTGACTTGGCGCTAGTGCTGCAAGCTGAGCATTTCCAATGAGTGGATGTTGCTGGCGAGGACTGGGGTTTACAAGACGAGTATGATTTTCCTCCTGCTATTGACATGCTCCGCCGTCTGATCCGGATTGTGGATTGGGCAGAGATTTATGATGACTAGCGTCGCTAGGCTGTTTCGTCGAGCAAACGACGTAAAACAAAAGCGCTCGGTGGGAGGCAACCCACTATTTTCTAGTGTTTTTATATGTTTTCCAATTTTCTTTGTTATTTGAGCTTTGTATGAATTTTTATAATGGAATAAGAGTTTGACATTGATTTGAATAAATTTTTTAAGTTTTTGCTAAAATTCGACCTTGGACGTGCGTCCATGCCTTTGGACGCCCGTCTGATATGTGTTTGCACTGGACGAGCGTCCCCCATTCCTGAACGCCCGTCCGTCCTTGGGAAATTTTGGACGAGCGTCCAAATTTCTTGAACGCCCGTCTACGAAACTCCCTCCAACTCTGTTCAAAATTTGGCAACCTAGACGAGCGTCTGAATATCTGGACGCCCGTCCAATTCATATGATCTCCAGCTGGACGCCCGTCCGGTTACCTGGACGCCCGTCCAAGCCTGCTCATATATATACCCCTGCTTCCCCATTTTATTTCGAATCGGAAATTTCAAAACGCATAACCCGACTCTTCGACCTCCTTTTCCCTAAAATCTTCATTTCTAAACCAAATTGGCGATTCAAGGCTCTACCAACAGCTCTCAATCCCTTCTTTTCGATTTTTCACTCCAAATCCTCCAACAAACGCCCATTAATTCGATTCGGTGATATAGTTGGTGCGGCCTTTTTGAAGAAAAATTCGATTTTTGGGTTCAATTTAGCATTGTTTGGACTTCTAATCCGTTTTATCATCATCCCATCATCGTACTTGGTAAGATTTTATAAGCTTTTCTAAGATTATTTCATGTTTTTTTTGAGTTCGATCTTTGGGTCGACTCTTTTACATGCAATTTGCCTTATTGGTTTTTTCTTCTTGTTTTGTTTATTTTTTTCCTCTGTGGGTGATCTGGGATGTTGATGGATGATGTTGGATGGGCTGCATTGTGGTTTGTTGTGGTTTGGTGTTGGATTGTTTGGGAAATCCCGTTTGGACGATAAACGGGTGGTTTTGTTTAATTTTGGGGTTGGGTTTGTTGTTTGTGTAGCTTTAGTTCACCATGGTTCGTAAAGCAGTAGTCAAGAGGCATGGTAAGGGGGTAGCTAAGGAGCCTACTAAGAAGCAGAAGGGTGTGGACCCCACTTTAGTTAATCCAAACCAGGGCATCCGTATAGGTGAGCGTCAGAATCCTCCTAGAGGTCAATCCAGGATCCCTTTACGAGATGAGTCAGAGTCAGGTTCTGACACTGATGATGAGCCCTTAGTGAGAAAGATGCCTAGGGTGTCGGAGACTCGGGGTGAGAGAGATGCAACTGAACCTAGGGGTGGAACCGAGGAGGCAACTGAGGAAGCTGACCCCGTTAGACAGAATGTGAGACCCCCTGCTCCTATCCCCTTGGCTCGTAGGTTCATAAATCCGAAGGCTTTCGAGGTGTATAATAAGCACTATGTTTCGAGGACAATGTTGATCGAGAGAGCTGTTTTAGAAACTCAAGTTGATCCTTTATTTGTGAAGTTATTGGGGGATAGGAAGTGGGGAGCTTTGATGGTAACTCCGAGGACCCCGGTGAATGCTACATTAGTCCGTGAGTTTTATGCCAATTGCTCGGAAACGGACTTGGAAGCCGGAGTTGTTATGGTTCGGGGAGTAAAGGTGCCATTTACACCTAAGGTTATTAATGCGAAGTATGCCTTGGCACCTTTTGAGGGGTTGGACTACAAGGAGGCGCTTAAGGCCAAGCAGGATGCGGGTCAGGATCCGTTGGAAGAGTTGAGGTTGTTGGTGTGCCCGGAGGTGCCGTGGACACTTAGACCGGGTGGAGATAGGAAAGAGTTGGTGACTACGAGTTGGACGGAAGATTGGAAGGTCCAATGTCGGTTTATCCAGAACAGGTTGTTAACTAAGAACAACCTGACTCATTTTCACATTGGTGACCTTGGGATGTTGTACGCTCTGAATTTCAAGCTGAATGTCGATGTAGGACAAGCCATCTTTGATGAGATCGCCACGAATCAGAAAGTATATACACGGTGTTTGATTTGTCCGCATTTGATCCACAGTCTCTCTCAAGATGCTAGGGTTCCCGAGTACAAGACCGATCACAAGCCGAAAAATCCAAGGTTCTTGCAGCAGGAAAATTTGAAGTCTTCTGGTCAGATTCAGACTGAGGCTGAGGTAGCCCGTGAGCCCGGTTCATCTTCGGCACCGCCTCGAGCATCTTCCCTTCCTACTTTATCTCCCTCAGTCCGGATGAGGTTGAGTATGGCTAATAGCGTACAGAACTGGATGGAGGATATTCGGACTTCTCAGAATAATATCTTGACTATTTTGCGGTGTATCAGTGAGGGCCGAATGCCGATGGACGACAGAGTCTTCGACCCGAGCATTATCGATTACGTTTATTCTGACGAGGTTGAGCAGGCCATTGAGGATGTTCTTCAAGAGTCTGAATCGTCTTCGGGTGAGGAGCAACCTAACTCTCCTGCGGATGGATCACCTCCGGCGGATGATTCTGCAGCACCGGGGCAGACCTGATCCTATTTTTTCTGATTCTAGCTTTTGTTTTTTCTTTCATATGATGGTTGTATTGTCCTGCTACTTTTCATTACTTGGTTCATTGTATTTTTTCGTATAGCTACTGTCTATTTTTCCCGATGAATCATGTAAGCCATAAGGCGTCCGTACTTTCATTTGACGTTAGTATGATTTTGATTTTCATTGTATTGGATGTTTTCTCTTTTAATCTAATCATTTCGTTATCTTTCATTATGGTATACTTTCCCCGTTTTCCCCAAGATTTTTCCGTGTTTGTCAAGTAGTGCAGGTATATTCTTAGCGGTATTGTCGAGCTCGCGTTTACATCGTATGGTTACGAGTTCTGTTTGTCACTACGTAGGCTCCGGCCTGACCAACGATTCGAGTATCTATTGCAATCAGCTAAGTCATTTATCTTTTCTTTAATTCTGCACAACTTGAGGACATGTTGTGGTTTAAGTGTGGGGGAGGGAATGGTTTATGTGTATCTATTCGTTTGCTTAATTCGTTTCGATTCTATGCAAAATGAGCTAAATTTTTCAAAATTTTTTGTTTTTGTTTTGTCCCGAGTAAGCAATGCATATCTTTGTTCGTTATTGTTATAGTCATTGATGCTATATACTGTATGTCCAGTAAGTTAGTTGTTTCACCCGATATATATTTCACGAGCCATAGTGAATGATGAGCTATAATATAAAGCTATACCCCTTTTGATTAGTGATTTTTGGTTATCTTATAAGTCATGTGCTTAGTGCTAATGTGCATATCGTGAGAATTATAATAGTTTGTATTTAGATCCAAAGTATGATATGCTGTGAATATCTGAGGTTTGAATGTGATAAGTAAAGCGTAACTAATGTTGTTGAAAAAGTTGAATTTTAAATGAATAAGTTGTGTGTGTCGGAAGCTGGTCGATGATTTGAGTGAGGTAGGTCATATCACGAATGTCCTATACCACTATGATGACCAAAAGCTCACGACAGTCAGAAGAAGCTGCCTTATGATTTGAGTAAGGTAGGGTATATCTCGAATTTCCTATTCTGCTATGACAGGGCAATAGCTCATTCTGATGTGCGTTTAAAAGTGAAATAGTTAAATCAACTTATATAAGAAGTGGTATGAAATGAATGAAAGACTTAGTTATCGTATACCTTATCCCCAGTATAAACTGACAGATATGTTGTAGGGATTATCCTCTGAGTATGTCAGAAAGGTCCTAAATGTATTCTATCATCTTTTCGGGATATGTCACGTTTTGTAGGGTGCATCTTATAATTATCATTCATTTCTAGTTTGAAGGGGGTATTAGCTAGTTTGCTTGAAATTTTCAAGTTTGGACTTAGTGGAAGTTTGTTATGGCTTTGCACACACACCGGGGTAAACCTCTAAGTTATTGAATATACTTTGTACTTGTTGAAGTGTCTATCTTGTCTCGAGCCTTTATTCTGCTCTGTTTTGCTCGGGACGAGCAAAAGCTAAGCGTGGGGGAGTTGTTAAGGGTGATTTTATATGATTTATAACGTTATAATTTGTAACAATTTCCTCCATATTCGTATAATTTGCATAGAAATTAAGTGTTTAATTGATTTATTGAGCAAATGAGATTTTAAACGGTTTAATCGCAAAATTGGTTAATTTATGTGTTTTATTGATGAGTTTATGTTTATTTGGATGATATTACATTTTGCGATGTTCTTATTATCTTATAGATGCACGAAATTGGTTCAAATGAGGATTAAAAGATGTCAAGGATCGAGTTTATATGAAGGAAAATAGATAAAGGTGAAGTCGGTTGAAGATAAAGATGAGAAAATCAGCTTTTGACCAAGTGAACGCACGTCCTAAGTTCCGTCCAGTGGACGGGCGTCCAAGCCAGTGGACGGGTGTCCAGGATGGAATGTTTGATTCAGAGTTCTCCCAATTTCGATGAACGAGCGTCTAAAATAGAGAAGAACGGGTGTCTGGACATGACTCGGCCCGATTCGAAGTTTGCACTGAAGGTTGGACGGGCGTCCAGCATAGCGGACGGGCGTCCGAACGCCGACTTAGCAGAACCAACTTGAAAATCTATAAATAGCTGCAATTTTCTCCACATATCAACATACATTCGAACCCTAAACCCTAGGGGCGGCTCAGCTGCGTTTTTCCTTAGTTTACAATCAGTTTTTATTCAAATACTTTTTATGCACTTTTATTCAAACAAATTCGAGTTTCAAAGAGGATGTTGAGAGGCTAGACCTCCCTTGAACAAGCATTGTGAAGCCATCCGATCAACAATTCAATTTCGTTTTCTGATTATCTTGTGAGTATTTTATTCAAGTTGTATATTTATTATCGTTTATCATTGTTTATTGCAATTATATCGATAGATTATTGCATGATTGATTGTTTGTTTGATTTGGATGAAAATCATAATTGAACCCCTAGAATCAATATAATAAAGATTAGATTTTTAACCTATAAAATAACGAGAGTTAATTAGGTTGAATTTCTAGATAACTAGATTGAGAAATCTTACACCTTTGTTTTGAAAGTAATAATCTTTAAAATCGAGAGATAGAAGATTAAGAAACGAACTTTTCTAAGAAATTAGGAGTTCATACCTTGGCTAGGTGAATCACAACTTGGTTAAAAATCACGAGATAATTGAGATAGGAATTGAATGTTGTAGGATAGGTGGATCAATTGCTTGTTCGTTCGTAAAATATTGATTAAACCACTTGAATTCGAATTGCTTAGTAAAACTGCAATCTTTACTTCATAATAAACTTAGAATAGATTTAGTTTAGTTAATTGGTTCGCAACCATATTTTCCTGGCTTTAGATCTCGATCTTCTGTCCAGTTATTTTTATTGTTAGTTTCACTCTTCGTATTAGTTCTTCCCTGTTTTAATTTCACATCTTTTTAGTAGTAATCGTGACATAGTTAGGTTAGATAATAAAAACTAGTTTAAGCAACCCCGATTCCCCATAAGATCGACCCGGTATCAAACTCTTTACTACGATCCTTGCACTTGAGGTATATCGGATTTATAAATATTATTACTTGTTTATTTGCATTAGATAAATCCGTGACACTGTCTAGGCGGATTTGCGGTATGAGGTAACACTCAATATCGGCAGCTCTAGTTCTTTATGCGTATGGGCTATTACGGACCAATTAAGGAGGGTAGCTTGTGTATAGATTGTCTACTGCCATTTTTGGAGTAGATAGGGTTAGGAGTTGTACCCGTAGCTGATCAATGAATAAATTCACCAATGGGGAGGACTGTTGCATGTGTGGGGGAAATAACTAATTACTCATAATTGAACTAATACCTTAGAAACTCTTGTTGCTTAGTTGAATTTGCATATTCTTTTTAGTTTGAGGCACCAATACTACTGTCTATATATTTAGTTGGTCATAGACCGTTATTGTGACAACTCAATCTTGATAATTATACGTTCTTACAAGTCTCTATGGGATTCGACCTTGACTCGCCAGTACTCTGCTACGATAGACCTAGTCCTATTGCTAGTAAGTGCTTTGCGCATGATATCAAGATTTTTGGTGCTGTTTCCGGGGACTCGTGTCAAGAATACTTTTTATTTAAGATTGAGTTTTCTGTATATATTTGAGTCTGTTTAATCAAGTCTGTATTATAATCTGTGTATACTAGAGTCGAATAGAGTCAGTTCTGTGAATTCTGGAAGAAAATTACCAACGGTTTACCGAGGGTTACCTCCGATAAACCGAGGGTCCCGATTTTCCAGAATCATTTCTATTTATTCAGTGTCAGGTCAATAGTCAGAGTCTGTATTTTTTAGTCTGCCAGGCGAGTGTAACAGCCGCCGAGGCAAGTGACTAACCTTTTTATTTTCTTTTTGTGTTTTGTAGTACGTTACACGTAGTTCAGCAGCCAAACTCGAGAGATTCATACATGAGATTGAAAAATTTTCTAGACAAAAGAGAAAGGAAACTCGAGAGAGATCTGTTAGGCTGGCGGACGACGTGGTTTCGAACGAAGGGGGTCACAGCGAGAGAGAAGAAGAGATTCCACCATTGGAAGAAACTATGGCACTGAACAGACAGAACGGGCAGAATGGAGCAGGATTTGTGGTACAAGCAGATAGGAGAACTCTATAGTGTTATGTAATGCCAACGATTGAGCAATTCGTGCCAACAATTGTTCAGCCTGAGGATGCAGCTGAGGTATTTCACCCTAAACCAAATGTTATACAAATGGTGACTAACTACACTACCTTTCACGGAGTAATGAACGAAGATCCTAGTGTACACCTCACCAACTTTCTGGAAATAGTCAGCACGGTTAAGCCAGAAGGAGTACCAGGAGACAATATCAAGTTGAAATTGTTTCCATTCACTTTAAAAGACAAAGAAAAGATATGGTTATTGTCTCTAGCACCGGGATCGATCCAAACTTGGACCGATCTACTGCAGAAATTTATGAATAAGTACTGCCCACCTGGGAAGTCACTACAGATGAGACAAGACATTATGAATTTCAAGCAGAAACCCACTGAAACCTTTGAAGAAGCTTGGGAAAGATTCAAAGAAGCACAGAGGAGATGCCCTCATCATGACATCACTTTGCCCTTACGAATGCATAGTTTTTATCATGGATTGCGGACAAGTGAACAAATGAGAGTTGATGCATCAAGCAACGGATGTTTTGCATTTCTATCACCTGAAGAAGCCGAAGAGAAATTGGAACAAATTGCGCTAACAAGTCAATGGGGAACACACCAAGTTGAAACGGCCAAAGTAGCTGAAGGCGTATTTGGAGAAGATACTTCTCAAAAGATCTTATACCAGCTAATGGCAATGGATTAAAAGATAGATGGCATGCAAGATCGCATAGCCAAGGTTGAGAAAGTTCAAGAGATTGAAACGACCAACACTGAGGACGTGAACTATTTCGGGAGGCAAGGAAATCCTTATATGGGCGGATATCGCCCAGGTTCTCACGACCACCCTGGTTTTATACTGAGCGACCCTAATAGGGGTTTTCAACAAAGCGATTAACACGGTGGAGAGAGATCGAGACAAACTGGTGGATTCATGCCTCAATTCAACAAGTCCGGTGGTTGGGAAGCAGCCATGGATAAAATGAGCTCAACTGTGACCGACACGGTCAATCAACTTACGAAATCCATGGACCGAGCTGAATACAAACTTCACCACATATTGTCGGAAGAATGATACAAGACCGACCAATCAAGAAGCCTTAGTGCGTAACTGTCGCACCAAGTGGGGCGATTGCGAACAAGTGTCAGCCCGTCCTCCGGGAGGATTGCCAAGTAATACTGAGAAAACTCCGAAGGACGTGAATGCAATTATGACTAGAAGCGGAAAGGAATTGCCTGGACCAGTTATACCAACTCTCCTGGTAGAATCAAAAAGCAATCAGCAGCAGAACACAGCGGAATCTGGAGAAAAAGACGGGCCGGTAACTCAGGACAATGCTCCGGTATACCGGGAGTCTGAAAATATAGCAGACAAGCAGGCAGAGCAGCAGTAGTCAACAGGTAAGTCTTCACGAACTGTAACTATTAATCCTGCTACTTTACCCTATCCTCCTAAGAAATATAAGCCGAATAATGATGATGCGCGTTATACAAATTTTATAGAGATGTTTAAAAAGTTGCAAGTGAATATACCTTTGGTAGAAGCTCTGGCCGGAATGCCAGAGTATGAAAAATTCTTGAAGGAAGCCATTTCTACCAAGAGGAAGTTGTTGGACCTTGAGACTATATGCCTTAACAAGGAATGCTCGGCTGTTTTGCAACGCAAACTGCCTCCTAAGTGTAAAGATCCTGGGAGTTTCCTCATACCATGCACAATTGGAGGAGTATGCCTGAACAAAGCATTGTGTGATCTTGGAGCCAGTGTCAATCTGATGCCACTCTCCATATTTCATAAATTAGGCATGAAGGAGTTGAATGAAACATCTATAACCCTTCAATTAGCAGACAGGTCTATGAAGCAACCTTGTGGAGTGGTGGAGGATGTTTTAGTGAAAGTTGATAAGTTTGTATTCCCTATAGACTTTGTGGTGCTAGACATGGAAGCTAATCACGATGTTCTATTGATCTTAGGAAGACCTTTCCTAGTTACGAGCAAACCATTGATAGATGTTCATAAAGGGTGAGCTGATTCTGAGAGTGAATGAGGACAAAGTAGTGTTCAATGTGATGAACTCAATGAGATATGCTAAAGATGAAGGAGAAGCATGCTACATGCTGGATGCCAAAGACGAACTTGTTTTAGAATTATATCAGCAAGTGGCACTAGACCATAAAGTAGCTGATAGTTTACTCCTGAAGGATGAAGAAAGTTATGAGGAAACATGGCCTGGGTGTAGTGAAGGTCAAGTGCAAGAAATAGAGCCTATATCCTCTGTGGATTTAGGAGGAATCATTCATAGACCTTCATGGCACAAGTTCTTTGGTTTACAATTGACTGGTAAGTTGTTAAGATCATCGTTAGAAGATCCACCAAGGAACTTAACGTTGAAACCTTTGCCATCTCACCTGAAGTACGTGTACTTACAAGATGATACTCTCCCTCTTATAATTTCTGCGTCATTATCACCTTTAGAGGAGGAGAAACTGTTAAGAGTACTGAGAGAGCACAAGGGAGCGTTTGGATGGACGATTGCAGATATTAGAGGAATAAGCCCATCGGTGTGCATGCATAAGATCTTTGTAGACGCGGAGAAGAAAGCAGTAGAACAACCTCAAAGGAGGTTGACACCACAACTGAAGGATGTTGTTAAGGAAGAGATCATAAAGATGTTGGAAATGGGAATCATTTTTCCAATTGCAGACAGTGAATGGGTAAGCCCAATTCATGTGGTGCCTAAGAATGGAGGATTCACTGTACAACTTAATGAGTTTGATGAGCTAATCCCTGTGAGATTAATTACTGGACATCGAGTTTGCATAGACTTCAGGAAACTGAATGATGCAACTCGTAAAGATCATTTTCCCCTACCATTCATTGATCAGATGTTAGAAAGATTAAGCGGTCATGCGTTTTATTATTTCTTAGATGGATATTCTAGTTATTATCAGATCCATATTGCCTCTGAGGACCGCGAGAAAACAACTTTCACATGTCCCTATGGAACATTTGCGTACAATCGCATGCCTTTTGGGTTATGTAATGCACCAGCAACATTCCAAAGGTGCATAATGTCATTATTTGCAGACATGGTGGAAGATTTTCTAGAGATTTTCATGGATGATTTCTCTGTATTTGGAGATAGCTTCGATAAATGCTTGGACAATTTGAGTAAAGTGTTGAAGAGATGTGAAGAGACCAACCTTGTACTTAACTGGGAAAAATGCCATTTCATGGTTACAGAAGGCATAGTGTTGGGTCAGAGAATTTCAAATAAAGGAATGGAAGTGGATAGAGCAAAGATAGTGGTGATAGAGAAGTTACCCCCTCCAACGAACTTGAAGACGTTGCGAGCCTTTCTTGGCCACACAGGATTTTATAGGAGGTTTATCAAGGACTTCTCTAAAGTTTCTAGACCTTTGAGTGAATTGCTTGCAAAAGATGTACCTTTCATATTTGGAGAAGAGTACAAGAAAGCATTCAACACATTAAAGCAAATGCTTATAACCGCCCCAATTCTGGTAGCCCCAGATTGGAACAAACCTTTTGAGCTTATGTGTGATGCAAGCAACACGGCAGTTGGAGCATCCCTGGGACAAAGGGAGGATAAAATCTTTAAGCCTATTTATTACACCAGTCGTACCCTTAACAGTGCCCAGAGGAATTATGCGACTATGGAGAAGGAACTCTTAGCTGTCATCTTTGCATTTGACAAGTTTCGACCTTATCTGATAGGATCGAGAGTCACTGTATTCACTGATCATACAGATTTGAAATATCTTCTGACCAAGCAAGACTCCAAGCCAAGATTATCAAGATGGATTCTACTCTTACAAGAGTTTGATGTGGAAATTAAAGATAAAAAGGGATCTGAGAACCAGGTGGCTGATAACCTATCGAGATTACCTTTGCTGGTAGAAGAGCAACCGACTAAGATCAAGGAAAGCTTTCCTGATGAACAACTATTTGCCGTCTCAGTGGTAGAATCTCAGACCCAACATCGTACATCAAGAGTGGGCAATGTATACCATTGGTTTGCAGACATTGTCAATTACTTAGCAGGTAAGTACCTGATGGGAGTCAACTTCACTGCACTTTTGTATGTCAATCTGCCCCGGTTATTACTTTATTGGCATGTTTTGGGTAGATTTAGGCCTTTTCAAGAGTAATATCGAGAGTTATATGCACGGGGAGTTGAACTGTCACATCGATAGTAAACTCCGCCTTTTTGACGATATTTGACTCTTTTTCGAGCACTTTTGTCTTGCGGAATTACGCGTGGTGTTTGTTGGTCTATGTTATTGCAGGACTTAGGTGACTCGAGGACCCGGAAGGCAATGTTTTGGACTAAGAGACATGTTCGTGGCACGAGAGTTGAGTGAAAATGGAAGAAAAGCCAAGTTTGGAGTGAAGTTAAGGCAAAGTGGCGTTTGCCATACCCCAAACTAGCATTTGCAGTAAGCCTACCTCAAACTGACGTTTGCCCATCCCAAACGGGCATTTACAGAGTTGACACTTCATTCAGAAAGTTGGGTTTTCAGCTGGACGAGCCATCGGGGTTGGTTGATGAAACAATACATCAATGAGAAGTTAATTCAAAAAATTTAGTAACTTTTTATTTATTAGAATTATAAGAAAAAGAAAGCAGTAAAACTTGTCTTTATTCAAGAATAAAATCTTTTTTTTGAGGTCTGGAATCCATACATTGATTCTTTTTTTGTTTTTGAGATTTTTTTGAACCGTATGCATCAAAAGGTGCGTCCCAATGACCCCCAAACTGGCGTTTGGATGGGTTCAGCCCGAATCAGAAAGCCCATTCAAGGAAGACGGGCGTCCATGATACACAGACGGGCGTTTGCCCTCAAGACATGATTTAGTAGACGGGCATTCAAAGAAAGGCAAACGCTGGTTCGCTGAAGACGAAACCCTAATATCATCATATTTTCTAGGCAAACGAGCAATCACCAGGAGGGCAAACGCTCGTTTGGCGCCGGCAGCAGTTTTCACCATGCCTGTCCATTAATCTTTATTTTGACCCATCTTGGAGGCGTTTTCTGGTCAACTCGTCTTCATGAAAGTTGTAGACAATTGAACGAGATTTCCAACGCATCTTTAATCGTTCAAATCGGATCTCTACACAGCAAGTTATCACCAGTTTTCCGAAGACGGGTTAAATGGGCCAAGCTGGTCGGCCCAACTAGGTCAAAGTCACGATTTTTTGCCTATTTAAGAGCGTCTAAACCTACAGAACATATATTCTGACTTTTATTGGCCTAGACTGAGTTCGAGGTCGGCTTAGGTGCTCAACCCAGCCGCTTCGGCGGTTGTTATGACTGGTTGACATCTAAATAGTCGGATTAGAGCTCTGGACTAGGCTCCATATTTCAATTTCTTAGTTTATATTTTTATATATACATAGTAGAATACGATATTCGATCGATAGCTTGGTAGATTTCGTGCCTAGGATCATTCTATGAATTAAATGTTGATATCTTTTGCTGATTTTGGATTCAAAAGTTTTGATCTGCAATATTTTGATCTTCATTATTGTGAGTTTAATTTCTTGATTTCGATTTGTTTTCTCTCAATATGGTTTTGATTGCGTAGATCATTAGTTTGATGAATTTTACTCTAGATAAAAGTCTTGATTCAGATCCTTGTTTATGCCGTGTAATAATAAAAGCTTCGATCTTTTGTCTTGTTCATATACTCTTTGCCCTCTGATTTTAACACAAAATTTTATATTCGACTCAATCTCCTCGTGGGATCGACCTCGGACTCTGAACGCACTACCTACGATCGACCCGGTTCACTTCCGGTTAGAAAGTGAGTTTTGCCTAAGGTTTCGAGTTTTATAAATTGTATTTGATCGAGCCGGATTGCGAAATCTCTACTTATCAAATTGGTGCCGTTGCCGGGGAGATTGTTTAAAAGTCGATATCAAAAATTGTGTTAGGTCAAGAGACAAAAAAATGAAAACATTTTGATATGATTTTCTTAGACTAGGTTTGAATGCAATGTTAGTACTCAACCCAATCCCTTTATGGGGTTGTTATATTTGTAGGTTGTCCTAGAACTTGGGCCTAGGTTTTTATCATTTTGTTTTATTTAGATTCCGAAAGGAGCCATGGGATGCTGAAGTGATATTTTCCTAAACTCAGATTGAATACGACTTTGGTACTTAGCCTCTTCGGAGGGTGATATCTTGTAAGTCCGGCTAGAACTGAGGCTTAGGGCCTTCGGCTACCATGACTTTTTGAGGGGTTTAAAATATCGTGTGTGTGAGGGGTAAAAAAAATGAAACTCAAAAAATAATAATAATAAAAAAATACCAGGCTGCCGATTAAAAAAATAAAAAAGAAAGAAAAATAAAAAGAGAACTTTTTGGAATAAAGCAAGCTTAGGTGTGTCTAAGAGGAATTCGCGATGAATATAGTGAGGAGTATTTGATTGTGATACATGCTTTCACTACTCGACATGGATGTTTTAATGTGACCCTCTGTGGCCTTTATATGATATGCGTAGATGTTCTGTTCTTTTACCTTTATGGTTATTTTTCCATCTATTGCGATCCATGTTGAGTGATTGTTTGTGTTTCGAGTCTACTGATGTGGAATGGCTTCTTTATTTTCTATCCCCAGTGTATCTGTTGCATACTTTTGGCACGTGGAGCATGTCCCGTGCATGTGTTTGCGTTGTATTCTGTCTATTTGACTTTAGGTACACGGGATGCGCTTATAAGAAGATGTCACGAGATTCGTTCACGCCTTTCTGCCGGGTCTAAAGCTAAGTCTTCTTTCTCTTTCATTCACACACTGAGGACAGTGTTTCATTCAAAGTGTGGAGTGGTAGACTTAGCTTGGTTTGAGTTGTATGTTTAAATGTGCCAGTTCAGTAATATACTTAGTCTGTGTCCGTCTTCGAGTCAGATTTTAAAATTTTCCAAGGTTTTAACGTCCGTTTGCATGTTTAAACTTCACATTCTCTTGGTAAACGACTTAGCGAAGTAGTAAATACTTATAGAAAGATGCTTGGTTTATCTTATAAACGGAAGTTCTTTTGCACGTTTAGCTTCAATTTCATGGGCCTTAGGATCTAGTGAACGATTACGGTAGAATTGAGCACACTCTGACTGCCTAGATCCTATTTTGTAACTTCGAGGCAAAATAGAAGGATTGACCTTGGTTAAACATGGGATGACAGTCCTGGCGCTTCTTTGATCCGACCAGAGCCATAAGCGAAAATCCCAACATTATACCCTCGTAACCCCTCTAAGCCTTGATAGGACGGTCTGACCACCATCCGAAATGAGCCGTTTTGTTTACTTAGCCTGCATTATCCCTAACCCTGAGCTTTATTATTGGTCACGTTCCTTTTGATCACCCTACGAGTGGACTTAATTGTTACTTTAGACACACTTTCTGAATCAAGTGTGGGGTGGGAGATGGTGCGTGTTTCGAGAGGTGTTGGTTAGTACGAGCTAATATGATGAAGGGGGGGAGCTCGAGGAATCTATTGTGAGGCTTGTTGGTTCGAGAAAAAAATATAAAGTTGAAAGAATGAAAAAGAAAGAAAATGAAAGAGAAAAAAAAAAGAAAGTTTGAATAAAGTTGAGAAAAAAGTCAAGGGAGGATGTTTTGAGTAAATGAAAGTATAATGTTAAAGCTGGGGTTGTTTATCAATGAGTATAGAAAGATTGAAGGTGTTTGGTGTGGTTTAGTATATTTTCAAATAGAAAGTAAATGAGATGATTAGGTTCACTCGTAATTTCTTTTCTCCAGTCCCAAATTTTCCTTTCGATTAACCCCGTCATGAGCTTAACATTATAACCGTGCAAGTCCTGCCAGACCTTAGTTAGCCTTGATTTGACCTCGATTAGTGGAGATGTTTATGAAGTATAAGCCTATGGTGTAACAACAATAGTCATGCATCTATAATCTGAACCGGTTAACTGTGATGAATGAATGAGAAGCTATGCACACACTCACATTCCGTTTTTGTAATAAGGTAGGATTAGACTCAATTGCATTTGCCTGGTTGTTTTCACTTGCCCTTTGCATATGATGATCCCGTGTATGACTACAATGTTGACTCTATGTTACATTTTAGAGTCGCTTTGTTTGCTCGAGGGCGAGCAAAAGCTAAGTGAGGGGTAGTCCAAAATTCTTGATAGCAAAATACGTAACCGCTAGCTTTAACCGACAGAGTATCGGGTTAGGACAGTATAGTGGTTACAAGGTCGAATCCACAGTGAGTAATAGTGAAGTACCAAAGTCGACGTAGAACTTGGTTCAGGTCAATAGATAGTGGAAAGATTAACAACTAATGTAGAAATAACGATTACACTACTAGTTTTACTTATATGATTAAAAAGCATAGCCGAACTATGATCCAGCGGGTTACTTTTACCCCACAGGAAAGACTTGACAAGGAGCGTGTCTTAACCGACCTACCTATCCAATTTAGTTTAAATGACATCCACGGGTGCCAACTCCTAATTCTGGTGTTAAGGTCTGAACAACTCTCGCTTAACACCCTACGCCAGGCTAATTAACCCTCCCTTTAGAAAGCCAACTAACCTAACATGGTTTACCAAAATCTCGAGCCGCTCGGAAAACCGATGAAAACCTCACATAGGGCACAGTCCTAACAACTAGCTAGGTTGTCAATCTAACAACTAGGCTGTGTCTACGCAATGATCCTAAAACCCATTATCCCACATCTCACCGCAAAATACATCTATAAGTTCGATGTGTGTGTGACAGTGAACTAGGTTGTCAATCTAATTCGAAGCTATAATCTTTATAAGAACAAGTTTTAGAACGTGGATTAATCATACAAACATTTAATTAAGCGCTACACTACTCCCGTCTAATCCCCCTTAGGGCGTTTCACCCGCTTTTACATAATTCGGCTACACAACTATTTAGCTACTCATGATGGAATTGAAAAACGAAATAATAATGAAAGCAATAATCAAAGACATAATCAAATAATTGAAAGACAAAGAAATAATTACCATAAAAAGATGGAACCTTGAATTGTATGAAAATCTCCTTCAAAAGATGAAATCTTGGATCACGAATCGAAAATCTAAGCTATGAAAGTTGTATAGAGTTGCTAGGAATTAAATCTATGAACTAAGGATTGAAACAACGTTTAAACTAATGGAAATCGCCCTAAAGTCGCCCCTAAGAAACCATAAAACGTCTAAGTACTGAATAGATATCATATGGGATCGAAAAAGAGGGTTTTTATAGGTTTTTGCCCTATCCCAACCGCGAACGGGCGTTTGTGGCAAGGCAAACGCTCGTTTGCCTGAAAGGCCAACTCGCTGTATGAAAATTTGCTCCGTAAACGCTCGTTTGGATTGGCCAAACACTAGTTTGACTTAAGCTTCAGTATTTTCATCATAACTTCACTTGTAGGTCTCCAAATGAGATGATTCAAAATGCGTTGGAAAGATCGTTAAATTCTATACAACGTTCATCAAGACAACTATTCCTGAAAGTGTTTCCAAGTGTGACCAAAATGCCCCTGAAGTGACTGGTTCAGATTTCTTCAATGATTCTTCACTCTTTTCTCCTCCTTGGCCCCAAATCTCGTTCTTTCTCGAAACTCTCTTCCTTATTCTCAACCTTATACATCAACCTAAGCCTAAAACAAAGACACGAACACCAAGGCATAATATACATTGACAGAAACGTAACGAAATCCACATAAAACACGAGTTTTTAGGACGAAAACGTCATCAGTCTCGAAACATGCATATAAGTGAATATCGTTCATATACTACTCATAACAGCCCAAAATAACCATGAATAACTCATAAAAGGAGGTAATCTCATATAACAAATACACTACAATTTGACTCCCATCAGTACCTACCACCAGAATTCAATAACGCAGATAAGAAGAAGTTCTTCACATATCTGAAGTATTATCATTGGGATGATCCCTACCTATACAAATTGTGCCCTGATGCCATTCTTAGGAGATGCATCCATGATGATGAGATTCCATGTATTTTGCACATGTGTCATGCGAGAGAAGCTGGAGGTCATTACGGGCCAGACAAGACAGCAGCGAAGGTACTGCAGTGTGGATTCTATTGGCCAACAATTCATAAATCTGATTACGAGTTTACAAGATCCTGTCATTCCTGCCAAATGACTGGAAATATTTCTAAGTGGAATGAGATGCCACTGCAGAGTATCTTAGAAGTGGAAGTATTTGATGTTTGGGGAATTGATTTTGTGGGACCATTCACATTATCAGAATCAAACCGTTACATCCTGGTAGCAGTTGATTACGTTTCCAAATGGGTGGAAGCAGTGGCTTCACCTACTAATGATGCCAGGGTTGTCCTCAGATTTCTTAAGAAAAACATTTTGACGAGGTTTGGTGTGCCCAGAGCCTTAATTAGTGACGGAGGGAGTCATTTCTGTAATAGGTTGTTTGAGAAGTTTATGATAAGATATGGGGTTAGACATAAGATTGTAGCAGCATATCACCCCCAGACGAGTGGACAAGTAGAAGTCACGAACAGAGAGATTAAGAGGATCTTAGAGAAGACCGTGAATCCCAAAAGGAAAGATTGGTCTTTGAAATTAGATGATGCTGATCAGGGTCAAGTTAAACTATTAACTCGATGCCTACTAACTCACTAGCAAGAGAACTAGGTTCAATTGTAGTATAGCCAGATAGAGTCGAGGTCGATCCCACAGAGACTCGGCACAAACAAAACACAACTTTATCCTATTAGAACTAAATTGAAAGGGCGGTCTACGTCCAACTAAATGCAAGTAAATAAAATAGTGACAACCACAAGACACAAAAGACCACAAAGACAAATTAAAGACTACTAAAACACGGATAATACGGTTGATATTATCTAAACAAATAGTATTGATTACGCTAGTAGATTATAACTCCCCCATGTGAACTAGGATGATAACGAGATAAAACAAACGTTAAAGATTAATTATTATGACTACGGGAGTCATCCCCTAAGGTAGATTTAGCTCCGGTTAGGCCATCTAAATCATCGTGCCTCCATTACGTGACTTCGCTTTTTAATGCCTCCATCTCATATAACTTCTGACACAATTATTTCACTAGGGATGCCGGTATAAACCGTAACCTCATCTAAGCAACATTCCTATGGTGAGGCGTACTTCTTAGATGCCGATTCAATCTATATCCTAAGTAACAATCACTTTTTGAGTTTCATGTTAAATTATGATGACGAATAATTAAGTTGATCGGGTTTAATTACTCGTTTAAATTCCAAATCGAGAGAATCGACGTAGTCGAAGCCGATCATAATATTGCCCTACACATCACCACACTCGGTCGACCGAACGACGGCACTCGGGCGACCGAGTGACATGTCTAGGTCGACCGAACACAGTTCTGTGCCGGAACAAATCATGATTACTTCTTAACGTTTCTAACCTAAGCACATGGGTTCGTAAATAAATCTACATCACGCAATCAATACAAATGAAACTACTTCATAATAAAATATATCAGATCTACAAATAAAGATTGCATAATTGAATAGTCATACCCTCGAAGACGAGAGTGACTCCCACTCTTTAATGCGCTCCCTAATCGGAGAATCCGACGAATCCACAATGAACGACCATAAAGAAAATAAAACTAAATCTTCAAAATCTAAAATTGTATGAATTATTTTGTGTTGTAGTGGTGTGTGTTCTCAACATCGTGGCCGCTTGTTTATATAGGAGTTGTAGCCGACATAGGGAGAATCCGGAAGATTGACGTGCATTTATCAAATTAGGCTCGGGTGACCGAACTACACGCTCGGTCGACCGAATGGCATGGCTCGGTCGACCGAGCCTCCTTCTTCACGCGTTTTCACTTCGGTTCGTCGACTTGTTTCCTACTCCACGCTTTTTGAATTGATCGATTGATCCTTTCTTCAATGCTCCGATTTTCTTCTCTTTTATCTTGAGATCTCCCTGATTATCTTCCCGATTTATCATGATTTGCAAAATCAGTATTTATCACACAATTTAATTGCTCTTTTATAATAAAAACAGCTAAATACCAATTATCATATTAATAATCACTTATTATTAAATAATAAATATAAACACGTGATTTAAATATGAAATATATAATTAACTCCGATTTAAGGTTAGAATTGATGACATAAATAGGTATATTTTAACCGTCATCAAAATGCCCCCACTTAAACTTTGCTTCGTCCCGAACAAAGCATTAACAAGTTATTCCCCAAGACAACATTTTCCGTGGTCATCTCATACTTACACAAGAAACCCGAGTCAACTCATACCAGTCATGCTCATAAGATAAGCATTATTCACTACTCGCTATGAATCGAAGTGATTGTGTGCATGTGCGTTGGTTTTATATAAATGTAGCCAGATTTAGAGTTTATGCAGACTTCATATCTAAATCCACCAACATCAGCATTCATACCTCTTATGCCTCGCAATGGTTAAAGCACTAGAACAATAAGCAAGAGCGTACCTATAGGGTTTTTGGACTTGGAGACTGAGTACTACTCGAAGCCTCTGAAAATTCGAAAAATTTGTTTCAAATTTTTGCATATTTTTCGAATGCTACTAACCTCAAGGAAGAAAACTTTATAAGAGCATCCCCCTATCTTAGATTAAGCATAGCATCGAATATTACCACAAGCGCGGGGCTACTTTGGTAATGTTACTACAAGCCCCAGTGTTTTAATACATTCAAAACACAGTACGTCCCAAGCTTATTACTCCGCTTTTGTTGGCTAGAAGATCGAATACATCGGTCGACAAATGTCGACACCGGGTCCTCATAATCAATTATCTAAGCAATATACACATACTTCTTTCAATTATGATAACTCATGCGGTACTAAGCGATTCACATGTTGAGTAATTGAACAATACCTAACTACTTGCAATTGTTGGCATGAATATCCTTAAGTCTACTAACAATTTATCGCAAAAGTATAACATGACCACGTACTCACGCGACCTTGGTTCATTTCCTATCAATTCTAAGTATAAGAACTTCACAAGTTTAAGGGTACGAGTTAAACAACTTGGCATTTATCCATAAAAATTTTAAATTTGGCTCAAAATTGTCTCAGTATTCCGTTTTCCTTGACTTCAACATATAGCACAATATATATAGCTAAGTCCCCTGCCCCCCACTTAAACATGGTATTGTCCTCAATGACAAAAATAAATGAGAGGTCAAGAAGAAAGACTTAGCTCGGAAACGGCTCCCAAGTAAAGGAACAATATCGGAGTAATCATCGGCACAGCGTGGAGAGATAGACACATCCTGCATAAACAAACAAGCTCCACGAAATCGTCAAATACCATGTCTATGGAAGTTATAAAATAATGTGGCGGTAATTAGATATAAATATCTAAAAACAATTTAAGCCACTTTACTTTATACGCCATGGACAAGACCAAAAGGGTATTAAACCTAAATAAAATCTTACATGACGGCTATCAAGGAAAAAACCTCGTTTATTCCGAACTTAGACTCGGAACATGGCGAGATGAAAAAAACCGTGATAGGCGCATGCTACTTTATTAAAACCAAAAAGATAGTGATAAGTAGTAGTTCTAAGTTTATAGTCGCTAGCTCGACTCAGCTCAAGATGGTTTATTCGTAGACAGGGTCATCGAGGTACAAAACCTCCTCCTCAGCAGCAGGCGGAAGCCCGTGATAATGCTTTATACGATGTCCATTGACCACAAATCTAGACTCGTCTTTGAAATTGAATAGCTCCACCGCTCCAGAAGGAAAGACTTGTTGTACTTGAAATGGGCCACACCATCTTGATTTCAACTTACCCGGGAAGAGTCTTAAGCGCGAATTGTATAAGAGAACCGGATCACCCTCTTGAAAGGTCCTATCCGAATCTTTTTGTCATGGAACTTCTTCGTGCGCTCCTTGAAAATCTTGGCATTCTCGTATGCCTCTAAACGAAACTCTTCCGGGCGAGTTAATTCTAACATCCTCTTTTCACCGGCCAACGTCTCATCAAAATTTAGCATCCTTGTTGCCCACATGGCCCGGTGTTCCGGTTCCACGGGTAGATGACATGCCTTTCCAAAAACAATCCTATATGGTGACATTCCAATCGAAGTTTTATATGCATCCTATAAGCCCATAAAGCGTCGTCTAAACGTAACGACCAATCCTTCCTAGTTGTATTGACGAGTTTTCTCCGGGATACGCTTTATCTCTCGATTGGTAACTTCTACTGTCCACTCGTCGGGGGTGATATGCGGTTGCTAGCTTATGTCGAACCCCATATTTAATCATCAACCTTTCAAAAGGTTTATTACAAAAATGACTACCATTGTCGCTTATAATCGCCCTCGGCGTCCCAAACCTTGTAAAAATGTTCTTCTTCAAGAATCTAACCACAACCCTAGCATCGTTAGTAGGTGAAGCAATGGCCTCAACCCATTTGGATACATAATCAACAGCAACTAAGATGTATCGGTTAGATAATGATGAAGTGAAGGGTCCAACGAAATCTATTCCCCAAACGTCAAAAAGCTCCACTTCTAAGATGCTCTTGAGTGGCATCTCATTCCTCCTTGAAATATTACCGTCATTTGACAAGCATGACATGCCTTTGCATATTGGTGTGCATCCTTAAACAATGTCGGCCAATAAAAACCGCATTGGAGGACCTTGGCCGCAGATTTTATCTCCCCCGTAGTGTCCTCCAACTTCATAAGAATGACAATGCTTCGGGATATCATTATACTCTTCCTCCGGCACACATCTTCGAAAAACATTATCAGATCCTAGCTTAAACAAATAAGGCTCATCCCAATAATAGTGTCTAATATCTTTGAAGAATTTCTTCCTCTCTTGGACAGTGAGATTTGGTGGTAGATACTTCGCGGATAGATAATTAACAAATAAACTAAACCATGGTTGTATCTTCTCCTTCACAACCTCTATTCGCGAAGAAAGCGCAAAGACAATCACCTTGTCCCCCGATGGTGGTGATGGAGAAAAGTTGTTCATCGGGAAAAGATTCTCCTATCTCGGGTAATTCCTCACCATCCTCTAATTGTAAACGCGATAGATGATCGGCCACCACGTTCTCACTTCCTTTCTTATCTCGGATTTCTACGTCAAATTCTTGCAACGGTAGAATCCATCTCAACGATCTCGGCTTTGAATCTTGCTTTGCTAGGAGATACTTAAGAGCTGCGTGGTCGTCCACACGGTGACTTTAGATCCCACTAAGTAAGATCTAAACTTGTCAAAAGCAAATATAACGGCCAAAAGCTCCTTCTCCGTTGTTGCGTAATTTCTTTGGGCAGCATTCAAAGTCCGGCTCGCATAATAGATAGGTCTGGAAGATCTTATCTTTTCTTTGACCCAAAGCGGCGCCAACAGCAGCATCACTTGCATCACACATCAGTTCGAATGGCAGATCCCAATCCGGTGCGACCAGAACGGGTGCAGTAATCAGTCTACTTTTTATTTCGTTGAAAGCTTTTATGCACTCATTAGAAAACACGAATGGTACGTCCTTGGCCAATAATTCGGTAAGAGGTCTAGAGATGAAGGAAAAGTCCTTGATAAACCTACGATAAAATCCGGCGTGGCCTAAAAAACCTCGCAAAGTTTTAAGATTAGTAGGTGGAGGTAATTTCTCGATCACCTCAACTTTGGCTCTATCCACCTCTATACCGTTCCTTGATATGCGGTGACCTAGTACTATACCTTCTGTAACCATCAGATGACACTTCTCCCAGTTAAGCACAAGATTAGTCTCTTCACATCTCTTCAACACTCGTGCTAGATGTGTGAGACATGAATCGAAATCGTCTCCAAATACGGAGAAATCATCCATAAAGATTTCCAAGAAATCTTCCACCATGTCCGCAAACAGTGACATCATACACCGTTGAAATGTCGCGGGGGCGTTGCACAATCCAAATGGCATTCGATTATAAGCAAATGTCCCATATGGGCATGTAAATGTCGTTTTCTCACGATCTTCGGGCGCGATATGGATTTGATAGTATCCCGAATACCCGTCAAGAAAACAATAGAAAGCATGCCCGCTCAGTCTCTCGAGCATTTGATCGATGAAGGGAAGAGGAAAATGGTCCTTACGAGTGGCATCGTTTAGTTTCCTAAAGTCTATGCATACTCGATGACCAGTGATTAGCCTTACCGGAATTAACTCATTCAACTCGTTGGCTTGCACCGTCAATCCTCCCTTTTGGGAACTACGTGGATAGGGCTTACCCATTCGCTATCAGCAATTGGAAATATAATTCCCATTTCTAGCATTTTTATAACCTCATCCCTAACCACTTCCTTTAATTGCGGGGTTAAACGCCTCTGAGGTTGTGCAACCGCTTTCTTTTCAGGATCCACGGAGATCTTGTGCATACATACGCTAGGACTGATGCCCTTAACGTCAGCTATGGTCCATCCAAATGCTCCGCGGTACTCTCTCAGAACTCTCATTAGTTTCTCCTCTTGTAAGTCCGTCAAGGAAGAAGATATGATTAGCGGCAAAGTCTCATCTTGAAGAAATACATACTTCAAATTTGCAGGAAGAGGTTTTAAAGTCAAATTTGTGGGAGGTTCTTCCAAAGAGGTCTTCAACTTTTGACCAGTGAGTTTAAGTTCGAAGTACTTATGCCACGTTGGTTGTTAAGGGTGATTTTATACGTTTTATAAGGATATATTTTATATCAATATTCCCCATATATGGATGTTTTTCATAGAAATCGAGCCTTATATTGAGATATTGAGTAAATGGTGTTTCTAATAGGTTAATTGCAAAACGTAACGATTTATGTGCTTAAATTGTGATTTTATGTTATTTTGGGATTGTGTTACGCTTTGGTATATTTTCCTATGTTATAGATACATATTTTGGCATGCAAGAGGATTAAATGATGAGGTTTTGCATGGAAGAGAAGTGAAATGGAAGGAAGATGGAGATAAAGCTTGGAATGAAGCTTTCAAGCAGCCGAACTTCCGACGCAGTTCTTGATATGATATAAAGTGATTTGACTCTCGACCTCAAGAGAAGATTTGTAGGGCTTGAAGAGAGGATTCTACAGGATTTTGAATCACTTCATTCCGACTTACGAGGCCCGAGATATGAGCGTTACAAGTTTGGATGCTGTTGCTGAAACTACTGGAAAATGTCGTAATATACTCGTAATACGACGGGCTAGTCAAAAAGGCGTTTTCTGAAGAAGAGTCCTTAATGAAAGTTGTAGAGTTTTCCGAGAGCTTAATTATGACATTCGGATCATAATTTTTGGAGGTCTACAACTCAAGATATGAATTTTAGAAGTTTGAGTTCAGCCTCCGTCCAAGGATATCATGCACCGCCATACTCCAGCCGACATTAGTAATTGCTTCAGCCGCATGCAAAAACCCTAATTAAAAAAGAATTCATCCCAGCCGACATACATATCTATATATAGCAGCAGCTTGTAAAGCCAATCCATCCGATAATTATAATAATTCACACAATCATTATTCTGGCGGCAACTTCACAAAACAGCAGCCCTTCTTGAGGAGTTCAAGGCCGGTCACCCGAGCCTTGTGCTCGGGTGATCTGGGTTAGATTAGATGTAGTTTTTTTTTTCGTTTTCGATTCATGAGTTCATCCATGTACCAAACCTTGTGAGTTTAATCTCTTTTTAATTTATTCAATCTCTAGTTTATTTTCATGATCTTTAATTTATTTTGTATCTTTTTATGATTATGATGCTATGTGTGAATTGAATCGGGAGATCGTTTACGATTGATAGTTACAACATACGGAAGTTGAGTAACGTTAGATCACCATAGAAAGATAGGATCTTTAGCCGTTGATGATGACAAGTTAATAGGTTAATCATCTAGGTTGTTAGATTCGATTATACGAGAGTAACTTGAATCTACACCGAGTTTTGTATTGAAAATCAGTCTCAACATTCGGAAGATGAGAGATTGATAAATTGGATTTACTAAGGAATTAGGAATCCATAGCTTGAGATTAAATTCACTAAGGAATTAGGGATTTGTGTCTCGTGTAAAGGTGAAACCACAATTTGAATTAAAATCATGAGATGAACTAGGATTGAAATCACTTGGTTTGTGCACTGTTTGAACCCATGTATCTTTAGTTTAGGTTTTTATTATTTGTTATAGATTAGATTTATTTTAGTTGTTTTATTTGTTCTATGAGTTTATTTTATTTGTTATTTCGTTTATTTGTTTTCTTGAATAACAATTGAGAGAGTTAGTGAAATTAGATTCAACATCCCAATTCCCTGTGGATCGACCCTGTACTTACCCTACTATGCTATCAACTACCCGATATTTGGTCGGTTAGGAGTTAGTTTGCATGTTAAGTATAGATTTATAAATTTTCTTTTGTTTTTATGATGCAAAATCCTCCCAACAAAAGTGGCGCCGTTGCCGGGGAATCGGTGTTTTGTTGAATCTAATTGAATTAATTTTTCTATTTCGTTACGTGTTTTTTGTTTTTGTTTTTCAATAAAAGTAGCGTTGAATAAATTGAGGTTTTTTTTATTTTGCCGTGTTTCGATAACCGTTGGGTTAAGAATGTGCAAAAGTTTTTTTTTACTCGATTTATGACACGTGAATTATATGTTTGTTTGTATCTAGTCTAACCCTCTGTGCTTTAATTTGATGTGGCTGCTCTGTGATATTTGATGTATGATCTTTTAGGAAAATTAGGGTTTGTTGTGTTTCCTGCGTTTTCTATGCAAATTCGACTGTTGGACGAGCGTTCAAGGTAAGTGAACGCCCGTCCAGTCCCTAACATGCAGGTAAACGAGCGTCTGGTTTGTTGGACGCTCGTCCGTTCCAAAACGTATCAGCTTTGTTCTGTTTTCAAGAACCAGACGGACGTCCATATATCTAAACGCCCGTCCGGCCTGCATAAGTTTTGAACGCCCGTCTGCTTTGTTGAACGCACGTCCAGGTCCCAGAATTCCTCTTAACTTGATTTTTAATGCTTTATTTGATATGGATACTTTAATTTGAGCTTCTGTGGCTATTTCATTTTACGTAGATGTTCTGAACTTGTATATTCATACCTTTCCATCTATGAATCCATGTTAGATAATTGATCAATTCCTTATACATGATTCATCTAGGCATGTTATAGTTACTGTCGGTTCTCGTATGCTATAACTGGTCTTATTGTTAATTAGTAGCTAATGTCGGTTTCAGTATGCTACATACCGCTGTGATGAATCTTGTTAGCTTTTAAGACTTACGTGCTTCCTTTGTTTTTATAGTTCATATGGGTAGCTACTGTCGGTTTCCGTAATGCTATCATCTTGGGCTTATGAGTTATATCTAATTAGTATAGCTAACTGTTGGTTTCCATAATGCTATCACTTTTGATGAGTCTTAAAGCGCGTCTACACCGCATATAAGGAACAAGACTGTCGTTTATCGTAACCTGTCATTATCTGGTAGACGTTTATTATATACATGTCGTGTTGCAAATGAGTGGGCTAGTTTTCTTTCTTTTATTTTCTTTTATTTTTGCATATCACTTAGATGCATATCATCTAGTTGCATTGTTTTTCTATTTTTCCTTTATTTTTCTTGAGTGTAGTTAACTGTCGGTTTCCGTAATACTACCTCGTCGTTTTTATTTTGTTTCTGCACGGGCCGTAGTCACTGTAGGGTTTCAGACCGACCTGATCACACTAAGCCTGTCAGAAAGTTTTTTTTTAGGTTTTTCATTTCATATATAGATTGCATTTTCATGTAGTTGCACCTAGCCTACGAGTTTGTGATATTTTCATGTATATGTGTCCATCTTTATGTGAGCGTAATTTGAATATCTCTATATCTCCTTTTCCATGTGCTTTATATATGTAATCTTTTCTTTTTCCCCGAAGACTCTTTTTGCACTGATCAAGTCTACAGGATACTTTCTATAGCTATTGTGCACTTTAAAGATGTATTCGGTTGTCCTGTGATGCTCCACAGTCTACTGAGCTATGCAAGCAATCCTGGTTCTTGTTGGTTCCTCCAGAATTGCCAGCATCCAATCAGCTAAGTTCTTAAATTTATTATTTCTGTACAACTTGAGGACAAGTTGCAATCTAAGTGTGGGGGAAGGGATAGATGATTTATGTGTCTACTTTCGTTTGCTCATATTTTTAGTATTTCTATGAAAAGTGCTTAATTTTCAAATTTTTTTGTTATATCCCGAGTAGACAAAGGCATATCTTTGCTTGAGTTTATATCATTTTTGCTATATTTTGTATATTTAGTAATTTTAGTTGTTTCACCCAACACTATTTCACATGCCATAGTAAATGATGAGCTAAATGTTGAAAGCCTACCCCATTTTAGTTGGAGATTTTTTTGATGATTATAGCATGTTTCTTTGCTTATGTACAATTCTTGAAAAGTTTAGTAGTTTGTATTCTAGGATTAAAGTATGACATACTGTGAATATCTGTAAGTTTGAATGTGATAAGTGAAACGTGATTAAGTCTTTGCAATAGTAATAAATTGTTTACTTGAGGTGTTATGCTCAGTGGTCTGTGCTACTAGAAAATAATCTTTTCCACTGCCAGCCAGAAATCTCTAAGTAAACATAATTGTAATTGTGTGTGTCGGAAGCTGGTTTATGATTTGGGTGAGGTAGGGTGTACCACGTATGTCCTATACCACTATGATGACCAAAAGCTCACGACAGTCAGTTTATAGCTGCCTTATGATTGGAGTAAGGTAGGGGATTATCTCGAAATGTCCTATTCTGCTATGAGGGCAAAAGCTTATTCTAATGTGTGTTAGAAAAGTGTGAAAAAAGTGAAAATATTGAAATATATTATTATGAATAAGTAAGGACTTAGTTATCGTTAATCTTATACCCAAGTATAAACCGAAGGATATGTTGTAGGGATTATCCTCTCGAGTCCGTCGAAATGTTTTAGATATTCTCTACTATTTCTTTTTGGGATATGTATATTTTGTAAAGTGCTCGTTATAATTTTTGATATTTCTAACTTAGATGGGAAACCGGGCTAGTTTTGGTTTGAATAACTTTCAAATTGTGGAACTTAGTGGAAGTTTATTATGGCTATGCACACACTACACGGGTGAACTTCTAAGTTATTAAATATACTTTCTATTTGTATGAATGTTTATTTTTCTCGAGTGATGATTATGTTTTGTCTTGCTCGGGACGAGCAAGGTTTAAGTGTGGGGGAGTTGTTAAGGGTGATTTTATACGTTTTATAAGGATATATTTTATATCAATATTCCCCATATATGGATGTTTTTCATAGAAATCGAGCCTTATATTGAGATATTGAGTAAATGGTGTTTCTAATAGGTTAATTGCAAAACGTAACGATTTATGTGCTTAAATTGTGATTTTATGTTATTTTGGGATTGTGTTACGCTTTGGTATATTTTCCTATGTTATAGATACATATTTTGGCATGCAAGAGGATTAAATGATGAGGTTTTGCATGGAAGAGAAGTGAAATGGAAGGAAGATGGAGATAAAGCTTGGAATGAAGCTTTCAAGCAGCCGAACTTCCGACGCAGTTCTTGATATGATATAAAGTGATTTGACTCTCGACCTCAAGATAAGATTTGTAGGGCTTGAAGAGAGGATTCTACAGGATTTTGAATCACTTCATTCCGACTTACGAGGCCCGAGATATGAGCGTTACAAGTTTGGATGCTGTTGCTGAAACTACTGGAAAATGTCGTAATATACTCGTAATACGACGGGCTAGTCAAAAAGGCGTTTTCGAAGAAGAGTCCTTAATGAAAGTTGTAGAGTTTTCCGAGAGCTTAATTATGACATTCGGATCATAATTTTTGGAGGTCTACAACTCAAGATATGAATTTTAGAAGTTTGAGTTCGGCCTCCGTCCAAGGATATCATGCACCGCCATACTCCGGCCGACATTAGTAATTGCTTCGGCCGCATGCAAAAACCCTAATTAAAAAAGAATTCATCCCAGCCGACATACATATCTATATATAGCAGCAGCTTGTAAAGCCAATCCATCCGATAATTATAATAATTCACACAATCATTATTCTGGCGGCAACTTCACAAAACAGCAGCCCTTCTTGAGGAGTTCAAGGCCGGTCACCCGAGCCTTGTGCTCGGGTGATCTGGGTTAGATTAGATGTAGTTTTTTTTCCGTTTTCGATTCATGAGTTCATCCATGTACCAAACCTTGTGAGTTTAATCTCTTTTTAATTTATTCCATCTCTAGTTTATTTTCATGATCTTTAATTTATTTTGTATCTTTTTATGATTATGATGCTATGTGTGAATTGAATCGGGAGATCGTTTACGATTGATAGTTACAACATACGGAAGTTGAGTAACGTTAGATCACCATAGAAAGATAGGATCTTTAGCCGTTGATGATGACAAGTTAATAGGTTAATCATCTAGGTTGTTAGATTCGATTATACGAGAGTAACTTGAATCTACACCGAGTTTTGTATTGAAAATCAGTCTCAACATTCGGAAGATGAGAGATTGATAAATTGGATTTACTAAGGAATTAGGAATCCATAGCTTGAGATTAAATTCACTAAGGAATTAGGGATTTGTGTCTCGTGTAAAGGTGAAACCACAATTTGAATTAAAATCATGAGATGAACTAGGATTGAAATCACTTGGTTTGTGCACTGTTTGAACCCATGTATCTTTAGTTTAGGTTTTTATTATTTGTTATAGATTAGATTTATTTTAGTTGTTTTATTTGTTCTATGAGTTTATTTTATTTGTTATTTCGTTTATTTGTTTTCTTGAATAACAATTGAGAGAGTTAGTGAAATTAGATTCAACATCCCAATTCCCTGTGGATCGACCCTGTACTTACCCTACTATGCTATCAACTACCCGATATTTGGTCGGTTAGGAGTTAGTTTGCATGTTAAGTATAGATTTATAAATTTTCTTTTGTTTTTATGATGCAAAATCCTCCCAACATTGGTCTATGATAGAATCTTTCAATCTCTGCAGCACTTACTTCCTCTACCGGTCTTGGGGTCCCTCTACTACATCCGGGCCATATCATCTTCTCCTCCTCACTACTCACGTACTTGACTTCATCTTCTTCTTCTAAGACAGCATCTAGAAAATCCTTGATACTTTCATGTTGTTGAAATTCTTGAACGATCCCGTCAATGGAATCTAACATGAAACATGCATCCTCTCCATCATCGAGTTGCTTCATCGTGTCAAAGACATTGAATGCAACTCTCTCTTCGTTCACTCTCAACACCAACTCGCCTTTGTAAACATCAATTAGTGTTCTACTAGTAGCCATGAAAGGTCTCCCTAATATCAATGGTACCTCGTAGTTAGCTTCCATATCTAATACCACAAAGTCGACAGGGAATACAAACTTTTCAACTCTTACTAGCACATCCTCAACCACTCCACACGGTTCCTTAACAGAACGGTCAGCTAATTGCAATGTGATTGAGGTCTTCTTAAGATCTTTCATGCCTAGTTCCCGAAAAATAGATAGTGGCATCAGGTTCACACTTGCTCCTAGATCACACAAAGCTTTGTTCAAACATATGTTACCTATGGTGCAGGGAATGAGAAAACTTCCCGGATCTTTGCATTTTGGGGGTAACTTATGTTGAAGAATGGCTGAGCACTCCTCATTAAGGCATATGGTCTCTAAATCTAGAAGTTTCCTTTTAGTTGAGACGGCGTCTTTTAAAAATTTGGTATATTCAGGCATTTCAGCTAGTGCTTCAACTAGGGGTATATTGATTTGTAACTTACTAAACATATCCACGAACTTCTTATACCTCTTATTATCAAACTTTGGCTTCGGCTTTGGTGGAGGATAAGGTAGAGTTGAAGGGTCGACATTAGTGAAAATTGGATACTAGTTATCGTAAAGTTCAACTCTAGGGCCGGCGGGTTCTTTATACGTTCTTTGCTCAGCAAAGTCTCGAAGTCTCATTGCTTGGCTCACTATCCTTACTCTTTGTGACTTTTTCTTTCTCTTGCAAGGATGGTGGAGTTACCTCCTTTCCACTTCTTGTCATGATCGCATTCAAATCCTTAGGGTTCTTCTCGGTGTTGCTTGGCAACCTCCGGGAGGTCTCGTTGAGACTTGCTCGGCTAGTTGTCCTACCCGGTGCGTGAGATTTTGGACTAGAGCTTCCCGATTGGTTACCTTGGCATCGGTCTTCGACAATATTGGCTAAAGTTAGTGGCTAACTCGGCCATAGATTTTGAAAGTTGTCCCATATTGTCGGTGACGACATTACTCGGCTTTTTCTATCGCGCCTTCCCAACCAAAAGTTTTAGTCTCCGTTTGTGGTACATAAGGGGTAGGCGGTTTAGGCCTTTCTCCTGCGTTAATGTCACTATATCGGAATCCGGGATGGTTATGATTAGGTCTATACCCTCCCCCGACATAATTGGCTTCTTCGGTACCAAAGCATTCTCACCTTGAGGTGCTACCTCGATTCCGGCCCCTTTTTCTACTCTTGTCATCCTCTCTTGCATCCCATCTACCTTATTATTGATAACGAGAAAGTTGTTCTAAGATTTTGGTGGATGCACTATCATCAAATATATCGGCGGCCATCTTCACAAGTAGCTATGTCATTGCCTCCCCATTGGCTATTCATCGCTATTTGCTCCATCTTCCCTTGTGCCTCCTCGGGAGATAAAAGAACAAACGCTCCATTCTTTGGAGGCGTCTACTCTAATTTTCTCGTCTCTCTCAACCCATGGTAAAAAGTTTGCATTAAAAGCCAAAGAGAGATGTCATGATGAGGAAACTTCCTCATAGCTTCCTTGAAACGCTCCCAAGCTTGATCAAAACTCTCCCCAGGTTGTTGCTTAAATCCTAGGATGTCTTGGCGTAACTTAAAAGTTTTTCCTAAGGGAAAATACTTATTCATGAACTTTTGCAACAATTGTTCCCAAGTAGTGATAGATGCAGCCTCTAAAGAGAGAAGCCATTGCTTAGCTTTATCTTTCAAAGTGAAAGGGAAAAGCTTAAGACGAATGTTACCCTCCGGGATTAATTCTGGTTTCACAGTACTAACGATTTCCAAGAAATTCGTCACGTGAACACCAGGATCCTCGTTTTGGACTCCATGAAAAGTAGAATAATTGGTCACCATTTGAATTACATTAGGCCTAGGGTGATAGACTTCCGCAGCATCTTGCGGTGCTACGATAGCGGGAATGAATTGTTCAATAGTGGGCGTTGCATAACTTTGCAAAGTGCGCCTCGCTCCTTGAACTAGGGCTTGGTTCTCATTATTAGCATTTGCATTCACATTATTGGCATTATTAATATCGGGATTAGGTACCTGGTTTGGATTGTTGGGTTGCCTTCCATTTCTGTTTCAGATTCGGAATGCTCAGAATGATCAGTTGTATGTCCTTCTTCCACTCCTTGCTCGCTTTCCTCAAGATTCGGATCCTCTCCTCCTTGCTTAGCCAGTTCCCTAGCTATCTTCCTATTCCTTCTCGCAAATTTTTCTATCTCAGGATTATATGGTTCAAGCGGTTCCTTCGATTTCCGAGTAGCGTACTATAAAATAATAAACAACAATAAAACAATCAATCACTAGTAAAGGCTAGGCCTTTAACTAACTAAGTAAAACAGACTCGAAATAAGTTTGAGAAAAGAAAACGTAAATCAAACGAAACGAGAATGTTTTAAAGCTAGGACGAGAACCGAACGAAAAAAGAAAAACTAATTCTCGGTCGACCGAGAGCCGCTGCGTTCGATCGACCGAACAATTTTTTATTTTATTATTTTTTTTGTTTTTTTTTTGTTTTTTTTTTTACGATTTTGTTTTAATATACGGACTCTTATTCACGAATATTCACGAATCCGGTTCTAACAAAATAAGCTATATCTTAATTTAATGACTCGAGTCCCCGGCAATGGCGCCAAAAACTTGATCAGGGTCAAGTTAAACTATTAACTCGATGCCTACTAACTCACTAGCAAGAGAACTAGGTTCAATTGTAGTATAGCCAGATAGAGTCGAGGTCGATCCCACAGAGACTCGGCACAAACAAAACACAACTTTATCCTATTAGAACTAAATTGAAAGGGCGGTCTACGACCAACTAAATGCAAGATAAATAAAATAGTGACAACCACAAGACACAAAAGACCACAAAGACAAATTAAAGACTACTAAAACACGGATAATACGGTTGATATTATCTAAACAAATAGTATTGATTACGCTAGTAGATTATAACTCCCCCATGTGAACTAGGATGATAACGAGATAAAACAAACGTTAAAGATTAATTATTATGACTACGGGAGTCATCCCCTAAGGTAGATTTAGCTCCGGTTAGGCCATCTAAATCATCGTGCCTCCATTACGTGACTTCGCTTTTTAATGCCTCCATCTCATATAACTTCTGACACAATTATTTCACTAGGGATGCCGGTATAAACCGTAACCTCATCTAAGCAACATTCCTATGGTGAGGCGTACTTCTTAGATGCCGATTCAATCTATATCCTAAGTAACAATCACTTTTTGAGTTTCATGTTAAATTATGATGACGAATAATTAAGTTGATCGGGTTTAATTACTCGTTTAAATTCCAAATCGAGAGAATCGACGTAGTCGAAGCCGATCATAATATTGCCCTACACATCACCACACTCGGTCGACCGAACGACGGCACTCGGGCGACCGAGTGACATGTCTAGGTCGACCGAACACGCTTCCGTGCCGGAACAAATCATGATTACTTCTTAACGTTTCTAACCTAAGCACATGGGTTCGTAAATAAATCTACATCACGCAATCAATACAAATGAAACTACTTCATAATAAAATATATCAGATCTACAAATAAAGATTGCATAATTGAATAGTCATACCCTCGAAGACGAGAGTGACTCCCACTCTTTAATGCGCTCCCTAATCGGAGAATCCGACGAATCCACAATGAACGACCATAAAGAAAATAAAACTAAATCTTCAAAATCTAAAATTGTATGAATTATTTTGTGTTGTAGTGGTGTGTGTTCTCAACATCGTGGCGCTTTGTTTATATAGGAGTTGTAGCCGACATAGGGAGAATCCGGAAGATTGACGTGCATTTATCAAATTAGGCTCGGGTGACCGAACCTACACGCTCGGTCGACCGAATGGCATGGCTCGGTCGACCGAGCCTCCTTCTTCACGCGTTTTCACTTCGGTTCGTCCGACTTGTTTCCTACTCCACGCTTTTTGAATTGATCGATTGATCCTTTCTTCAATGCTCCGATTTTCTTCTCTTTTATCTTGAGATCTCCCCGATTATCTTCCCGATTTATCATGATCCGCAAAATCGTATTTATCACACAATTTAATTGCTCTTTTATAATAAAAACGACTAAATACCAATTATCATATTAATAATCACTTATTATTAAATAATAAATATAAACACGTGATTTAAATATGAAATATATAATTAACTCCGATTTAAGGTTAGAATTGATGACATAAATAGGTATATTTTAACTGTCATCAGATGCTCTGTGGGCGTACATAACAGCTTATAGGACCATGATTGGGATGTCACCATGTATGATAGTGTTTGGAAAAGCATGTCATTTCTCAGTAGAACTCGAGCACCAAGCACTATGGGCTACGAGGTTTCTAAACATGGATGAGGATTTAGCCGGTGAAAGGAGAATGCTAGAGTTGAATAGATTGAAGGAGTTTAGACTTCAAACGTATGAGAATGCTAGGATTTACAAGAAAAGAATGAAACGCCTGCATGATAAGAAGATTCTGAACCGCACATTTCAAGCAGGAGATAAAGTGCTGGTGTACAATTCGCGTCTTCATCTTTTTCCTGGGAAGTTGAAGTCTAGATGGTATGGACCACATGTAGTCATGAAAGTCTACAATTCAGGTGCATGTGAAGTTAGAAATGAACACTTTGGGCAAACTTTCACAGTTAACGGCCACAGGCTGAAACATTACCTAGAGCACAATTATAACCCTGAATTGGAAGTCTTTGCGTTAGAGGAGCCAGAATATGAATGAAGGAGCCCTATTAGTAAAGTCAAGCTGACGACTCTAAACTCAGAACTATTTCTAAACCCTTATTTATTGCTTTTTGTTTATTATATTTTGAGTCAATATAGCATGACAATCGCAAGGTTTTTTTCATCACGTATATCTTCAGTCACCTGACTAGAGATATATGTGGTTTTTTCCTTCACGATTCTCATGTGATACCCTCGTAAAAGTTTTCGCGTCTTGCTTAGGCCAATAATGGAATAAAGTGGCTTAAACTGTTTTTGCATTTCTCTGGTATGCACACTTACTGCCACCTTATTTTCTTATTGCCTTTCGCATGTTACTCACAGTTTTTGGAAGAGTTTTTGAAAGCAGGTAATAACTTGGAAGAGGAATAACCTAGGAGCTAATGATTCTGCTCTAGGATTCGTTTTGACTCAGCCGACATTTCCAGAGCTAAGTACTTTTCCTTTTCTTTATCACTAGTCATTGGGGACAATGTCTATAATAAGTGAGGGGTAAGGCGTCTTAGCTGAGTAGTCGAAAAAGGGAATATCTTTTTAAAATTTTAACACTGTTTTTAGCTTGCTTATTGCACGTTTTCGAGTAAGGAATCGGTAGAAAAGGAGCCCAAGTTCAATTTGAAGTGAGCTATAGCTTATTCATTTTAGTATGGAAGAATGAGCATATGTTATGTTGCGTGAAGTAGTAACTTATTAATTATTATTCTATCATTGCAATGAATATTTGAGCACATAATCTGAGTGAGAAGTGTTTAAGGTTAGACGATGAGTTGTTTTAACCGGGAATCATTATTTGTCTGTTTATATACTTCAACAAATTGTTGTAAGACAAGGGAAGCAACTTGGATGACGAAAGGTAACCGGGACAAACGGACTTGTGAGTGAGAGAGAAAAAACCGAGGAAATTTGCCAAGGAAAAAAATGAATGAAAAAAATAGAATATGCAATAAAGGAAGTGAGGGAAGCGAACTCGTGTAAAAAGGGCACGACCCTCACTTAAAAAGAAACAAACGAGGACATAAGAGCGATGCTCAGTCCCCGAGTCCGCCTGACCCAATTACGGTACAATGTTGTGTAACCAAGTCTGAAAGCAAGATGAGCGAGTGTATGTACAAGCAAGTTAAGATTGTGTGGTTAATACAACTTGATTCTACTCACGAACGCACTATCACAACTGATTCATCACACGACACATTGATGCGTGATAAGTAGTGATTAATGGGGAGCTTATGGATTGTGGATTGATGTATGTTTCTGCCAGAAATATTTATTGAATGTGTGGTAGTTGATGGGGATTGTTCTTGGAGGTACATTCTGCCTTGATACTCTACTCGCGGACGATCAGAAGGCTAGTGGGGGGTAGTTGATGACGGTTAAAATAGTCTATCCTACGGCATCAATATTCTATCCATTATGAGCTAAAATAAGTTGTTTCGACCTATAAATACGAACCATTTACGTTGAATATCATATGTCAGGTTCGTGAGTCGAGAAATCTGCACTTATCGTTTATTTTCCCTGTTTCGATATTATTTCGTGCATTATTTGATGATTTTCAGGATACGTGATGACACTCTAAATGGTACCAATAATTATACCTATATGCACCCCGAATTCTGCTCAAGAGGGGATAGATAGGCTCGTTATTACTTAGAATATGTGTTAAATGCTATGTGAGTGTTTCCAGGATCATGATTCTGCATTTATGCTATTTTCCTGATGTTTTGGTACTGTTTTGTCTCGTTTTGCATGTTTTATAGGATGTACCAAAACTGGAGCATTGGAGAACGGATCTGGAACAAACAGAATGCATTGGGCTGAGTGATTGAAGTCCAGAAAGAAGCCTGCTGAAGAAAAAGAAGAATAGAAGGCCCGGTAACACGAGGGTTAGGCCCGGTAAACCGGTGACTTATTCAACACGAAATATATTCTGCCGCATTGTCTTAGTCGGTTAGGGTTTTAGAGAATCTTAAGTCGGTCATTGTATCTATATAAGGCCGCATTAATAGAGTTCTTCATATGATTCATACATCTTGAATAACTTTTGATTGGTATTACGAATACAATATATATTATTATGCAATAAAGTTTTCTTGAGCTTTGGAGAGTTGTTTTTGGTTTCCTCTCTTCTTCCTCCATCTCTAGCTTGAGTAGATCGAGCTAAATCTCCATTGTTTAAGGTATGAAGCTTTGAAGTTCCTTTATTGTCTTCAATATGGTAGATCTGTTCGTATTTATGTGTCTTACTTAATCTGCATGTTTAACAACCCCATAATTTACTTATTTTAATCGTACTAAGCAATGTAGATCCAGAAATTAGGAAAAGCCGCCCCCGGTAAACCGGCTGTCTATACCGGTTTATCGAGGCATATTTTAGAAAACCTAAACTGGGATTCACTACAGCTACGTTGATCGGCAGACATAATTAAAACGAGCAATAGGTCTGGCCAATCTAGTATTCGTAATTCGTAAATTAACATGAAGGACCACAAGTGAAGTGTTAATTAGGACATTGTTTTGATGGACCCTAGGAACGTGCTGGTCAGTGTCGACAGCTGTCTAGGCGGGTTAGCGGTATGAGGTAACTCTCAATACCGGCAGTTCTAGTTCTTTATGCGTATGGGCTATCACGGACCAATTAAGGAGGGTAGCTTGCGTATAGATTGTCTATTACCATTGTCGGAGTAGATAGGAGTAGGAATGGCACCCGTAGCTGATAAATATGATGATAATAAAGCTCACGATTAATATAAGGAAATTATGTGGGGAAGTAAACATAACGATTAACTAAACCAAGTTAGTAGATCGGTAAGGAGAGGGAGAGAATACCAATGTTTGTTTTCTTTTATATTATTGTTGGTCAATGACCGCCTATATGTTGCTTCTTAATTTGGTTAGAATCGTTTATATGTATAAGTTGCATTGTCTCTGTGGGATCGACCTTAACTCGCATTTACTATACTACGATGTACCTAGTATTCTTGCTAGTAATATCGACGTTAGTGACTTACACGCGATCAATACAAAATATTGGGCTGAGCATGATGGACGAATCTGGAATGGACTGGACGAAAGGAATGGGCCTAGGGTATTCTAGAAGCATCCAAGTTAAGTCGGTTGAAGAAAAAGGGCGAAAATACCCTCGGTAACCCGAGGGGTGGTGCCGACTTACCGAGGTCCCAAAATCTTCCGCAACGCATTTTCTTGGATGAGGGGTCAAACTAGATGATTCTAAGTCGGTTTAGAGAGCTATAAATAGGAGGCTTCGCCTCAGAACGTAATGTACTCAAATTATTCAAGGAAATTATACAATAAAAGTTCTTTGTTCTTTATTTTACATATTTTATGAGTTCTGGTCGGAGAGACGACGGAGTCGCCGCCTAGGGAGAGATCCGAAGGATATCTACGCTCGTCTTCGAGGGTATGATTTTCTATCTTTTCCAAGATGTAGATCTATTGTTGTTCTACTCGACTAGTTTGTTTTAATTGCTTATTTAGTTTAATTATGTAGTGTTTAGTTTATTTTACCCCATGTGTTATAGATCTGATTCGTTGGTGAAGAAATCATGAAATAGTAGTTGCGTTCTTCAAATCTGCGACGGTCTATATCGCTAGATCTGAATACCTAGTAAATTACTAATTCATGATAATCTACGCCAGCTACGTTCATCGATAGATTTAATTTACATGTTTTTAGCCTGATCAACTATTTGCATGTTATCGTAAATTAACATGAAGGACCGCAAGTGAAGTGTTAATTAGGACATTATCTAGAATGGACCCTTGGAACGTGCTGGTCAATGTCGACAACTGCCTAGGCGGGTTTGCGGTATGAGGTAACACTCAATATCGGCAGCTCTAGTTCTTTATGCGTATGGGCTATTACGGACCAATTAAGGAGGGTAGCTTGCGTATAGATTGGCTACTGCCATTGTCGGAGTAGATAGGGTTAGGAGTTGTACCCGTAGCTGATCAATGAATAAATTCACCAATGGGGAGGATTGTTGCATGTGTGGGGGAAATACCTAATTACTCATAATTGAACTAATACCTTAGAAACTCTTGTTGCTTAGTTGAATTTGCATATTCTTGTTAGTTTGAGGCACCAATACTACTGTCTATATATTTAGTTGGTCGTAGACCGTTATTGTGACAACTCAATCTTGATAATTAGACGTTCTTACGAGTCTTTGTGGGATTCGACCTTGACTCGCCAGTACTCTGCTACGATAGACCTAGTCCTATTGCTAGTAAGTGCTTTGCGCACGATATCAATGATCAATTCTCATCACAACCTTCACTTATTTTGTTGGGTAGACCTTTCAAGAAAACAGCTAAGACCAAAATTGATGTTGATAAAGGTACTCTTACATTTGAATTTGATAATAAATTGGTCAAATATAACATTTTTTATGATGTTAAGTACCCGAACAATCACGAGTCTGTTCATGTCAGTGTCAATGATTATGTTGTTGATGATCATGTTGAAATGAACCTTCTAAAAGAGGAGCTTCAGTTGTTGTGTCCAAAGATTTTAAAAGGTACGGATGCTCGAAAAGAGGATGAGGAGGAGTCACTAGAACTTGAGTGGAATAAATGGTTTGAACCTTTTGAGCCTATCCATTTACAAGAAAATAAGGACATTTTTGTTTTGAAGGAAAATGTTGGAGTGCATTAGCAACGGAAAGCCTAACCTGGATGTTGAGAAGATCGAAAGAGTTTTTGGCTATAAAAGAGAAATTTATGTTCAATCCAAGGTTACAATTCAGTCCAGGGAAGTTACATATGTGTTGGGAGGCATGGGAAGCACCTTGAATGCATAGAATTGTCTAGCCAAAGACGTGAAAGAATGGCACTTATTGGGAGGCAACCCAACACACACAAAAAATAAATCAATTTACTTTGTTTTGAGTTTTTTTGGCTTTGCAGGTGTTCGATTCATGAAGAAGGAAATAAGTAGTGCAATGCAGTTTTGGATGTGGGCGAAATGGTATGATCATACCATTTTTCGTTATAGGATGTTAATTAATGGGAGAAATGTAGTGGTGAAAAAGGAAAGAAAAATGGTATGAGCATACCGTTTTGAAGATGAAGCTCTGAATGTGTTTATGTCTTGATTGGGAAGGTACAGGTAAAAAAAAAATTCAAACTCAGCATCCTATTATCTTTAAATTTTTGAGCTTAAGCTCATACCCTAGTGGTAATCCACTAGGGTCTACCCTTGGCCTCCAGTGGGACGTCCAGGGTTCGATCCCCGCCCCCGTAGTTGTTAGCCCTTTCGTTGCCGAAAAAAAAATATTATCTTTAATTTTTATTTATAATAAACAGCTATTCTTTCTTTTTCTACTCCTCTTCTTTCCCAAAGCTTGACCCCCATCCCTTTCTTCCCATACCCCACCTTCCCTTCCCCCCCATACCCCACCTTCCCTTCCCCTGTTTCAACAAAAGAGACTCCGATCAAATTTTCTTCCGGCACCGATCATCATGCGGCCAAAAGGCAAGGCTAAGAAGCAGATAGTGCCATTACAACAGGTAATTTTTTAATCTCCTCCCATCCCTCCAATTGATGAGTCCACCTCTTGATGTAAGTCGATTTTATGATGCATTCACTATATTTTTAGCCCCGTTTCCCGTGATTTTAATAGTAATTTTGCACCTTTCGGGCATCGATTTGCATTATTTCATAAGGATACAATAAGTAGTAAGTAGTAATAAATAATATAATTTTATTAGTATTTTTAGGTCATTAGGACCGATATTTTGTTAGCGGGTTTATTCTTGGTATTTTTGGCGAGTTATTGCAGAATCTTAGGTTGACCAAACATCGGGAGAGATGATTTTGATGTTGATAAGACGCGTTTGTACGGTGCGAAGTGTGTACCCGAAGCCACGGAGTTGTTACGGGTCAATTGTCTCGAGCATACTTACTCACAGCTTACTTAAATCGACTTTTGACCCATCTTAGAGACAGATTTCGGTTTTTACATCTTCACAAGAGTTGTAGATCTTTGAACAAGCTTTCCAACGCATCTTGAATCACTCAAATTGGAGGTAAACACGCAAAGTTATGATCAATTTACTGAAGACGGTCTAGTACCGAACCATCTGTCGAGCCGAACTTCGGGCAGCTCGGCTCGTTATGCGTTTTTTACCATAAAAACGCGATTTTTCAGCTGCAAACTCATCTCCCCCTTCCCCAAACCCTTAGAGCCGAAATTCCTCCATTAGAGACCTTGGGGGAGGTCACTCTAACACAAAAACAATGTAATTAACGGATTGTAATGGCTAGATAGTTGAAATCTCATGGTATTCTTCTTCAAGCTTCTTCTTTTCTTCATGGGTGTAAGATGATTGCTTGTACTTGGAGGAGATGGAGTCAATGAAGTTGGATTTTTATGGGTAATCTTTTATTTAGCTTATTGTTCCTTAATTTCATCTTGATTTGTGTTAGTTTTAGTTAGATTTTTAATTGGATTCTTCTTCTTCATGGAATGGTGTAAAAGCCAATTTGGAGAAGATGAAGATGAAATGTAGAGATCTAACCCAAGAAATGTGAATTGTGGTATTGTAGTTTCTTGTGATTTGTGAATGATTGTTTAGATTTCAAGCACTTTGTGGAATTATTTCTCATTACTTGACCTTAATGCTTGTGTTGGATTAAGCACCTAATACATGATTTAACACACTTTGTTGAGATCGAGAGAAGATACTTAGTGTGGGAAAATGGGTAATGAGACCACTTAGTAAAATCGACTAGAGATAGATTCGGTTTCTAGAGTGGGGTTCACTAATCGTGGTTAGGCAACAAAATGCGTGTAATGCATATCGATTCTTCTAGACCTATTTTAGTTAATTAGGCCGTTGAAGAGATATAGAGTGGTTGTATCACGCGAGAGCGCGCAATCACTAAAGCTGGGGTTCGCACCAATAATTTATCACAAAGTCACAAATGGATGGAGGGTAGGTCAAATCATTTCTTAACGAATCATAAGTTCTACTTTATCACTTTGACCATTATCTTGGCTAACCATAGATTTTATTTCTTTTCTTTTCTCTTTTTGTGGCATTTAGGTGGTGAGTTGTGGAGTGACACCATGGCTCACCTTAGTTTTAAAACTCATCTTTTTTGTTTTGCCTAAACCAAACGTGCTTGTGATTTTGGTACTTAACCGGCATCCTCGTGGGATACGACCTTGACTCACCGATTCTAGGCTATAATTGACCCGGTACACTGCCGGTAAGATTGGACACTTAGAAAAGGTCGATCACCTCTCCTTCTCGCCGATCTCCTTCTCCACCGGAAAGCCAGCTACCCCACCGGAAACCCAGCTGCCTCGTCGAAACCCATGCCGGAAAAGACCACAGTCTGGAACTCAATCCACTAATAAAAAATTGAAGACCGGAGCTTTGACCGATTCTGGCCCTGTTGACTCCTCCCACCATGCCGTCACCGCCAAAGAATTGGAACAACTAGCTCTTCCACCAACTGCCTTTGATTCACTTTGCAAAGATTCGCACTCTGCCAGTGCCGTTACCAACAAGTGTAAAGCCCACACTTCGTTTCAAGTAAGTCCCAGGTCTCAACCTTTCTTATCTCATACATACATATATGTATATGTATATATATATATATATATATATATATATATATATATATATATATATATATATATATATATATATATATATATTTATCACATCATGACATTTTGCATAATCACATTTCTCTTCTATATTCGGCCATACATTGGGGACAATGTATGTTTCAAGTGTGGGGGGAGATGTTGCATTCATCATACATGTTTATCATTTTTTTTAGATTAGATCATGCATCATTTTGTATTCATCTATTTTATTTTTTTGTACATACAAAAAAAAAAGGAAAAAGCATGCGTAGATTTGCATTTTAGGATTTTCTAGTACTTGTGTACCAAGAATACGAATGTGTGATACTTTACCAACCTTTTCGTTTCTATCTTGTGTTGATTAATAAGAATCAAACGGCAAAGAATCAATGTATGCACACACTTTTGTTGATGCGTACTCACTTTATAACATTTGTTTATAAGTTTTGGGAGGTAAAACCTTTGAACCTGAATGAAAGCTACTTTAAAGTGAGGTTTACATAGCCAAAGAGCGCACTCGCTCACATTTCCTTTGAGTGATATCCACACATTCCAATATCATTCTAGAATTTGCGTTGACATACATTTCAAGACCACATTTTTTCAGGTTCAATGCACTTAAATGATTGGGGCACCTAGGAGTTAACCATTTTTAGACTCACTTTTGTTGGCCTACCCGTATTATATACCCCCTAGTTAGCCCCGTCTAGCCTGACCCTTTCTTTGATTAAACCCCAGCTAATTAAACTCATGGCCTTTCTTACGAGGTCCCCTCTCTTGTTGACCCTATTGCCAGGAGATTGTATGAACAGTTGCAGGAAACTTTGAGGAAGTGCCTAAAAGTGAATATCTAGAGAAGTATGCCACGAGATTATGTTATGAAGGTGTGTTTCAAGACTTTGAAAAAATAAAGAAGTTGAATGTTGAAAAAAAAAAAAGAGATAAAAAGTGAAAAATAAAAGGAAAAAAAGAGAGCTTACATTGAAGAGTGTTTTATATATTGAAGAAGAAGTTTGTTTCTGCTAGAAATTTTTGCAAGCTTCTTTGGATGTTGTTTGCACTTATATTCGTAAGAAGTTGTGATGTTTTGGAGCCATGTTGTGCGTTCAGTTGGGATCATTTTTGGTGATTGTGTGATAATTGGTGTGGTTATTCATTCTTTCTCCTTGACAATTTAGCCTATTTTCCATTTTCCCTACCTTATTTTCTGTCCCTAGCCCCGTTACAACTCTGTGAAAGACCTCATGATTTGTGTGCTGGATTTGAATGCATAGTGGTAGAGACTTGATTGATATGCAAACCTATGGTAATGCGTGGGTGTGTGTTGATTTTGAGAGTGTGTGAATTGTCCCTATGCATTTATCTAATTGAGTGATTACCTGGGAGGACATGTTGAGGTTTGTTGGTTTTGCCGCTTTGAAGAGTTGTGAAGCAATGTGATAATGTAAGTCGTATGAACATTAGTGTGTGGAGTATATTGTTTGATTGCCCTTTGTTTGATTTGTGACATATGAGATTGATGACAAGGTTGGACTTGTGCCACGGGTTTGAACATTCTTGGTACTGCATACATGTTAGGATCATTCGTCATTCATTTTGCATTTTGCATTTTGCATTTTGCATTTACATTTCATGGCTTAGGTGAAATAGTGAGATGCTCAGGGACTAGCATCATTTAAGTGTGGGGGGATTTGATAGAAGCATATTTGGTTGGGATTTTATCGCTTTTTCGAGGTAATTTCTTGGGAGATATATGTTTTTCCAGGGTGTTTAGTGTTGTTTTGCAGGATTCAAAATGTTAATGACTTAAAGGAGTGTTTTGTGTCGTGGAATGCATCAAAGAGAAGAGAAGCTGAAGGATGATGTTACCGCTAGAAGAGAACAAAAGATACTTCACGTTTTGACGATTTTGAAGTGTTGAAAGAAGAGTCTGAGAATGGTATGATCATACCATTCACTAGTTTGAATCTGAATGTACAAGAGGCGTGTGTTTAAAGCTTATAAAGGAAGCCTTTGTTTTTGATTGGTTGAAAGACTTTAATCTATTGGCTGGCATTTCTTAATTTCTAGGGGGAAAGGGCTACAAGGACAAAAAAATCATAAATGGGTCCAGAAGGACGTTACTACATGTTATGTGATTAGAAATGACAAATTCATCATAAATGGACAAAAATACCCTTTTACACATTAAACACGTAGTAACACTAGATAAAATGTAGTAACAGCCAAGAAAACAAATAGTTACAGCCAAGAAACAAGTAGTAACAGCCCATAAAATGTCGCAACATCTAATTGAAAAGTAGTAACAGCCAATAAACAAGTAGTAACAGCCTAAAAACAAGTAGTAACAGCCTAAAAACAAGTAGCAACAGCCCGTAAAATATAATAACGGCTAATAAACAAGTAGTAACATCCTATAAACAAGTCGTAAAAGTCAAAAAAAACAAGTAGTAACAGCCCATAAAATGTAGTAACGGCCAATAAACAAGTAGTAACAGCCAATAAGATAGATAAAGTTACATCAAAAAAGGTAGTAACGTTAAAATATTAATAGTAACAACCCTAAACCCTAAACATTTTCAAAAAAAAAAAATTCAATGAATCAGCCGGATTTTTGACTTAGCCGGACTTTTGATCGGAGCGTGAAGCAGCAGCCGGATTTTTGCAGCCGGATTTGATCGGATTTTTGCAATTGATAAGAGTCCGTCCGTCAGTAGCAATCGATATTAACACAAAGACAAAAATTTCCTTGAAGAGGATGCTGGAAAACCAGGGATTCGAGGCTGCGAATCTTCAGTTGTAAGAACCTTCGATTTTGACCACATCCTGAAGATAGCCATCCAGAGCTTTAATGGCTTCATATCTCCATCATAAAAGCTTCAAACTTGCCTTCCGGAATCAACGATTCGGTTTCCGTAGCTCGGTGATTCGAATTGAAATCGAATCAGGACGTAGCCTTCACGAAGTCGGAAATCGTGTTGCAATTGACTTTCCATAAACAAAATTCACCACGTGAATAAGGTGAGAAATGAAGGAGAAGGGATTCAAGAATTTGATTCAAGCAACATTCAATGGTGGACGGCGGCTTCAACGCACAGGCAGCCAAAATTTGGGGATAAGGAACATGTAAAGGGGAAAGGAAAAAAAAGGGTAATTTAGTCAAATAAGTTATGTTTTGTCCTTATAAAATAACCGTGTCCTGGAAATCCTATTAAGTCACAAATTAGTCCTTTTAGACAAAATCCTATAATTTCTATTGGTGGATCATTAATAAAAGTGCTTGGGACCCATTTTGGTGAGAAGGGGGCGTGAATCACCGAGGCATCTGGAATATATATTTGGCTTAATAGAATTTTGGGGCTATTATCACCTAGGGTACGACAACAGAAAAGGAGCGGCTGCATCTGTGATTTTTTTCCTGACATTTTCGCTCGACATCATTGGAGATTTATATGAATTATTTTGTTATTTCTACAACAATGGTTAGCCTCTAATTTCTTTTATTCCAGTTGAAGAATAATTGAAACCTCGGTGTAATTGACTGTGAGATCGAATTGTGTTTCTTCCTTATTGATTTATTAGTATTGGTTCATCTTCTGCTAGAATTTCTTCACGATTATTAGTTGGGTTAATTATTTCTACAGGGTAATTGATAAAACCAATTAATCGATTGTCAATTAAACGATAAGTCCGTAATTGCTTATTAGTTTTAATAAAGTGGCGAGTGGTATGATTGTACTTGTTACCAGCTGGTTAATCCGCTACCACGAAGGTGAATAATTCTGGATTAAAATTAACCCGCGTGTGTGTTAATATTCAGAATCGGGTCTCTTAAATATTAATGCTGCCGGAACACCAAACTCTTATGACCGTGTCTAGGAGTGTCTTTCGGTTAGAGTATAATTAACGACCGTGTCTTCTATCGAATTTAGGAGAGAATGGTTACTTGGCGCGTGTCGATAACTATAACTGGTTTATTAATAAATTAATAAGTATTTTTGCATCAATGATCAGTCGAGGAAATCGAGGTGGAAATAATCAACTTCAGTTGGAGCCTTCTTATTATTGATTTTCGACACTACTTTATATCGCACTTGTCTCGATTATTAGAACTGTTTATTTTAATTATTACACTTTTAGTTAATTCACCACGACTTGGAATTTTCTATTATTGTTCTGAAGAAATAATCTTCTGTTCCCTGAGGATTCGATCCCTGCTTCCACTATACTCATTATAGAGGTTGGAAGTGTTTATATTTAGGGGTTTAACGACACACCAAGGGCTTGCAAAGATACAAGACGAAGCATTACGGGATATTGTATGTTCAATGATCAGTCCTTGGTTTCTTGGAACAAAAAAAAAAAACAGACAACAGTTTCCAGAAGCTCCACAGAGGCTAAATACCGTTCTCTTGCATCAGCCGTTTGTGAAATACAATGGTTGTGTTATCTAGCTCAAGACTTTCAACAGCCTTTTCCAAGGCCTATCTCCCTACACTGTGACAATGTAAGCGCTATATACTTGGCTGGTAACCCGGTATTCCACGAACGTACAAAACATATCGAGATCGATTGTCATGTTGTACGAGAGAAGCTTCAAGATGGCCTGATTCGGTTGATACCTGCATCCACCTTAGAGCAGCTTGCGGATGTCTTCACCAAAGCATTGGATGGACCCCTTTTTCATTCGTTGCTTGACTCCTTCAACATGATGGACATATACACCTCATCAAGTCCATCTTGAGGGGAGTATTAGAACTATTATTCTGTTTTTCCTTTTATTATATTGTTGGTTTTTATTTGGCATAGCCACGTGGCTGCAGTAGAAAATATATAAGTTATTTTTAGTTTTTTGTAAACTCAACAATAATCAGATATCAAAATTCGGGAATGTTCTTCCCCCAAAATTCTCTCTGTGTTTTCTTTTGAGCAAACCCTAATCTCTCATTTTTTATTGTTTCATGAAAGTGAATTTCCACATTGTCCCTTTTATAATGCTAATCGCACCAGGGGATCTTCACAATTGAGTCATGTAACAAGTGTTAAGGCCAAGAATAAAAATAGAGAGAATACTAATGTACCGGATAATGCAATTGTGGAACTTGTTGTAGCTTTCTTAGCCAAACTTTTCACACCTCTTGCAGTAGATGAAAGTTCTCTGCACCGTTTATTATAATGAGTCTGAATTGATCATGATGTATATCTAACATGATTAACAGTGCAGATCTTCATTGTGTCATTCGTTGTGTCACAACCGTTGTGCCCGTATCATTACACTTTATAATTCCAGGGATAACAAAATGTTTGAGTTACTTCAAGAATCAAGAGAAATGTAGGTTCCCAAGAAAGTCTATGGCTTGTGAAGTCGAATTGAATGAGACGATATGTCGAGTCCACCAATAATATGGAGCCCAGAATTCTCCCACTCGAACTAGAATACTTGGAGCAATATGACCTCGGGGGAGGAATCAGTTGACTAACCAAAAAACCAAAAGTGCATTTGTTATCATGATTTTACACTGGAATTGTTTTGAGTAGTGTGTTTGAAGATATAGGCTGATGATTTTTTTTTTCGGAAACGAAAGGGCTAAACTACAGGTGAGGGGAATCGAACCCTGGACCTCCCACTGGAGGCCAATGGTAGACCTAGTGGTTACCACTAGGGTATGAGCTTAAGTTCTATAGGCTGATGATTGAGTATATATTTTACAGTTATTTTGAATTGTTGGCCAAGCCTAACTTTTTGTTATATTAAGCATGACTTGCTGTTAAAGCATCCTTGTTTTGTTTGTTAAAGGGAAAACGGTATGCAGGGGCGGCGCCAGTGGCGGATCCAGGAAAAATTTTCGGGATGGTCTTAGTATATACACTGCAAAGCTAAAAAAAAAATTAAAAAATATTGGTAGTGAGATTTGAACTTACAACCTAGAATTATGAAGACTGAAATGGGTTTGTTCTTAAACCACTAGGATATAAAGTTTTTTGTTCAAGAAAAAGGCACATAACATACTAATATTAACACTACTACTAATACAATAATAAAAATTTGAGGGGGGCTTAGGACTATATGGGAGGGGGCTTGTGACAATTTGGGGGGGGGGCTTGAGACCCCCCAACACTACTACTAGTTCCGCCCCTGGGCGGCGCCACATTAAGTGAGTCGATCTGCTAAAAAATATTGACCTATAAGGAGATATAATGTACGAGCTTAAGTTTAGAAGACAAGAAAATGATAAATTTCTGGCCAGTATCTGGAATTTTCTGGTCTGTGGAAGTAGATTTGCGGTGTTAATTATCTGCTATCATTATCATATGATTTGTCAAAAGCTATGTTTATGAAATTTACCTATACTAGGTATTTGCTATGTTACATATTTGTTGGAATTCTACTGCGAGATTAATATATTAGCAGAGAGTTTCACTCCATCCATTGAAAACAAAACACATGGCATTCTTTTAAAGAGTTTATGATGGCCTACTTTGTTTATAAGCAAATTATATTTATAGTGTATTTAATATAGGTATTTGTTTATAGTGTTATTTATTTATAAGGACGTGTTTTGGGACTTAATTAGGCACTTAGGACATCCAAAAAAGATCATTAGTTATAAGGACAAAATAACATTTCTTGGACATCATTACCCCTCTCCTTCTATCATTTTTACGTACTCTTCCCTTTCCAGAAAAAATCAAAATAAAAAACTCCAATGGCATCAAGACCTCCCTTCCGAACAACCTGCCGGCCCGTCGGCAATCCCACAACCCTCCATCCACCTCTCAAACCCGCCGGATTCCTCCACCTGCTAATTATAATACCTGTTTCAGGATATGATGATTGGGTGATTGAAAATCAAGCCTGTTGTTTTTCCTCAATTTAGTTCTCAATAAAGGCATCTACTGGACGGAATTAGACAAGAAATGTACTATGAAATCTCATTGCCTTCATATGATCATAGTCTTCCGGCGATTCTGACTGAATCTCTCTAGCTAGCTTTGCTTTCTCAGAAGCATCTATTAAATCCCTCTGCCTTCAAATCAGAATTTGTGTTTTTTTTCAAATTGTGATGAATACCTTGATAAATTGTCTGTTTTATTTTGTGCAGGGAATAGATATTGCTGCTGTTTATGGGAAGGTATTTTTTATTAACGTATTTTGCTGATGGTTGGTGATGATCTGTTGTTGCTTTGCTGCTGTTGGTTTGATTCAGCAGGCCCGGTTTTTTCTAGCAATATGATGGTTATAGTAGGCTTATTTTGCTGCTCGATCAGCTTTTTCTTTTAGATATCATATGTCTATGGTCATTTTGCTAGAAAAGAAGAAGAAGAAGAAGAAGAATAACTTGATATTCAAGATGTGTCGAATTGTAGCTTCGATTATGTCTTCGGAACACACAAATACGGTGGGATGAAGGAGGTGCTGAGAGTGGGTGTGGATTTGATTGAGTTCCTGAAGAGGCCATTAATGGATGAAGATGAATGCTTTATGAATGTGTCCAAATTGTGTAGAATATATGAAGATCGTAGATGGGCGTAAGGAGACGTTGGCTTAAAGAAATAAGATGCTGATATTGTCAAGGGCTGTGATGTTGCAGCTAATGTGGATGTCTCTTTTAAGGGTAATGGTATAGCTAGTGATGTTGGGGCTTCTAATGTGATGAATGCTGCTGCTGTTGCTGTTAGTGGTTCTGTTTTAACTGCCTCAGGTCAGGTTTCTGACCTTGTTGATGTCCCTTTCTCTGGTGCTGTTAGTTCAGGGGTGGAGATGGATTTGAGGGCTACTTTTGCTGCTGTTTCTGGGCCTTATGTTCAGCCTGCTGCTGTTTTTGTGCCTGCTATTACTGGAAAATCTGCTATTGTTGCTTCTGACTCATCCGTCGCCGGTTTACCTAGTGATTTTCTTTGTTGATGGCCCCGTTCGAGGTCCGATCCCGCTCGCCGGTTTGTTAAGTTTGGGGCCTGTAGTTTCTATGGATTTCCCTGCTGCTGTTTCAGAGAATTGCTTAAAATCATATGCTCACTATGTGTAACTAATTTTCCCTAGTGAATTTAGTGCTTGTGTGGTTTTCCCTTTTGAGTTTTATAGGAATTGAGGAATTACCTAAAGTTTAGAATGAGTAATGATCCGGACACAACCGTTGTGACACAACGAGTGTCACATCATGTATCGACACCGTTGATCATGATGTAATAATGATCAATTAGTTTAACATGCATCACCTTGAAATAAAGAAAGCAAAGATATACATTGATGGTGGGTTTGTGCATGATTTCGTGATGTCACTGCATAAAATGCCAATGTCACTGCATAAATTGTTGATGTCACTGCATAAAATGCCAATGTCACTGCATAAATTGCCGATGTCACTGCATAAAATGTTGATGTCACTGCATATCTGATTGCCGATGTCACTGCATAAATTGTTGATGTCACGCATAAATGATTGTTGATGTCACTGCATAAAATGTTGATATCACTGCATATGATTGTCGATGTCACTGCATAAAAATATGAATTAAGGTGAAAGATTTATGTTGATCGTAGTTTTATATCAAAAGATATAGCCATTTGAAGTCGATTTTATGAAGAAAAGAAATCGATTTTATGAAATTAAGTCGGAAAAATAAATGTCATCATGGTGTTGCTTCATCAAATGTCATTGCATCCCGGTGATCACTGCATTCCGATGGTCTCTGCATCGCGGTGTCTTTGGATCGAGGGTGACCACTTCATCGCGGTGTCTCTGCATCGTGGGTGGCCACTGCATCGCGGTGTCACTTCATCGCGATGTCTCTGCATATATGATTGCCGATGTCAATGCATAAATTGTTGATGTCATTCATATATGATTGTTGATGTCACTGCATAAAATGTTGACGTCACTGCATATCTGATTACGGATGTCACTGCATAAACTGTTGATGTCACTGGATATCTGATTGCCGATGTCACTGCATATATGATTGTCGATGTCACTGCATATATGATTACCGATGTTAATGCATTGCGGTGATCAATGCATTGGGGTGGTCAATGAATGACGGTGGTCAATGCATTGGGGTGGTCACTGCATCACGGTGGTCAATGCATCGGGGTGGTCAATGAATCGTGATGGTCAAATGTATCGGGTGGTCAATGCATCACGGTGGTCAATGAAAAAAAGAAACAAACAAACTTTTACCGTAAAAAAAAAAAAAAAAAAAAAAAAAAAAAAAAAAAACTCTATCAACGTCCAGGAAATTAAAATAAAATATAAATTAAAAATTAAAAAAAAAAAAAAAAACCAAAACTTTCGTCCAGGAAATAAATTATAAAAAAAAATTTAACAACAACATAACTCATTAAGCGCCTCTTCGTTTTTTTTTTTTATTTTTTTTATTTCTTTCTTCATTAAGGGTATTTGGGTCTATCTACCTAATTTTTGTCCTTAAAACTAAGTGTTTGTTTTGAGTGTCCTTTTTGCCTAATTAAGTCTAAAATGTGTCCTTTTCAATAATTGTCCCTTGTTTATAAGGACTAGTTTGATTTAACAAGCATTTAGGACACACCTAAAAGATAATTGGTTATAAGAACATATTTTATTTATGTTTCCAGAATTACCCCTTTCTTTTAATCTTCTTCTCATATATTCAGGTCTCTTGCGTCTCCGATCCGATCAATCAGAAGCTCAACCGGTCGTCACAGGCAGCAATCGCACCGATTCACCTTTTTCCAGCTCCACGGCGAGGAGTAGCAGCAGTAGCAGTATCAGCGGCGGTAACGAGGAGGTTTTTATTCAAATAATCGGGTCAGATGAGTCGAGTTGGGTCGGATCAGAAGATGACGACGCGTTGACCATAGGATCTGGGGATGAAAGAGGTGTCCAGGAAATGGGATTAGATTCAGGGGATTCGGTGCTTTCCGGCGAAGGCTTCGCCGGAAGAGGCGGGAGTAGTTACACCGGAAAAGATAAAGTGGAGTCTTCATACCAGGGGTATGATATCCAGCATAGCGGTAAGATTTCTTGCTAATTTTGAGAAAATCTTTTGAACTTAGAAATTTTGTGATAAATATCTATGTTTTGAGTATTCTAATTGGTTTTTTCCATTGTACAATTTTGTTTGAAAAGTTTGGTGCAGTCGAGTTTCTACAGAAGCCACAGTCTGATGATGATAAACTCCGAAACATTTGGCAACATGTTGTTCATAAGGTTTGTTCAAATCCAACTACATTTTTGTTGTTTTATAGCCATTGTTTAGTCACTTCCGAAAGTGTAAATGCGCGATTTTTAACTGTCTAAGCAGGCTTTCAATGCAGGTGATAAAGATGTCACGGATTCATTTAAGCCCGTAAAAGTAGAATCCATGGTTTCTTTGCTGCAACTTCAGTTACTTAACAATGAAGAAGATAGCCATGATTCATCATTAAAGAACGAAACTTTGATAAAAAAAACCATGAAATGGATACTAGGTAACTATGTTGTTTGGATCTGACAAGTTACCTGCTCCATCTACCCTACAATTAAAACGTGGTGAGACGCCGTTTGATGATATTGTTTTCTGTGGTGACCGTGAAATTGGAGAGCAAGAAGACGGGGACTTAAATTTGTCGAAACAACTAGTTTATTGATGGTGCAGTGACATTACTCGTATGTTTAAGACTTTAGTTTTTAGTTTGTAGTTTTTACTTATTGTAGTATGCTTTTGAGATATAACTTATCTAGTATGCAGCTTTTAAGGTAGTTGCAATTGCTTTTACGTTTTTGATTAAGAAATGTTTTTGGAATTGTCAAGATTGTTGCCTTTGTTGTGTTTGCTAGCATATAAATAAGGGTGTTTCAATCATGTGGTGTTCTAAAATACTAGTAGTATTTTTAGGGTGATTAGTATCAGGATTCGGTTTCATATTCTCCGTTTTTCATCACTTCTATGTTGCGTAGGCAAAAAAATGTCCAAAATATTTTCGGGTTGGCTTTGACTCCCTTTGCGCGCAGCGCTTGGGTTAAAATCCTTATACAATCATCTCTGCAAAAGCATATGATAAGTTTATAACTATCTCAAAAGCATACCACCAAAGAACCTTATAATTCTACGCCTGTATTGGTGTAGTGACATTAATTTGATGGTGGGTTTATGTATGATTTGAAATAAAATTGATGTAGCGACATTGATGTCACTGCGTTTACAATTAGAGAATTGATATATCACTGCATATACAATTTAATACACAAATCTGGTAAATTTGTAAAAGAAATGTAGTGTCATTCACATTAGGGGTGTAATCAAGCCGAGTCGAGTCGATACTCCTTAGGACTCGATTCGACTAAAAAAGTTTGGGCTCGATCAAGCCATAAAAAAGCAATATCGAACTCGACTCGCTAAGTACTCGATATAACTTGGCTCGGCTCGTAAGCTCGATTGTTTATTAGAATTCATTTAATTTTTAATAAAATATAACAAGATCGAGCTCGACTCGTCCAATACTCGACTCAAATAATACTTTTTGAATTATAAAAGACAATATTTAATAATAAATTTAATTATTTAAATAATTATTTAATGAAGCTCGATTAGCTCGCAAGGTACTTGATTACTATATTTTAAAACTCAAGATCGGCACGCAATGACTTTTTTTTTGGACGCAAAAGAGACACCGCGATGCATCGGGGGTGGTCAATGCATCGCGGTGTCACTGCATCGTTGTTGTTAAAGCATCGCGGTGTCGCTTCATCGCGGTGTCTCTGCATCGGGGGTGGCCACTGTATCATGGTGGTCACTGCATCGCGGTGGTCAATGCATTAGGTTGGTCACTGCAGTCACTGCATCGCGGTGGTTAATGCATTGGGTTGGTCACTGCATCGCGGTGGTGAACGCTTCGCAATGTCTCTGCATTGTGGCGTCTCTGCATCGCGGTGGTGAATGCATCGTGATTTCTCTGCATCGCGGTGTCACTTTATCCCAGTGTCTCTACATCATGGTGTCACTTCATCGTGGTGTCTCTGCATCGTGGTGTCTCTGCATTGCGGTGTCATTTCATCGGTGTCACTTCATCGTGGTGTCTCTACATCGCGGTGTCTCTACATCGTGGTGTCTCTGTAATGCGGTGTCACTTCATCGCGGTGTCTCTGCATCACGGTGTCTCTTCATCGTGATGTCTCTGCATCGTCAAATATTATAACATCATGATGTATGTGCATCGCGGTGTCACTTCATCGCGGTGTCTGTGTATCGCAGTGTCTCTGCATCGGGGGTGGTCACTGCATCGCGGTGTCTCTACATCTGGGGTGGTCACTGCATCGCGGTGTCTCTGCATCGGATATGTCATTGCATAAGGTGTCACTTCATAAAATGTTGGTGTCATTGGGTGTCAATGCATAAGGTGTCATTTCATAAAATATTGTTGTCGTTGTGTGTCACCTCATAAAATATTGGTATCATTGGTGTGACTGCATAGGATGACACTTCATAAAATTTTGGTGTTATTGGATGTCACTGCATAAAATATTATTGTAATTGAGTGTCACTGCATAGTGTGTCAGTTCATAAAATGTTTGTGTCATTGGGTGTCACTGCATAAAATGTTGGGGTCATTGGGTGTCAGTCCATAAGGTGTCACTTTATAAATCGTTGCATAAATTGTCGTTGCATAAGGTAGGGGTTACTGCATAAATCGTTCAATAATGTGTCAATGCATAAATCGCCGCATAAGGTGGGTGTCACTGCACGTGTCGATTTTAATGAAAAAAAAAATGATTTTCCGAAATCAAGTCGAAAAAAATATCAAATGAAGCATACAATCCTTTCAAAGAAAAATGAATTCTTCAAAATTTGTCCAGGCTCACTAGTCGAGCCGAGTTTTGTCGACTATTAAACGAGTCAACTCAAGTTTTATTGAATATTGAACGATTCGAATTTGAACATTTCTATTTATAACTCGATCGGTTTCGAGTTGGTTTTTTCTAGTCGAGACAAGCTTGAGCCTTCCGGAGTAACGACTCGGTTTGGCTTAGCTTGGTTATACCCCTATTAACTCGATTCACATCTTTGAGGACGAAAAAAATATGAAATGTGGTGAAAGAATTACAAAGATCTATATCAAAAAATATAATCGTTTGAAAATTGAGTAAATAGAGTTTTTTTATTTTTCCAGTAAAAAAATTTTTCAGTTTTTTTCGTTACATGCTGTTTCCAAAAAAAAAAATTAAAAAAAAACAAGGAAAAAGAAAAGGAAAGAAAAGGAAGAAGAGACGGACGCATTTGAGAACATCACCGGGCATTGTTTCGTGAACAGGAAGCAGGCGCTTTTTCTTTTTTAATTTTATACTGTGAGTAGTCTTGTTCATCTAATAAATTTGTGTTCTTATAATCAAATAAGATTTCTTAGTGTCCTATTTGTCTAATTAAGTCCAATATGTGTCCTTTTGGACATTTGCCCCTATTTAATAACATGTGTCGTGTTTTAGTGATGGAGTGATGAATCTTAAAAATTGTGAATTTGAGAAAAATTATTAGTGGTGTTTGTAAATTTTTTGTTTTTTTTTGAAGGGATCACTTTATTAACAACCCTCAAAGAGGCAAAAAAACCAAATAGGTTCACAAATTTTTTGTGGAAATATGGTGTTTGTAAATTTGTCTAAATTTACAATCTCTCACATAGTAGTGGTGTTTAGGGGTGATGTAGACAAATCTCAATTATCCACTTGGTATCACTCACTAATACCTGCCGTGTAATAACTCTTCTCTTTGAATTTTTGCTCTATCTTTTTGTTGTGTGTGCTGTGGAAATTTGTGTACGTAGTATATAATATATGGAAAATTAGGGATAAGGACACAATCCGAAATATTTTTAAGAATAACGGGACAATTACATATTTTTTATAGGGAGAAGGACAACCGCATAATTTTTATAGCGAGAAGGACAAACGGTGAATCCCGAAAATCGGTGAATCTCCCCAGTGAATCCCGAAATCGGTGAATTTCGACGGTGAATTTCGACGGTGAATCCCGAAAATTAGTGAATTTCGACGATGAATTTTAAAAATTAGTGAATTTCGACAGTGAATTTCGTCGGTGAATTTAAACGGTGAATTTCGAACACAAGTGAATTTCGACGGTGAATAAATAGTTTTGTCCTTTATGCAAAAGTTTCAAAAACTCGTCCTTACTACTTAATTGATGAAATATTTCTGTCCTTCTCCCTCATTCCCCCTATAATATATGATGTATTATTTTTTGGTTTGTTGTTAATTACTTAATTGGGAGTGGAATAGTGAGTGTTGCTGTAGAATTATGATACGATTGTTGTATCAAGTGTAATGTATTAGAGTCATATTGGTCTTTAAAAGCACCCGACTGAAACTATCATTGCTCAGGACCAGGGGCGGACTCATGTGGAGTTGGATGGGGCCGAAAAACCGGAGTAGTTTCAGGAAAAAAATGTAATAAAACTATTATTGTCTCCACTCGATTTTCGAATTTGTTTTGGTGTCTTCATTAAAATATGTTTCTAGGTCCACCACTACCAAGGGTATCCCACTATATACATATTTTTAAATATTCTTGTGGTGCATGTCCCAATACATTTAGTAAAGGCCCCTAAAATATCCTATTGGAAATGATCGGTACAAGAAAATCGTGTTTTAATGACGGGAATTATCGTCATTAAAAGCCCAATTCCTGTCATTAAAGTCCTTTAATGACGGGAAATTTTCTCTATACCTGCCTCTCTAGATAAAGGTAATCAATAGGTAATCAATGACAGGAATGTGATTCCCGTCATTAATTGGATCTCACATTCAATTTACAGTATTATCCCGTCATTAATTGTATCTCACATTCAGTTACAGACTATCCCGTCATTGAAGATTTTTCTAATAACAACCCATCCCGTCATTATAGTCTTTTTACCTTTATTGAATCATGATTTAATAAGGACATATCCCATCATTATCGGCTCATTTTGCTCTCACTAAATCATGACTTAATGACGATATATCCCCTCATTATAGGGTCATTCTCCCATAGTTAAATCATAATTTAATAATGTCATATCCACTCATTTTTAGGATGAAAACCAATCAACATTAATCGTGAACACCTAACTAAATTACCAGTCGTTTCTTTGGGGATCAATTGTACAAATACTAAAAATATAGAAATCAGATCAAATACCCGATGCACGACCATTAACATAAATTAAGAATAACCATTCAAAAGCACTAAAGCAAATCATTTTCGTAAATGTCAAGACCTGATGGATAATAAAAAAATCAAGTCAACGCAATCTGACATAACATAACACAACAATAAAAAATTGCACAAGACTTCTCATAAACCAGTACTACAACATAGACGGTAAAATCTCAAGCATCATTCACACTTACGAGCATCTTCATTTATGGATTTTTGCTACTGCATCTGCACTATTCTCAATAACAAAAGAAGCAACCTCTTGATCATAATTTGCACATTTCCCATGGTCATTATCTTCCAAATTGTCTTCATTCCCTTTGCTAACATGACAATTTTTCCTTGCAACATGTTGCAAGATATTTCACAACTCTTCGGTGTGTATCGGCTTGTCAAGGTAATCACAAGCCCCCTGTCTAATTCACATCATGACATTGCTGGTTTGGTCATCTCCCAACATCACTACAGAAAATGGATTAAAGATAACAATTAGTTATATATCATGTCAATAATAAACTTGCTAGCCCAGAAAATAATACTTATAACCGGAAGGTCCATCTCAAACCCAACAAACACAAGATCCATCCATGTCCGGCACGTCGAGATCACTGAGAACAATTTCATAGAATCCTTTCCTCTCCCACAAGCGGCTCAGAGCAACAGTAGCCTGTGAACATGTAGTAATTACAATTCAATTTCAATTCATCAAAAGTCATTAGACAACAAACCAATCACCAAATGATAAGATAAACAATATTCTACAATAATACAATAAATATTCAAGGAAATAAAATTTCCAGTACCAAAAAAAAAGTACCAGCTTGACAAACTTAAAGTCGACCTTAATAAAAGCCCAACCTGCTAGACAAAGATTGTCCAATCCCTTAAATATGTTTCTTAGGAATTAAATCTCAATTATAGAACCAAAATGATAATAATTGGGAGAACTCATGCAGTCTGCATTAATCCACCAACATCCAAACAGGGCACAACATTAGTGTTAACGATAATATAATCACCATAATAAGTTTATTAACGAACAAGCAAGAGTTGTAACCCAGATAAACTTGAGCAGAAAAAATGCTAGCAAGTAGGGTGATTTCCACATTCCAATCATGCATTCTAGAACCCTGATCCAGATAACAAGGCCAATCACTAAAGCAAATCGACCAAGAAGCGGTATATTATTAGAGAATAACAACATGTATGTGTTGGAGATATCCCATGAAATGGGGTTAAAATGGTCAACTTTAGCGCGAATTTCGGATACGCTCCGGTGAGATTCACCGGGAGCTTATTACGTCTAAATATTCTACTCACGGAGTAGATAATGTTTGGCTTTGGAATCACTCGATTCGGATATCGGGTGAATGAGAAATTAATGCCTAAAGTTGGTTGAAAATGTGTTGGAGATAAGAGTTGAAGGGAGTACCTCAACTCAATATCCCACATTGGAAAGATGGGAGATTTGAGCTCCATATATAAGGGCTAGTGTGTGTTCTTATAAATGTGCCCCAAGGGGTAAGGCACTTTTGTGCAGGAGGGAGGACTTAGATATTTCCACACGCACGCACGCCGCTGCCGTCTGGCTCGAGCTCGGTTCGGGTGTTATTATTAATTTTTTAGACAAAATTTCCTTTGAAATTAACCAGAAATTAATTAGTTAATTGTGAGACGGTTGGAAGGTTCCAGAATAATATGGAAACGAATTCTGATTAATTAAGTCGGTTCGGAATTAATTTAATTAAATTAATTTCGAAATTGCATAATATTATTTTCGGCCACATAACTTTTCTTGAGGGAAAAGCTTTGAAATTAACCAGAAATTAATTAGTTAATCGTGAGACGGTTGGAAGGTTCCAGAATAATATGGAAACGAATTCTGATTAATTAAGTCGGTTCGGAATTAATTTAATTAAATTAATTTCGAAATTGCATAATATTATTTTCGGCCACATAACTTTTCTTGAGGGAAAAGCTTTGAAATTAACCAGAAATTAATTAGTTAATCGTGAGACGGTTGGAAGGTTCCAGAATAATATGGAAACGAATTCTGATTAATTAAGTCGGTTCGGAATTAATTTAATTAAATTAATTTCGAAATTGCATAATATTATTTTCGGCCACATAACTTTTCTTGAGGGAAAAGTCGAGTGGTTAAATCATCGGACCAATCAGAATTCAGAAGACACATCATCCGACCAATCAGAATTGTGGAAATAATTTGCCAATTTTTTTACTAAAATTTTCGGGCCCTATTTCTTTTCCAAGGGGAAAAGACTGGTGATGTGTTCTGGCCAATCACATTCAAGCATTGGCTCCTCCTCTCCACTATATAAAGAACCCCAATGATGAAGGTTGAAGCATTCAGTTTTCTCTAGTGTCTTCCACTACTAAAAGGGTCGAGCATATAGTTAGGTTTTTGAGTCGAAGAGAAGTCGGAGCACGTTGTAAGTTCGCCGGAGCTTGGATTGTTGAAGTGCCTCTCAATCCGGGACGTAAGCCATTGTATCTTGGGAGGCGATTGCTACTACCGTGGGCACCATACGGCAGCACTGTCTTAAGAAAAGAGTTTCATAACTCGCCTCGGTTTGTCTTTATTTATGCACTGTATTTTAATTTTCTCAATCATTTATGTCAGATCTGTACGTTAGTTGCATATTTTGTTAGATCTATATCTAGTAGCTGTGTTTCATTAGATCTATCATATAGTTCTATTAATTTATTAGATCTGCACCATAATCGATTTTATTTGCTAGATCTGAATAATAAAATTAGATTTTATTTCGAGTTATTATTTTCTGCATTTAATTTCCGTAATTATATCCGTGAATTACGGATATATTCCGTAAATCACTCCACACACGTCACTTACCACCAACAGTATGAACCTCAATATAATGCAAACAACAAACTTCCTTATGTGAAATAAGTAAATGATCATACTTTATAAGTACATGCTTCTAATTAATGTCCCACTTATTCTAGAACCTTATGAAGCACCAAGGACACTTTCATACTTACATTAACTGCCAATGACACATCAACAACACTTCTGAGCCTTCAATTATGCCCATAATTCTAATTAATTAATGGCAACGGGTACCTACAAAACAAATTACATTTTCATGTCTTCCACAACAGCAGGGACATAAAACAAAGCAAGAAGGTAACGCTAACAAACTTACATGAAGTTTTCATTCACTAGCTATTAATGAAACACAACATAATTTCCATATAGTCAGGGCCGGCCCTCGCTTTTATTGGGCCTAAGACCAAGTCTCCGAACTGGGCCTTTTAGTTGAAATTGTTTTTTTTTTTTAAAAACATACTTATTGTTAGATATTTTTTCATAAATAAATATTTTGGTTATCGTTTGCATACGAGTTGCCGTACGAATTAATGTTATCGCAACAAAACGGGCAACGCCCCCGAAACCTAAACCAATGCAAGAATCAGTTCATGAAGGGATATGCATTTTCAGATACACGCATTTTCGAACTGATATGTACTTACCCTTTCGTGTAAGGGTTGCATGCTTTCATCCGGTGAACAGTGACAACCCTACCCTTTCATGCAAGGAGTACATCCATTCGTTTATGGGGTACTTGCAACCTATAAAAGGCATAAGTATGAAGACGAAAATCCATAAATTTGACAACATCATTAGAAAAACTTTGAGTGTTCTCGGGTTTGATTCAAACAAGTCACTGTTTGAATCAAACACCCCCATCGTATCCTGAAAGAAATTTTCATTTGATCCCTTAGTGACAAATCGTGTGGGACAAAACATCTCTTAAAAGACAACGTTACTAACGTGCATTGGAGTTTCTAATTCTCTGTCAAATCTTAAGTACTACATTTTTTCCAACACTTATCGTGTTTTTAATATCCGTAAATGCAAAAAAATAATAAAACTTGTTTGTATATATCAAAAAAAAATTTGGTCAAGTAAAATTTTTTATTGGGGCATTTATCAATTAGAGTAAAAAAAAAAATTGGGCCTTTATCAAAAAAGAAAATTAACATATTATATTAGGTTGAATCGGATTAAATCTACACGAATTTTTTTTTTCTTTTAACAAAACATGTACCGTTGGGCCCCTCGACAGAATTGGGCTTAAGACCCGGGTCTCGCCGGCCTTAGCATAGGGCCGGCCCTGCATATAGTAATGATCTCAACAAAACTAAGAGCTGTGTTAGACAAATCTAAAATTTTAACTACAATAACTATTACATCTAACATAAAGGAACATATGCATGGATGAAACTGAACATTTATCATATAGAATTAGGCCAGGACATAAAGAGACAAAAGCTAAGTAAAATTTTGTGATCACCATATGGTCACTCATTATAGTCGTTCACATATATACAATTAGAAACTAAAAAAAGTCATGGTAATTAAACACCAAATTGTCAACATAACAAAGACATGGTACTCAAAACAAAGACAGAACCTGGTGTAGACAATTCTACACACACTATTAGACTCTCATGCAAACATGAAAGAAAGCTGACATAAGCACAAAACATAAGTGTTTACCGGCCTGTACAAAATAGAATAGGCTAATATGTAGGTTTAAATCCATAATGTGAAAGTAAAACAAAAATCAGTGTCCATGGCCCCACGCAGAAGCTATCAACAGTTTAACAACAAGGTATAAAAGATAAATGATTCACCATATCCAACACACCAAATCTAACAGCCATCTCCTACAATAAAGATAGATAAAACTCAATTTCCGATCGGAACAGAACACGTCTAACTACAGTTTCACCAGCGTGTGATAAGTACATCATTGTACCTTGTCACAGCAAATGGATGTGCAATGAACTAAAATTCATTGAAGTACAGAAGGAGGACGTGACGTTTTATGTACCAACATGATTATGATACTGTTAGTCCTGGGAATGGGTATCGAAAGTCGGAAGGACGAGAATTGTGGGTTCCTATTTCTCTTTTTCTATAGACAGAAAATAAATAGATAGATAAGTAAACCAAACTTTAATGAATATGGAAAAGTTCATAACCTATTTTTTAGGACATGCGCTTTTGAGAGAATGTTGTGAAAGTGTGTTACAACAAGAGAAACCACAAGGAAAGCTTACATTTGCATTAGCCAAATTATGGACCTTATACACATTAATTGGGAATATCCGCAACACAAACGATGTATATATATATGATTAACCTTATTCAAGGAATCAAGGCAACATATGCATGCCTTTTTAGATGAATACACAAGTTCGGAACTTCCTCAAGTGGTACCTTCATTGCTCAAAGGAAAGGACATCATGCTCCAAGAAAAACCAACACGACAAGGCTCAATTTTTTTGTGATGTGTGTAAGAACTAATACCTTGTTTCATTTTTTTGCATATCTTAATGAGTACGTAGGAAGAAAATCAACATTATAAGACATGTTTTAATTATAACCAACATTATAAACTTATTTTCATATCTAAAAGTTTGACTCTTCTTTGGTAAGCATGAACGGCTTAGAAAAGTTGTAAGCAAATTTATTGATATGAATCATGTTTTTGATTATCAGTAAATCAAAAAGTTGATGACGCCATTCACATATACATACAAATACATACATACATGATACATAGTCGTGTTCAACGAAAATGTCAGATAAACCAAGCAAGCCACCAACTAAACCAACCATTAACAACATAAACTCCCATCATATTGTCGACAAACCAAACAAAGCAAAGAAATTTCCCAAAAAAATACTGAAAAGTAAATTCATCAACAGCAACTCATATAAGGTAATGCAGAGGAGAAAAAATCCACAAACCAAAGACATCCAAGAGACAGAGCTACTATAAAAAAATAGGACTTCATGTTTCTCCTCTCACTCTGTTAATTTACAACAATATGCAAAAATTGAACAGATACATCACAGACATGCAACTCGGATATACTAAGATAATTAAATACACGAATTGAAAGGAAATTAGAATAGAAAACTTAGACCGAGGCGAGCACAGCTCTCTATCCTTAAGACGATATTGCGCCGCTACGGTGCTTACGGTACCTGCAATCGTCTCCCAAGATATAACGGTTACCTTCGTTCAAAACAGCACTACAATTGAAATGAAACAGCGAACTTTCTTGTGTCCCGTATTCTCCTTCTACTGATATGTGAAATGAATGCAGTGTTTTGTGATAAAACTTTTCGTGTGTTATGAGCCTCCATACTGTGGGTATTTATTGCAAAGTAGGAAAGTAACTACTATTCGACTATGCGGCCATTTTGCATGGATTTTTCCCACGATTGTTGCCGTTTCCGTCATTCCATGCAAGGTAGTGGCGGTAATCATAACCCACGTTTATATACATGGAGTACCATGTTTGTCAGCACACGTGGGTAGCTTGACTTGGTCTACCGGGAATTATATTTCCATGGATAAATACTTTGTAAAGAAATTCTTTACCCAAATGATATATTCGGTCCGACCTAATCTATTATGACTTTAATATTATTTTGAGCATTAATTTTCTATTCACTCAATAAATTTAATTGAGTGATTCAAAATTCTATAGATTTCTATGTGTCACATTAACGACATCATAGTACACTCCAATTGAATTAATACTCATTATACTCCAATTGAATTAATACTCAAAATTTTACCGCTCACCCATAGGTTCCAACACTTCATGTCAGCAGAAATAAGCATTGAAGAAAACAAACCTCCGCTATATCTCCTCCAAAAAAATCAACCACCATCAGTACCAAATCACACACGAATGTAAGAAAAAACAAAAAATTTGAAGAAACATTACATACCTGACACAAAAAGTTATTTGTGAGACATCAAGAGAGAAAATCTGAGAGAATCGCATCAGATATTGAGGAAAACATGTGGTCTGCCGAGCCAACCCTGTCGAAACCCTGTTTTAAGCCCCGCCGCATCCAAATCTGATACCACTCATGGCTGATACAGCCACAGAAAACCCACATGTGAGTAAGTCAAGTAAGGCCATGGAAAAGAGTGGCTCTTTAGAATGAGATGGGCAACATATTATGCCGGGAGGAGCGACACCGTCGAACCGGCACCGACGACAGAAGAGTTTAGGTTAGGGAAATAATCGACAGGGAATTTTGTGTGGTAAGGATTTCACTTTTTTATAAAGAGTGTTATGACGGATCGATCAAGAAGTGATGGTGATTGTGAGTAAAGATAAAAGATAAACAAGTAAACAAACACAGAAACAAGAAGAACACAGATTTAACGTGGTTTCTGGCAATGTGCCGACTACTCCACGGACAAACGATGATATTTTTATTATCACCAGAAAGTTACATCAAGTTACAATTAATACATAAGGTATTTGTAGCCTTGGGAATCCAAACCTAACCGACTAAACAACCAACCAGTAAATGACTGAAATACCCCAGAAGTAACTCGAACAAACATGCAACGGACGTGTTCCCCAAGGCTGTTGAGCCTCAACAGACTTGCCTTCGGTAGACTTGCTGTTGGGTATACAGCACTCTGCCCGCCTATGTGCGTTCAACCCATGGCGCTGTGAAGGTGTGGTATAAGGAAATAAAGTAGCACCTTTACTAACACCAATTGGTTTTAGTACAACGGTAAGCGTTTGATCCTAAAAACTGGTAGCAGAGCAGGTCATGGGTTCGAATCCCGGAAACAGCATTCTGTGGTAAACCACGGTTGAGTGGGTAGCAGGTGCTGGGGGGGAGATTGTTGGGTATACAGCACTCTGCCCGCCTATGTGCGTTCAACCCATGGCGCTGTGAAGGTGTGGTATAAGGAAATAAAGTAGCACATTTACTAACACCAATTGGTTTTAGTACAACGGTAAGCGCTAAATAAAATTTATGTTTTGATGATAATTCATCATGTTTATTCAAAGTATTATTTTAACCCCATTGATGAAGTGTTGAAGCTAGCTGTTATAGTGAAAAGCTAAAAGATGTCTAGAACTGAATGTATAGGTTTTACTAGAGTCTGACATTTGTATAGGTTACATCAGACAAGCACTGTAATAGTTAGTGTGTCGTAAAACTGGAAAACTGGAAATCATCTAGAAAGCTAGAAATCACTAAGAAGACAAACTGACTCAGAATACACCTGTATTAAACTGAAGAAAATAAGTTCGCTGAGGGACATAGACTCAGTTGGCTTATTTAGAAGACGGAAGAACTGAGGGTTCAAACTCAGTTATTGAAGATTGAAGAACTGAGGGTTCAAACTCATTTATGAAGATTACAAGTCGAGACTGTAAATTTAGACTTCAGGAAAGATTGTGGTGACCTGAACTGACTTTATGGATCTTGTATGAAGACCTAAGAATCATAAGGACAATGAGTTCTTAGAAGATAATAAGTTATGGTGTACTCTGATTAAGTCAATTATAATCAGATGAAAAATGGAGTACTGATATTTGAAGAAGAATAAAATCTCAGTTAATGCTCCAAGTCAGTTAGGAAACTGACAAATGAAAAACTCAGTATAAAACTGATAAGGAAACTCAGTTTTATATGTCAGCCATCCAACAAACTGAAAGTACAGTCGAACGTTATAAAGGAAGCGATTTCCTTGGATGAGTTACTGACACAGCAGATCGTTCAGAAAATACAGCCGTTACAAGATAGACGTTGATACAATTCGAATTGAAGCCAGATGAACGTTGGACCTCACACTATAAATAGAAGACTTTGCACCAAGGATAAACAAGAATATACAAGAAGATTTAACAAGAATTAACGTGTGCATTAGTCATTCGAATTGCTATCATCTCTGAGCTATAACAAGATCAAATCTAGTATTTCTTCAAGTGTTCAAGCTACAAAGAATTCATCAAGAATCCGACACTTTGAAGAACCACAAACGAGAATCAAGCCCAACTTTGATTCTACATCAAAGGTTTAGACTGTGAAGCAAACCGGGAAGGTTTCGCCAAGGACAGTTGTGACAAGCAGTCGGGTAGACTGTGTTTGTGGTGGTAGCTGGTGAAGAGGCAATTCAACCCTCTAAGGACCAGTGGTTCAAGCAATTGAAGAGCAGCAATTCTACTTGTTCTACAAATGTTTAGATAGTGACGCTAGGGATTAGCCAAGGACTATTGTTTAGGACTTTTTGTAACTGTTCACCTCAAGAAGTTCTAGTGGAATTTTCCTCCGCACCACAGGGGAAGAGAGGACGTACAGGATTACACCACCTGGAACCTCTATAGCCTTATTTACTTTACTCATTTATGTATATATTTAGCATTTAGTTATAGCATTTTGATAATTGATTGTTACACAGTTCATAGTTCACAAACTGACATTCTTCAGAATTCAGTTTATTACACTCAGTTTTCATAAAATAATAACAAGATCAAGAAAAAGGCTAGAACTATATCCGCTGCCGGTTGACTTAGTTTTAAGCTTAAGTCAGTTTGACTTAATCTCAGCTTTGTCAGCTTAACTCCACATAAGTTTTAACTAGAGCTTAATTTGTTTTAAATCCAGTTTTAGGGACAAGTTTATTCACCCCCCCCTCTAAACTTGTGTTAGCCTTTCCAAGGGACCAACAATTGGTATCGGAGCAGTGTTTCTTCAACAAGATATCATTTGCTCTATATCTCCTCTAGTTGTTCTCATTTGAAAGCTCAGTCTTCACTCACTCACAATGGATAACAATCAATATGCGAGACAAATGCTTATGTGCAACATGGACAGATTTGACAAATATAAACGTCGTATGCAGGCTTTTCTAGCAGCTACTCATGATGAGATGATGGATGTACTCACTGATGGACCAATCCAGATCACCTACATGCAAACGGAGGGTGAAAGACAAATTCGAGTTCCAAAGCCCAAATCCGAATGGACCAGTGATGATCGAAAGAGAAACAATCTCAACAATGTTGCTATGGATTTTATACTCAGAACTCTTGACAGCAACATGTACTTGAAATTGAAAGAATGCACAACTGCTAAGGAAATGTGGGACAAACTTCAGCTAGTTTGTGAAGGAACAGATTCAATCAAGGAAAATAAAATTTCTGTTGCAAAACAAAAGTTTGAGAATTTCAAGATGAAATCTGGAGAAACCATTGACCAAATGGAGACAAGATTCAGTGCTATCATGGATGAACTAGATCTACTCAAGATTGAGTACTCAAAGAAAGTTATCAATACTAGAATCTTGAAGGCATTACCAATGTGTTGGAAGATGAAGGTCACTGCTATGGAAGAATCAAGAAGACTTGACGTAGAGGATTCATTCAAAATCTTTTCAGATTTGAAAGCTTATGAATTCAGTGAAGATTTTACAAGTACAGCTGCAATAATCAAAGCTCTGGAAGAACCAAAGACCACAGCACTTGCAGCAGCATCAAATGATAATCAGGAAAATTCATCAAGCAATCTTCATGAATTGGATGAGATGGAAGAACAGATGGCTCTAATAATGAACAGAATTCGAAGAATGAAGAGTGGACACCCAGTCACTCAAAATTTCATCAAGAGGACTCCTAAGAAAAGAAAAGATGATGAATATCTCTGTTCCAACTGCAAGAAACCAGGACATTATAAAGCTGAATGTCCAGAACTGATCAAGAAGACTCCACCAAGAAGAGTTGGTAGAAGAGCACTCCTTGCCGGAGATGAATCAGATTATGAAGCTGATACAGAAAGACTATCAGATGACACAGCTTTAATGGCACACATGGAAGATCCAAATGAGGTATGTGAATCCAATTCTAAATACTCTTCAGCTCAAATTTCCATGATAAATGCATGTTCTTCGACTGCTGACTCCAATCCAAAAAAATCTAGAATTAGAGGAAACACTTGACGAATTGATGAATCAGCTGGTGACAATTCAAGCTGGTTATGAATCAATTAAAGCTGAGAAAGCAAGTCTAATTCTTGAAGTTGAAAGATTGAAGTCTGAACTAAAAATGTTGAAACTGACTAAAACTGATAAAGAAAAGATTCAGCATCAGTCTACTGCATCGCAACAACAACTGAATCATTTGCTCAATCAAGTTCAATTACTGGATTCAAATCAGGAAAACCGTATGGAGACAAAACGGGTTTAGGATTTGATACACAGCAATCTTCCAAGAATGGAACCAACAAGGCTGCTGGACCTAGTACCAAAATTGGTATTAAGTTTGTAGCTGAGCAACTTCCACAAACTGAGAAAATTGCTGAACCAGTAAAGCCAGTATCACATAGGATAAATCAGTTTTCCAAGAAAACAACTGGATTTACCAACAAGGGTAAATCAAATGGTAAATCAGCTGTATTCCAAGAAAATCGAACTGGAAAATCAACTACCAGATCCACAAAAACCAATCAAGTCAAGAACCAGAAAAATTACAATCAAAGTAAATCCAAGAAAGTTAATCATTCAAAGATTCACACATTTAGGGGGAAAGGAAGATTATTTCCCACTGATGATGATTGGAATTTTACTGAATTTGTTAATAAAACTGATAATAACAATCATTCCAGATAGAAAACTTATCACAAGTTTCAGTCTAAGACTCAGCAGAGAGCTAATCTCAGTTCTCAGCAAAAGTTTCAGTACCAAGGTCAGTCCAGACCTCAGTACAAAAGGAATGATGGTTACTATTCAAGTTTTAATAATAGAAAGCATGATGGAAACAAATTTCAGTCAAAAGATCTGAGAGATCATATAAATAAGACACAATCCAAACACAGATACTATGGGAGTGTGGCTTACATATATGAAAATAAGTGCAACAATATCCGAAGAATCCCTAAAGGATATATTCCCAGAGTTGTACTGACAACTGACCCCCATGGACCCAAACTGAGTTGGGTACCTAAAATTGTTTAATTTTTATTGCAGGATATATGGTACTTTGACAGTGGTTGCTCAAGACACATGACAAAGAGCAAAGACTGTCTCAGTAATTTTATTGCAAAAGATGGACCAAAGGTTAATTTTGGAAGTAAAGACAAACCTGGATACACCAGAGGTTATGGCACCTTAATCAGAAATGGACTTACAATCAAGAATGTATCTTATGTAGAAGGGTTACACTACAATCTACTCAGCACCAGTCAATTCTGTGACATGGGATACAAAGTTACTTTTGATAAAGAATACTGTGTTGTCGTCTGCGAAACAGCATATCAAGTTGTCTTAGCCGGAAGAAGAAAAGAAAATATGTATGTAGTAGATTGGACAACTGCCGTTGCTGAAACCTGCTTGCTTGTGCACACCAAATCAGAAATCAGTTGGCTATGGCACAAGAAACTGAGTCATCTTAATTTTGATGACATCAACATACTTGTTAAGAAACAGCTAGTCATTGGACTACCAGAGATATCATACAAAAAGGATAGTTTATGTGATGCATGTCAACAAGGAAAGCAAACAAAAGCAAGTTTCAAGACCAAGTCTCAGCATTCAACAACAAGACATCTGGAGTTACTACACATTGATTTGTTTGGACCTATTACACCAATTAGTATCAGTGGAAAGAAGTATACATTGGTGGTAGTAGATGATTTTTCAAGATACACTTGGGTAATCTTCTTAACCAAGAAAAGTGAAACCAAGCAAAGACTTACAGAATTACTCAAGAGACTTCAGAATCAGAAAGGAGTTTCGGTTGTGAAGATAAGATCAGATAAAGGAACTGAATTCCTCATCAGTGTGATTATTGAATATTGTGAAGAAAATGGTGTTTTACACCAACTTGCTGCCACAGGAACACCTCAACAGAACGGTGTAGCTGAAAGAAGAAACAGAACACTCAAAGAAGCGGGAAAGACTATGATCTGTGAAGCAAAACTACCTGAATGATATTGGCAGAAGCAGTTAACACATCTTGTTACACACAGAACAGAGCTCTCATGAATAAAAGACATGAGAAGACCCCTTATGAAATTTGGAATGGAAGAAAACCAAATGTTTCCTACTTTCATGCTTTTGGAAGCAAATGTTTCATACACAATAATGGAAAAGATCAAGTTCATGTTTTTCAGCCCAAAGCTGATGAAGGAATTTTCCTAGGATATTCAAGTGTCAGCAAAGCTTTTAGAGTACTAAACAAAAGGACACTCAAGCATGAGGAATCAATACACGTAGTATTTGATGAACCAAACTTCCCTGGTGAAACAACTGAAGACAGACCAGAACCAGTTTCTCAGTCTCAGTTACCAGTCATGCCAGAATCAGTTTTAGTTGACTTTGGAAGACTACAAATTTCAGAATGTTCAGAACCAGATCAGTCTCAGTTTCCAACTGCACAACAAACCACACCTGAACTACATGTTTCTGATCCAACTGAAGAAATTCAAGAACCAGTTGAACAAAATGCAAACCCTTTGATGCAAGCACCAGTTCATCAATGGATGAGAGATCACCCAGAAGAACAAGTAATTGGTGACACTCAAGCTGGAGTTCGAACTAGACATCAGCTAGATGCAATGATTGCATGTTTTCTATCTAAATCTGAACCCAAGGAAATTGAAGAAGCTTTGAAAAATCCAGACTGGATATTAGCTATGCAAGAAGAACTCAATGAATTTGAAAGAAATCAAGTATGGGAATTGGTAGATAGACCAGTTCATGTGAATATCATTGGAACTAAATGGGTTTTCAGAAACAAACTTGATGAAGATGGGAATATCATCAGAAACAAAGCTAGACTTGTAGCTAAAGGATACTCTCAAGCTGAAGGCATAGATTTTGATGAAACTTATGCACCAGTTGCAAGATTAGAAGCAATCAGATTATTTCTTGCCTTTGCAGCTCACAAGAAATTCAAAGTTTATCAGATGGATGTTAAAAGCGCGTTCCCGAATGGAATTCTTGAAGAAGAAGTATATGTTCAACAACCACCCGGATTTGAAATCAAAGATCAAGCTGATAAAGTTTTCAGACTAAGGAAAGCTCTTTATGGCTTAAACAAGCACCAAGAGCTTGGTATGAAACTCTATCTCAGTTTCTAGTGGATAATGGATTTATCAAAGGAACAATCGACAAAACATTATTCAGGATGAAGAATGGAGAAAATACTCTACTTGTTCAAATTTATGTGGATGATATCATTTTCGGATCAGAGGCTGAACAATTATGTGAGAAATTTGCAAGTTTGATGAAAAGAAAATTTCAGATGAGTATGATGGGAGAATTAAATTACTTCCTTGGATTACAAGTTAAACAGTTAGATGATGGAATTTTCATTCATCAAACCAAATATACAAGAGAACTTATCAAAAAGTTTGGTATGGAAAAATCTACTGGAATTTCTACACCAATGGGGACCAACATCAGGCTAGATGAAGACAAGGAAGGCAAAGATGTTGATCAAACTCTTTACAGAAGGATGATTGGAAGCTTACTCTATCTTACAGCAAGTAGGCCAGATATATCTTTTACTGTCGGTGTATGTGCAAGATTTCAGTCAAGACCAAAGGAAAGTCATCTCACAGTTGTGAAAAGAACTTTGAAATATCGAAAGACACAGATAGAGTTGGAATTTGGTATTCAAAAGAAGGAGAATTCAAGTGATTTCTTATTCGATTCGATTATGCTTTGGATGCAAAGTGGACGAGAAAAAGCACATCGGGCACATGTCGGTTACTAGGAAATAGACTTGTGTCGTGGTTCGCAAGAAGCAAAACTCTATTTCAACTTCTACGGTGAAAATTTGAAGCCGAATATATAGCAATTTGGAAGTTGTTGTGCTCAAGTTTTCTGGATTAGACAGCAATTAAGAGACTATGGGATAGAAGAAGGAACAATTCCCATAATGTGTGATAACACAAGTGCAATTGCAATCACTGATAATCCAGTTTTACACTCAAGGACAAAGGACATTGATGTGTGTCACCATTTTATAAGAGATCATGCAGAGAAGAAGGATATCACAGTTCTTATGTACCTACTAAAGATCAGTTGGCAGATATCTTTACAAAGCCATTGGACAAAGAAAGATTTGCCAAATTAAGAACTGAATTGGGAATAATCAAAGTCAGTTAAATCGTTAAGCCCAGAGATTCGTCAAGGGGATTAATCTTTGTTATGTTGGGTGCGCTCACTTAACAGATTAGTCATTGACATCAACAATCTCAAACTGATTAACTGAAACTGAAGAATTTGATGAAACTGGAAGTTATTTCTAGAACTGACTTCAGCATCAGTTTCAGTTTCCAGTCAACTCAAGTCAAAGGTTGACAAGATAAAATCAACAGCGGTTATATCGCATTAAATTACTGCAGCTCTTTTTGTCAGACAATTGCATGTACACCCCACGATTGTCAGAACAGTACATGTATCGGTTACCCAAACCATCATGGAATTTGAAAAGTTGTACTACTCAACCGCCAGAATATCCTACCTATTTATTCAACCCCCGTTCACATTATCTCCAATCAAAATTCAAATTATTCATCTCTTTCCAGAAAGCAAAACAGACTCTTTGCAATCCTTTCTCTTTGTTCACACTCAAATATGGCCTCTTCAGATAATTCGAAAGAAAACCGATTGATAACAGAGCTGGATGAACAAACATTTGAAATGTATGAAGTTCTTTGTCAAAACACTCTGTTAGCCAGTTGGATATGTGATAAAATCGAGAAACAACCAAGATTGAGAAACATCCTGGAAGTTACATTCAAAGAGAAACGTGACTTAGAAGGAATTTTGCAATTTTGGCAAAATATGCGAATGGTACAAAACTCCTTAATGACTACAGTTCGTGGAGATCGCATTGTTATCAACGAAAGCGTCATAAGGTCACTCTTTGGCTTCACAAATTCATCTGCAACTTCAACAGATTTAGCCACTCTACCATTGCAACGAGAAGCTTTTCTTAAGCAAATTACCTTTTCTACGGAACCAATAGAAGCTGGTATTCATGTAGACAAAATCAAGCCAGAATTTGGACACCTCAGCAGATGGCTCAGCAAACACGTCATTGGGAAATCCAAAGGAGTTAATATACTATCAGAAGAGAATATCTTGCTGATGAACATAATCTGGGATGGAATAGAATTCAATTGGGCATGCTACGTTGTCAATCAATTCAAAAGGCAATATTTAGCTGAATTAGACAGTGCAAAACGAGCTCAAGCTGAAGGACAAGCAACTGTTGGCAGATTCCGATTGAAGAAGACACTCAGTGGAATCATTCAATTTTACTTAGAAAGAATCAAGGAAGGGAAGCAAGCAAGGCACACTACAACATCAAAGGAAATCGCAGGAACAACTTCCCAACCTGAAGCAAGTCAGAAAACTGTGTCTCAGCCGGAAGCTGAACACAGAGGAACTAAGCGAAAAGATGAATCAGCAGAAGGAAGATCAGTTGTAAGATGTTTGTACCCAGAAATCTCAAGTGAGAAAGCACCTACTGAGGGGGAACAACAACAGCAACAACAGACAACTGTGGTTATGCAAGAAAATGTCACTGCTGACCAAACTTCTCAGTTACGGCAACAATCAGTTCAGCAATCAGCACCAGTTTTTGAAGCTGATAAAATCATCAAACTGATGAAAATGAAACTTCAACCAGAAGATTCTCGAGATGTCAGTTTATAGACTGAAGAGAAACTACTCTTGGAGAAATTGGAAGTTAGAGATCTTTACTCTTTGTTTCCTATTTCGGAATTTCTTGAAAACTGCTTTAAAAGATTTACTGAACTAGCAGAAAGAAGAGAATCGGGCACATCATCCAAAAACAGTTCAAAGAAAAAGGATGATGATGACAATGATAAGTCAAGAAAAGAAGCTGATGAGACTACAGTTTTGCAAACAGTCATTCAACCTCAACCTCTAGCAATGCAAACTGTAACACAGCAAGAAGAATTGTCAGTTGGAGATCAGATAACTGACAATCAGCAAGCATCTGATGGAATTTATAATCAGCAACTTATGATTATTGAAGATAATACTCAGGTTAAGGATCAAATAGAAGCTACATATGATCCTTCTGACATCTTGACTAAGGATGAATTGGCCAGAGTTCATGAAAATTTGAAGATTGTACTCAGTCAGAGAGATACACAAAATGAACTTTTGACAAACATCTCTGGATACCTTGATTATAGAACTAGAACCGATGTTTCAGTTCATGCAAGAGTAGAGATGATCCACAAATCAAGTTCAAGCTATGCTTCAGAAATTTTGTTACTCAAACAAAAACTTGAAGACTCAACCGCAGTAGATAGAGAAACTCATGCACAGGCTCACTGGCATATAAATCAGCATATCTACGGGTTTGACACTCAGCTTAAGAAAGTACTTGCTTCTCAGCGACAGATCTCAGCAGATCAAAAAGCAACCCATGCCCTGGTAGATCAGTTATATGATGCCAAAAAGGGGGAAGCTGAAGAAGAAAAGATGAAGTTACTTGGAGAAATGAAGCGACTTGAAGAAGAATTACAAAGATATAGATCAGATCCTAAATTTTTGAAGAAAGAGTTAACTGATGATAAAATTATTGAAAAATACGGTCAACCTGGAGACAGAAGAGTTACTCTCACAAAGGATCTGTGGATGAAGTTTACCAAAGATTACAATCCTATTAAAGGCAAGTACTAGGACAGGACATTTGAAGAATCCTTGAACTACTTTTTATCTGATATATTCTCAAAGCAGAAAATGGCACAATATAAGAAGAATCAAAGGATTGATGATAAACTGAATATTAAAGACAAGACTGAACAGATGAAAGCTGATCTAGTAAAATTTGAAAATTACTACTTGAAAGAATCAGACTTACCAAAGCTATTTCAATGGAGAAGATGGAAAGAAAGTAGTCAAGTTGACTACAACAAGACTTTTTCAAAGGAAGACTCCAAGCTAGAAGAAGATTTTCGTATGTATAACAAAGCAAGGAAATATGACTCAGTCATGCAAAAAGCCAAGAAGAAGCTTAGTCTTTAATCACAACTATTTGAACAGAATGTACTTATTCCAGTTTTTTGCTCATTCTAATGAAAACCAGTTTTCCAGTTTTACATTGTTTTGATCTTCAAGCTTTTCTTTTAGGGAGAGTTTTGGCATCATCAAAAAGGGGGAAATTTTAGGAAATAAAATTTATGTTTTGATGATAATTCATCATGTTTATTCAAAGTATTATTTTAACCCCATTGATGAAGTGTTGAAGCTAGCTGTTATAGTGAAAAGCTAAAAGATTTCTAGAACTGAATGTATAGGTTTTACTAGAGTCTGATATTTGTTAGGTTACATCAGACAAGCATTGTAATAGTTAGTGTGTCGTAAAACTGGAAAACTGGAAATCATCTAGAAAGCTGGAAATCACTAAGAAGACAAACTGGCTCAGAATACACCTGTATTAAACTGAAGAAAATAAGTTCGCTGAGGGACACAGACTCAGTTGGCTTATTTAGAAGACGGAAGATTGAATAACCGAGGGTTCAAACTCAGTTATGAAGATTACAAGTCGAGACTGTAAAGTTAGACTTCAGGCAAGATTGTGGTGACCTGAACTGACTTTATGGATCTTGTATGAAGACCTAAGAATCATAAGGACAATGAGTTCTTAGAAGATAATAAGTTATGGTGTACTCTGATTAAGTCAATTATAATCAGATGAAAAATGGAGTACTGATATTTGAAGAAGAATAAAATCTCAGTTAATGCTCCAAGTCGGTTAGGAAACTGACAAATGAAAAACTCAGTATAAAACTGATAAGGAAACTCAGTTTTATATGTCAGCCATCCAACAAACTGAAAGTACAGTCGAACGTTATAAAGGAATCGATTTCATTGGATGAGTTACTGACACAGCAGATCATTCAGAAAATATAGCCGTTACAAGATAGACATTGATACAATTCGAATTGAAGCCAGATGAACGTTGGACCTCACACTATAAATAGAAGACTTTGCACCAAGGATAAACAAGAATATACAAGAAGATTTAACAAGAATTAACGTGTGCATTAGTCATTTGAATTGCTATCATATCTGAGCTATAACAAGATCAAATCTAGTATTTCTTCAAGTGTTCAAGCTACAAAGAATTCATCAAGAATCCGACACTTTGAAGAACCACAAACAAGAATCAATTTATTGATTCTCAGCCCAACTTTGATTCTACATCAAAGGTTTAGACTGTGAAGCAAACCGGGAAGGTTTCGCCAAGGACAGTTGTGACAAGTAGTCGGGTAGACTGTGTTTGTGGTGGTAGCTGGTGAAGAGGCAATTCAACCCTCTAAGGACCAGTGGTTCAAGAAATTGAAGAGCAGCAATTCTACCTGTTCTACAACTGTTTAGATAGTGACGCTAGGGATTAGCCAAGGACTATTGTTTAGGACTTTTTGTAACAGTTCACCTCAAGAAGTTCTAGTGGAATTTTCCTCCGCACCATAGGGGAAGAGAGGACGTACAGGATTACACCACCTGGAACCACTATAATATTTGCCTTATTTACTTTACGCATTTATTTATTTATTTATTCAGCATTTACTTATAGCATTTTGATAATTGATTGTTACACAGTTCACAGTTCACAAACTGACATTCTTCAGAATTCAGTTTATTACACTCAGTTTTCATAAAAGAATAACAAGATCAAGAAAAAGGCTAGAACTATATCCGCTGCCGGTTGACTCAGTTTTAAGCTTAAGTCAGTTTGACTTAATATCAGCTTTGTCAGCTTAACTCCACACAAGTTTTAACTAGAGCTTAATTTGTTTTAAATCAAGTTTTAGGGACAAGTTTATTCACCCCCCCTCTAAACTTGTGTTAGCCTTTCCAAGGGACAAACGGCCGATCAACCCTGCTGATCTTTGCCCCCAGCCGAACACCGGACTTCAGCAGATGCTTCATACATTGCTGACCAGAACATGTTTCCATACCAGACCTCGGTAGCATAAGTTTAAGTCACCATTACAAATCTCCACCTTGACTTCAACTTCATGCAAACTGACCAGATGCACAACCAAGTGCCAGAAATCCTCTTTGTCTTCAAATTTGAATACCTTAGCAGACCTCCGACTTCAGCTGAGTATACCTAGATTCAAATTAACAGCTTTGGATATTTAGCAAGTACAGACACAACTGAAACTTGCTCCTTGGAACTGGTTTAGTGAACATATCAGCAGGATTCACATCAGTGCTGATCTTCTCCACTTTAACCCTCCTCTCATTCCTTAGAAAATGATACCTAACATCAATGTGCTTGGTTCTCTCATGATGAATCTGATCCTTAGCAAAACATATTGCACTAAGACTGTCACAATACACCTTGGCTTGATCTTGATGCAGAATCAGATCATTGACTAGCCCTTTCAACCAGATTGCCTCCTTTGCTGCTTCTGTCAGTGCCATATACTCTGCTTCAGTAGTAGATAATGTCATTGTACCCTGTAAAGTTGCCTTCCAACTTACCACAAAACCACCCAAAGTAAACACATACCCAGTCATAGACCTCATGCTGTCCACATCAGTAGCATAATCAGAATCACAGTACCCTGTGACAAAACATTGAGTACCACCTCCATAAACGAGTCCAATATCTGATGTACCCCTAAGGTACCTGAATATCCTTTTCACTGCTTTCTAGTGTTCCTCCCAAGGTTGAGCCATAAACCTACCGACAACACTGACTGCCTGAGCCAAATCAGGCCTAGTGCAAACCATGGCATACATAAGACTGCCTACTGCACTAGCATATGGGACTCTTGACAAGTATTCTTCCTCTTCAGCTGACTGATGAGCAAACACAGAAGAAAGATGTAGATTTGGTGCCATAGGAGTATCTATAGGTTTGGCTGCTGACATGCCAAACTTGGATAATACCTTTTCAATATATCCCTGTTGAGACAAGAACAACTTCCCCTGCTTCCTATCTCTATAGACTCCATCCCCAAAATTTTCTTTTCATTCCTCAAATCCTTCATCTCAAATTCATCCTTGAGCAGATTCTTCAGATCTTGAATGTCAGACTTGTTTGCAGCAGGTATCAGCATATCATCTACATACAGCACCAGATATATGATTGAACCATTCTTCAACTTGTTGTGATACACACAACAATCATATGGACTCCTGCTATAACCCTTCTGAATCATATAGCTGTCAAACTTCTTATACCACTGTCTTGGAGCCTGCTTAAGTCCATATAAGGACTTCTTCAACTTGCACACATATCCTTCTTTGCCGGGAACTTGGAAACCCTCCGGTCGAGTCACATAAATCTCCTAATCTACATCTTCATGTAGAAAAGCTGTCTTCACATCCAATTGTCAAGTTCAAGATCCTTATGTGCCACTATTGCTAACAGCACCCTGATGGAAGTATGTCTGACCACTGGAGAAAATATCTCTTTATAATCTACTATCTTTCTGACTAAACCCCCTAGCAACCAAACGTGCCTTATATATGATATCCTCAGCAGATGTCTGATATACTACTTTTATATGATTAAATATACGTTATATTATTATGTTTTATCAACGAATTCTATATAAAATACATGAAATTATGATATAAATGATATGAAATGTTAATCTTTATAGTTTAGAGTAGTTAGTAGTAAAAGTTAGTAATAATAGTAAAAATTTATCATTTTGTACCGATTTTAGTAAATCGGGAGTGTCGTGTCAGATTTACGTGGGTATTTGTGGTATTTTATTGCAGATTTATAAACCAAGACCCCGAGAATCGACATATTGAAGTATAATCATATCTCTTGAAGGATTTAGAGAGTGTCACGAGCTTAAGTGGTCAAGTGGTCAATCGAAGTGGTCAAGCGGCTAATCGATTCGATTAAGTGGTAATCGAGAAATATCTTCGACAAACGAATGGCTCATCAAAACGACATTTTCTGAAGAAGAGTCCTTCATGGAAGTTGTAGATTATTCGAAGAGCTTTCCAATGGATCTTTAATCATGTTGTTTGGAGATCGGGAACTCGAGATATGAATTTTATAAGTTATATATATAATTATAATTATATATATATATCCTCGCACATGCTGATTAATCAAGGGGGGTGGATTCAATCATTAGACCGGCCCGAGCCGGCCTACTCTCGGCCCGGTCCGGCTCAAGGACTTTCATCTATATAAGAAGCTCATTTGCAAACAGAACGAGTGTACCAATATATATATACAATCTCCTATATATATATTATCTTCTTATTTTCTTTTTATTTTAGTAGTTTGTAAATAGGCCTTATGCCAAAAATAATAATATCGTAGTACTGTTGTAATGCTCGGGAAATTATCGGAAGTTCGGTGTTGTTGAAGTCGTTGTAATGTCCGGAAGAGTACGACTCTGATTCAGCATTTGTAATCGGGTAAATTTTCTAAAGTATTTATTTTTATGTTTGTTTTTATCTTTTTAATGTTTTTAGGCTAACTCTAATAACTAGCCAAAGTTATGTAATCGTTTTATTTCGATCTTTTCGGTAAAGGAATGTTGTCTAAGTAAAAATTGACTAAAATTGAGTTAATTGAATCTTTTTCTATTTTGTAGCGTATTGATAATATTCGGATTGACGTAATTAACCAAGATGAATCGCAACATATAACCTAACGATGAACTGACCAGAGAAGTTAGGATATGAGATAAAAGATAGAAAAACCGGAGGGTAAAATTGGCCGTGCGAAAGCGTGACAACGGAATCCTATTTCCTACCCGGGGGCAGATTTGTCTTGGGAAAGATTAATCTTATTAAATTTGTGCTCAAGATCGTAATAATGTTAAAATCAACGGTTTAATTGAAACTAACACCGGAAAGTTAAATCGATCCACCTGACAACCGGAGCCTTTTGAATAACATCGGCCGTCTGACAAACGGAATAACCTCTTTTATCCGGGGTAGATTTGTACTCGGTACCTGTTCAGACTAACTGAGATTAGCATGGGGCAGTTGTGGAGATTAAACTGATGACAATGACATATGACAATTTCATACGCTCGTGTGAGAAGGAATTGTTAACCTCAGGAGTGCACCATTTCATTTACTCAATTGGCCCTAATATAAAAGGAAAGATCGAGCACATTCCATTTACTGAAAAAGATCGTATAAATCAATTTTATAAACTTTGGCTAGTTTTATAAAATTATTTGTTTAAATAATATATTGGTATCTATATATTTATATACATATATATATTTTACAATCCATGTACATTTATATATATTTATATATCTATATATATTATATTAGATAACTTTTAAATTACGCATTTATTTTATGTTAAGTAGAATAGTAGTAATCTGTGTGATAAAATTGCGGTTTAGATCGAGTTAATAACAGCTCTTTGGTGTTTAACCACACTTAAAAGAATTACCACGGTTTTCCCTGAGGATTCGACACTCTGACTCACCACACTAGCACTATGATTTGACCCGGTACACTGCCGGTTAAGGATTATAATAGCAGTAGAAAAGGTCCTGTCAGCTTTCTGGCGCCGTTGCCTGGGAACACACGTCGCTAATTTCTTTCTTTGTGTCTATGGTTACTACTTGTATTAGCTCAAAATTCCCGAGAATAAGTCAACACTTTTTCTTATCTCATTTCTATTTTATTTTTCGTTGGTATCTACTTTCTTTTAGTTACCAATTTTCTTCTTCTATAAAAGTCGAGCATTTTTTCTATTTTCGTTAGTTGATGACCAGAAGTGGTAAGGCCCCGCTCACTCCTTATAAGCCTGACATAAATACTTACGAAAGGCAGTTAAGAGTAGAGAGTAAACGTAGTCATACTAGTCAGGGAAATCCTGACCAAGAATCATCTTCAAACAGAAATAAAGAAATGGCTGATATTAGTGATGAAACAAATGAACAGAGGCTAGATCATGCTCCAGGACATGGACAAAACCCTGTTAACCCTAATAATAATAATCAAAATCATAATAATAGAAATAATCAAGATCGGAACCAGAATAATCGTAATAACCCACCAAACCCGAGACCTATCTGTGATCAAACCGTAAGAAGAAACCAGACTAATAATCCCATACTTTTACCCAATGAAGGAGCGAATAATTTCGAAATTAAATCTCATCTTTTTGGTTTAATTGACTCAAGAGCCCAATTCCTAGGAGAGGATGATGAAGATCCACATCATCATCTCTATCTTTTTGAAGAAGCGTGCAATACAAACCAAAAGTCAAGGTGCTCATAAGGAACTAACGAGGATGACTATGTTTCCTTTTTCTTTAAAAGGACGAGCCCGAGATTGGTTTAAGTCTCTTCCACATCATTCACTTACTAGTTGGGAAGATATTCAAACTGAATTTCTGAAACAATATTTCACTCCAGGACGAAATTTGGAATTAAAAGTCGAGGTTGCTAACTTTAGACAGGGATCTGAAGAAACGCTTGGGAATGCCTGGGAAAGATTTAAAAAATTGTTAAGAGCCTGTCCCGATCATGGTTATTCCTTAGATATGCAAATTCAACTTTTCTGTCGTAAATTAAGAAAAGATTCACGTGCAGATGTAGATCATGCATGTGGTGGTTTTTTAATGATGAGTGAAGCACAAATAGTTTACGATGCTATAGAAAAGATTTCCAAAAATAACAGAATGTGGGAAACCGGTTCTAGCACCAGAAAAGTAGCTTTTGCAGGAGAATGTACATCTAATACGGAAGTTCTAGCACATTTAGAAAATTTGAGTAGGAAATTTGATGGCCTACAATCAAACAAAAACCAAAGTTCAGAAAATAGTACACCAACTGAATACTCAAATCAGGATAATATGCCATTAGGGATCGAAGAACCAACAGGATATTCAAGAGAGGAGGTGAGTTTTCTTCAGCAGCATAGGAATTTGAACAATGCATATTCAAACTCGTTTAATACGATTATAAGAGATCACCCTACTTATCGATGGTCTGAAAACCCTAGTAAGCAAGGACAACCGCCATATCCAGTTCAGTATAGGAATTCGTCTAATAATCAAGTTTATCAAGAAAACACATCTAATCGAATTTACAATCATTACCTAGATCCTATCCTCAACATACCACTCAAAGTATACCAAGTAACTCAAAGTTCAACTCAACTGCGAAGGAGTTGAAAAATGGGAAAAACTAATGGAAAATATGATGGGTGTAGTATCTACTCAAGCTAAGAATATGGAAACAATGATGACTTCTATTGGTACAGTCACTAAAGATATGAGTACGATGAAAACATCTATGAGTGGACATGATACCAGAATGAGAACGATAGAAGCCTCATTGAGGAATATGGAAGATCATTTGAATAGGGAAGGTGAACGTAATAACAGTAGACCCCCTGGAGGATTACCAAGCAATACTGAAAGAAACCCAAGAGAGGTGAATGTTGTAGTTACGAGAAGTAGAAAACTCTGTGGTAATAATGGAGCAGAAAACTTCGGAAATAATGAAGTAGAAAATGATTTAGATGGAAAAAATGATGAAACTAAAGATGAACTTGAATTCACTGAAGAAGAAGAAGAAATTATAGAGAATTTCTTGAAAAGGAATAGAAGTTTGGAACCTGAGAATGAAGGTGAGAAATGGGTAAAAATCCCTAGGATTTTGAAAGATCCCATGGATAAAGATTTAAGGACTTTATTCAAGGAACATGTTAGAATAGAAGATAATGAGAAACAAGAAGAACAGAAGGAATCTGAAGTAGAGATTGATTCAGGGGATGTTTTAAAAGAAAAAACTCAAGATCATGATACTTGGCGATCAAGTAATACTCAAAAGTTTAAGGAAAAAGGAAAAGAGAAAATGACTTTGGGATCAAAGGTTATAGATTTAGAATCTTTACCTTACCCACCTAAAGATCAAATTAAAAAGATTAAAACTGATCAGAAGTATGCTCGTTTCCTTGATACTTTTCGTCATATACATGTTAATATCCCTGTTATCGAAGCTCTAATTAGTATGCCTGCTTATGGAAAGTTTCTGAAAAATATTTTGTCAAACAAGAAAAAATTAGAGGAATATGAGAATATATGCCTAAATGAAGAATGTTCTGCAGTTTTGCAGATAAGTTACCACCTAAACTGAAAGATCCTGGAAGTTTTACCATTCCATGTGAAATTGGAGGATTTCTATTTAAGAAGGTCTTATGTGATCTTGGAGCTAGTATAAATCTCATGTCTTATGAGGATTATAGAAAGCTAGGCATAGGAAAGCTTACTAAGACTGAAATGATTCTGCAAATGGCAGATAGATCGATTAAATACCCTAAAGGAATTATTGAGGACGTATTGGTTAAAGTAGACAAGTTCTATTTTCCAGTAGACTTTGTAGTTATGGAAATGGAAGAAGGATATTCGAGCGCCACTTATCTTAGGTTGACCATTTCTAGCTACAGGAAGAACTTTAATAGATGTCCAGAAAGGAGAGTTAATTCTGAGAGTCAATGAAGAGGAAGTTGCTTTCAATATTTTCAAAGCTATGGAACATCCATACAGATCACCAGAATCATGTTCTTTTATAGAAGATATTCATTCGTCTATGATATTCAGTTACCAACTTTTGAAGACAGATTAGAAGAATGCTTAACTCTATCTATCTATAAGGAAGATGAGAAAGACACCGAAATGAAAGAGATAATTCTTTCTCTAGATAAAGGAAGTTTTACTTTTAAACCATCATGGCATAAGTATTTGGAATTAGAACTAGAAGGACCAGTTCTTAAACCATCACTAGAAGATCCACCTAAGAATCTGGAATTGAAACCGTTACCTTTAAATCTGAAGTATGCTTTTCTTGAAACTAATAATCTATTACCGGTTATTATTTCATCATCTTTAACCGAGCTACAAGAAGATCGATTACTTAGAATGTTGAAAAAGCATAAGAAAGCTTTTGGATGGACAGTTGCCGATATTCGAGGTATTAGCCCTGAGATTTGCGTTCATAAGATAATTCTGAAGGAAGATGCTAAACCTTGTATTCAACCGCAACGCCGCCTCAATCCAAATTTGCAGTTAATTGTTAAGAAAGAGGTCATTAAGCTATTAGAAATGGGGATAATTTTTCCTATATCTGATAATGAATGGGTAAGTCCAACTCAAGTGGTACCAAAGAAAGGAGGTTTCACAGTGAAAGAGAATGAAAAGAATGATTGGATTCCGACAAGAGAGATTACAGGTTATCGAATGTGCATTGATTTTAGAAAACTAAATGATCATACTAAGAAAGATCATCATCCACTTCCATTCATAGTTCAGATGTTGGAACGTTTAAGTGGACATAAGTATTATCTTGTTTCTTAGATGGTTATTCGGGATATTTACGATATTCATTGCAAAGCGGGAGATAGAGAAAAAACTACTTTCACTTGTCCTTATGGAACTTTTGCTTATAAAAGAATGCCGTTTGGTTTATGTAATGCACCAGCTACGTTTCAAAGGTGTATGATGGCTATATTTGCTGATATGGTTGAGAAATTCTTAGAAATTATTATGGATGACTTTAGTGTTTACGGAGACTCATTTGATGTTTGTTTGTTACACTTAGAACGAGTGTTACAACGCTGTGAAGATACCAATCTAGTACTAAACTGGGAAAAGTGTCACCTAATGGTATCAGAAGGATTTGTTTTAGGTCATAGAATCTCTGAAGAAGGTAGTGAAGTTGATAAAGCTAAAGTCGAAGTAATCGAAAAGTTACCTCCACCAGTTAATTTAAGAACCCTAAGAGGATTTCTCGGACATGCAGGATTTTATAGAAGATTCATTGCCGATTTTTCGAAAATAGCAAAGCCTCTAAGTCATTTGCTTGAAAAGGAAGTACCTTTTAACTTTGATAGTAAATGTATGGAATCTTTTCAGACCCTTAAAGCGAGGTTGACTACTGCACCAGTGCTAGTAGCACCAGATTGGAGTTTGCCGTTTGAGATTATGTGTGATGCAAGTGATTTAGCTGTAGGAGCTGTTTTAGGTCAAAGGTATAACAAAATTCTCAAAGCTATCTACTATGCATCTCACACATTAAACACTGCTCAACTAAATTATGCAACTACAGAAAATGAACTGTTGGCTGTAATTTTTGCCTTAGATAAGTTTTGATCGTATATTGTTGGTTTTAAGGTAATAATTTATACAGACCATTCAGCACTGAAGTATTTACTGAGTAAGAAAGATGCTAAACCTCGTCTTCTTAGATGGATTCTCTTACTTCAAGAATTCGATATTGAAATTAAAGATAAAAAAGGAAGTGAGAATGTAGTAGCAGATCATCTAAGTAGAATGGAAAATGAAGAAATAGGAAATGAAATTAAAGATTCATTTCCTGATGAACAACTATTTAGAATAGATACTCCTTCAACCATTCAGTTATTAAAGAATAGAATTCCTTCTAAGGAAATGTCACCCTGGTTTGGAGATATCATTAATTACTTAACCTGTGATTATATTCCGTCTCATTGGACTTGGCAACAGAAAAAGAAGTTCTTTTACGACTTAAAATTTTATTACTGGGAGGAACCAGACCTTTTCCGTAAATGTTCGGATGGGATAATCAGAAAATGTGTGCCTGATAATGAAATTTTAAGTGTTTTATCATTTTGTCATGATCATGAGGCAGGAGGTCATCATGGAGGTTGGAAAACTGTTTTTAAAGTTTTACAATGTGGTTTTTATTGGCCTACACTATATAGAGACGCTTATAAGTATGTTAAATCTTGTGAATCTTGTCAAAAATGGGGAAATATATCTAAAAAACGTGAAATGCCTATGCAACCTATTTTAGAATGTGAGTTATTTAATGTTTGGGGTATAGATTTCATGGGACCTTTCCCTATTTCGTTTGGAAAAAGATTTATTCTTGTAAGGGTAGATTATGTTTCAAAATGGGTAGAAGCTGAAGCTCTTCCCACTAATGATACCAAAGTTGTCATACGATTCCTTAAAAAGAATATATTTACCAGATATGGCATTCCGAGGGCTATCATTAGTGATAGAGGGTCACACTTTTGTAATAAACCATTTACTAAAAAAGTTGAAAAATATGGTGTAACGCATAAACTAGGAACACCCTATCATCCGCAAACCAGTGGACAGGTAGAGGTGTCGAATAGAGAGATCAAAAGAATCGTGGAGAAAACAGTGGAATCAAATCGTAAAAAATGGGCAGTTAAATTAGATGATGCATTATGGGCGTACAGAACAGCTTTTAAAACACCAATTGGTTGTTCTCCCTATAAGCTAGTCTTTGGTAAGTCTTGTCATCTCCCAGTTGAGTCAGAACACCGAGCCTTCTGGGCTATTAGATTTCTGAATTTCGATCCTAAGGCTGTCGGTGATCATAGATTGCTTCAATTAACTGAACTAGAAGAATTTCGTCTCGATTCTTATGAAAATGCTCGAATCTACAAGGAACGCACGAAATCTTTCCATGATAAGAGAATCTTTAAATGTGAGTTCCATGTAGATGATCGAGTGCTTTTGTACAATTCACGTTTAAAGTTGTTTCCAGGTAAGCTTAAATCAAGATGGACAGTCCATTTAAAGTAACACGGGTTTACAAATCTGGAGCTGTTGAACTAACTGATGGAAATACAACTTTTATAGCCAATGGCCACAGAGTAAAGTTATTTGTGGAGGGAGAAGGAATCACACTGAAAGAAGAAGTAATGCTACTGATTGATCCCCCGACAAATTGAAAAAGCAGAAAAACGAAAAAACCGAAAAGCGAGAAACTGAAATCACCGAATACAGGTGCTATCTATCTTTACTCTACTTTTCTGTGTTTTTATGTTTAAACTATTTTCGTCTTTTACCGGATAGACGTAAAAGAACTGGATGCCTTTTTTAGATAAATTAGGAGTTTTTGTTTTACTTTTAAAATTAGGCCTAGATAAAGATGTCGCGTTTGCTATAGAAGCTTTAGTTTTTGAACAAAACAAGAAATTGTTGAGAGAGATTAGATTGAGAGAAGTTTGTAATGGAACATCAAGAAGTGCAATAAAAAGAAGGGCAAAGTTTTTGATGAGATGCAGAATCTGTGGAAAAAGTGAACATGTTGGACGCTCGTGGGAAAAACACAACCAAATCCTGGATGAGTGTTTGAATATTGTTAGGAAGGGAACGATTAGGTGGTTATCCGAAAATCCCGATGGAATTCCAAGAGATAATTCAAATGCCTCGTTTTTAGGAGTTAGGTTGATTGAACGTTATATCAGAACTCTGGAAGATTTAGAAATCGAAGAATCAGGAACCCCTTAAGTTTCGAGTCTTTTCTTATGTTTTATTTTATAAAATTTTCGCATAACTTCTGAAAATTTTATAAAATTGGATCTTTATGAAATTTGAGGAGTTTTATAAAAGTTTTATAAAAGTTTTTTTAGTTTTAATTTAGATGTTTTATAAGAGTTAATATAAATTTATTAAATTTTTATAAGCTTTTTATTAAGTGTTATAAAGATTTTATTAAATTTTTAGAAATTGTTTTAAAATTATAAGATTTCCTTCAAATTTTATTTCTAAGATTTTATTAAGTTTTAAAAATTATTATAAACTTATCTTTAAGATTTTAATTAAGTTCTATAAGAATTTTTATAAGCTTTAATAAAAAATCATAAAAAGTAAAAAAATCGGAAAAAGTGAAAAAAAAATTGGGCACGGACCGATCCGGCCTTAATCCGGACCGAGCCGGGGTCTAAAAGCATAAAAAAAAAACGGGGACCCCTTTTTCTTCTTCTTCTTCCCTAATCTAATATTGCCGCCGCACCCCACACCCCAAAACCCCACCACTCAAATTTTTTTTAATTCTTCCACAAAAATTCATCTCACACTACACCACTACTTGATTTCTTCCTCCTTTCATCTACTCTCTTCCACATAAGTTACAAAAATCAAAAAGGATCAAAAACAAGCTTCATTCTTTTCCGGCGACTTAACAACTTTTCCGGCCTACTTTTCAACGTTTTCTTCATATTAAGGTATTATTTAGTTTATTTAGTTATCAATTTCGTATTTTTCATAATTTTCTAGATTAATTTCAACTGTTTTGATTTTTGAGTGTGTTGTGACATTTTTATTTTTTGTTGTTTTTGTTGTTGTTTTTGTTGTTGATTGGCTTTACCAATATCGTAGAATGGCTGAGTCGAGTAGAAAAACCTCTAAAAAGCGAAAATCAAACATTCCTATATCAACTCCGGTAGTAGGCACAATAATTTTATCACCCGAAGAAGAAGCCGCAAGCTTTAATAAAACAGCATCACAAGAAGCTAAGAACGCGTATGAAAGAATTTATAGTAAATGTGATGTTTTGGTTGAGAGAGGATTAGATTTGGATGACTTAGGTGATGAAGTTAAAAATATTTTTACGAAACGACAGTGGTTAGAACTAGCAGCCAGAAGAGAAGGGGAGATAAACACGACTTTAGTAGCTGAGTTTTATTCGGCTTTGTCTACATTGTCACAAGATGAGCTTAATCGGCCGCAACCGTACCCCTAAGAGCTAGAAATGTTCCTTTTAACCCTGCCGTCATAAATGCAATTTTAGGAGTTGAAGTTTTTCCTGATGATGAGGATTACAGGGTAGTTTGGAATCTAGATGATCCTGCAACATTTGAGCAGACTGCCTTGAGAGCTCAGCACGCTTTTTATTCAACCGCTGTGTGGGTTGAAAACAGGTTTAACTACGGGAAATGTATTAGAGGTTTAAGGGCAATTAAAAGATTTATTAGCCATAATCTCTACCCTTCAAGTAAACATACTGCTTTTGGAAAAGAAGATGTTTGTATCGCTTGGGCGATGGTAAATGATGTGAAAGTGGATGTTGGAAAAGTAATTTTTAAAAGAATTTTCGAGAGCATTGTCATCGCCAGACCAGGGAGTCATCTGTACTTCCCTTGTTTTATCTCAGATTTATGTCGTAGAACGGGAGTACCATTCCTGCCTAATGACAAGTTAGCTCTGGCTGATGCACCTCTGATTGGACCAAGTTTGACTAGGCTTCCAGATGGTAGAATAAGCTCTTTGATCGAAATGAGTCAAACTCAACCAGCTCCACCAGTTTTCACATCTTCTTCTTTTCCATCTTTTTCTAGTCAGCCTCAACAAACTCCTTTCTCCAACACTATCACTTATGATATGTTTCAATCTTTAGTATCAGTCGACGTTGCACGTGGTCAAGCCAACATGGCTTTGTATGCCGAAAGTAATAGGCAGTGGTGTGATGATATTCGTAGAGGTTTAAGGAGAAACGAGCAGTTGCTTCGTAATCCTACTTTTGATGATCCTGCCTATCCACCTTGTCAGTCAGATCCGTATACCTTACCAGATTGGGTAACACCTATTCCACCACCTTCGAGCTTTCATCCAACGTCATATCCTTTTGGGAGCCAATCTAGTGGAACAGGTGTGTTTTCGACAGGTATTCAGAGACCTGCGATGTCTAGTTGGGGAGGATTCACTGAGTTTGCACATATCACGACTGGCATGAGTTCTATGGGTCTTGATAGTTCAGTCAGGAGCACGACTACAGTTCAGCCACCAGCTTCTCAGTCGTTTCCGAGTTCAAGCTTTAATATTGATCCTGAGGAAGACTATGGAGAAGATTGAATTTCATGACTTTGTTTGATTAAACATTTTTACAGCAAGTTTTATTCGACATTTTCATTTAGATATTGATTTGTTTTCATTTTCGTTTATTTTCATTTTATAATCGTTTTATCGAAATATGGTTTGCATTCTAAATCGTTTTAGTTTTTATAAACTATAAAAAAAAAACCAAAAATAATTTTGTGTCATTACTAAGTCGTTTAAAAAAAAAATAAAAAAAAATAAAAAATTAATGTGTCGTTTTATCAGTTCGTATCAAGTTAGATGAAGCTTTATAAAATATCTTCCAAGAGGTATGTATTCTTACACACGTGAAGTAAAAAAACAAAACACAATTTGACTTTCACCTCTGTACTCGGTAAAAGAAAGTTGAGGCCGGACCGAGCCGGCCTAGTCTCGGCCCGAGCCGTGAAGATAAATGGGATGAGTCATTCTTGAGTCCGTCTAATGCATACACGTATGCTTTTTACTATCTATTTAACCAAATAAAGATATGAGCAAGATATGCCATCCCCTTTCACTTCTTTTCACTTTCTATATGTTTACCTTCTTGTATTTTTCTACTTTTCATCTGTTTTTAAAAATGTCAAACCGATCCTCACCTTCTGTCAATTCATATGAGCCTAACACCCTGGATGCTCCGGAGTCTCAAGCTTCTACTCAGAATATAATTTTACACCCTCGTTTTGCTAATTCTCCAATCCAGTTGGAGAAAGGTTTAAATTTCTATAAGATAGATCGATGGGGTAAAACTGTTATTCGAGGATTTGGTTGGAAGAAATTTGTAAGTACGCCAAGAGGAAGAATAAATATCTCGATAGTTCGAGAATTTTATTCTGCCCTAATGACGACGCCTATGATCGAAATAACTCAAATTGTCTCGGTAAGAGGAGTGGTTGTTCCCTTCTCTTCGTCTATTATCAACCAACTTTTTGAAATTCCTCCTGTTACGATGCAACATTTCGAGATGAAATGGGAACTACAAAATCCATATAATCATTTGAATAAAGTGCATGAGTCTTTCCAATGTCTGTTTCCACTTTTCGACACAAATCACGAAATGTCTACAAGTGCTTTACTTCCACACCTAAAGGCGTGGAATCATTTTATTAATTCTAGAGTATATCCCACCTGGGATTTTGCAAGCCTTGCCGAGAATGAAATGCTTCTGCTATATGCTTTGACATTCGGTGAATTTGTGGATTGGGGTATTTTGATTCAAAGGACAGTGTTGGAATTTGCAATAACGAGAGGTAGTAGGGGGAAGCCTATGCCTAATGCGTGGATGATTTCGCGTCTTTGTATTCAAATGAATGGAGTTGGAGAGCTTGAGACGGATGAAATTTTTCCGTCTAGAGATAATAGAGTTGGCTTATTACCGGTTGATACGCCGGGTTGTTCGTCAACAATTTAGATGGTTTGTTGGTTGTTAGTTTAAGATGGTTTAAGTTTTTAATAAGTTATTCTAAGTTAAGTTAGTAGTAATAAGTTTATGTTTTTTAAGTTTGTAATAGTTTTTATCATGTTTAATATATATGTTTAAGTTTTTTAAGTTTGTTTGTTATTTAATAATATATTAGTATACGCTAAGAATGAAATCAGAATAATAATGATAATATATAATTTTAATTTTATTTTCAAACCTACTTATTTAATACTCATTGAACATCGGGACGATGCCACTTCGTAAGTGGGGAGTAGAGTTAGGTTAGAAAATTCATTACAATTTTCGAAAAAAATAGTTATAAATTATAAAAATTATCAAATTTTTATTAGAAATTAAGTAGTTAATATAAATATGAATAAAAAATGATATAATTTGAAAGAATAAGTTTTTAATTAAGTAAAGTATATTAGATATATTATAATTATATTTTATGTCTAATTTAGATTTTAATGAGATTTTAAGTTTATATAATTGAATAATTAATATTAGATATTGTTTTCATGAAATTATATAGGTATGTTGATATTTATAAGTAAAATTTTTAGAATCATTTTTTTTTCAAAAATGAATTATGAGTTTGGAATTGGACTAGGGATGACGATTTTTGGCACCACACAAAAATATAACTATAGCCAAATAGCCTACCTAAATAAATTTCCAATTTTTGTTCCTACGTCAGCCTTGATTAGAGTGATCAAGACCTCACTCGAAATGGCCATTGTGATTAACTAGAAGTAACCAACCTTTTGCTAATTTTGGTCTACATTTCCTTGAAATTCCGCAAAGTTGTACGTACTTATGAAAAGAGATGAAGACATAAAAGCTAAGTTTTGGTGTATGCTGAGATTGGAAAAATTAGATAAGTATTAGTATATTCGATCTTACCTCATGACACTTGCAAGATAGTCGATTTTGGTAATAAGTTCGGATATGTTAATATTCTATAGAAGAATTAAGAACGAAGCACCATATCTACACAGAATTAATTAAATACCAGGTATCTTCCTTATCTGTGATCGACAACCTAAAAATAAAAAGAACATATCGGTTGTAGCTACCAATGATTTGAGTGCAGTAGGGTGTTATCTCGAAACGTCCTATATCACTATGAGGTATAAAAGCTCTCGATTGCCTGATGATAGTAGTCCAGCTAGGGTATTCTCTCGAAATGTCCTATTGCTGGGAATGAAGGCATAGAATGAAAAAGAAAGAGTCGAATCATAAGATCTCAAGAATGATTACAAGTTTAAGGAAACCGGACTTGTAATTTTCGATCGAAAGAGTAGTACTCCGATCAATCTTGATGAAGCAATGCTTGTAAGTTTGATTTTCTACACACACTCACGCTTTTAGTTCTTGATTTTAAAAATAAAAAAATAAAAAAAAAGAGAGAAAATCCGAAAAAAAAAAAAAAAAAGAGATGCTATTAATCGATGATTGTTTTTTTTTATCAAGAATATGAAGATGTAGGTACGTACGACTTGCCTCTTTCTCTTTTTGATTTCATTTTTTCCGATTAACCAACATCTTGAGCCTAAACTTTATAAGCCATTTTTGTCGACTACCTGACCAAGTTTCCAATTCCAGGATTTCATAATAGTTGCGATTAAAAATAATTCTAATATTTTATTTATACTTATTAAGTATTACATGTACAATTTCATCTAAATAATATTTGATGTTTAAGTTATTTAAGTTATATACACTTTCTGTCTTTTTACAATTTTAAAATTAGAATAAGTAATATATTTATAATATTGACAATATAAATTACATTAAAAATTATAATCTGATCAATTATATTATCTTTTATTACCGCTTATTTTTGCTCGAGGACGATCAAAAGCTAAGTGGGGAGTAGTTGATATACTACTTTTATATGATTAAATATACGTTATATTATTATGTTTTATCAACTAATTCTATATAAAATACATGAAATTATGATATAAATGATATGAAATGTTAATCTTTATAGTTTAGAGTAGTTAGTAGTAAAAGTTAGTAATAATAGTAAAAAGTTATCATTTTGTACCGATTTTAGTAAATCGGGAGTGTCGTGTCAGATTTACGTGGGTATTTGTGGTATTTTATTGCAGATTTATAAACCAAGACCCCGAGAATCGACATATTGAAGTATAATCATATCTCTGGAAGGATTTAGAGAGTGTCACGAGCTTAAGTGGTCAAGTGGTCAATCGAAGTGGTCAAGTGGCTAATCGATTCGATTAAGTGGTAATCAAGAAATATCTTTGACAAACGAATGGCTCATTAAAACGACATTTTCTGAAGAAGAGTCCTTCATGGAAGTTGTAGATTATTCGAAGAGATTTCCAATGGATCTTGAATCATGTTGTTTGGAGATCGGGAACTCGAGATATTAATTTTATAAGTTATATATATAATTATAATTATATATATATATATATATATATATATATATATATATATATATATATATATATATATCCTCGCACATGCCGATTAATCAAGGGGGTGGATTCAATCATTAGACCGGCCCGAGCCGGCCTACTCTCGGCCCGGTCCGGCTCAAGGACTTTCATCTATATAAGAAGCTCATTTGCAAACAGAACGAGTGTACCAATATATATATACAATCTCCTATATATATATATATTATCTTCTTATTTTCTTTTTATTTTAGTAGTTTGTAAATAGGCCTTATGCCAAAAATAATAATATCGTAGTACTGTTGTAATGCTCGGGAAATTATCGGAAGTTCGGTGTTGTTGAAGTCGTTGTAATGTCCGGAAGAGTACGACTCTGATTCAGCATTTGTAATCGGGTAAATTTTCTAAAGTATTTATGTTTATGTTTGTTTTTATCTTTTTAATGTTTTTAGGCTAACTCTAATAACTAGCCAAAGTTATGTAATCGTTTTATTTCGATCTTTTCGGTAAAGGAATGCTGTCTAAGTAAAAATTGACTAAAATTGAGTTAATTGAATCTTTTTCTATTTTGTAACGTATTGATAATATTCGGATTGACGTAATTAACCAAGATGAATCGCAACATATAACCTAACGATGAACTGACCAGAGAAGTTAGGATATGAGATAAAAGATAGAAAAACCGGAGGATAAAATTGGCCGTGCGAAAGCGTGACAACGGAATCCTATTTCCTACCCGGGGCCAGATTTGTCTTGGGAAAGATTAATCTTATTAAATTTGTGCTCAAGATCGTAATAATGTTAAAATCAACGGTTTAATTGAAACTAACACCGGAAAGTTAAATCGATCCGCCCGACAACCGGAGCCTTTTGAATAACATCGGCCGTCGACAAACGGAATAACCTCTTTTATCCGGGGTAGATTTGTACTCGGTACACTGTTCGGACTAACCGAGATTAGCATGGGGCGATTGTGGAGATTAAAGCGATGACAATGACATATGACAATTTCATACGCTCGTGTGAGAAGGAATTGTTAACCTCGGGAGTGCACCGTTTCATTTACTCAATTGGACCTAATATAAAAGGAAAGATCGAGCACATTCCATTTACTGAAAAAGATCGTATAAATCAATTATATAAACTTTGGCTAGTTTTATAAAATTATCTGTTTAAATAATATATTGGTATCTATATATTTATATACATATATATTTTTTACAATCCATGTACATTTATATATATTTATATATCTATATATATTATATTAGAATAACTTTTAAATTACGCATTTATTTTATGTTAAGTAGAATAGTAGTAATCGTGTGATAAAATTGCGGTTTAGATCGAGTTAATAACAGCTCTTTGGTGTTTAACCACACTTAAAAGAATTACCACGGTTTTCCCTGAGGATTCGACACTCTGACTCACCACACTAGCACTATGATTTGACCCGGTACACTGCCGGTTAAGGATTATAATAGCAGTAGAAAAGGTCCTGTCAATGTCATTCCTTCTTTTTTCTTGAATATCTATTTACAAGTTACCACCCTCCTGTCTTATGGTTGTTTGACCAGATCCCAAACCTCATTCTTCTGAAGTGACTCCATTTCTTCTCCCATGGCAACAAGCCGTTGGGATGCCTTAGAACATGTCACAGCTTCCCTGTAAGTGTTGTTAGTAATATCATCCGCAACGGAAGCGATTTAAGGATCTAGATCTATAATTTACACGTAATAAAATAACTAGATCTACTCTACAAGAGGGTTGTAGAACATACCTCTTGGATCTCAAAATCCAAGTAGAAGAACCACAATATGAAGAACAAAGGATGGTGTGAAGAGCACCACGATCTTCCGCACGTGTGATCCGAGCAACTCCCGGTGGAAGGAAATCCTCGTCTCGAATCCTCCCGATATGCTACCCGGAAAACCTCCAAGATTCTCCCTCTTACTCCCCTTGGCCGAATTTTACTTCCTCTCTCTAAGAGATGGAATTTGAAATTTATGTGTTGTTTTAGGCTTGGGAGAACTCTCTTTATATAGGAGAGTAATCCTTGTCCTCCAAGGATTTTATTTTGCAAATAAATAAATCTAATAAATAAAAGATAATCCCATAATATTCTAGAACAAATCTAGAATAATCTTTATCTTTATTTTTTACCATAAATATTTGTCCAATAAATATTTTGTGCACATGTCTTATTAATCCACAAGAAAACTAATTTCTTGTTGACTAAGCAACACTCTTGGCCGAAAATTTCATTGTGACCTAGTCACTATGATTTTCGGCCAAACACACATATTGGGCCAAGATTATGAAAAATGTCTTTTTCACATATTTAATTATTTAGCCCAACTAATTTAATAGTCCACTAAACAATTAATTCACACATCGTTTTAATTAAATTCTAATAAGAACTAAATTAATATTATTACGATTCGACGACCGAGAATAGCTATGCTATATTGGAGGCACGTCAGGACCATGGACTAAAAATCAGTGGCTCCGATAAATCAAATAAATAATTATCTTACGAACAGAATAATTATATTCGATAAATCAATCACAGGAATATGCCACCATAATCCCGTGACTGCACTCCTCCGATTATAAGATTATATTTATCTCCTCACGAGAATGATAATAAGCGTCCATTGATATAATCATTACATATGAATTAATCCTCCATAGACTGTTCATTCTAAATCGGGAAGTTACCGTTAACCCTTTTTAGAACCTCTTATCCTTATTTACCATTAACCCCCTAGTGATCAATTAATTCATACAACTCATCGGTAGCTAATCAAAGTGTAATATAAACTCGTACGATCGATCGTTTCTAGGATTAACAAATAAGGGAAGCTGTCTATCAACTTCCATAAATGGAAGGAATGGATTCCGTATCTGTGATAACACAGACTACTCACTCAATCTAGTACAATGCCAAGATGGGGTAATTCAGATCACAGACTCAGTGTAATCCTTAACCGTCAAGTCAAACCTCATACTGATTCAAGCAGTTAACTATGATCACCTCAGGATTAAGATATATCCATAAATATGATCATCGATTGATTCGATAAGACTTCTCGATTACGGAATTATATCATTAACTCTAATCAAATCGGTCCAGCCCTATATGATATATCTATCATATATAAATGCCCCACCAGGTTCTCTTAACCGAAAGTCCGGATAAGACAATCACACCTATTGTGTTCTGGGCGCATTAATAGCATGTTAAAGGAGAGACCCGATACTCTCGATTAACTTCACTACGGGCTAATTGTATTTTAAGTACATCTTCACTAACTCAATCCTCCCGTGTATATCCCATACACTGAGTTAAGTGATTACATAAACGATATACTTTAGGGTTTTCTGTAGTGTAAATACTATTGTCACATCGGTGAATATGAGAATAATAAATATGAATAATAATATCATTTCATTTATTAAATAAAACTATTACAAAATTGGCTTTCGGTCAACTTAAAAGATATTAGACGTTACTCCCCGGCAACGGCGCCAAAAATTCTTGATAGCAAAATAACTAACCGCTAACTTTAACCGACGAGTATCGGGTCAACGGTAGTATAGTGGTTTCAAGGTCGAATCCACAGGAGTAATGTCTAAGTACCAAAGTCGACTTAGAACTTAGTTCGAGTCAAAATAGTGGTGGAGATATATTATACTAATGCCAAAGTAAAGATTATACTAATGAGTTTACTTAAGTATTAAAGGGTATAGTCGAACTATGATCCCACGAGCTACTTTTACCCCTAATGAAGGACTTAACAGGGAGCGTGTCTTAACCGACCTGCCTATCCAATGTAGTTTAACGACATCCACGGGTGCCAACTCCTAATTCTAGCGATCAGACTGAACAACTCGATCTAACCACCCTATGTGAAGTTAATTAATTCTCCCTTTAGAAAACCGATTAACCTAACATGATTAAGCTCTAGAGTCGCTCGAACAACGATGACAAACCTCTGTATTGGGTTCGGACCTAACAACTAGGCCGAATCTACGCAACGATCCTAAAACCCCTTATCCCACATCTCACCGCAAAATGCATCTATAAGTTTGATGTGTGTGACAGTGAACTAGGTGATCAATCTAATTCAAAGACGTTAAAATAAGTTTTAGGACGTGGATTAATCGTACAAACGTTTAATTACGCACTACACTACTCCTGTCTCATCCCCCTTAGGGCGTTTCACCCGCCTTCACATAATTCGACTACACAACTATTTAGCTAATCATAATTAAATCAAGAACACAAGCAATCATAAATAAATTGATAAAAGACATTATGAAAAGATGAATTAAAATTACCAATAAATGCGTAGCAATTCACCACTCGAATCGTCACTTCGATGTGTTAAACTAAAAATTCATAAATCAAAATATTGCTACTGCTGTCGATGGAATTTTCGCTGAAATTAAAGACAGAAATTTTGTGTTTGTAAGCAAAAAAGTAGTCTCCACGGCTGTAGTAGTAGAAGTATGTATATTCCTTTTGCCGTCGAAAGTATCCCAGCATATATAGACTGTTGCCGCCTCTTCCCCCTTTTATTCTAAACCTAAATCTAATATATATATATTATATATATTAGAATCTTTTTTTTTTCCTTTCCGTCCAAACTTTCGGAAAATAATATAGCAGGGCCTCTGCCCTTTTTAATAAAAGAGTGGAACAAAAACAGTTTGTATCACACCCTATGTGTGATACTTGCTGTTTTTCGCACGGTATTTTATTACAATTATTATTTTTCTTCGAGCATCCGAATTTGAATCTTGTGTAATTTCTTCGTACGAACTCCGTTTTAGACGATTTTCGTACCGTTGCGATCCTCGTCACGCCCTCTATCACACAATACCTGTAATAAAAATAAACCACATACCCAAGCGTGACAAACACCAATAAAACACATACAAATCACCCAAAAATGTCGAGATTTTCGACGTAAACGTCTTATCGTCTCGTGATTCAACTCGTGGTGAAACGTGCCTATAAAAACACTTAACTACCCCAAAATTACATCGAATAGGCTACAAATGGAAGGTAAAATGCATACGAAACTATTGCAAAGTTGACTCTCATCAGTCTTTTTCACATATTTAATTATTTAGCCCAACTAATTTAATAGTCCACTAAACAATTAATTCACATATCGTTTTAATTAAATTCTAATAAGAACTAAATTAATATTATTATGATTTGACGTCCGAGAATAGCTATGCTATATTGGAGGCACGTCGGGGACCATGGACTAATAATCAGCGGCTCCGATAAATCAAATAAATAATTATCTTAAGAACAGAATAATTATATTCGATAAATCAATCACAGGAATATGCTACCATAATCCCGTGACTACACTCCTCCGATTATAAGATTATATTTATCTCCTCACGAGAATGATAATAAGCGTCCATTGATATAATCATTACATATGGATTAATCCTCCATAGACTGTTCATTCTAAATCGGGAAGTTACCGTTAACCCTTTTTAGAACCTCTTGTCCTTATTTACCATCAACCCTCTAGTGATCAATTAATTCATACAACTCACTGGTAGCTAATCGGTGTAATATGAACTCGTACGATCGATCAGTTTTAGGATTAACAAATAAGGGAAGCTGTCTATCTAATTCCATAAATGGAAGGAATGGATTCCGTATCTGTGATAACACAAACTACTCACTCAATCCAGTACAATGCCAAGATGGGGTAATTCAGATCACAGACTCAGTGTAATCCTTAACCGTCAAGTCAAACCTCATACTGATTCAAGTAGTTGACTGTGATCACCTCAGGATTAAGATATATCCATAAATATGATCATCGATTGATTCGATAAGACTTCTCGATTACGAATTATATCGTGAACTCTAATCAAATCGGTCCAGCCCTATATGATATATCTATCATATATAAATGCCCCACCAGGTTCTCTTAACCGAAAGTCTAGATATGACAATCACACCTATTGTGTTCTGGGCGCATTAATAGCATGTTAAAGGAGAGACCCAATACTCTCGATTAACTTCACTACGGGCTAATTGTATTTTAAGTACATCTTCACTAACTCAATCCTCCCGTGTATATCCCATACACTGAGTTAAGTGATTACATAAACGATATACTTTAGGGTTTTCTGTAGTGTAAATACTATTGTCACATCGGTGAATATGAGAATAATAAATATGAATAATAATATCATTTCATTTATTAAGTAAAACAATTACAAAATTGGCTTTCGGTCAACTTAAAAGATATTAGACGTTACTCCCCGGCAACGGCGCCAAAAATTCTTGATAGCAAAATAACTAACCGCTAACTTTAACCGACAGAGTATCGGGTCAACGGTAGTATAGTGGTTTCAAGGTCGAATCCACAGGGAGTAATGTCTAAGTACCAAAGTCGACTTAGAACTTAGTTCAGGTCAAAATAGTGGTGGAGATATATTATACTAATGCAAAAGTAAAGATTATACTAATGAGTTTACTTCTAAGTATTAAAGGGTATAGTCGAACTATGATCCCACGAGCTACTTTTACCCCTAATGAAGGACTTAACAGGGAGCGTGTCTTAACCGACCTGCCTATCCAATTTAGTTTAACGACATCCACGGGTGCCAACTCCTAATTCTAGCGATCAGACTAAACAACTCGATCTAACCACCCTATGTGAAGTTAATTAATTCTCCCTTTAGAAAACCGATTAACCTAACATGATTAAGCTCTGTGAGTCGCTCGAACAATGATGACAAACCTCGTATTGGGTTCGGACCTAACAACTAGGCCGAATCTACGCAACGATCCTAAAACCCCTTATCCCACATCACCGCAAAATGCATCTATAAGTTTGATGTGTGTGACGATGAACTAGGTGATCAATCTAATTCAAAGACGTTAAAATAAGTTTTAGGACGTGGATTAATCGTACAAACGTTTAATTACGCACTACACTACTCCCGTCTCATCCCCCTTAGGCGTTTCACCCGCCTTCACATAATTCGACTACACAACTATTTAGCTAATCATAATTAAATCAAGAACACAAGCAATCATAAATAAATTGATAAAAGACATTATGAAAAGATGAATTAAAATTACCAATAAATGCGTAGCAATTCACCACTCGAATCGTCACTTCGATGTGTTAAACTAAAAATTCATAAATCAAAATATTGCTACTGCTGTCGATGGAATTTTCGCTGAAATTAAAGACAGAAATTTTGTGTTTGTAAGCAAAAAATAGTCTCCACGGCTGTAGTAGTAGAAGTATGTATATTCCTTTTGCCGTCGAAAGTATCCCAGCATATATAGACTGTTGCCGCCTCTTCCCCCCTTTTATTCTAAACCTAAATCTAATATATATATATATTAGAATTTTTTTTTTCCCTTTCCGTCTAAACTTTCGGAAAATAATATAGCAGGGCCTCTGCCCTTTTTAATAAAAGAGTTTTTAATAAAAGAGTGGAACAAAAACAGTTTGTATCACACCCTATGTGTGATACTTGCTGTTTTTCGCACGGTATTTTATTACAATTATTATTTTTGTTCGAGCATCCGAATTTGAATCTTGTGTAATTTCTTCATACGAACTCCGTTTTAGACGATTTTCGTACCGTTGCGATCCTCGTCACGCCCTCTATCACACAATACCTGTAATAAAAATAAACCACATACCCAAGCGTGACAAACACCAATAAAACACACAAATCACCCAAAAATGTCGAGATTTTCGACGTAAACGTCTTATCGTCTCGTGATTCAACTCGTGGTGAAACGTGCCTATAAAAACACTTAACTACCCCAAAATTACATCGAATAGGCTACAAATGGAAGGTAAAATGCACACGAAACTATTGCAAAGTTGACTCTCATCAGTCTTTTTCACATATTTAATTATTTAGCCCAACTAATTTAATAGTCCACTAAACAATTAATTCACATATCGTTTTAATTAAATTCTAATAAGAACTAAATTAATATTATTATGATTTGACGTCCGAGAATAGCTATGCTATATTGGAGGCACGTCGGGGACCATGGACTAATAATCAGCGGCTCCGATAAATCAAATAAATAATTATCTTACGAACAGAATAATTATATTCGATAAATCAATCACGGGAATATGCTACCATAATCCCGTGATCGCACTCCTCCGATTATAAGATTATATTTATCTCCTCACGAGAATGATAATAAGCGTCCATTGATATAATCATTACATATGGATTAATCCTCCATAGACTGTTCATTCTAAATCGGGAAGTTACCGTTAACCCTTTTTAGAACCTCTTGTCCTTATTTACCATCAACCCTCTAGTGATCAATTAATTCATACAACTCACTGGTAGCTAATCAGTGTAATATGAACTCGTACGATCGATCAGTTTCTAGGATTAACAAATAAGGGAACTGTCTATCTAATTCCATGAATGGAAGGAATGGATTCCGTATCTGTGATAACACAAACTACTCACTCAATCCAGTACAATGCCAAGATGGGGTAATTCAGATCACAGACTCAGTGTAATCCTTAACCGTCAAGTCAAACCTCATACTGATTCAAGTAGTTGACTGTGATCACCTCAGGATTAAGATATATCCATAAATATGATCATCGATTGATTCGATAAGACTTCTCGATTACGAATTATATCATGAACTCTAATCAAATCGGTCCAACCCTATATGATATATCTATCATATATAAATGCCCCACCAGGTTCTCTTAACCGAAAGTCCAGATATGACAATCACACCTATTGTGTTCTGGGCGCATTAATAGCATGTTAAAGGAGAGACCCAATACTCTCGATTAACTTCACTACGGGCTAATTATATTTTAAGTACATCTTCACTAACTCAATCCTCCCGTGTATATCCCATACACTGAGTTAAGTGATTACATAAACGATATACTTTAGGGTTTTCTGTAGTGTAAATACTATTGTCACATCGGTGAATATGAGAATAATAAATATGAATAATAATATCATTTCATTTATTAAATAAAACAATTACAAAATTGTCTTTCGGGCATTACACCTAACAAGTGTTAGGTTCAAAACCATCCACTTCTTCAGCTACCTGTAGTGCATATCCAACCATATCCTCCTCAAACACATATCTTCTTGGAGGTCTGATATTGGTCTTCCTAGCTCTGTTGAGAGCTATACCCTGCTGACCAACATCAGTTGTTTGAGTCCCTGCTGAACCTTGTTCAGCAGACTGGCTTGGATCCAGTTCTGGATCTGCTGATTGTTGACCAACCCCTATAGAGTCTTTTGATTCAGTAGAATCTACTTGAAGTTCCACCTATTTGTCAACCTTCTCAGTCTCAGATCCAATTTCAGATTCAGATGTGGCTCTCACTGATGAGTTAAGCATAGAGTTTTCATCAAAGACAACACTCCTACTGAGTATAACCCTATTTTCAGCTGATGACCAGATTATATACCCCTTAACTCCATACCCATATCCAACAAACACACCCTTCATGGCCCTAGGCTCCAATTTACCCTCACTGACATGGTAGTAGACAGTGCTTCCAAAAACCCTAAGTCCAGAGTAGTCTGCTGACTTTCCTGACCAAACTTCAAGTGGTGTTTTAAGTTTGATCCCAGTGTGAGGCCCCCTATTGATTAAGTAGCAGGCTGTATTAATAGCCTCCCCCCAAAATCTCCTTACTAGACCAGAAATAGTGAGCATGCACTTTGCCCTCTCCAGAAGAGTTTGATTCATTCTTTCTGCAACACCATTCTGCTGTGGAGTATCTCTTACAGTATGGTGCCTAGGAATGCCTTCATTCTTGCAAAATTCATCAAACTCAGACCAACAGAATTCCAGTCCATTATCAGTTCTAAGTCTCTTGATCTTTCTCCCTGTCTGATTTTCAACCAAAGCCTTCCACTGCCAGAAGTTCTTGAATGCTTCACTCTTGTGGTTCATCATAATTACCCAAACCATCCTTGAATAATCATCTATAAAAGACACAAAATACCTGTGACCATCCAATGACTCCAACCTTGAAGGTCCCCAACAATCAGAATGGACATAATCAAGTGTCCCTTTTGTGACGTGGATTGCTTTTGGGAACTTGCTCTTATGTAGCTTCTCAAACACACAGTGTTCACAAAATTCCAGTTCCTTTACCTTATGTCCCCCAAGTATATCAGACTTAGACAGAATTTGCATCCCTATTTCACCCATATGACCTAATCTCATATGCCAAAACTTAGTCAATTGTGACTGGTGAACCTCTGATGATGCAACAGCAGCAGAACCTGATACAGTAGACCTTGTAGTATGTACAAAGTCCCCTGCCTGATACCCTTCAGAATCACATTTGAACCCTTATAGACATTCACCACTACACCTTCACCCCTGAACTTGAACCCTTTGCTGTCTAGTAGACTAAGTGATATCAAATTCTTGGTCATTTGTGGAACACGCCTAACCTCTTTCAGTGTGCAGAATTTACCATCATGTGTCCAAAGTTGGATTGATCCAATCCCAACTATTTTGCATACCTTGCTGTTGGCCATAGCAATATGACCTCCATCAACCTGCTGATAAGTTGAAAACCACTCCCTGTTTGGACAACATGATAAGATGCCCCAGTGTCCAGAATCCACACATCTTTGTGCCCTACTGACTCTGAAACTGCTAAGGCCAGATCTTCTTCAGAACTGGTGTCCTGTTCTGCCAAAGCAATTGTACCCTGTTGAGTACCCTGTTGCTTCTTCCTCTTTGGACATTCATTTTTCCAATGTCCCTGCCCTTTGCAGTAGTTACAGATATCCTTAGCTTTAGGACCCTTGGAATTCTTCTTGAATTTCTCCTTTCCAGAATTTCCTGGCACCCTGCTGACTCCACTGGCCACCAATCCAGCAGACTGACTATCTGTTCCAGAACCAGATGCCTTATAGCGTAAATCTCGAGCATGGAGTGATGACCTTACATCCTCCAATGATACTGAGTCCTTCCCAATAATAAAGGACTGTACAAAGTTCTCATATGATGCAGGCAATGATACAAGTAAAATCAATGCAACATCATCATATTCAATCTTCACATCAATATTCCTTAAGTCAAGTAATATTATGTTTAGCTGGCCTAGATGATCCCTCAGTTGAGTACCCTCATGCATCCTTAAACTAAACAGACGTTGTTTTAATAACAACTTGTTGGTTAGAGACTTAGTCATATACAAACTCTCAAGTTTGGACCATAACTTCTCAGTAGTGTCCTCCTCAGCACCCTTTGTGATAATATCATCTAACAAGCACAACATAATTGTTGAATGTGCTTTCTCCTCCAGACTGGCTCTCTCAGCAGCACTTCCTTCTGTTGATTTAGACAAAGGACCCCATAATCCCCGCTGCTTCAACAAAGGACGCATCTTGATCTGCCACAGACTAAAATTGTTCCTTCCTGTAAACTTGTCAATCTTAACATTTAAAGCATACATCTTTCTCACCAGAAAAGCTTGCGTAGATCCCAAATACTAGCATCAATTATGACCTTGGTGCCGATCTACCTTGCTTACAACAGATAAACAGATTTCTTGATGAACCTGGACACTCTGATACCAGTTTGTTATGATGGGTCGATCAAGAAGTGATGGTGATTATGAGTAAAGATAAAAGATAAACAAGTAAACAAACACAGAAACAAGAAGAACACAGATTTAACGTGGTTTCCGGCAATGTGCCGAGTACTACACGGACAAATGAGGATATTTTTATTATCACCAGAAAGTTACATCAAGTTACAATTAATACAGACGGTATTTGTAGCCTTGGGAATCCAACTCTAACTGACTAAACAGCCACCCCAGTAAATGACTGAAATACCCCAGAAGTAACTCGAACAAACATGCAACAGACGTGTTCCACAAGTCTGCTGAGTCTCAGCAGACTTGCCTTCAGTAGACTTGCCATCAGCAGGCTGATCAACCCTACTGATCTTTGCCCCCAGCCGAACACCAGACTTCAGCAGATGCTTCATACATTGCTGACCAGAACATGTTTCCATACCAGGCCTCAGTAGCATAAGTTTAAGTCACCATTACAAAGAGAAATGATAGAGTCACAATGAAAAGATACAACAATGTGCCACAACAATGATCTACACCATTGATTATTATTAGACATATATTGATTGATCTAGGTCCAACAATAATCAATGGTGTATATCATTATTGTGGCACATTGTTGTGATTTTTCGTTGTGACTCCATCACTCCTCTTTTATGAATACTTTGGAGTGTTAATAGTAGGAGAATATTTAAGTTTTTTTTTTTACTTAAAAGGTAACCTTGGAGAATGAATCCCTAGAAAAAATTGAATTTTGAAAAAATTTAAAATTAAAATTTTGTTTTGTTATGACGGGATTGTTCGGTGTATCCACATAATGACGGGATTTGTGATTAACAATGATATGATTCAAAATTTCTTCATCAATTTTTTTTTTATCTTTTACATTTTTCCTGTCATTAAATCAACAATTTGATGACGGAATTAGAGTCTGTCATTAAATTTTTGTCACTAAAACATAGTTTTCTTGTAGATACTTTGTGAAATTTTATGGTGCAACGCTTGTAGCAAAATTATACCAAATAACATATATTAAAGTATAATAGTATTGTACCAAATGACATATATTAAATTTTACAACGGTTGTAGCAAAATTTTACCAAATGGCAAAATTGTGCCCTAAATCCTAATATAATTTTATCGTGTGTGAAGAAGACTAGAAATGATATAGTATAATACTAATTTTTAAGGAACAAAATTCCAAAATGAATTTACATATCGTATACAAATTAAAACACATTATGTGTGGAACAAGGAAAAAAAACAAAAAAAACGTCTGCGGCTTTCATTATACATTGAGGGAATTATTAGCGTAACCAGAGATTCAGACCTCTAATGGCGGCACAGCATAATCAAACTCCATAGATTTTTCAAATATCAAGTAATTATACCAATTTCTCGGTAATTTATCTATATTTACACCGTGTTTTTTGATAGTCTGATAAACGCTAGTTTAAGTTATTCAAATCACAGCTGAATCCGATAGGATTGACCAGTAGTAGTAGTCAACGATCGATGATGCAGCCAAAAGAATCCAATATACATCTCCATGATTCTTCCGGGAGGGATCAAGAAATTAGCAACGGTCATGATTTGGTTGCAGATAGAATCAGCGATTTACCCGACGCGATTCTTGGTATTATTCCTTCTTTTCTTTCCACAAAAGAAGCTGTAGCGACCTCCGTTCTTTCAAAAAGATGGGAATTCGCATGGGTGGCTATCCATAATTTTGATTTCAGTTTTAAGTATAACAATATAAAGGTTGGAGATGAAGAGATGAAATTCATCCGATTTGTTGAACGTGTTTTGCTTCTAAATGATGCTGGATTGCAAAATCAATTTCGTTTGGATTGGTATCATAATTGTATTCCATCCCGTGCCATTTCATGGATCAAGACCGCAATCAGAAGCAATGTTCGTGATATTTTTCTGTCTGTTGAGACTCATGTTGGTTATTATGTTGATCCTAGACCACTTGAAATACCTATAAGTGTTATCAATTGTGACTCATTACCATCTTTGGAGTTGGTTGACAACATTTCTATTTCAGCAAGCGCGTTATGTCTTCCAAAACTTGAAAGTTTAAAACTTGATTCAGTTTTTTTCGAGTTTGAAGAAGCTTTTGAAAAATTTATAAGTGGATGTCCAATGTATGTCCATACGAGATTATGTTGTTCCAGGTTTGACATATATAATATCTTCAATTTCATTAAGACATCTTGAGCTAAATATGTTTGGTTATCTAGATGATTATCTAGATCTAGATGAGAAAGATACTTATTTCAGAGTGAAGCTAGACACTTGCTCACTTGAGTACCTCAAGCTAAAAGGTTTTATATACGAGATTGTTGTGAGAAAATGTCTGAGCTCTCTGATTGAAGCCAACCTCAAAGTTAAGGTACCTATAGATGATGGATTCCATAATGACAATTTTGACAACTCGTTCGTTAAAGCTGTTCGTGCTTTTAACTGTGCAAAAGTTTTGACTTTATTAGCTGATGTTATGTGGGTAAGCTATTTTATTCTATATGTGCTTTAATGAGTTGTACACTAATATTAGACTTCTTTTCAATCTATCAAAAAAAATATTCGTAAACATCTGAAAAAATTAGACAAAATAAAATAGGTATTACATAAACTCTATGAATATCTAGAATTGATATTCGACCTTTATACGGCGCCAAAAGAAATTGTGATTGACCTTCAAAATATTACAAATTATAAAAATGATTGTTTATCAACAAAAAACATATAAACGTGATACGACGTATTATTTATTTAATCATTATAGAAATAAAAATCATGTATTTTAACGTTTCCATTGAAGAAAACTTAAATAAAGAAAAGAAATTAAAAATTGGGTTCAGAAGTGTCGGAGAGTGTCGATGCAGTGTCGAGGAGTGTCGACAGTGTGTCGGAAGCGTGTCGGATATTTAAATAATAATAATTTAATCAACCGACACGTGTCGGACACGGTGTCGGAGCGTGTCAGAACATGTCGTATCGTGTCTTGTGTCGTGTCTTGTGTCAGACACGGCGCACGGCGAGCAGATTGAAGTGTCAGTGCATTATAGGTGTGGAGTTTACATTCAGTTTCAAAAATTGAGTTTTGGTGTGGTTTGAATAACAAATACGTAAATTTTAAAAGATACCCGTCGCAAAATAAAAATAAAAATTTAGTTATACAAAATAAAAACACATTAGTAGGGAAAAAAAGGGATAGTGGTTTAAAATGACAAAAAAGATAGGGAAAATGGGAATCAGGATAGTGGAAATATAAATTGGCTGATAAAGACAAATCCACTATTCATAACCTCAAATTTGTTGTTTGCTGCAGTGGAACTGAACTCAAATCTAATGTTTCACTATCACAGTGGAAAAGGATATGCCTTTTTTACCCATAAAAATATTTCATTGTCCTCTTTGTATATTTCTACGTTCAAATTGTGCTTTTTTATAATAAACCAAAAAACAAAAAGAGGCGGGGACATCCCCAAAAAAAATGGCGGGCACAACACACATAAAGGGAATTAGGGCAACCAGAGGTTTGGGGGCTCGGCTTTAATGGAGTAAAATGTTGCAGAGCGAAATCATCAACTGATAATACAGCTTTATTGCTCTCCAATTTCTCGGTAATCAATCTATACTTCGCCTTAATTTTCATTTGCAAGAGAGCTTTATTGTAGGTATAATCGCTAGCTAACGATGAAACGAAGAAATTCCAGTATAAATTGCCATGATTCTTCCGAGATTCAAGAAAAAACAACAATCTTGATTCGGTTGATAGGATCAGCGCTTTACCTGACCACATTTTAGGTATTATTCTGTCTTTTCTGTTCACAAAGTATGCTGTAGCTACTTCCATTCTTTCAAAAAGATGGAAATTTATGTGGAGAACAGTGGATAATCTTTCTTTCAGCCATTGGGGTATGAGCGAAGTTGGATATATGAAATTCGTAGAAGATGTCAACCGTGTTTTGCTTCTCTATGATGCTAGATCTCTACAAAAGTTTTGTTTGTTGTGGAAACCTAGTTGTGTTTTATTCCGTGTAAGTTCATTGCTCAGAACTGCGATTACAAGAAATTTTCAAGAGATTTTTATATGCGTTGAGAATCGTATTGGGCTAAATAATAGTCCTCAACCGATTGAAATGCCTATAACAGTTTTCAGTTGCGAGTCACTACGATCATTGGAGTTGTGTGAGGGCATTTGTCTTTGTGACTCGGATGCAGTTTTTCTTCCAAGACTCGAAACTCTAAAGATTCTTTCGGTTGAATTCAAGTCTACGAATGCTTTTAAAGAACTTATAAACGGATGCCCGATGTTAATTTTTTTGTGCCTATGTATGGACGTAGACTACGTGATGGAATATTTTGGAAGAGATAGTTACTCTAATTTTATGTCTGTAGTATCTTCAACTTCCTTGAGACGTTTTGAGTTGTGTATCCTGACGATGACAAATTATGTCACCTAATTAATCCGGGCTCCTACGAATCTAGTGTTGAATATCCAAGACCCTAACGCCCTATGAACGTGGTGGTGGTTTGTGTTATTTGCGGCTGAGTCTAAGAGCTTGTCTTAGATTGCCTATGTATCCTGTAATTGTCCAGGAATCAAGCCTTACGTAATTCCTGGATCGTGGTATTTATAGTGATAATACGTGCCCTAACCCTAATAGTAGGTCAGTTCTAGCTATTGTCACATTTACCCCCAACGGGCCTTGCTTCTTGCCCAAATTACCATGTTGATAATGGGCTTTCGTAGCTGGTGCGGACTCTGTCCTCGAGGTCGATCTAATAGACTTGCGCTAGACCGACTCGGGACCACGGACCTACACTGCTCGAACGTCGATTGTCGTAGACTACTTAATTCGTGTCCCGACATGCGAACCTTGGCACTTATTAATAACGTGAGGACCAACCGATAGACGACACGTGGAGGGGTGAAATCCCGTATCGTTATAAGCCCCCCAGACTTGAGAGAGGCGACTCCCGTTGTCCGAGGTCAAATCTGCCATTTTGAAATCGCCTTCGGGTTGGACCATCGTTTGGGCGGGAAAAGGCTCTGACGCTTCACCTGCCACCTATAACCCTGGCCAATAGTGGCACTGCATCGTGACGTCATAACGCACTAACGCCTCGTCTTCCTGCAACCGTAAAATCATGCCTTGATTCTAATGATTTGTAGGGGGTTATAACTCCTTATAACTCCCTCAATCACGTCCTTTCACATCATTTGAAGATTTTTTCTAGCATAAAAAGGAGAGAAAGAGCCGGAGAAGAAATCTATTTGCCATTTCCTTCACACAATCACAAGCACCAAGTAAGCGTCTTTTTTTTATTTCCACCCCTTCTTTTTCTTTCTCCTGCGTTTATTAATGTCTAGCAGTGCTACTGAGTCTGATAGGGGTAGAGATTCACCTTCTCATGCCCCAACCTCATTGACTACTGCCTATGATCCTCCTCCCCAACAAATTTCAGACGACCCCATAGGTGTTCTTAGGGAACCGAAGAAATTAGTGACTAGGATGGACGGGAAGGGTCCAAAAGGTTGTCTTTCTACCCTTTCCTCTGATGAAATTGCTAGAATCCGGCAGAAGTTTGGCCTTGCCAGCCCCCAATTTGAAATCCAACTACCTTCCGGCCAACACAAGTACGCCGATGAGCCTCCGGAGGGATTCTGCTCGGTCTACGAGGTCCAACTTTCCAGTGGGTTGAGATTTCCACTGTGTCCGGCCGTCATAGCTGTTTTACACCATTACGAGATAAGCGTATCTCAACTGGGCCCTAACGCCATCAGGATCTTGCTGGGGTTTGTGGTAGCATGTCGAGTGGCCGGGGTGTGCTTCTCGATTCCCCTCTTTCGATACTACTATAAGATGGCGAGCATGCCAGACAAGATGTGGTACACCTTCTAGCGAAGGACGAATCGACACGAGTTTGTGTCCAAAGGACCTTCATCACACGGGGACTGGAAACCTCGATTCTTCTTTCTCCGCCTTGGCCTGGATAACCCCTATATCGGACAATGGAGGTCGATGGAGATGATAAACTGGGTAGGGATCCAGACCCTCACGAGGCCCGTATGATGGATGGCTTTAGCTTCGAAGTGGCCACCCGAGATCTGAGCCTTCTCTATGGGCTAGCGCACCTGGAAGAGGCAGGACCGATACCCTATGGGAATCCTCATGCCCTCGACCGGGAGAACTGTAAGATATTTATTGCATATGTTTCTCTTTTTCAAAGTCTGTAACTGATGACGGGGTCAATCAGGTTATAATATACTTGACCACCATAAAACAATACTAGCAAGAGGACTAGGCCCATCGTAGTATAGCTATAGTGAATCAAGGTCGATCCCACAGGGAACCAATTGTGGATCATCTTATATACAAACAATTAATTAAACATGTCAAGGACATAAAGGCGGTCTACGACCAACATAGGACAAGAAAAGTAAAGACACGACTCGACACAACGTAATTAACCTCCCCAATTATAGTCTTTATCGTTTGGACCTAGATAATTTATATAATAAACTGAACTTATTAACTGTCAATCCGTTTGTATCTATCTTAGATTGGCTACGGGAGTCATCCTCTTTAACTTGACTTAGCACCGGTAGGTCACTAGATCACTGTGGTATTGTTACGTGACTTCGCCTTTTGGTGCCTCCATCTCATATAACTCACACGCTTACGACTCCAAGGATGCCGATATTAACCGTACACCTCGTCCAGGCAACATTCCTATGGTTAGGCGTACTTCCTAAACGATTACTCAAGCTCTCGTCCAACTAGCAATTACCAAGTTATAGTCTCATGCTAATCTACGACGTATGTATAATCAGGTGCTAGCAATCCCCAAATATAAACCTACCTAGATAACGCTGAACGTCCGAAGATCAATTCATAAGCCTACCTAAGAGTCTTATATTGGTATTTCCTTTTTACACATTTTATTTAAACTAAGCGAGTAACGTAGCCATAGCCATACCTACTGAGATAATAAATTCTATTAAGTTAACCTAACCATAAAGACGTGGCTATTTAACGGATAAAACGGGGCTCGGTCGACCGAATAGGTGGGCTCGGTCGACCGAGTGAACTCATTCGGTCACCCGAATCAATTTCGTCCCAGATTACATCCCCGAACGTATCTCTCGCCGTTTCATCATACACAACGGATTAAACAGTAATTCGTAAAGCATTCATATAAACTAACATAGATACGCATTAATTAAAGCAAGTAGATTCATGAATAAATACTAAGTGTATGACGTAGGTTATGGGATCCTTATAGACAAGGTATCTCCACCTCCCTAACGTCATAGCCTAGATCTACATCATCTAGCTATGAATTAACTAACTCAAACAATAAAGCATAATTGGGAGGGATTAATTACTTAAAATAAAAGAAACAGAAAATAAAGGCTTACATAATTTGCAGCCCTTAAACTCTGGAAACCTTCAATCTAATTATGCTACATTGTATCAAAATATCAAAGTAGAATTGTATGGTATTATTGAATGAATATGAATGAATTTACAATTTCTCGAAGCTGCTGCTTATATAGGAGTTTCTGCCGACTTAGGGAGGTTCTAGAAGATAGACTCGATAAAACCCTAAAAGTGACCGAAACCTGAGCCTCGGTCGACCGAGTGTGATGGCTCGGTCGACCGAACCTAAAATTTGCCCATTCTACACGTTTTTTCATCCGTCTTGCTCCCCACTGCACGCTTGCATGTTGATCCGATTAATCTCTCATTTAATGCTCCGATTTCCTTCCTTCCTTATCTTGAGATAATTGATTGAATGATATTAATCCTTCCGATTTGTCGTGATCTACAAAATAAACATTTATCGCACAATAAATCGGCGTTTTATAATAAAAACGGCTAAATACCAAATTACATAATATAAATCATATAACATTAAATAATAAATATAAACGAGTGATTTAATATGAAATATATATTATTAATCTCGATTTAAGGTCAACGTTGATGACTTTTACGGGTATAATTTGACCGTCATCAGTAACTTGATATTTTGTTGATGCTAACTTTATCTTCTATTTTCGCAGTGGGAAAGTTCTCTCTCATCACCGACCCTACAAACATTCCGCCGTCAAAAAGCAAGGCTGCTCCGCCTCTCAGAGCGCAAGAGACCCCTACCGCGCAACTGGCCGAGACCAGGGCTCCTCCCTCTGTCGAAGAAAGGAATCCTGCTCAGCTCGAGATTACTCCTGCCGGCGTCGAGTCGGCAGTTCCAGCCCGCTCGCCCACCCGACCCCCAACCACTAGCGGCCTACAAGTCCTCTATGGTTCGTTGCGGGACGAAGACGAAGAGGACCTGGTCGACATGACTCCACATGTCGGAGGGAGCGTCGAGGAAACAACGGCGCGACCCAAGAAAAGGCCAACCCTTCCCGAGTTGGTGAAAGATCACCAGAGAAGGGCCAAGAAGGCCAAGGCCGGTGAGGCCTCTATCGAGGACGAGATCGACATGAACATGGTAGCTGACGATTGCGCGACCATGGAGGACAAAGCTCTATCTTCCGCACTTCGGAAGTCAAGCCGCGTCGTAAGTCACTTGTCTTAGCCTTTCTTTTTCGATGATTTCTCTCAAGGCATGTGCCTTGTCTTTATTATTTGACACATTGCTTTCCTTTTGATAGAATAACCTCCTTGGCATAGAGGCTTCCAGACGATTGGCTAAGCCAGTCGAATCAGAAGAGGATCTGAGGAGGCAGATCCGCAAGCTGATTGAGGATAACGTCAACAAGAGCACTGCCATAGCCGGTATAGAGTCTCAATTTGAGACTCTTAAGCAGGAGGCGACTGTCGAGGTCAAGAAGCTGTAGGACACGCTGACAGCTACTACTGATGACTTGACCCGAGCACAAAACAAGCGGCAGGACCAGGGTAAAAGATTAGCTGATCTGGCCGTGGACTTCGAGAAGGTGCAGCAGAAGCACAAGGCTTCACTGGCTGACGTGGCTCTGGCTCGACAGGAGAGGGATACCCTGAGGGTCGATCTGGAGAAAGAGAGAGATGCCTTGAGGGCCGAGCTAGGCCAGGTTCGTGCACCGATCAAGACGGCCAAGGCAACTGCGGTCCTAGAGTACCGAAAGTCGAATGAGCTCGATGCAGATTTGATCGTGCTGATGCGCACGGCTATGATGGGCGGCTTTACTCTGGCGGTGGATCAGGCCTCGATAGCTTATCCAGGATTCGATGTATCGACTCTCACAATGCCGCAGTTCTATAACGCCGAGTCGGAGGCATTGTACGATCAGTACAGTGAGGAGTTCCAACAAGGGGAATCTCTGGCCCAAAAGTATGGTCGTCCGACTTCCGCTGCTACTGTCGAGTCAACCTCAGCTGATGTCGTGCCAACTCCTGATGCTTCTTCTTGATTGTTGTTCTTTTTGAACTTTGTTCTTGTCGAACTTAGAATTTGTATGATTTGAATATTTCTGTATAATTATAATTTGCCATGTCGTGACTGGTCTTTCTCGACCTGGCCTTACTTGACATTGAGTTTGCTTTAATTTTTCTTCGTTTTTGTAGTGTTTTACTTCCTTTTATTGTTATTATCTATCTTTCTTCTCGATGTCTTTTAGCTCTTCGCTTGTCGAGCCTTTGGCTTTGTTTTCTGTTTGCTTTATTGATGTTGTGTTGCCCCCCCAAGTGTATTATGAACCTTTGGTTCTTATTGTACTTGCGAGTTCAGTATGTTTGAGATCGACTTGATCACCTTAGCATTGTTTGTCGCATGGACTAGTTCAGCCATAGATGTATCGTTCTCTGGGCGTGTGGTCCGACTTTGCGAACCTCCCTCTGCCTTAGCATTTTTTGCCCGTTAGGCTCGTTTTGCTTTAAGGTTGGTCGAATTTGTTGCCTTAGCATTTTTTGCCTTGTAGGCTCGTTTTGCTTTTGGCTATATTGAGGGATCCGACTTGCGGACTTTCCCTTGTCGTTGTCGACTGCGTTGCCTTTGACATTTTGTATCGTGTTAGATTTGTAATGTGAAGGCTGTAAATCATAACAAACACAAAAGCATCTCAAGGAAGACATGTTTATTAGAATACTTATAAAATTGTCACATGGACTTATTACAAAGCATAAAAAACGTAAAAACAGAAATTAATCGAGATAATGCTTAGCTTAAACGTAATACTTCCTCAAGTTATTGGCGTGCCATTGTCAAGGAACCGTGGTTCCATCAGCTCGTCCGAGTTGGTAGGACCCTTTGGAGTGAATCTTCAGAATCTGATACGGGCCTTCCCAATCCGGCTCCAATTTTCCAGTCGGTTCTTGTCGACTCGCTTCATTCTTTCTGAGGACTAAGTCCCCGACTTTGAAATACTTGTACTTGACCCTTGAGTTATAATACTGCGAAATCTTTTGCTTGTATCGAGCCATCCGAGCTGAAGCGATCTCTCTTCGTTCCTCGACGCTGTCTTTTTCATGTCGAAGATCGGGGTCATTGGTTTCAATGTTGTATGCTAGAACTCGAGGAGAGGGAAGGCCGATCTCGGCGGGAATTACCGCCTCGCATCCGTAAACCAGAGAGAAAGGTGTTTCCCCTGTCGATGAATTTGGAGCTGTCATATACGACCATAGGATGCTCGGGAGTTATGCTGCCCAATCTCTCCCTTCGGCTCTCAATCCCTTTTTTAACCCGAGCTTGATCTGTCGATTAGTCTGCTCGACTTGACCGTTTGATTGTGGGTGAGCGACAGAGGTGCAGTGCTGACTGATGTGATACTCATTACACCATTCCCTAACTCTTCGATCTTCGAACTGAGTGCCATTGTCTGAGATCAAAGCCCTGGGAATTCTGTACCTGCATAAAATATCGATCCACAAGAATTTCTTGATGGTCGCTGCTCTGATGTCGGTCAAAGACTTGGCCTCGACCCACTTCGTGAAGTAGTCCACTGCGACGACCACGTATCTGTTGTTACCTAGAGCTCGGGGTAGGCGTCCAACTATGTCGACACCCCATTGATCAAAAGGCCAGGCTGACGAGATGGCGTTCATTTCTTGGGCCTGTTGGTGGGTGATATTATCATGAATCTGACAAGTCCTACACCTCTGAACTAGGCGATTCGCATCTCGTTGCATCGACGGCCAAAAGTATCCCGCTAGCTTGCATTTTAGGGCAAGCATCCTTGCTCCACAATGGTTTCCACAAGCTCCTCTATGAATTTCTTCGAGAAGATATTCCCCTTCCTTTTCTGATGCACATCTCAACCACGGCGCTACAAAGGACTTTCGATAAAGGATGGAGTCAAAGAAAGCATACCGTGCTGACCGAAGTCGAATTTTGCGTGCTTGTACCTTGTCGGATGGTAGAATTCCATCCTTAAGGTAAAGGGCTATTGGATCCATCCAAGTCGCCTGTTGAATGATCGGTTGCACCTCTGGTTCATTGTAGCTTCTGTCTGTCAGTAACTCGACTAAGACTTTCTTGCTCGAGACAAAGTTCAAGGCTAGTTTAGATAACGCATCACCTCTTTTGTTTTGACTTCGGGGGACTTGCTCGATCTGAACCGATTTGAACTTGGGTATGAGGCCTTGTACCACTGTTAAGTAATTCTTCATGGTTTCTTCCTTGGTTTCATATTCCCCCTTGATATGATTGACCACCAACTGCGAGTCGCTGTATACCAACAGATTTTCGACTCCTAATTTTAAAAGCAAGTTTCAAACCTGTGATCATCGCTTCATATTCAGCCTCGTTATTCGTTGCTTTGAAGTCGAACAGAAGGGCTTATGGGAATTCTTCACCTTTCGGGCTGAATAGCATGAGTCCGGCTCCTGCCCCTTCTTTACTTGACGCCCCGTCGACTTGAAGAGTCCACTTTTCTTCTGTACTTAGCTTTACGTGCTCGAGTTGGATGGAAATTCCCTCGGCTAAGAAATTTGCTAGGGCTTGGGCCTTAACCGCAGTTCGAGGAACGAACTCGATATCATATTGAGCCATTTCCACTACCTATTTTGCTAAACGACCCGAGGTGTCGGGCCTTGCCAAGATCTGCTTTAGTGGTTGGTCAGTAACCACCGTGATGGGATGGGCTTGGAAATACGGCCTTAGTTTTCTCGAGGCGTGTACCAGACATAACGCCAACTTCTCTGCTGGTGAGTATCGGATCTCGGGCCCATACAATGCTTTACTAACAAAATATATTGGCACTTGGCCGTGGACCCCTTCCCGAATTAGAACCGCACTCACTGCTTCTTCACATACTGCCAAATAAACCAACAATTTCTCTCCTTCTCGAGGTGAAGTAAGAGTGGACAATTCTGATAAATAGGCTTTCAAATCCTCGAAGGCTGTCTGACATTCTTCATCCAGTGAAAAGGACTGGCCTTACGGAGAATCTTAAAAAATGGTAGTGCGCGCTGTGCAGATCTCGATAAAAACCTGTTGAGGGCTGCCATTCGACTGGTAAGCCTCTGTACTTCCTTTATGTTTCGAGGTGCATGCATGTTTTTTAACGTGACAATCTTATCTGGGTTCGCTCGAATCCCGTCCTTCGAGGTCATGTATCCTAAAAATTTCCCCGACCTGACCCCAAAGGTGCACTTCTTTGGATTTAACCTCATCTTCGTATCCCTCAACACTTCAAACACTTCTCGGGCATCTACCAAATACTGATTCATGGATCGACTCTTGATAAGCAAGTCGTCCACATATACTTCCATACATCTGCCGATCTGTTTAGCGAAAATTTTATTGACTGATCTCTGGTATGTAGCCCCGGCATTTTTCAGACCAAACGGCATGGTTACATAGCAGAAAGTGCCGAATTCCGTGATGAAGGCCGTTTTCTCCGCGTCTCGAGGATCTGATGTATCCCTTGTATGCGTCTAAAAATCCAAACACTTCAAAATCGATGGTAGAGTCTACTAACCTGTCGATTTTGGGCAAGGGGTATGAGTCCTTGGGACATGCTTTATTAAGGTCGGTGAAGTCCACGCACATACGCCAGCTGCCGTCGGGCTTCTTGACTAACACCGGGTTGGCTAGCCATTCGGGATAAAACACTTCTCTTACTATTTTAGCGGTTAATAACTTCCCGACCTCTTTCTCTACAGCGGCAACTTGGTCCTGCGCAAAGTTCCTCTTTTTCTGTCTAACTGGCTTCTTGGCTTGGTCTATCTCGAGTTTATGGACCGCTATATCTGTGGGTAGTCCCGGCATGTCATCAGCCCTCCAAGCAAAAACATCTCTGAACTCGATTAGCAGCTCGACCAGAGATTGTTTTTCTTTGTCCGGGATCCAGATCCCGACTTGCACACACTAATCTTCTTCGCCTTCCCATAGTCGAACGTTTTCGATTGGATCAACTGAGATCCAACTCTTCTCCTCTTCTTCTTCCGGAATAAGTTCCTCGACCATGACTTGTTGTACTGCCATTTTCCCGTTCATGACAATGGAGTTACAACTTCGTGCAGCATCAATATCTCCCCTTACTTCATGGGAGCCGAACCTGGTAGGAAACTTCATGCTATTGTGGAAGGTGGAGATAATAGCGCGCAGGTCGAAGAGAGCGGGTCATCCCAAGATAGCATTGTATGCCGAGGGAGCCTTGACTACCACATAGTTTAACTCGAGGGTCCTCCCTTTCTCGCCATCTCCGACCGTCGTTAGCAGCTTTACCGATCCCACTAGGTGAACCGCTTGTCCTGTGAATCCAAATAAAGGAGATGCTAGAGGAGCTATATCCTTCTCATTCAGTTTCATCGCCTGAAAAGCCGAGTAATACAAGATGTTTACCGCGCTACCATTATCGACGTAGACTCTCGATACTCGGGCTCGGCTAATCACCGCTTTAAATTACCAACCCCTCACCATGACTCCGAGACTTGGGAATGTCATCTTTGGGTCCATACCCGACTTCCGTTGTAAATCTCAATTTCTTATTTTCCCTCGAGCTGTCAGTTGGCTCTCGACTGGCTCGGTCTTTGTCGCTCTCAGCTGGCCCAAAGATCGTGTTGACGTAATTATTGGGTCAATTATCGTCGTACCTATCTCGATCGTGGTCGCCCCTGTTGTCTCTTTCTCGACCTGGAGATCGATCCCAACGTGGTGATCGATCTCTACGCCTCTGATTGTCGCGACCTCGATCCCGACCTTGATCAAAATTCTTCCTCTTGTATTCTCTACGCCCCTTGGGCTCGTTGAACTGAGATCTGTCAACCACCTCATCTAGCTTGCCTTCTTGAATACAAGCGTCGATGTCTCTCTTCAGGTCAGAGAATTCCTCCGTTTCGTGACCAATATCCTCATGAAACTCGCAATATTTTCTGGGATTTCTCTTTTCCCGAGGCTTTTTTAGTGGACCCGGTTTCTTTTCTATGCCCTTCGAGATCATAATGGCCAAAACCTCTCCGTGCGACCGATTGAGTGGGATGAGATCTTTATCACGCAGAGCTCCTTTCTTTCCCAGACGGTCTGAGATAGGCGATGTAATGCGGTCCCAGACTGTCGGCTTACTCTCGGTGTTCTGTCCTTTGGACTGATTCTTGTTCGGACCTCGAGTGTCCTTTTTCGAATCCATCCAGTCGGATTGGGTGTGTCTACGCACTGCCTCTTCCCCTTGACAGAATCTGTGCACCACATTAACACACTCATCCATGGTATGAGGGACATCCCTGCTGAACTTCATATACAACTTTGTATTACGCAGCCCTCCCACAAACTACATGATCAGAAGTCGGTCATCTGCGTCCTTGACTTGCATAGCCTCGAGATTGAACCTCTTCAGATATTCTAGCCTTGTTTCATCCTTTTGTTGCTTCATATTCTTGAGTTGTGTAGCGCTTAAATGAAATTTCTTGTTTACAATGCACGCATCTCGAAACTTACGAGCTAACATGGTAAAACTAGAGATTGACCCGGGTCATAGCTTGTTGAACCATTCTCTGGCTCGACCAATGAGCAACGTCTTGAAAGCCCGACATCTCATCGCATCGGGTGCGCTATCCAGCCTCATCTGAGATAGATATCTATGTAAATGATCCTCGGGGTCAGTGGTACCATCATAGGGTTCTATCTTTGGCATTTTGAATCCCTTGGGTTTTGGGAACTCTTCAATTTCCTTAGTGAAGGGCGATTGCAACCACAGCGAGACCTGACTTTTCCCCAGAATAACATCTAGCTCTTGCCTGACGCTGTCCTCATCCATCCTTTGATGTTTCTGTTGGATCTCACGTCTTTTTCTCTCCACGGAGCTAGAAGACGCGCTGATTTCATCCCCAGGAGCTCGCTTGGGCCTTTCCACAGCATCTTTCTTACCGCCATCTGCTTGCTGTTGTGCCATGAACGCCTCTGCTATAATCCTGGACATTAATTCACGATCAGCCCCTGCTAGTTGATCCACAATGACTTGGTGTTCTGGAGCGAGACCTTGCGTCTTCGTTTGGGGATCCTCATGGATAGGATCCTCATGGATAGGATCCATGGCCGGATCCTTTGTCCCTTGTGGATCCAGATCCACTTGTTCGTGGAGTTGCGAACCTTGTTGATCTGTCACCTTGGAGTTAGCTTTCCTGGCAGTTTTATCCTTGGGAGGCATCGTGATCTTGATGTTTTCAACAGTAGAAGGCCCTCCTTCTAGCGCCAATGACGATGACAAATTATGTCACCTAATTAATCCAGGCTCCTACGAATCGAGTGTTGAATATCCAAGACCCTAACGCCCTATGAACGTGGTGGTGGTTTGTGTTATTTGCGGCTGAGTCTAAGAGCTTGTCTTAGATTGCCTATGAATCCTGTAATTGTCCAGGAATCAAGCCTTACGTAGTTCCTGGATCGTGGTATTTATAGTGATAATGCGTGCCCTAACCCTAATAGTAGGTCGGTTCTAGCTATTGTCACATTTACCCCCAACAGGCCTTGCTCCTTGCCCAAATTACCATGCTGATAATGGGCCTTCGTAGCTGGTGCGGACTCTGTCCTCGAGGTCGATCTAATCGACTTGCGCTAGACCGACTCGGGACCACTGACCTACACTACTCGAACGTCGATTGTCGTAGACTACTTCATGTCCCGACATGCGAACCTTGGCACTTATTCATAACGTGAGGACCAACCGATAGACGACACGTGGAGGGGTGAAATCCCGTATCGTCATATCCATTACAAAACAGAACCATCTTCGGATACTTTTCATTACAGGCTAATATTGAGAGCTTCCTCACTTGAGTACATCACGATATATGGTTTCATAGATTATATTTCCGTGGAAGAAAGTTTAAGCTCTCTGGTTGAAGCTGACATCGGGATTCAAATCCGTGGCTATGATTTCACTGAACCCGAATTTTGTGATCCATTTGTTGAATTGGTTCGTGAATTCGATTGTGCTAAAACTCTTATTTTATCCGGCGACGTTATGTGGGTAAGCTAATCTTTTCTCTATGAGCAGTAATGATTTGTATACTATTATGTATGTGAATGTATGTTGTTGCCTACAATGGATCCCTAACATTTGATATTATTAGGCTCTTAATTGTGCCTCAATCAGCTTATCAACCGAGTTTAAGAGATTGGTGAGATTGGAGGCGAAGTTTATTGTTGTGATTGTAGCCCTTTACGAGATTTCATTCAAAACGCATACAATTTAAAAATACTTACCATTAATCGGTTAGAAGACATCCGCAAAGTGTGTTTGTGAATGAGAGTATAGTTTCTATTAAGTTAACATTGGCTACTATAATTGATAGATGTGTTTTACGTGATTAATGAGTCCAGATTATCAAGATAGAGATCACAAACCGGACTCGTTCCTCTGAAGTTCCGAGATGCTTGTCAAACGGCTTGAAGAAATTTGTACTTGATGTTTATTGTGGTTTTGGCGATGAACGTGAAATGATACAATATATGTTAAAGCATGGAAGTGTTCTTGAAGTTATGAAGATATCTCTCGATTGTTTCGGGGATAGCTCAAAGTTTGAGTTTCTTCAGAGATATGTAAGTACCGAGAAAGTCTCCGGGTTGTGAAGTTGAATTTGTCTTGAGTTTGAACCGGAATGATCAGGTCAATGTGACTACAGAGGAAACAGTTGAATAGTTGGATCAAGAACCCGAAATCGGATCCATTACTTGAACCGCAAACCGAAAAAATCAAAATTCTTGGTCGTGATAGATTGTACCGTATTTCTTTATTTCGGTTCCTTTTGATTAAATATGGTAAAAAGTTGGACTCACCATGTTTCCAAACACCATTGATTGATTTGTTTCGTGATATAGGGGACAATTCACAATTGTATGTTTATTAACGATGAAGAAAAGGTTCGTACAATCCATTATTCCAACTTTCTTCTCATGCCAAAAGAAGTAAATATTATTTCTTCTGAAGAAAAAAAATCGGTTCTTTTTATCAACAAAGCAAAAGCATTGACGCGTGTAAACAAACTGTAGAGAAAGTAGAAACCAAACAAAAGCAAAATCTAAGTAGACGAAGTTCACGAGCTCTGTTCACTGCCTTTGAGAGAATAACTTCAGAAGATAGTCTCTCGACATCTACATTATGAATATTCTTGTTTCTCCATGTCCAAATTCAAGACGAGTTTTCACGAAACATTTAGTGCCAAGTTTCACCATAAATCTTCATTGCACGATTTCCTAGTTTATAACCAATTCGTGTTATCAACCTATATCGTGTGATAAAATGGTTATGACTAGTTTGGATTGAATTAGTAGACTGCATTGAAATGGTTCTCTATTTTAATCAATGGAACCCCAGCCGGTTTTTTTCCGATCCTCAAGGGCTATAAAGCAAGGTGACCCTATAACACCCTGTCTCTTCATCTTAGTAACTGAAGCATTGTCTAGGGGTACCAAGCAGCTGTTTAGGGTTGGCTCAGACACTTTTCCCACTCCTAGAGGATTCACCATTGTCACTCACTCTCTTTATGCGGACGATCTAATTGTCTTCTCCAATGGGGGTAAAAGAACCTTACACAAGCTTTTCCAATTTCTAGTAAGCCTTTTAAATGCCTTTATGTGCTGCTGAAGACTCAATTGTTCATGCCTTTTGGAAATGTGGTAAAGCTCAGGAAATATGGGGAACATTTTCAAGACATTCTTCAGTTCAAGCCTTGCACCAGAACTTGGGAAGACTTTATGCAATCTTGGCTACATTATTCTTTTACTGGGGCGTTGGGTAAGACTCTTAAATTGCTCTTTTTCTTCATTTTGTGGGGGGTCTGGAAGAACAGAACCAATATGTTGTATGGAGATGGAAATAACTCTTTCCCAAGCACTTTGAGAGATATTGGTAATAATATTAATTATGCTTCTATTAAAATGAATTTGAGGTACCAATATGCAGAAGATGCGATTTTTTCCACATTAGGTTTTCCGGACTAGGGTTTTAAGAAGGTAGGTATGTGCATTGATGACATCCTTTTCTTTTGGTGGTGCCGGGAGTTGGCACAAAACTTGTAATTTTCCCCATTGATCAACGAAATTACAGGTTAAAAAAGAAAAGAAAAGGGACAATACACTTTACAACGGTAATCATTGCACGACTCAATACATCATACACCATCATGCCGGATGCCCCCTTTTTTAGTTTCGTTGTCAAATCAAGTTATCTATAATAAGACAAAATTTAAGGGGATTGAGGTTCTCCCTAGTGTTTTTCCTCTCCTTTTTTATTTCAGCGCTTTCCAACAGTTGGCTGGTGGTTGTGCGGCGATTTACTGGCTTCGGTCAGGTTGTAGATTTGTTCTTTGTTGTTTAATGAATTTTTTTCGTTACGGTGAAAAAAACAAAAGCATTAAATGTATGGTCGGTGTACAAATAGAATCGTGCACCCCATAGAGTCGGTGTACTCTCTCTTAAAAACTCTAAAAAAATGTTAATAATGCCACCTCTGTCATCCAATCTGGTACCCGCCTTTGAACTATCCAACCCTCATTTTATCTTCTCAAATGGTGGTTGTTTGGTTACTCTTCACAGTTTTTCTCCGCAACTAATTTGATAGTATTTCCTTTTTAATTTGACGGTCTCTGCCTGCATTCCCAGATTTTTGTTCAGCATAGCCAAAGGTCTTGAAAACATGCAATTATCAGCGTTGAGGAGCTTCAATTTGTCAAGGTAAATCGCTGAATCTATTTCTCTGGTTCTTCATTCTGTCTATTTGTATGATTCTATTATAATTGCAGCCAATTGCTTGTTATTCTTTCAACTTTAATCTTTAACACAGATAGCTCGAAAATTGGGGCACGCAGAAAATTGGGGCTGAAATGTATAGAAATGCATCAGAGCAGAGCCTTTTATTATAGTGTTTGTATAGCTAATTTCTCCCCAAATTTTTGTTAATCTGTCTTTGTTTTTCATTAGCAAGAGCTCGGTTCAGTTCTTTTCTACTGGTTCCTGATAATAGCTGGTTTAAGTTAGTCAACCCAGCTGAATCTTAACAATGAAGCGAAGAAAATCCAGTATAACTGTCCATGATTCTCCTGGGATTCAAGAAAACGTCAGTCTTGATTCGGTTGATAGGATTAGTGATTTACCGTACTCCATTCTTGGTGTTATTCTGTCTTTTCTTTTCACAAATAATGCTATAGCCACCTCCGTTCTTTCAAAAAGATGGAAATTCGTGTGGAGGACAGTCCATAATCTTTTTTTCTGGCATTATGGTTACAGTGAAGGTCACGATACGCAATTCGTAGAATTCGTCAACCGTGTTTTGCTTCTCCATGATCCTAGATTGCTAATTGCCTTTGGATTGGTCTGGAAACATAGGTGTGATTACTTTCATCTTAGTTCATGGATTAGAACCGCAATTACAAGAAATGTCCATGCGTTTTTTCCGGATGTTGAGACTCGTGGTGGTCCAAATAGTAGTCCTCAACCGATTGAATTGCCTATAAGTGTTTTCGGTTGTGACTCGCTACGATCTTTGGAGTTGATCGGCGGCATAGAAGTCTAAGCTCTCTGATAAAAGATGACATCGGGATTTATTTCCGTGAAAATGATTTCTTTGAATCCATGGATATCGATCCATTTGTTGAAGTAGTTCGTGCTTTGAATTGTGCAAAAACTCTAACTTTATCGGGTGATGCTATGTGGGTAAGTAAGCTATTCTCATTAGTGAGTTGTATGTCAAAATAAGTATTTTACTCTTCATTTGTGTGATTGTTGTTTCCTCTGACATTTGATATTCTCAGGCACTTAGTTGTACCGGTATCAAGTTGGCGACTGAGTTTAAGAGACTGGTGAATCTGGAGACAACGATATATTGTTGTTATTGTAGCATATTACGAGAACTCGTTCAAAGCTCTGACAATTTAGAAGTTCTTACAATTTATCAGGTTAGTTAAAGGCATCTGGTAAGAGAGAGGAGAGAGTGTGTGTGTGTGTGTATACGGTTTCCGGTAATCAAACATTGATAAGTATAAATGCTAATGTGTTTTCTGTGATGCCAGCATCCAAATTATCAAGATAGAAACGATCGTCATAATCACTCAACGTGGAGAGCTCCTGTTGAAGTTCTGAAATGCTTGTCAAACAGCTTGAAGAAGGTTGTCATTGACGTTTATTATGGTTTTGGCAATGAGCTTGAAATGATAAGTTATATGTTAAAGCATGGAAGTGTTCTTGAAGTTTTGAAGATATCTCTCGATAGTTATCGGGAGAATGAGAAATTTGAGTTGCTTCAAGAGATAAGTATGCTTCCGAGAAAGTCTCCAGATTACCAGAAATTCGGTTGATAAGTCTTGTAAAATCGAATTTGTTGTTGATTATTTCAGTCCAAGTCCAGTTGTATCGAGCTAAAACTCTCATTCGGTCTCGGGTTTGATCCGAAATATTAACATGGTTTTGCTGCTTTTCAACCTTTGCTCTGTGTTGCCTTTTTCCTTTACATATGTTGTTCAACCTTAAATTTTTTTTTAAATTTCTTTTAGTGAGTCTAGCAACCCATTAAAACAATGATACTCAAATCATATCAAGTTGTTTGAGCGATTGCGCGAGGGTCAAGAAAGTTTTGATTATGGTTGAATTCGCCTGGATTATGCTTTGACCAAATTTTAAGCACTTTCAAGTTGGAACTTGAATAGCTAAAAAATTTTTGTTAAGCTTAAAGATGTTCGAGTCTAGCTCGTTAAGAAACTCAAAAGAATATATATTATTAATATAGTATAATAATATACTCGATAAAACTCGTACACATTATGAATGCAACTTCAAAGTGTTCGTGATCAACTCATTATAATATGCAAAAGGATAATAATATTTTTAATCTAAAAATGCCGATAAAACCTGTGAATATTTTGAGTCACGTACTAAAGTTCTTGAGATTAGCTCATTAAAAAAAACAACAGAATATTAAATATATATACAATATAATAATTTTCGATAGACTCCATTAATATTTTGAGTCAAACTGTAAAGTGTTCGAGTTTAGCTCCTTAAAAAATACAAAAGAATATATAAAATATAATAATTCTCAATAAAACCCGTGACCAAGTCAAATTTTGAAGTGATCGAGTTCGTCTCTTAAACCTTCCTCGATTCAATTAAATCTAATATGAATGTGCATTTCACTAATCGAACTTCGAGCTGCTACTCGTGAGTGACTCGGATCGTTTACGCTCACTATTCTATTCCCGCCACCTCCGTACACCGTAAGAGCCTCGTTTGGATTGAAAGAAAAGGAAGGGGAAGAAAGGAAAGAGGCCGGATGGATTTTAAGGTGTTTGGCAAGTCAATAGTAGAAGGAAAGAAAAGGGGAATGAGGGAGACCAAATAAAATGGTGTAATATAAATTGAGTAGTGTGCTTTCCTGCCAACACAGACAAGATTCGGAAGGAAAGAGTTCTTATTTCATTAAATATTTTATATAATTACTTAAATAACTTTAAATTTCACAATCTCTCACTAATGTAATGTCTAAATTTGGAAAATCATTAATAATCATGTGATTTTTTTTCTTTTCAATTAATATTCTAAACACACGTTTAAACATTTCTTTCCTTTCCGTTAGTTCTATCCAAACACTCAAAATAAACTTCATAGTCACTCATTTTCCTCTTCTTCTTTTTTTGTCACTATCTTTTCTTTTTCTTTTGTATTTAATTTCTTCGATCCAAACGGGGTCTAAAATATACTCGTTCGTATTTCAAGTGCTATCCCCAAATGTGAAGCCAAAACCTAAAAAGTTCCCTTTTCGGAGCCTTCAATTTTTTCTTATCAAAAATGGTTGTTTGATTCTTCAAAAAAAAATAAAAAATTGGTTGTTTGATTACTCCTCACCGTTTCTCTACAACTAATCGATCTTTTCTTGGAGTTGGATATGCTATTAACACCGTTGTGGAGCTTGCATTTGTCAAGGTAATTGTTGAATCTACTCGCTTTGTGATTCTTCATCTTTTCCGGATTTACAGTGTACGATTTTTATGTAATTCGAAACCAATGGCTTGTTAATCCGTCAAGTTTATTTATTCTTTTCATCGATTGCTCGATTATTAGGTCACGAGAAAATTTGGGGATGAAATTGATAGAAATGCTTTGCGAACGAGCCTGGTTCCATTGTTTATACAAGCTAATTTATCCTTAATTTCACCTTCTGTTTCCATTTGTGACTGTTGGGTTCAGTGATTTTCCCTCTTGGTGCCTGATTATAGCTAGTTTAAGTTATTCCAATCAGCTGAATCTGAAAGTATTGACCAGTAGGTAGTGATGAAGCGAAGAAAAACCAGTAGCAATCAACCTGATTCTCCTGAGAGTCAAGAAAATGAGAGTCTTGATTCGGTTGATAGGACCAACGTGTTACCAGGCTCTTCGGTTGATAGGATCTGCGCTTTATTGGACTCTGCTTTGGGCCTAATTCTGTCTTGTCTTCCCACGAAGAATGCTGTAGCTACCTCCATTCTTTCGAAAAGATGGAAATCCATGTGGAGGAAGGTCCATAATCTTGATTTCTATCATTGGGGTTTATTGGAAGAACTGTATGAAGGTGAAGATATGAGATTCGTCGAATTCGTTAACCGTGTTTTGCTTTTTACTGATGCTACATCGCTAAACCGGTTTCGTTTGTTCTGGAAGCTTAAGTGTCTTTTCGGTTCATGTCAATTCATGGATCAGTACTGCAATTACAAGGAATGTCCATGAGCTTATTCTACGTTTTGAGAATCGTGTTGGGGCTGATGGTTTTTCTGAACCGATTGAAATCCCTATTAGTGTTTTCACCTGTGCCTCGCTTCGATCTTTGGAGTTGAATGCCGGTGTTTCTGTTACCGCCGCACATGCTGTTTGGCTTCCAAGACTTGAAAAGCTTGAACTTATTTCGGTTAATTTCTGGTCTGAAATAACTTTTGCAAAACTTATAAGCAGATGTCCAATGCTGAATTATCTGAACCTTTATATGGACGTTGACTACATTTTGAAATATTTCGGAAGACATGATCATTTCATGTATATAATGCATTCAACTTCCTTGAAACGTCTTGAGATATGTTTCGAGTATGGCTTAAAACGACCTGAGGATATTTTTTATTGTTGTCTGATCTTACAGGCTTCCTGATGAGGGAAAAATTCACAGTTATTTTCATAACATTTTACCCCATTTCTAATATCATTTTGAGCGTTATTATATCATTTCGAGTCATAAATTCCTTAGATTTATCTAAGTATGTTAGTAGTAGTTATTTTATAAAATATAGTGTTTTTATTAGTTTTTGTACCGGTTTAGTAACCGGAGTGTCGTGTCGGATTTACGTTTGGTATTTTGGTGGTTTATTGCAGAATTATAGGTTGACCAAAATCCCGAGTAATGACACGTTTTGAGGCCTAAAAGAGATATTTTTAGGGATATAAGAGTGTGCCACTAACTTAAGTGGTCAAGTGGCTCAGTGGTTAGTGGTACCACTAACGAATTATATCTTCGACGAACAAATGGCTCATTAAAACGGCATTTTCTGAAGAAGTGTCCTTAATGAAAGTTGTAGATCTTTGAAAGAGCTTTCCAAGCATTTTGAATCACGTCAATCGGACTTCTACAACTCAAGTATCATTAAGTCAAGTGGTCAAGTGGCTAATCGATTTGATTAAGTGGTAATCGAGAAACGTCTTCGACAAACGAATGGCTCATCAAAACGACATTATCTGAAGAAGAGTCCTTCATGAAAGTTGTAGATTTTCCCGAGAGCTTTCCGATGCCGTTTGAATCATGTCATTTGGAGATCCAGAACTCAAGATATGAATTTTTAAAGTTTTATTCCAAAATATATAATTTATATCCGAAATTCGGGAATTAGGGGGCCTGAATGTCATCATTAGGACCGGACCAGTCCGGCCATATCAAGGACTGGTCCGGCTCCTTGAACTTTGCCTATATAAGAAGCATTCGGCGAGCAGAATGTAAGTGCACCTATATATATATATATATATATATATATATATATATATATATATATATATATATATATATATATATATATATCTCCTTCTTATTTTCTTTAATTTTTAGGTTGTAAATAAGGCCTTATGCCGAAATAAATTTAGTAATATTAGTATCGTTGTAATGCTCGGGGAATTATCGAAGTTCGGTGTTCTTTGAAATAGTTGTAATATCAAGTTTTTGATATCACCGTTATAATAGTAAGCTTGTTTGTTTTATCGTTTTCTTCATTGTTGTTTCTTTCATTCTCGTTATATATATATATGTATCTGTAGTAGTATCCATATATAGGAGAATCTGACAAATGATTGGATTTCGGTTTTAATTTGGTTTTAATAGAATTCTGCCATATTGACAGAAGGCTATTATGTAAAACTTCCCGCCATTTTAATCCATGACATGTTGACAGAATCCGTTTATAAGGGTAGCTAAACTTTTCATAGACGAATTATGTGAAATTTGGTGAAATCAACCCTCGGAAGATGAAATAAGGGATGTGTAGTGCTTTTTGTTGTATCTTGCACTTTTCACGTCTTAAAACTTGTTATAATGGATTTGGACTAGATTAGCTATCTAGGTCAAAGATCACACATATCACTTTTGAGAGTTGTTCAGAGAGAGTGGTGTGGGAAAAGGGTTCTAAGATCACGGCGTAGACCCGGCTTAGTTGTTAAGCCCGGGCCCAAAGTGAGGTTACTCGTTTTTACGTTTAAGCAGCTCTAGTGCAAAACATGACTTGTTAGTGAATCTTCTAAAGGGAAGGGTAGTTAACATGGCATAAGGTATTAGGAGAGAGTTGTTTAGACCTTAGCACCGGGATTAGGAGTTTGCACCCGTGAGATTGAATGCGAGAGTTCGCTTGCACATTCCCGGTTTCGTCTATCCTTGGGGTTTAAACTAATCATTTGGATCATAACTCGGCTATGATTTTTAATCTCGTTAGAATAATCTTTACTTTTTGCATTAGTTATAAACAATCCACCTAAACTTTGATCGCCTAGACTAAGTTCTACGTTCGCTTTGGTACTCACAACCACATTTCTCTTGGGATCGACCTCGTACTCCTGTAGCTATTCTAACAATCGACCTGGTACTCTGCCAGTTAGAGAGTTAGTTTACCCACAGTTACGAGTTTTTATAAATGTATTTTTGAAGGGGTAAATTTAGCTCATCAAAAATTGGCGCCGTTGCTGGGGAAATGTGTGATATTGTTGTGATATCTTGCAAGTGAACCGAAGGCTTGGGCCTAGGTTTTTATTATCTTTATTTTATTTTTCGATAAGAGTCTTGGGATGCTGAAGTGATATTGTCCTGAACTCGGTTTGAATACGACTTTAGTACTCAACCCAATCTCTTTACGGGGTTGTTATATTAGGTTGATATCTTGTAAGTCCAGCTAGAACTGGGGCTTAGGGCCTTCGGCTACCATATAAAAAAAATAAAAAATAAAAAGAAAAAGTTTATTGTTTTCTTGTTGTTTTCTGAGATCTTGTAGTTTGAGCTTAAATGGATGGATTTTTCAATCAATACTACTCACCTGAACAACAATACTCCTACCAACCTCAGGCACCGGAACAATGTTATCAACAACAGTTTGTGCCTCAACCTCAGTATCAACAAGCAGAATAACCAAGGTTCATGGGATTATCGGTGCCCTAATGCATACCGGGACCAGAATTATGGTTATTCGAGTTATGAGCCACAATATTACGAGGGTTGTCCTAACCCTGGTGCTTATCAGGATTACGGTGTTCATACTCAATGCGTTGATAGCTTTACCAGATTCAACCACCTGATCAGTGTCTGGAATGGCAAGAGGACTGCTACTCACCTCCGATGAATCAAAGTCAGTATGATCAGTTTTCCCCCATGCCACGAGAAGACTTCACCGACAGTCAAATGGAGCAACTAGAGCGATTGGACCAGATCTTGCAAGAGCGACTGCTGGACATGCAAGAGTTCAAGATAAGTACTGACCCTGCCATAAGAAATCTTCAAGAGAGGGTGGTGCAATTGATTGAAATAATGGAGTTCGAGCAGGCAAAACAGGCATGTGCAAAAGAGGTGGTTAAGGATGATGAGGTGCTCATTGAAGAAGTTCAGGTTGAGAATAAGGTTGAGGATTCGTTTGCTATAATGAGATTTCGAGTTAGAGGAGCAGGAGATTGATTGGCCATCTTTAGTAAAGCCACTGGGAGAGTTGGTAGTGTTTAATATAACGGTCCCGGATTACTACATTCGTCCACTCAGTGAGGATGAATTTTCTGCGGTCCAATTTGTATACTCCCCGATGGATGAGCTTTATGGTGATTTTCAAAAGAAGATGGTTCGACAGGCTGATAAAAGAAGGTTCGACGGATGGGAGGAGATAGCATCGAGAACCAAACGAGGTACGTTTCTAGACAATTTAATTTCGATGGTTCTCGCTTTGATCACTTTTCTTAAGCTGTTGATCTTCTTAAGTTCGGATTTTGGTTGATTGAGTCCGTATAGAGTCACCCTGTCGAGCAAACGACGTTAAACAAAAGCGCTACCGGGAGGCAGCCCGTTAAATAATAATAATTTGGATAAGCCTAGTCTGAATGAAATGTAGAATCTGTATGAAAGATGAACACAAAGCACAACCAAGTCTCAGGATGAATGTTTGAATGTCATTAAAAGGGAACGATTAGGTGGTTATCCGAAAATCCCGATGGAGAAAAAGAAAACATTCAAATACATCATTTCTTGGACTTAGGTTGTTGAACCCTTGAGGATCTGGGTATAAAAGACTCAATACTCTTTCGCACATTTCATTTTATGATCTAGTCTGTTTCAAATTTCTGGTCGTTGTAGTATAGTGGTGAGTATTCCCGCCTTACTAAAACTGTGTGTAATAAAAATGAATCTAGGAATAGCTGACTTGACTATGATATATGCTCTTATGATACTTTCTATGATTTCTGACGTGACAGGGCCATTTTCTTATTATTCCCATATCCCTATTGCATATTTTGGCATGAGGACCATGTCCCGTGTTTGCTTTGTTTTGGTTATTTTTGTATAGGGATTCGGGTCGTGCTTTCTCATGGCTGTTACGGGATTCGATAGCACCTTTCTGCCAGGTTTATAAGCTAAGTCTTCCTCTCTATCTCATTCACACGCTTGGGACATTGCAAGTTCGTAAGTGGGGGGTAGAGTCGGGGTTGGTCTAGTAATGGCATTAAGTATTTATTTTATATCAGAAAATCCCTTAGTTTTTTTTTATTTTCTCGAACATTATTTAGTTGATTAAAATAAATTGTATAAGGTATATATTTCATGGATTTGATGATGTAATGATCGATTTGGATGTATATAACCAAAGTGAACCGTAAGTGCATTTTAACCCCAAATTTATTTGTGTAACATGAATTCATTGTTCACGTAAGCCTTTGATATTGAAGCGAAAATTTTAAACTGTATCCATTCAGTATCCTAGTGGTTATTCTAGAGATAATTGCAGTAACTTAGTACCTAATTTTTTGAACGTGTACTGTGAATATCTGAAGGTTTGAATGTGATAGAAAGGATATAAGTTAAGTGGAATGAAAAGAAAAATACCAAAGTAAGATGAACTATATGTCGGTTGTAGCTACCAATGATTTGAGTGCAGTAGGGCGTTATCACGAAACGTCCTATATCACTATGAGGTTTAAAAGCTCCCGACTGCCTGATGATAGTAGTCCAGCTAGGGTGTTATCACGAAACATCCTATTGCTGGGAATGAAGGCATATGCTACACATGTGAAATTAAGTCCAGCTAGGGTGTTATCACGAAACATCCTATTGCTGGGGATGAATTAAGCATGGTTGAAATCTTAGTTATCTTTCGACTATCCCCGAGTATAAAGCTGAATGATATGCTTTAGGGATTATCCTAATAAGTACGGGGGAGGACTTTGTGTGGGCTATTCTTCGCCTTTACCTAGGAAAGTCATTAGGACTATCTGAATGGATACTTGTGCGTTTGCTTGAATTATTCAAGAGAGGATAGTGGAAATTGAAAAGGCTTGTCACACACGCACTCTGTTATACATTTATATTGAGGTTAGCGTGTGGTTATGATTCGAATGGTTTCATCATCTAGTTGTCCCTTACATCTTATCTCTTCATGAATTTTTCCTCATTCATTTTATTTTATCGCTTGTTTTGCTCGAGGACGGCCAAAAGCTAAGTGGGGGGTTGTGATGAGGGAAAAATTCACAGTTATTTTCATAACATTTTACCCCATTTCTAATATCATTTTGAGCGTTATTATATCATTTCGAGTCATAAATTCCTTAGATTTATCTAAGTATGTTAGTAGTAGTTATTTTATAAAATATAGTGTTTTTATTAGTTTTTGTACCGGTTTAGTAACCGGAGTGTCGTGTCGGATTTACGTTTGGTATTTTGGTGGTTTATTGCAGAATTATAGGTTGACCAAAATCCCGAGTAATGACACGTTTTGAGGCCTAAAAGAGATATTTTAGGGATATAAGAGTGTGTCACTAACTTAAGTGGTCAAGTGGCTCGGTGGTTAGTGGTACCACTAACGAATTATATCTTCGACGAACAAATGGCTCATTAAAACGGCATTTTCTGAAGAAGTGTCCTTAATGAAAGTTGTAGATCTTTGAAAGAGCTTTCCAACGCATTTTGAATCGCGTCAATCGGACTTCTACAACTCAAGTATCATTAAGTCAAGTGGTCAAGTGGCTAATCGATTTGATTAAGTGGTAATCGAGAAACGTCTTCGACAAACGAATGGCTCATCAAAACGACATTATCTGAAGAAGAGTCCTTCATGAAAGTTGTAGATTTTCCCGAGAGCTTTCCGATGCCGTTTGAATCATGTCATTTGGAGATCCAAAACTCAAGATATGAATTTTTAAAGTTTTATTCCAAAATATATAATTTATATCCGAAACTCGGGAATTAGGGGGGCTGAATGTCATCATTAGGACCGGACCAGTCCGGCCATATCAAGGACTGGTCCGGCTCCTTGAACTTTGCCTATATAAGAAGCATTCGGCGAGCGAGAATGTAAGTGCACCATATATTTATATACATATATATATATATATATATATATATATATATATATATATATATATATATATATATATATATATATATATATATATATATATATGTATATATATATATATCTCCTTCTTATTTTCTTTAATTTTTAGGTTGTAAATAAGGCCTTATGCCGAAATAAATTTAGTAATATTAGTATCGTTGTAATGCTCGGGGAATTATCAGAAGTTCGGTGTTGCTGAAATAGTTGTAATATCAAGCTTTTGATATCACCGTTATAATAGTAAGCTTGTTTTTTTTATCGTTTTCTTCATTGTTGTTTCTTTCATTCTCGTTATATATATATATGTATCTGTAGTAGTATCCATATATAGGAGAGTCTGACAAATGATTGGATTTCGGTTTTAATTTGGTTTTAATAGAATTCTGCCATATTGACAGAAGGCTATTATGTAAAACTTCCCGCCATTTTAATCCATGACATGTTGACAGAATCCGTTTATATGGGTAGTTAAACTTTTCATAGCCGAATTATGTGAAATTTGGTGAAATCAACCCTCGGAAGATGAAATAAGGGATGTGTAGTGCTTTTTGTTGTATCTTGCACTTTTCACGTCTTAAAACTTGTTATAATGGATTTGGACTAGATTAGCTATCTAGGTCAAAGATCACACATATCACTTTTGAGAGTTGTTCAGAGAGAGTGGTGTGGGAAAAGGGTTCTAAGATCACGGCGTAGACCCGGCTTAGTTGTTAAGCCCGGGCCCAAAGTGAGGTTACTCGTTTTTACGTTTAAGCAGCTCTAGTGCAAAACATGACTTGTTAGTGAATCTTCTAAAGGGAAGGGTAGTTAACATGGCCTAAGGTATTAGGAGAGAGTTGTTCAGACCTTAGCACCGGGATTAGGAGTTTTCACCCGTGAGATTGAATGCGAGAGTTCGCTTGCACATTCCCGGTTTCGTCTATCCTTGGGGTTGAAACTAATCATTTGGATCATAACTCGGCTATGCTTTTTAATCTCGTTAGAATAATCTTTACTTTTTGCATTAGTTATAAACACTCCACCTAAACTTTGATCGCCTAGACTAAGTTCTACGTTCGCTTTGGTACTCACAACCACATTTCTCTTGGGATCGACCTCGTACTCCTGTAGCTATTCTAACAATCGACCTGGTACTCTGCCAGTTAGAGAGTTAGTTTACCCATAGTTACGAGTTTTTATAAATGTATTTTTGAAGGGGTAAATTTAGCTCATCACTTCCTCACTCGAGTACTTCAAGATAGGTGGTTTTATACACGAGATCTTTGTGGGAAAAGGTGTAAACTCTCTGGTTGAAGCTGACTTCAGAATTAAATTACGTAAATTTGATTTCCATTCACCCGATGATTGCAATTTATACGTTGAGGCAGTTCGTGCTTTTGATTGCGTGAAAATCCTAACTTTATCAAGCGATGCTATGTGGGTAAGGTACTCTATTTTCTAGGAGCATTAATGAGTTTTATATCAATATTAGTCTGGATCACTAACATTTGACATTAACAGGCTCTTAGTTGTGCCACTATCAGCTTGTCGACCGAGTTTAAGCGATTGGTGAAATTGGAGACGTACAATTGTTGTTTTCATTGTAACGCATTACGACAATTCATTCAAAGCTCAGACAATTTATAAGATCTTACGATTTATCAGGTTAGTTAAAGGTATCTGGTAAGCAATAGTGTGTGTGTATACAGTTTTTGGTAATTAAACATTGACTCGAGTAATTGATGATGCATTTTCTGTAATGCCAGCGTGTAAATTTTCCAGACCGAGTTCATGATGCGATAAACTGGATAGCTCCTTTAGAAGTCCGAGATGTGATGGGAGTCAACTTTACGTGACTCCGATGCATTAATTAACCCCGTTTACCACACTTTCAGCACAATTTTGGGTGAATTAGACCATTTTCGGGGTGTTATCGTGAGTTTATGGCACGGGGAATGAATCCATCACTTTGATGAATTCTTACCCCTTTTTATTGGTATTAACCCCATTCCCGAGCACGTTTACCCTCCGGAATTGTTTGGATGTTTGTGGTTGTGATCGATATTGAAGGGTATTGGTGTCTCGAGGACCCGGAAGGTGACGATTTATGGTGAAAAAGCATGACCGAGGCAAGACGAGGGCCTAAAAAGGGGAAAAAATGAAGATTTGGGGAAACAGGGGTTGAAACGCACGTTTGAATCCCCCAAACGCGCGTTCCACGCCCTCAAACGCGCGTTTGAATCCCTAAACGCGCGTTCCAGAAGTTCAGACCAGATTCAGAGTTGAAGCCCTCTAAACGCACGTTCGGGAACCAGGCCAAACGTGCGTTCCAAGATCCTAAACGCGCGTTTGAACCTTCCTAAACGCGCGTTCCAGATGAAGAACAGTCAAGTCCCTGCCCAGAATTTATGTGTAACGCACGTTCCAGCCAAGCGAAACGCACGTTTGAAGATCCCAAACGCGCGTTCCAGCCCTTCAAATGCGCGTTTGGACCCTTTTTGCAGCAGATTTTCCCTCCACCTATAAATACCCCCCTTAGACATTTTCTTGGATATCAAGATTTTCTTAGCAAAACTCTACCCATCTTTTGCTCGAATTTTGTAATAGCTTAGAATACTCTCTCTTAGTGTAAATCAACAACATCTTAGCATAATATTTCCATTTCTTAGCTTAGATTTTCATTCCAAACACTAAGAGACCACCTTTTAATTACTTCTCTATTTTGTACTTTTTGGATCTAATCTCGAATTTCTGCAATTTAATGGTATATTTCTCTTCTCTTTTACTTGTTATGGCTTTCATTTACTGTTTCGTGTATGTTTTGATTAGTATAATGAGTAGCTAAACACCTACATAGTCGAATCATGTGAAAATTAGTGAAATCACCCTTTGGGTGATGAAATTGGGAGTGGGTAGTGCTTTTTATTGTTGTATCTTGCATATTTCACGTCTTAGAACTCGTTATAACGGATTTGGGCTAGATTGATCACCTAGGTCAAAAATCACACACATCAATCTTGAGAGTTGTTCAGAGAGAGGGGTGTGGGAAAAGGGTTCTAGGATCGCATTGTAGTGCGAGGTTACTCGTTTTAACGTTTAAACGGCTCTTGTGCATGATTGTCTTGTGAATGAACCTCTCTTAGGGAAGGTCAGTTGACTAGGCTTAAGGTGTTGGGGAAGAGTTGTTCAGAACCTAACACCGGGATTAGGAGTACGTACCCGTGGAATTGAATGTAAGAGTTCGTTTGTTTAATGCACACTCCCGGTTTTGTCATTCCTTAAGGTGAAACTAGCTATTTTGATCATGGTTCGGCTATGGCCCTTTAATTATCTTTGAAACCTAGTAGTCTAATCTTCTATCTTTCCTTTTTATCTTTAGACTCGTCAGTTAGAATCACTAGTGTCGTTGTAGTAACAAAACCTTAAAACTTTGATCACCTAGACTAAGCATTACGTTCACTTTGGTACTTGCAAGCACGATTCCTTTGGGTTCGACCTCGTACTCCTGTAGCTATTCTAGCAATCGACCCGGTACACTGCCGGTTAGAGAGTTAGTTTACCCACGGTTTCGAGTCTTTACAAATTGTTTTTGAAGGGGTAGATTAAATGCTCATCAAAATGGCGCCGTTGCCGGGGAATTGTGTGATATTTGTGATATCTCGTAAGTGAACCGAAGTCTTGGGCCTAGGTTTTATTTTACTGTTTTCGTGTTGTTTGCCTTTTTGTAGTGCATGACCCGGAGATCTCAAACACCACTCGAACCTTACATAGACGGAATTGAAGCTTACGCAAGGCGTAGAAATAGTCAACGAAGAAGAGGTCGTCAAGTAGAGGAATCGATTCCGGTCCTTGAAGAGAATAGTTTGGGTGAGTTGGGAGAATGATCCGACATGGCTCAAAATGGTGGACAAGGTTTGGAAGGAAATTTGGGGAATAATAATGGAATTCCAATTCCAAACCCGCCTCTTGTCAACAACAATGCACAAGGAGGTGGGAATGGACAAGGAAACAATGTTGTGAATGCAAATGGGCCGATACCTCAGAATGTTCAACATGAGGCCCAAGGGAATCAAATGGATCCCGCTCTTATGCAACAATTCAATGCATGGATGTTGAACCAGTTTCAACAAAACCAAAACCAAGCTCACAATCAAGGTGCAAACGCGATGCCAAATTGGTTTAACGGTCAACAAGAGCAAAACCAAGGTGGTTTGACTTGTAGAGATTTTGTGCTAGCTCCTACGGCAAACATGGGGCATAGTCCAATCCGAATGCCACCGGTAGCCGCCAACAACTTGGAATTGAATAGGAACATCATACATTTGTTGGGAGACAACGCTATATTCAAGGGAACCGCTTTAGAAAATCCTCACTTATTCATTGATCATTTTCTCCAAATAGTGAACTCGACAAAGATCAATGGAGTGAGTGATGAGGCGCTCAAACTTATGCTTTTCCCGTTCGCCTTGAAAGAGGAAGCTAAGAGGTGGTATGATTCGTTGCCTAATGACTCTTTACACACATGGGAAGAAGTGGTTAAAACTTTTCTACTCAAATATTACCCCCTTCGAAGACCATGGATATGAAGGAAGCTATCATGTCATTCAATGCTTATGAAGGAGAAGAACTACATGACTCATGGGATCGGTTTAAGGCTTTGTTGAGGGAGTGCCCGGGGCACGGATTGAGATCGTACGAGGTAGTTCATGCTTTCTTCCGGGGTTTAGACCAAGTGCATCAAAGTACCTTGCATGCTTCGTGCAATGGAGATATTATGAGTATGGTACCCGAAGTGGCTATGAACCAAATTGAGAAGATTTTTGAGACTTCGAGGCAATACATATCGTCGAGTAGAAAGGGGACAAGAAGCAAGAAGCCCGGTTTGGTTGAAGTTAAAGAAGTAGAGGCAAGTGATCAATATCATGCTCAAGTGCAAGCGATGGAGCAACAGTTGGGGAGATTGCAAAAGGAGAATGAGAGTGCTAAGCTTTGCCAAATTTGTAGTGGATCACATTCGGCAAAGGATTGTAGGATGACGACCAAAGCTCAAAATATGGCTTATCCTCAATCCTCAACTCATGGGCAACCTAGTACTCTATCTCAAGATAACATGAATGAGTTGGCTAAGCGGATGATGAGCATTTGCTCTATGGAGCAATGGAATACGGGGTCCCAATATCAAAATCAGTCACAAAGCCCCTATCAAGGCCAATATATGGGGGAACAACAAGGTGGGCAACCGTATGAAGAATCCCAAGATGTGAACTATGTGGGACAAGGTCAAGGAGGGAACTATGGAAATCAAGGTGATGGTTCTTGGAGGAATAACAACAATCAAGGTTGGAGCCGTAATCAAAACCAAGGCCAAAACCAAGGTTATAGACAAGGCCAAAATCAAAGCCAATCTTCACAAGGGCATGTCTATCAACCTCCACACCAAAGGCAACAAGGAGGGTATAATCAACAGGGTTCTAACAATCATCAAAACCCTCCTCCTTTGGCTCCTATACCTCAAAAGAGTTCAACCTATGTCATCTTGGAACAAATGAACAAAAACTTTGCGGAGATCAAGAAAGACATGGTTGAGATGAACTACAAACATGGGTCCGCCATCAAAAATCTTGAGACACAATTTGGTCAAGTGGTGGAACATGTGCAGTTGAAGGGCGGTTTACCGAGTAACACCGAAAAGAACCCAAGAAGTGTGAACGCCATCTTAACTCGAAGTGGTAAGGTGTTGAGAACTAATGGAGAAAAGAAAGTCCTATGGGAGGACAAGGCTAGAAAAGCTCCTATTGAGACGGAAGCGGGAGCCATGGACGGTGATATAGATGGGATTGAAGATGATGAAGATCATGGGGAGTATGTCAAGAAGAAGGAAGTAGAGAGGAAAGAAGCTCAAGCTAGGGGAGATTTTGTGGTTATCGATGTGAAAGAGGAGGAACCAACTAGAAGAGAAGGGAAAGAGCCAATGAAAGAGCCGTCTTCCCCACGCACCAAAGGTAAGAAAGGTATGACCCCTCCTCCTTCTAAAGATTTTGATTTGAGCACCCTCCCTTATCCCCCTAAGAATCATAGACAAAGTTGCTTGAATAAGGCACAAACCCGATTTATTGAGATTTTGCGAAAAATTGATTTGAACATTCCTTTTCTAGAAGCACTTGCAAACATGCCCTCGTATTGTAAGTTTTTGAAAGAGTTGTTAACTAAAAAGGGTAAAATGCAAGAAGTAGTGTGTCTAAATGAAGAGTGTTCCATTATTTTTGATGGAAAGTCTAGGATTCCCCCGAAAGTTCGAGACAAGGGTAGTTTCACTATCCCGGTTACTATTGGTACGACTCATTTTCCTAGTGTCCTATGTGATTTGGGGGCTAGTGTAAGCCTAATGCCCCGTGCTATATATGAGAGTCTTAACCTAGGAGAGTTGGAGCCAACGGGGATGACCCTTCAAATGGCGGATAGGTCTATTAGGGAGCCTATGGGAGTGATAGAGGATGTCATAGTGAAAGTGGATAAGTTCGCCTTCCCGGTAGATTTTGTTGTACTAGACATGGAGATGGATTCCAAAACACCTTTGTTGTTAGGACGTCCCTTTTTAAATACCGGGAGGACTTTGATAGACGTTGCGAGTGGTGAGATTATTTTGAGAGTTGGAGATGAAAAAGTCGCGGTCAACGTCTATAAAGCCATGAAACATCCTAAGGAGAGCACCAAGGACTGTTTTTCTATTGATGCTATATATCCTTGCGTTTCGGAACATGTTGACATGCAGGTATATAAAGATGAATCCGATGAATGCATGGAAAAAGTGAGTACGGAAACCGATGAAGAAGAAGAGTTGGAAGAGGAAGCAAAAGAGCTCGAAGAGACGGCTTTCGTGGGTGAAAGGTGGACTGAGAAGATTGATCTCGGGCTTGAAGGAGAGTTGGAGAAGCCATCAATTGAGGACCCACCAAAAGACTTGAAAATGAAGCCGCTTCCACCTCATTTGAAGTATGTTTTTCTTGAAAATAATGATTTACTTCCTTTGATTATTTCTTCTACACTAACGGCTTTGCAGGAAGATGAGTTAGTGAAGATGCTTAAGAAGCATAAGCGTGCTTTTGGGTGGAAGATGTGCGATCTTAAGGGTATTAGTCCCACCATTTGCCAACACAAGATTATTCTGGAAGATGGAGCAAAGCCGGTAAGGCAACCCCAAAGAAGACTCAATCCACACCTCCAAGAGGTTGTGAGGAAGGATGTGGTCACGATGTTGAAGCTAGGGATTATTTACGCCATCTCGGATAGCAAGTGGGTGAGTCCCACCCAAGTGGTGCCGAAGAAGGGAGGTATGACCGTGGAAATCAATGACAAAGGAGAGGAGGTGCCTAAGCATTTGGTAAGTGGTCATAGAATTTGCATTGATTATCGTAAGCTAAATGACCAAACCCGTAAAGATCATTTCCCCTCCCTTTTATTGATCAAATGTTGGAGAGATTGAGTGGCCATGCCTTTTATTGTTTTCTTGATGGGTTTAGTGGGTATTACCAAATACATGTGGCTTTAGAGGACCAAGAAAAGACTACCTACACTTGTCCCTATGGTACCTTTGCCTTCCGTAGGATGCCTTTTGGGTTGTGTAATGCACCCGCGACATTCCAACGGTGCATGGTTGCCATATTTGCGGATATGATAGAAAAGTTTTTAGAAATCTTTATGGATGATTTTAGCGTGTTTGGTGATTCCTTTGAACAATGTCTAGATAATCTTGAGAAGGTGTTGGGTAGATGTGAGGAGACGAACTTGGTGCTTAATTGGGAGAAGTGTCATTTGATGGTTACGAGAGGGGATAGTCTTAGGGCATAAGATATCTAGTAAGGGTATAGAGGTAGATAAGGCTAAGGTTGAAGCGATAGCTAAGCTTCCTATGCCCACCAACCTAAAGACTCTTAGGGGTTTTCTAGGCCATGTGGGGTTTTATCGTAGGTTCATTAAGGATTTCTCGAAAATAGCCCGTCCTCTTACTCTTCTTCTTGGAAAAGACGTCCCGTTTGATTTTGACAAAGCTTGTGTTGAAGCATTTTTGATGCTCAAGCAACTGCTTGTATCCGCTCCCATCTTAGTTGCACCGAAATGGGATCATGAATTTGAGCTCATGTGTGATGCGAGTGACACCGCGGTTGGTGCGGTCCTCGGTCAAAAAATCGACAAAATCTTCAAGCCTATTGCGTATGCTAGTCACACCTTGAATCCAGCCCAACGAACTACACCACCACCGAAAAAGAGCTTTAGCGATCGTCTTTGCGTTCGATAAGTTTCGGTCTCATCTCGTAGGTTCTCGGGTAGTTGTCCACACGGATCATGCCGCTTTGCGTTATCTCTTTGCCAAGCAAGATGCCAAGCCCCGCCTCTTGAGGTGGATCTTGCTCTTGCAAGAGTTTGATATAGAGATTCGTGATAGGAAAGGTTGTGAGAACGTCGTAGCCGACCACTTAAGTCGTATGGAGCTTAGTGAGGAATTGATTAAGGCACAAAGGGAGATAAATGACTCTTTCCCTCACGAGCAACTATATGCACTTGACACCCTCCTTCCGGCTAAGAAAGGAAACTTTCTGAAAGTCGGTAAGGAAGGTAGTCCTTGGTTTGCTCCTTTTGTTAACTACCACGAGTGCGGTTTTGTAGATCCCGACCTTGACTCGAACCAAAGGCGTAAATTCCTTAGTGAGGTGGGTAAGTACGTGTGGGAAGATCCTTGTTTGTATAGGTTGTGTTCGGATGGTATTCTGAGGAGGTGCATCCCAGAAAGTGAAATTTTGAGTGCTCTTTCGTTTTGTCACGACAAAGAGGCCGGAGGCCATTTCTCGGGGCAAAGAACCGCTTTGAAAGTATTGCAAAGTGGGCTGTATTGGCCCACTCTATTCCGAGACGCTCATGCTTATGTGAAATCTTGCGATGCTTGTCAACGGTCCGGTCGTATATCTAGAAGGAGTGAGATGCCTCAGAAGCCGATCATAGTGTGAGATTTTTGACGTGTGGGGCATTGATTTCATGGGCCCCTATCCCTCCTCGTGTGGTAACAAGTACATCCTAGTCGCGTGTGATTATGTGTCCAAATGGGTCGAAGCCTTAGCTTCACCCACCAACGATAGGAATGTTGTTATCCGTTTTCTTAGAAAGAACATCTTTTGTCGGTTTGGGGTGCCACGTGCTATAATCAGTGATAATGGAAGCCATTTTGCCAACAAGCCGTTTGATAAACTTTTAGAGAAGTATGGAGTGAAACACAAGTTAGGTACCGCTTACCATCCCCAAACGAGTGGTCAAGTCGAAGTCACGAATAGGGGTATTAAGCGTATCTTAGAGAGGACGGTAGACACGAATGTCAAGAGTTGGTCTTTGAAGTTAGATGATGCTTTGTGGGCCCATAGGACAGCCTTTAAGACACCCCTAGGCATGTCACCTTACATGATAGTCTATGGTAAGTCTTGTCATCTTCCCGTAGAGATCGAGCATAAGGCTTATTGGGCCATCAAAATGCTAAACCTCGATGATACCTTAATTGGTGAGAAGCGTATGGCCCAATTGAATGAACTAGATGAGTTCCGCCTTTGTGCATATGACCTTTCCACGAAGTATAAAGAAAAGACTAAGTTACTCCATGATAAGTTGATTAAACCTCGTGTTTTCAATGAGGGTGATGAAGTCTTGTTCTATAATACTCGTTTGCATCTTTTCCAAGGGAAGTTGAAGTCTAGGTGGTCCGGTCCCTATGTTGTGTCAAAAGTCTATCCGTCCGGTGCTATCGAAATCACCCATCCTAAGTTTGGCACGTTTACCACTAATGGCTTGCGGTTGAAAAGGTATGAACGGTTGCCCTACGATGAAGCACTAGAAATAGTGCATCTTGAAGATCCCGTACCTTGTGATGAATCTTGTAAGTCTTGTCATGGACTTTAAACCTTGACTCGTATAATTCTGAATCCACCCGTCCATCTTTCTACCCTTTCTCGCCTTGTGCCAACGGTATAACTTTGAAAAAGTTGGCACCGTATAATCCATCTTGTCGAGCCAACGACGTAAAACAAAGGCGCTTGGGGGAGGCAACCCACCATTTCGTAGTTTGTTGAGTTAGTTTGGTGTTTCTAGAGGTCTCGGGGTGGTTAGAATCAAGTGTGGGGTAGAAATCTTGAGTTTTCCTAGTTTCTGGTCTAAACGCGCGTTCCAGCCCTTTCAAACGTGCGTTTACAGCTTTTTCTGCCTAAACGTGCGTTTAGAACCCTTTCAAACGTGCGTTTAGAACCATTTCAAACGCGCGTTTGAGGCCTAAACTTTCTGTTCTTGTTTTCTTGTCTCAAACGCACGTTTCATCTGTCAAACGCGCGTTTGGACATGCGAAACGCGCGTTCCACTCATTCCAAACGCGCGTTTGGACTCATCTTCTTTAAATACCTGCTCCCCAAACCGGCGTTTCAAAAATCGGATTCTCTCAACCCTAAACGTCCGGCAGCCGTTTTTCACCCCCCTCTCACTCGAAATTCTTCATTTCTCACCCGTTTTTGGCGATTTAAAGCCCATTCAACACCTCTCAATCTCTTCTTTTGATTTCAACAAGCCATTCCAACAACAAATCACCTAAATCCTCGATTTGATCGGCACTTTTGGCGATTTTTCACCGAAGTCGAATTTGCTCATTTTCGACGTTTCGAGGCTCGTTCTTCGCTCCAAATCGTTCCTATCCTCTCCCTTAAGCATAGAACATGTATATTTCGTTTTTACGTTTAAGTTTCGGTTAGGGTTAGTTTTGGCCTATTTTGGTTTAACGCCCATTTCTCGTTATTTATTGTTTATTGATGATTATATCCTGTTTCTGTTTGTTTTGTTTGTGTTGTTGATCGATGGTGAATGTTGTGGCTTTTGTGGGGTTCTTCTTTGTGGATGGTTGGTTTGTTTGAAATCCCGGTTGGATGATAACCGGGTCGTTTTTGTTGATTGATATTGTTTGTGGGATGTTGTTTGGTTGGTTTTCAGTGAGAATGAGGGAAACTAAACGAAAGGAAACCGAGGGTAAGGGAAAGCAACCCGTGACAAGGCAAGCCCCCAAAAAACAGAAAACCCTAGTCTATCCTCGAGGACCTAGGGGTGGTATTCGGATCCGAGACACGGTTGAGAGTAGAAATCCTCGAGCCCAGGCCGGTGGGACGGTTGAGAGATGAGACGACCGATGAAGATTTTGAGCCGGATACCGAGGGGAGGAATACAAGTAGTGATAGTGAGGAGGCGACAGACCTTGAGAGCGATGTGCCCTTGGCACATTTGCAAGCCAAGAAAGTAACAACACCTGTTTCACCCCCTCCACAACCTACCCCCCCACAGAATGCCCCCGAGCAAAACCCTCCTCTAGCCCCCCCTCCTGTTGATATTATCCCTTTTGAGCAGCGTTTTAACTCACCGGTTGCCTTGTCTAACTATAATGAGTATATCGCTGTGAAAAACATGTGTTATGAGAGGGGGCTAGACCTCAAAGTTGTGCCTCAACCCTTCATTGACAACTTAATGAAGAGAGGGTGGAATAATCTAATTTATGAACCTGAGGGGCATCTGAATTTGTCAATAGTCCGGGAATGGTATGCAAATTTCAGTGTGGCTAATGCGGAATCCGGGTTTATCAGAGTCGAGGGGTTAATGTCCCGTGGACCGTCAAAGCTATCAATGATTATTATCGGATACCGGCTTTCGAGGGGCAGGATTATTTAGGTTGGTTTGCGGCGAGGTCACATTGGGATACTACTGACAACCTAGATCCATTAGAGGAGATGAGGAACGCAATCAACCCCGACTTACCGTGGATTTCAAAAGGTAGCAATGTGAGGAGTCAGTTGGTGACGACGACTTGGCCGGATGATTGGAAAGTGGAAGCAAAGTTTTCTCAGAACCGTCTACTACCGAAAGACAACATCACGCACTTCCACATTAAGGATTTGCAAGCCGTTGTATGCTCTACACTATGATCCGAAGGTAGACGTCGGGAAAACCATCTTTCGAGGAATTTAGAGAAAATCGAAGGTTAAGCGTCGGATGATTATGTGCCCTTATCTTATCCATGGCTTGTGCACGGGAGCGTTGGTAAAAGAGTATCCCGATGATCGATCCTAAGGAAGAAGAACCTCCCCGTGGTGCCTAAGCCATTCAATGCCCGCTCCACTTCCAGACCTCCTAGGCCCACCCCACGCCCTATTCACACCGTCCTCCGCCCTACTACTTCCACTACCTCCACCACCCTCCCCATACCTCCTCCTATCATTTCCTCCACTACTACCACTACTATACCCCCACCTCCTCCCTCTACTACTGGACCTTCCATCACACCTACACCCGTACCTTCTATACCCACTACCGGGGGGCCATGGCTTAGCGAGCGGCGGGGGCTTCGATTGCACACAAGCGAGGGACCGGATGGATAGTCCGAGGGTGACACCGAACGGCATTGTGGAGAATCGGCGGGTATTGGCTCGGGAGAGACGGGTTGAGCTTCCCGAGTTGGACCTAGATATTGCACCGTTTCGTATACCCCGGAGATCGAGGCGGATTTGCGAGAGGGTCACGGAGGAGATGTTTGTTGATCCGGATGAGGGGTTTGATGACATTGCGTTGGACGATCCGATGGGCACGGATGCGACCGGGACGAGAGGCAATGAGGACGGGTGTTGCGGGATCTTCACGGACCGAGAGTGCGGGCGCCGTGGTTGCACCAACATCGTGCACACCCGATTCCACTATTGACATACGGGGACATGGAGCGGACTAGCATGTTTTCTCATGCGATTCTTATTGTATTTACTTACTAGTCCGTCTCTTTTATACTTTGACATTTCACTTACTTTAGGCGTTCTTTCATCATACTTTGGACACACTTCACTTTTTCAGGCACATGCACTTATTTTTGAGCCCCTGAGGCCTGCTTGACCGTGTATGTTTCCCTTTTTATTGCCTGATACTGTGGGATGACGAGGATGTTTTTATTAGCTTATATTTAATGCATGGATGTTTTGTACTTTATCTTGATTTGATTATATCCCTCCATTGCATATCCCGTATTTCCCCCCTCATTATGCTTTGATTTCGTCACTGTGGCTTAGACTCGTTATTTTATGTACCCGCTTACCTTATTGCCTGCTTTTTAGTACGCGGATTATGTCCCGTGCATGCGCTGTCTTTGTTTCTGTTGATCTCGCTCTAGGTTACGGGATGGATTCATACGAGGTTATCACGAGTTTCGAGTCAAGGTTGCGCCTTTCTCGCCGGGTCTTTTGGTCAAACAGCCTAAGTCTTTTACGCTTCTTATCTCTCACACACCGAGGACAAGTGTTTCGTTTAAGTGTGGGGTGGGGGACTTAGCCGTTTTATTGTTTTTATTGTTGAATGTGCAATATGTGTGGTATACTTAGCCTATGATCGGGCTTGAGTCGATTTTTGGGTGATTTTAAAATTTTTCAAGGGTTCCCGACACTGTGTTGTTTGTGCTATGTCTATAGTCGAGTGGTGGCCATCTTAGTAGGGCCCCGAACGTGTGCACTTCGGTTTGATCTTATCTTGAGAATAGAGTCTATTAATTTCACGTGAAGCTACACTTTGTGCACAATTTGATTACTACCACCTCTCATGTCACTGATCTCGAGACGAAATAAAAAGGTTTATCTAAGTAGGACACGGGATGACGGTCATGGCGTCTCTTTGACCCTACCAAAGCCAAATAAGCCTTATCTCGAACATCGGACCTTCGTAGCCCCTCTCGCCTTGATAGAATGGTCGACCACCATTCGTTTTATAGCCGTTTTGTTACTTAGTCAGAAACCTACCCTGAGCCTTAATTATGGTCACATTTCCTTCATTTATACCCTACGAGTGAACTTAATCTTTTGTTGGGCCACACTTGCTAAGGCAAGGGGTGGAGGGAATGATGTTTTGATGGGTTGTTGTTTTCTCAGTTTTGAGCTATACTATAAGGAGAAGAGGAGCTCATCTGGGCCTAGTGTTTTGATTTGGCCTAAGAAGAAAAGAAAATCTATGAAATTCTTCATATAAAAAAAAAAAAAAACAGAGAGATCAATCAAAGTTCAAAATAAATTAGCTCTCTTTGCAATAAAAGTTTGGTGTATAGAAATAAAGGGTTGGAATCAAAGTAATGACCTCAAAAGTTATACTTATGATGTTGGAGTTGGGATAGTGAGATAGGTGCTAATGTATTCGACCTCGCCTTATGAAACTTGAAACATAGTTGAATTAGGCAATGAGTTCGGGTATATTAGCATTCTATGGTTCCCAAAGTGTTAGACTAATCAAAAAGGAGTTTTGATGGTTTGTATGGTAGAGATCAGGTGGTACACTTGTTGATTAGGTTCACTCGTATTGCTTTTTCTCCAGTTCCCAAAATATCTTTTTCGATTAACCGGAATTACCCTAGCCTAACGTTATAACCCTTCAAGTCCTACCCGATTGTGTCCAAACTTAGTGACCTTGATTAGTGGGGAGGTTGGTTGCTATGAGACGGTTGGTAGACTTTTTGGTCGGGATTCAAGCCCGACAATCTTTTTGAACACTTTGATGTAGCTCAGCACCACACACACTCTATTCTCTTGATAATGTTGTACCGGTGTGCGTATGTTCGTGTGTCTTACTTTATGATTACCTCGAGGGTGTGGATAGTAGCACCTACGTCACAATGTTGAATCCCTTGGTTTGTTTTAAAACGCCTAGTTTACTCGAGGGCGAGCAAAGGCTAAGTGTGGGGTGGTTGATGGGAGTCAACTTTACGTGACTCCGATGCATTAATTAACCCCGTTTACCACACTTTCAGCACAATTTTGGGTGAATTAGACCATTTTTGGGGTGTTATCGTGAGTTTATGGCACGGGGAATGAATCCATCACTTTGATGAATTCTTACCCCTTTTTATTGGTATTAACCCCATTCCCGAGCACGTTTACCCTCCGGAATTGTTTGGATGTTTGTGGTTGTGATCGATATTGAAGGGTATTGGTGTCTCGAGGACCCGGAAGGTGACGATTTGTGGTGAAAAAGCATGACCGAGGAAAGACGAGGGCCTAAAAAGGGAAAAAGTGAAGATTTGGGGAAACGGGGGTTGAAACGCACGTTTGAATCCCCCAAACGCGCGTTCCACGCCCTCAAACGCGCGTTTGAATCCCTAAACGCGCGTTCCGAAGTTCGGACCGATTCGAGTTGAAGCCCTCTAAACGCACGTTCGGGAACCAGGCCAAACGTGCGTTCCAAGATCCTAAACGCGCGTTTGAACCTTCCTAAACGCGCGTTCCAGATGAAGAACAGTCAAGTCCCTGCCCAGAATTTATGTGTAACGCACGTTCCAGCCAAGCGAAACGCACGTTTGAAGATCCCAAACGCGCGTTCCAGCCCTTCAAACGCGCGTTTGGACCCTTTTTGCAGCAGATTTTCCCTCCACCTATAAATACCCCCCTTAGACATTTTCTTGGATATCAAGCTTTTCTTAGCAAAACTCTACCCATCTTTTGCTCGAATTTTGTAATAGCTTAGAATACTCTCTCTTAGTATAAATCAACAACATCTTAGCATAATCTTTCCATTTCTTAGCTTAGATTTTCATTCCAAACACTAAGAGACCACCTTTTAATTACTTCTCTATTTTGTACTTTTTGGATCTAATCTCGAATTTCTGCAATTTAATGGTATATTTCTCTTCTCTTTTACTTGTTATGGCTTTCATTTCTTGTTTCGTGTATGTTTTGATTAGTATAATGAGTAGCTAAACACCTACATAGTCGAATCATGTGAAAATTAGTGAAATCACCCTTTGGGTGATGAAATTGGGAGTGGGTAGTGCTTTTTATTGTTGTATCTTGCACATTTCACGTCTTAGAACTCGTTATAACGGATTTGGGCTAGATTGATCACCTAGGTCAAAAATCACACACATCAATCTTGAGAGTTGTTCAGAGAGAGGGGTGTGGGAAAAGGGTTCTAGGATCGCATTGTAGTGCGAGGTTACTCGTTTTAACGTTTAAACGGCTCTTGTGCATGATTGTCTTGTGAATGAACCTCTCTTAGGGAAGGTCAGTTGACTAGGTTTAAGGTGTTGGGGAAGAGTTGTTCAGAACCTAACACCGGGATTAGGAGTACGTACCCGTGGAATTGAATGTAAGAGTTCGTTTGTTTAATGCACACTCCCGGTTTTGTCATTCCTTAAGGTGAAACTAGCTATTTTGATCATGGTTCGGCTATGGCCCTTTAATTATCTTTGAAACCTAGTAGTCTAATCTTCTATCTTTCCTTTTTATCTTTAGACTCGTCGTTAGAATCACTAGTGTCGTTGTAGTAACAAAACCTTAAAACTTTGATCACCTAGACTAAGCATTACGTTCACTTTGGTACTTGCAAGCACGATTCCTTTGGGTTCGACCTCGTACTCCTGTAGCTATTCTAGCAATCGACCCGGTACACTGCCGGTTAGAGAGTTAGTTTACCCACGGTTTCGAGTCTTTACAAATTGTTTTTGAAGGGGTAAATTAAATGCTCATCAAGATGCTTGTCAAACACCTTGAAGAAGGTTGTACTAGATGTTTTTTTTGGGTTTTGAAGATGAGCGTGAAACTATACGTTATATGTTAAAGCATGGAAGTGTTCTTGACTATGTGAAGATAAATCTTGATCTATTCTTTGACGACGTAAAGTTAGACATCCTTAAAGATATATGTAAATTTTCAAGAAAGTCTCCGGTTTGTGAAGTTGAATTCGTCGTTGATGTCAACGGTCCACCATATCTAGAAAGGATCTCAAACTCCAATTCGGTCTCGGATTCGGAATTTCGGATGACAATGTGATTGCGGCGGAGGAAACAGTTGGTAGTTGAACGGTTGAGCAACCGGAAAAAGTAGCACCAATTCCAGTAAGGAGCTCAAACTCCAATCCGGTCTTGGGTTCGAATGACAATGCGATTGCTGCGGAGGAAACAGTTGGCGGTTGCACAACCGAGCAACCGGAAAAAGTTGCATCTGTATCGCCGCACAGCCAGTGACATGGAAAACATTTCCATTTCTAAGATTTTGCAAAGACTGTTGATTAAGTTTCAAGTTTTTTTATTCTAAATATGTTTAGTTGAACTCCACCTGACCCAGAAATTGAAGCCATTACTTAAACTGCAAAATTGTTGGTTTTATTTTGTTGTTATTTTTATTTTTATTTTTTGGAGGAGGGCAAATCAATAAAAGTTGAGTCTTTAGTGGCACCACACAAGTGACATCATATCAGGAGGTGAGGTTTGAGACAGAGGTCGAATATGGACGTTCGACTTTTGTAAATTCACAACATTTGACGTTACATCATATCATGAGGTGAGGTTTGACTTTACAGAGGTCGAATATAGACATTCGACTTATGTAAAGTCACAACATCTGACATGACATCATATCATGATGTGAGGTTTGACTTTATAGAAGTCAAACCTATACGACAAATAGAAGTCAAACCTATAAAGTCACATCTCCATTCTATACGACAACATCTGACAGATACAACTTGTATCTGTCAGATGTTGTGATGAGGTTTGACTTTATAGGATCAACAACATCTCCATTCTATAAAGTCAAAACTATAAAGTCACAACTTCTATAAAGTCACAACATCTCCATTCTATACGACAAATAGAAGTCCTAAACCGTTTATACATTGATTCCGTTTCTTTAACAAAATTTGCAAAAAATCACACATTAGGGGCAGAAATGCGAATTCCGACACTATGCACAACACCTACGTTGAAGTGTCGGTTCTTAGCAGCTAAGTATACTTAGGTCAATTTACAGCAGTGATTAATTCTAAGTTAAATCAAAGCAGAGTTTAAAGCCTCTATATGACAAATATATATAATGTGATTGAATTGCAAATACAATCAAAATGTACGTACTTAGAGTTTCTTGAAACCAACTTTCAACAATAGTGCAATATGCACTTTATTTATACAAAACAGTAACATAAATTGCATCATCATGTTGTTCTCTAGCCACCCGAATTCACCCAACACATTCACTCTATCTACGCGAAATCAACGGTCGTATTTCTGAATCTCTTTCTGTACGTGACGATATCATCTTTAGCTTCGTGATTGAACTCAACACTGCTTCCATGTCAGGTCGGTCCTTCGGATTTGTGTTTGTGCAGGTCAAGGCTAAATTAAGCAGGCCTTCGATTGTCTCTTGCTTCTTAAATACATAAGGAGCAAATTGAGGATCAACAACTTGTTGTAAGCTATTGATGCCATTTTCAAGGGATTTTTGCACAAGCTGAGAAAAGGTTATTGGCGCCCCTTCTTCATCTGTAAGACCAGTTGGCCTTCTCTTTGTGATGAGTTCCATTATTAAGACACCAAAGCTGAATACATCCACTTTTGTTGTGATTTGTCCTCATATATGCAAACTACTAAAAGTATATATAACATATATTGTTATTAGAATATACGATCTCAAATTAGCGTAAAATATTCAAGTTATATTTTGTGTTATATTTTCAAGAGTTGGAAAAGACGAGCAGATTGTAGCTAGAGGCTTAAAACTAGGTTACACGGATGCAAGATTTTGTAAAGTATACGATACGAATGTAGAGGTAACTGTACCGAAATGAAAATTAGAACCAACGAGTGCATAATAAAACTATGAGGATCGAACTATAAATATTAAACAGCAAAAAAGAAAGCATTTTCTAAGTGAATTTTCATTGTTTCGAATGCTTTTTTCCCTTCCTGCTTTTCATTATTTATTTATTTATTTATTTATTGTTAGCATGATTACATATTCGTACGTAGCAGATGCAGAACTCTCTACCAAATAAAAATAGGATGGATGGGAATAAAAGACACAATAGGTGGCAAAAATAGTAAACAAGACCGTGGAAATAATACTTGAGCGAAAAAAATAGTGGAATCAACACAAATTCACTATTCGCTACATGTGAAACACTGAAATCGAACACAAATCCAATATTTCTCTAACACCCCTTCAACCACGAATTCCACTACACATATCCACTAACTTGCTATTTTTGCAAAACGAGGTTAAAATATATCAAATAGATGTCAAAATAGAATAGGGCGAAAAAAATATGGTAAAAGAATTACGTTTTTTAGAGTTTAAAACAAAAGGTAGATTCGTTACCGTAATTGAGTTGGCGAGAAAGTATTCGTCTAGGGGAATAGAATTTTGTTAAGAGAATAGAATTTTGTCATTTTTGCTTTAAAAAAATTTACACCGGATTAAATCCCTATTCTATGTAAATATTGTTGTTTTAAACAAGTGTCTTATATAAATACCCATACATCGTAGGTTCATGTTCATTAGGAATTTATGACAACATTAAAAATAATATAGAAAATCAAATGAATGACAAAATTGTAGGATTTACCTGGTGCCATGTAGCCAATTGTTCCTTCAAATGCTGATGATGAAGCTATATTACTCCCACTGTCAAAATGAATACCTAACATCCTAGGTTGTTCCAAAATCACTCACATGAGCAACCAACTCGCATCCGGAAGAACATTTGCCGGTTTCAGATCACAATGAACGATGGGGATATCATATCCTGAATGAAGATAAACAAGCCCACTTGCTATAGAAATCATAACATCAATTCTTTTAGTAATTGTCCACTTATCTTCCTCAAGAACTGATCCATGTATAATGTTCTCCAAGTTCCCTGTTTCCATGTACTGTAAAACCAATGCGTACAATTTTCGACTTTCATATCCATATCCAAGAACCTTAACCAGATTCCTATGTCTCAACTGACTCAATGTCTTGGCTTCCCTATCGAAAGATTTCTCTGATTTTGTTGAAAACTGCGAAAAGTTCAATCTTTTTATAGCTACAATCTGCCCATCATCTTTCCTTTTACCCTTGTACACAGTGCTTAAAATCTTTTGGATCCAATGATGTAATCCTCACTGAAGAAATCAGTCATTTGTTCCAAATCATTCATAGAGTATCTTATATATGGATAAGTTGCAGCAAAATGTGGTTCTGTGTTCCCCGTTTCTGTATGTTTTCGCGTTTTGTATCTCGGTAGAAAAAAATCACCGAACCGCAAGAAAAAGTACAAAAGCAAACGCAATTACTATCACAATGATGATAGTTTTATTTCGAAATGATGGGAACGTTTAATGTGTTTTCTAGGGATGCATGCAATGGAAAGTAGATATCCACAGAGATCTGGATTTTCAATCAAACTCGAATTAGTTATGTTTCTGAATATCCCTTTATCTGGAACAGGGCCTTCAAGATGATTGAAAGAAAGGTTAAGAATTCTTAAGGTGGATATATTACCAAAGCTTTCAGGAATTAGACCACTGAACATGTTATGCGAAAGATCAAGTGAGTAAAGATGCATTAGGATTGATAAACTCACGGGAATTTCACCCTTGAGCTGATTTCTTGAAAGATTCAAGTTAGCTAGTTCTGTCATTTGACTAAAGATTTGACCCGCGAGAATTCCTGATAGGTTGTTTCCGAAACGTCTAGTGTAATAAGATTTAGACATCCTTGTAATGTTACGGGGATGCTTTACGATAAATTATTGTTCGATATGTCCATCACACGAACCATAATCAACTTCCCTATTTCTTTCGGTAATGTTCCCTCAAAGAAATTGTATGAAAGATTGAGGTATGTGCTTGCAATTACGGAAAATTTGGAATAGGTCCACTCGAGATGGTTCTTTGACAAATCCAAGTTCGTTAGTGTCTTGATTTGCTCCATGCTTTTCGGGATCGTTCCATTCGGCTTGTTTCCACTTAGATCTAAGTAAGAAAGAAACTCAAGATTCGAAATAGCATCCGAGATTGGACCTACTAGCTTGTTACGGTTGAGCTTAAGAATAGTGAGTCGTTTCGGTTCAAAAAGCTCGTTCGGAATAGTCCCTTCTAGTGAATTTTGAACGAGAGAAATAGCTTGAATAATCGAGATTTGAAAGTTCCGGAGGAATTGAGCACGAGAAATTATTCTTGCTAAGAACTAATAATCTCAATTGGATAAGATTCCCGATTTCTCGTGGAATTTTTCCAGAAAATGAATTATCACGAATAGATAGGAGTTGGAGGTTCGGTAGATAGCCAATGTTTGGACTGAGCCCTCCGTTGAACTTGTTAAAGCCTAAATGAAGAGTCTCAAGCATAGAGCAATTGAAAAGGTCCTCAGGAACTGACCCCGAAAGAAAATTATTACCTAATGATAAATATGTCAGCTTATTTAATTGTCCTAGCCCCTCAGGTAGATTTCCTGCTAAACTATTGTTATCAACATCTATGGAAAGAAGACCGGTACAATTTGTAATGCTAGATGGAATGGATTCTTCTAAAAGATTGCTAGTCATGCTTATGTTTTTCAAGTTATACAATGATCCAATATCCTTTGGTATTGGACCTGATAATGAATTGTAGCCCAAATTCAAGCCAGTAAGATTGATCAAGGTCGTTATAGATGAAGGGATGTTTCCGGTGAATCGATTCATTTCCAAATCAAGCAATGTTAATGATCTCAAAAAGCCCACTTCATAAGGGATCTCTCCTACTAATTCATTTGATGAGAGATCAAGTTGTGTTAATGATTTCAGCTGAAACAAGGACTTGGGAATGGAGGAATTCAACTTGTTCGTGTAAACTTGTAGCACCTCTAACCGAGTCAAGTTTCCGAGTTCAGGAGGAATCTTACCGCTGAATTGATTCATATAAAGGTCTAAAAGCACAAGATTTTCACATTGGCCTAATTCAAGTGGGATCGAACCGGATAATGAATTCGAAAAAAGCTGAAGAACTTGTAAGCTTGCTAAACCTCCGATTTCAGAAGGTATAGCACCAGATAATTGGTTGATGCTAAGATCAAGAGTTTGAAGTGCTTTCAAGTTCCCAATGGAACGCGGTATATTTCCCTCCAAATCGTTTCCATAGGCTAGAAATAGTTGAAGATTGATTAAATTACCAAGATTAAAAGGCAAAACACCGGTAAGATTGTTGTAAACGAGGCCTACCTGTTCCAATGAAGTACAGTTGCAAATGCTATCCGGGATGCTTCCTTCGAAAAAATTCTTTCTTAAATCAAGATAATTGAGGTTTTTGAGGTTTCCAAGCTCACCTGGGATCTCACCAGAAAATGAGTTGTCATAAAGTGCAAGTGCCTTAAGGTGTGAACATTGTTGAAGCTGTGAAGGAATGTTTCCGAAAAACGAATTCGACTCAAGATCAAGAACTTGAAGGTTTGTAAGATTACCAATGAATGGTGAGATTAATCCAACGAGATTTTTTTCTTCAAGAGTAATGTTGATAACATGGTATGATGAATCACAAGTAATTCCAGACCAGTTACAATGGTGAATTGCATTAGTCCATTCTTTTAATGAACCAAAAGGGTCATTAGTTATTGAAAGCTTGAATCGTTTCAAGGCTTCAACTTCTGTTTCCCATGTTATTTCTCTAGTCTGAACAACAATTTGAACACTCAGAAAGATGAAAACCGCAAAAATAAACCTTTGATGTATCATTTTTTTTGTTTTGGAAAATTGTAAGAAAATTTGCTGATTTTTTTTTTTTTTTTTTTTGAGGGAGAAAATATGCTGATTGAAGTGGTTAGAAATTATAAGATGTATCAGCTATTTATATTGCATTTGCCGTCTCTGGGCTTTGAATCTTCTTCGAAACCCCTCTCGTTAGAAATCAAGACCACTTATGACTTCTTCTTTGATTTTTCTTTTTGGGTGGCAATCAAAAGAGAGATAATTATTACGGGCACCATATCGATAATTATTAATCAAATCAATTGTGAAAGTCATATCGATCAATCAATTGATCATTATTAATGATCGATGGTGTAAAAGCGTCAAATTTATTTATGTATCAAATCAATACATGTTATACAAACAATAAAATATCAGGTGTTTTTTTTTTGAAGCAAGTTGTAGGTGTTATCCTTTGAATTTTCTACTTCATTTTTTTTTTTAATAATTAAAAGGGGGAGAATTATTTAGAATCGATAATGATGAGTAATTAATATAAGTAGGTTATTATGGAAGTTGTTTGTCTTTAACACCATTGATCATAACAAAACTCATATCAATAAATAGATCATATTTCAATATCATTCCCACTATGTTTCGTAGACGGGAATTGCGCAGCTGATGCAGTTGCCAAAATACTTATTTTATTCACCGGAAACAAAGCGACATGGGGTATGATATTGAATCAAACATTTATGTATCGAGTCGAGCAGCATTTCGAAACAATGATGCGTGACCTCGGCTTGATCAGTCTATTCGAGCATAGGAATATTTGCTCGAAATCGTTTCGATTAAGAATTGATGATGAGTCACATGTAATTCCAGACCAGTTGCAATGGTGAATTGCATTACTCCATTCTTTTAATGAACCCAAAGGGTCATTAGTTATTGAAAGCTTAAATTGTTTCAAGGCTTCAACTTCTGCTTCCCATTTAAAACCACTAGTCTGAACTAAAAATTGAAAACTCAGAAATATGAATGCAGCAAGAAAAAAATCTTTGATGTGTCATGTTTCTTTTTTCTTTTCAAAATTGTAAGAAAGTGGGTACGTAGTTGATTCAACTTGCTAGAAATTGTTTGATAATTCAATTATTTTACTCAAAAAAATATTCCATTGTCCTCTTTACATACTCCTTCCGTCCCATTTTGTTTGGGACATTTTCTTTTTCAACCGCTTACGAAAAGTCTAATTAATCCTTGGAATTTCGTTAATTGATTTAATATTATTAGGGTTATGATAAAGTGAAACTTAAAGTACATAAATGTAAAGAGTATTAGATCATTTGATGAAATTCGAAGGATTAATTAGACTTTTCGTAAGCGGTTGAAAAGTCAATGTCCTAAACAAAATGGGACAGAGGAAGTATTTTTATGCTCAAATTGTCTTTTTTTTTTCTTTGACAATAAACCCTTATTTATATTGCATGGTTGTATCAATTCTTTGAATCTTCTTCCCCTTTCATTTTCTTTCTTTTTTGAATTAAAAATTGCTAACGCCTAAATTCTTTGACTCTACTACCATTGTACTGTAATCTCTCTTATGAAAGTCAAAAATGTACACAGTGGTGGACCTACACACAACTAGGGAACGAAAAAAATACACTAATATTAGTACTATTCTTATAATTTGCTCCTTTAAATTTTTTTATTTGCTTTTTAAAAATTTATTGTCCCCTTATCCGAGATTCTGCGTCCGCCCCTGAATGTACGGGTAACCTAGTGTCGATTCTGATACGACAGTACGAGAAGTCGGATGTTGTCTATATATTCGATTTTCACAGGGTCGATTATGTAAAATTGGTGTGGTGCACAGACAGATATGGGACAACAAGTAGATCAACTGGGGTGCGAATAAAGACAAAGATATACTAATTAAAGTCGTTCGATATAAAAGTTGCCGTAGCAAGACTTCCATATATCATTAATCATTAATTAATTATATTAAAAGAGCCAATGTGTTTCTCCTCAAAAATATTTCTCCCTCTGGTGTTTCCCCTAAAAAGAGTTTTTCCATAATTAATTTATTAATAAATATAATATTAATTAATTAATTTAAAGATATATATAATACCATTAATTATAAACAATCTAAAAGTCCATAAGAAGTGATCCCATTTTTTTCATCGGATCCGGGTAGAGACCAAAGGTCTTGAGCATTTTTTCTTTTAGCATTCAGCTGGAGTGAATTTTCTATTTACTTGTGTTTCAAAAGCTGCGGGAACCAAGTGTTACAGCCGAGCTCACATCTTATAAAATAAAATAAAAAAAACCACGTTAAGGGAAAAAAATCAACCAATCCACACAGCAATAATAATCACTATATCATGTAATTAGCCGAACATCAAATAGATCTAATATACTAATATTATAATAATAACTAACAACGAAAAGGAAAAAAAATAAATCAATTAATAAAAATCACAATCTGAAAAAAAAATTACATCAATAATAATCACTATCTCATCTCATTAGCCAAAACGGAACATTTTTTCACACAGTAAATTATTCTGACTCAATTCAAGTCAGAATTTTAATCAATTTTCATACTTAATACCGATCAAAAAGGCTTTTTGAATAAAATTAAATTACGAAAACATCCAGCATTTTGTCTGAAATTCGGTCAGAATCAACGAGTCCAAAAAAATAAAAAATAAAAAAAATAAGTTTGACAATAATCAAGACTTTTACGGAATGCATATCATAAATACATGCATCGTGTTTTTTAAAAGAATACATGTATCTCTTTAGCATGCATATTCATATATATTTTTTAATTTCTATCATTATCCACGATATGTACAAATTTTATGCATTAATATTTATCTTAATGAAATATGATTTCATCTGTAAAGTAGTTTATATAGACAAAATATAAATATTACATTACAACCAATAAAATAATAATAAAAACTTATACATACCGCCGACAAAATAATAATAAAAAATTATACATACCGCCAAAAAAATAATTTAAATATAAAATAATAATTAAATAGTTTATATAGTTCATGAATCAAGACTTGTCTTAATTAAATATAATTACAACTGTAAAATAGTTTATGTAGACAAGAATAGAAATATTACATTACGGCCAACAAAATAATAATAAAATATTATATTTATAGTAAATTTTATGAGGTGTTTCCCATATTAAAATTTAGTTTAATTAATTTAGTTGATCAACTATGCAATTTTGTTTTCATACATTCAATACCACTACGTAACAAATATTCATTTATGCTATCATAATACTTTTGGGACTTAAAAAAAACATAATACTTTTGTATAAATTACGATGTATCGTTTATTCACAAAATACAATTGTATTTCATGTTGTTTTCATACATTCAATACAACTACCGCACAAATATTCATAACCGAGTGCTTCTGCATAAATTACGATATATCACTTATTCACGAACTATAGTTGTATTTGAATCTGTGTTAATAAATTCAATACAACAACGACATATATTCTTAACATAATGCTTCTACATCAATAGCGCAAAGTACGAAGCACATTTGCATGAACAAGTACTACAAACATCTATAAGGCACTTGAAATTGCAAACATGATGGACCTTAACGGAAAACTTCATTCTCGGAATTCAAACACGCAATTGCTATGTCATACTTTTATCCTTATAACTATTACTACCTCCGTTCCAAAATATAAGTCATCCTACACTTTTAGATTTATTCCACAATATAAGTTATTCCACATTACCAATGCAACATTTATTACTCTTTTCTCTATCTTACCCCTAATTTATTATCAATCCAACTAATTTTCATTACTCAACTCCTAGTGCATTAATTATAGTCAAGAGGGCATTTTAGACATTAATCTTCAAATTTATGACATTCAACCACTTCTTTAATCTGTGTGAAAACTCCTAGGATGATTTACATTTTGGAACGAAGGTAGTATTTTAATCCATAAAACAATAATGAAGTGGAAGAAGGACTTAAGCTCATTGATTGATTCTTGATTTTGTCATACTCTTCTTTAGATATCTGAATTAACTCGAATGTAATGTTCGTTTGAAAGAATGCTTGGGCATGAAATGCTTTGCTTGTAGGCTTACCAAGCGTTAGCCGAAATTATGCATCGTATGGTTCGTTCGGTTTCAATGGGAGCATATTTGACCACATAAAATACGGCCACTACTGCTGCATCTGCTATTTGAAGGCACAAACATAGCTCCTTTTTGTTCACCTCTTTCATCCATTAACATCATATTATAGAACGTGACTCCCTAAAAGCCTAAAGAATACCTCAGGGGGTGTAAGCAACTTGGTGCCCCCAAGAAATTGATCCTGAACCGAATTGTATTCATGTTTCAATCCAACCAAGAACCAAAAGACATCAATATCATGTCATAGTTTTTAAATGACCGCCACATCAATTGACAATGGTATGTATATATTTCTCTCCTCCTAAATATTATTTGCGTGGTAGAATTCTTTTTCTAAACACGCACTTTGTTCCATAGTAAAATATTGTTTGCATACATCATATACTCTGGTCACATTTTTAGAAGATGTTTCAGCCTTACCCACATATGGTTTACCATTTACAAATAGAGTAAAGTGGTGCTTATGTTGATTTCAATGATGTTTAGCATCAATGGCATTGTCATTGCATCGTCCTATTTCCATAGTGATGCTCTATGATCATTACTAACATTTGGTATTAGATCCATATCCTGCCCCTGTGGAATCTCCATGGCTGAAAGTACACGTTTGAAGGCAATGGATGAGTTGTGGAAGGACTAGAATAGGTTATAAAAAATGTTCATGTTTTCATGGAGGAGGTGCATGGCTGTAATGTAAAAATTGATGCGGTGCATGCTAAAATGGACTTGTTCCGGTCGTCTGTGACTGCGAATCAAGCTGCCATGCAAGCTTAGAAGGATCCCCTGACGTCTATGTTACAATTGTGGATAAAGAAGATTGATAGTATGGGTGAGACATTTTCACAAGCACCTTCATTGTCATCTCATTAAAGCGGAACTCACCCATCAATTCATGACGGCTTGCTACCTACGTCACATATGTATGAAGCTAACTTCAAATAAGATAAAAATGGGAATTTTGAGGCGGGAGTTAAGGTTTCTTTGGTCGATTTCCCCCTTTTGATGTAGAATAGCCTTAGGAATGGAAACAACATAGTGAAAGATACTTCCATATGCATGATGTTTTGGATGATGGGAGAGTCGGTTTAATAGAAACTCATATTCGAGGAAAAACAGATGTGTGGTTTGGAAATCCGAGATTAAGTTTTCCAGTATGAATTAGGCATTATTTAGAGAAGAAGTTATGAGACGATTTGGAGGTAAGTCTTTATGACTAGCAGTAGATTAATTCTATCTACTAAGACAAAAGACCGCAGTAAAGGAATATCTATCAGAGTTTGAGGCATTAAGAAGCTTTGTGCAGTTACAGAATCATATGTTTACGGGGACATACTTCATCAAATGAATTTTTTTTTTTGAACCGCCAAAATTCATTTATTATCAGCAAGATGCTAAAATAAAGTTACAAAATGTTCCAAAAGTTCCACAAAACTAGCGAGATACAAACATCATCCTTTTTTAGCCCAACATTTGCTAAAAAAGCGAGTACAAAATGTCCTTCATCCCAAAATAAAGGGTGCAAAAAGCGAGTTCAAAATGGGTGCACTAGACTCAATCTCTTAACTCCTTGATCTATGAGGCGGCATTCATCGGATTAGCCTTCCACTCTTCCCACTCCAATTTCTTGAGACCCTTAGAATGAGACAACCAAGAAAATGATAATCTTTGAACTTCCCTAAATATCATCTCCGGGTTTAAAACTTGAGCACGAAAAATGATTTTGTTTTTAAAATTCCAAATAACCCAAAATTTGTGACTCCCACTAAAGGCGCCCATAAACAAGAAGCCATCTTTGACAATGCATTTCCATCGTTCCCTACTTGCAAAAAGCATATATCACTAAACGAGAAAGCATTTAGGACAACGATCTTACACCAACTTTGAACATGTGACCAAATCAAAAGTGACACATCACACGCGAACAAAAGATGGTTAACGGTTTCATCAAATGAATTATCGAGGCCTTAAGTGAAAATTTAGTATACGGTGAGTTTGATGATGCATGAGGACATGTATAATTCCATGAATCTTTGCCATATGCCAAGAATCTATTATAATGGCATTGAATGACATGTATATATAAGCGAGAAGAATTACTCTAACCCTGGCCAGTCTAGGTTCTCCCCATTCACCACTGAGGTGACTAATAAAATACCATGCCTTGAGAATAAACCAGTGATACATAAGACAATTACTCATAAGGTGTTAAAGAGAAGAGGTCCAAGGGGTTGTGTTTTAAATGTGATGAAAATACACACCCGGTCATGTGTGCGAGCAGAAACACAAGCTTTCTATTAGCTGGGGATGATGAAGTTTGAGGAGAGATTGCAGTGGATAAATAGGATATGGTATTGAATTCTAGATCATCTAAGACTACTTAGTTATCCATGTACATCTTATAGATAGGTCACCTCTAACACTATTAAGACTACATGTCTCGTGAAGAAAAAACAATTACCATCCTCATAGACAGTGGTGGATCTCACTTTCTTAGACCAGTAAGCTGCCAATGAAGGGCAGTGTGTGACATAACCAACTCACCCTATGTTAGTCACAATAGTAGATGGAAACAAAAGATGAGTGAATTTAAGTGTCCTGGCTTGCCATGGATCATGCAAAGGGGTTAAGTTCTACCAAGACGCGAGATTGATCAAGTTGAAGGTTGTGACATGATATTAGGGGTGGATTAAATGAAAAAAGTACACTCCCAAGGTCTTTGACTTTGACAAATAGCTTGTTTTCACTAATGAGGTAGAACAAATAAAGCTAAGAAGTTACACAGAAGAAACTCAGCTTAAGATGATCACTTGCAAAATCATTACCTTGAATTTGAGAAAACCCATGGACTCTTAGGGTGCCTCACTTTGATACAGGAACAAGCTCTGAATCCTCTACCCATTGAGGAAGAATATCAAGAGGTGTTTGCGAATTCCAAAGGATTTTCACCAATGAAGGGCTATAAGCATCCCATCACTTTGAATGAATGTGTGGAACCTGTGAAACTAAAACCTTGTAGACATGGTCACTATCAGAAGTATGAAATAGAGCAGTTGGCAGATCAAATGTTACAACAGGGGATTATACAACACAATAATTGTCCGATTTCATCACATTTTCTTTTTGTGAAATAGAAAGATGAAACTTGGAGAATTTGTGAGGATTAAAAAAGGTTGGGTGACTTAACTGTCACGGATGGCTACCATATTCTCCTAATTGATGAATTATTAGATGAGTTAGAGAGTGCTAAGGTATTTTCTAAAATAAACTTGAGGTCTGGATTCCATCAGATTTTGATGAATGAAGATGATGTCCAGAAGACCGCCTTTGTAACTCAGTATGGCCAATTTGAATTCAAAATGATGCTATTTGGGCTCACAAATGCCCCGACAACATTCCAGAGAAGTACGAATGAGACGTTGAGACCTTACTTGAGGAAGTTTGTCTTTGCTATTTTTTTGGTGACATCCTAATCTTGACCACGACTCCGGCTTCCCATACGTACACAACATCTTAAGCGGTGGTTAGAAGTTTTGAAGAAGAAACCAATACTATGCTAAATTGCTCAACCGCTCTTTTGGACAAACCAATGTGGTATACATGGGCCATGTCATACAAGAGGATGAAGTGCATGTTAACCCAATTAAGATTCAAGCTATGTCAAACTGTCCTCAAACTTATAATGTGGCTGAATCGAGAGGATTTTTTGGCCTAACATGTATATACAGGAGATTTGCACCCCATATGGGATTATTGCTAAACCCTTGATTTTTTTGAACTCTACAATACTCATGTGACCCAATTAATGTTTCTATGTCTTTATGATTATTAAAGTTAACTGACAGTAAATTATTTGACAAAGAGTATTTACAGTTGTAATATAATGTTAGTATAAAAATATACGCAATTAAAACATTACATATTTTTTCGGACACATTATTCTTTGATGATGTTTTTTAGGTTTGAATGAACTTAAAGAGTATCTACATATATACAAGATACGTGAGACAAATTTTCATTTGATCCCAATAAAATACATGATTTATAACTATAAAAAAAATCTTATCATTTTTTTAAGGGAGTTATCATATTTAAAAGAATGAAAATGTAAATGACGAGTTTGATTCAATACGTATGAGTGAGATAAATAAAATAATTCAAACAATCATTAAGACACTATATAATAATTATCATTATTGAACATATATTTATTTTATAAATTAAGCGCATAATCAACAGTATATTTAGATGAACACGTGGAAAGCACGATGATTTTGCTAGTATAATATACGAGTCAACTGAGGTGTTAATCTATGAATCTTCTTCCTTTTTTTTCATTCCTTTTTGAATTACGAATTGATAACAATAATTAGCTAAATAAAGCAGTTGAATAAAAAAGTTGCCGGGCAATTGCCCATAGCCTAATGGTTTATACCCGGGCTCCAGTGGTAGGAGACCCGGGTTCGATTCCCCCTTCCCCCAACCTTTCGTTTCAGTGAAAAAAAAAAAAAAAAAAAAAAGAATAAAAAAGTTGCCGGCTTCAAAAAAAATATATATATAAAAGTTGCCGGCTTAAAAAAAAAAACATATAAAAGTTGCCGTAGCAGCATATGAGTCAATTGATGTGTTACTCTCTTGAACCTTTTTCTTTTTCTTCTGTTGAATATTCCTTTTTTTTATTTTATTTTCTTTTTTGACAATCAAAAGGGAAATAATTATTAAAAAACAATAACAATTAATAATTAACAAAAGTAGTTCATTATTTTTTTTTGAAGGCAAATTTTATTTTTCGGAAACGAAATATTCACACATGCACATTAATTAACCCCAAATGGGCAAAACGGGTCTCAAACCCTGGTTACTTTCGGATTAAGACCTAGTCTCAACCACTAGGCCGATACCTTGATAGTAAGTAGTTCAATTCAATCACCATATAGTAAGTCAATATCTATGGCGTAAAAATGTATTGTGTGAAAGACTGTAATTCCACCCCATCCCCACCCTTCCTCACATGAAAAAAAAAAAAAAATCACCAAAAAAAATTGCGGTTTCTGTGAAATGCACAGACCAACCCAGAGTGAAAAGAAAAAAAAAATCACGAAAGTTATGTTTGTGAAATGACTACCTACCCCTTACACAACCAAAAAAAAATATTTCGTAAAAAATTTGACCCGATTATTTTGTGTTAGCATTTTATACTATTACGAGTTTTGTGGAGTCATATTTTGTCATTTTGTCATGTTTGGACTATTTTGTACCTTCATTCGCAGCGTGAAATTTAATTTTTTTACCTTCAAAAAAATTTAAATTTTTTTTACCTTAAATTTTGTTTTGTTTTTAGTGATATTATATACTCTTACATGTCTCCTGCACATCAAGGTATGGTAGCACTCCGGATCCTCTGCTGTACGTAGATGCTGTGCTATCTGCTGTTCATTTGCAAAAGACATGTTTCATGTGTTTTTCCTTTTTCTTTTTTCTTTACTTCAGATAATAGATTTACTCTTTTACCCCCAAATCCTCTTACCACAGCAGTGTTGTGATGTATTGATACAGCAGAGGATCCATCCTCGTATGGTAGTATCACAACAAATGAAGTATGGGGCGGATTTAGTGTATCTATGATGAGGTCTCACGTGACACTATTGAGATCCAGAATTTTTTTAACTATTAAAACAATTTTATTTTATGTATTGAGATATATAAATTGTTAATTATCAATCTCTCCAACGGCTTAAACTTTTGAGAGGGATGGTAATTCATCATGGTATCATAACGAAAGGCCATGAGTTCAAACCCCGCTCCAAACAAAAACTATACTTACAAGTGTTAGGTCTCTCTCTTCTTACAAGCCCACACTTGAGAGAGCATATTGAGATATATATTGGCTCACACGGGTCTCTCTCCTTTCTTATAGACCTATACTTGGGGGCATATTGAGATATACATAGGCCCACGCGGGCTCTCTCCTTTCTTATATGCCCATACTTAAGAGGTGTATCCCTTCTTATAGGCCCACACTCGAGGGGCATATTGAAATATATATAGGCTCACACGGGTCTATCTTCATTCTTATAGGCTCACACTTGAAGGGCATATTGAGATATATATAGGCCCACATGGACTCTCTCTTCTTATAAGCCCACATTTGAAGGGCATATTGAGATATATATATAGGCCCACACGAGCTCTCTCCTTCTTAGAGTGACCACAATGGTCTCGTTATTAAGCACCCTAAACTAATTTTAGGGTAGTCTTTTCACATTTACAGCTGCAATGGACTCCCTTTAACCCCCTCTATTTCAACATTTTGCTAACAAACACCCCATTATTGGGGATACCCTTAAATGCAACAGTATACAAGTTGAGTGAGGTTTGAACATTGAAGAAGCTGGTAAGGAATGTTGCCGAAAAACGAATTCGACTCAAGATCAAGAACTTGGAGCATTGTAAGATTTCCGATGAATGGTGAGATTGATCCTTGAAGATTTTTCTCAGCAAGAGAAATGTTGATTACATGGTTTGATGAATCACATGTAATTCCAGACCAATTGCAGTAATGAACTGCATCAGTCCACTCTTTTAATGAACCCAAAGGGTCATTAGTGATTGAAAACTTGAATTGTTTCAAGGCTTCAACTTCTATTTCCTATTAATATCACTTGTCTGAACTAAAAATTGAAAACTCAGATATATGAAAACCGCAAAAATAAACCTTTGATGCATCATTTTTTTTTTTGGAAAATTGTAAGAAAATATGCTGATTGAAGTGGTTAGAAATTATAAGATGTATCAGCTATTTATATTGCATTTGCCGTCTCTGGACTTTGAATCTTCGTTAGAAATTAAGATCACTTATTTATTTTGCATGACAATCATTTGTATTTTGACGCTATTTATGTGAGTCCTTTGGGTGACAATCAAAAGAGAGATAATTATTAAGAGTATTGTTACTCGCACCATATCGAATATATTTTCGGGGCATAACAATGAAATTCCTCATCTTGTGAAGTCGATAAAACTCGTGAGAATTATGAGTCAAGCTTTAAAAGGTTCAAATGAGCTTGTTAATTTTGACGAACTACTTGAATTCGGCTTGAGTTCAGTTAAATCTAATAATGAGCGAGCAATTCGCCAGCCGAGCATCGAACCGCTCATGGGCGATTGACTTGTTTACACCCCTAGTTTAGATGACATTTGAGTCCATTTGGGGATTGATACCTTAAAAAGAAGACGCATGTCCAAAACAACTATCTCGCGGACTCGCGGCCTTCTTTAATTAACTTCGGAGGGCTCAATCGTGAAGGGTAAGTTGCAACAGTCCATAGGACCCTTTACTAGTTCACTTTAAGGGTGGCCTTAATGAGACGTTTGAGGCCGCCTTCGAAGCTAAGCCATGTGTTCGGATCTTGACCCCTTGCTTAACGGGTAGGTACAAATGGCTTCCCTTTAAGGCCTCATAATAGGGGTTCAAGTTAGGATGACTCGAATGCCTCAAGGGCTCGACTCTTCTTTGTTGTGGGTGTTAGATGTAATATCGTCGGATCAATCATAGATTGACCCGATTATGCAGCGGAATGCATCAGATCTAGATCTAAACGAAACAAAGAACATAAATTAAAGATCTAAACCTACAAGGGAGTTTAGGAGCCAACCTTTTTATGGTGCTTAACTCCAAGATCTAAAGTCTCCTAGAACACGTGTATCAGCAGCCACAGCCTTCCAACGTGTGTCTCCCAGCAACACCAAGTGGATGGTGTTTCCCGCCGCCAGACCTCTTTGATATGCTACCGGAATAATCCCGAAGATTATCCCAACTCGAAACCCGAAGTACTTGGTCGAAATTTCAACCCAAGTACTAGTCAATATGGCGTGATAATGAATGTATCAAAAGGCTTGGGAGAACTCTCTTCATATAGGAGAGTAATCCTTGTCCTCCAAGGATTTAATAATTAAGAGATAATTATTACATTAATCATTTTTCCAAATAAAAGATAAATAAAATAATTATCCCAAAGAAATTAGGATAAATCATATTATTATCTAATATTCCATGAATTATCAATTAACAAATAAAAGATAAATCACATATTAAATAATTATCCAAGAAAACTAATTTCTCTCTAATTATTTAATCATAATATGCGCCATATGTAAACCCTAAAAAGGTCCACAGGCATTTTATCATCACATTGGGCCGAGTCCATGAAAAATTTCTTTTCCATGTATTTAATTATCTAGTCCAACTAAACAATTAATCCACATATCAAATTAAATAGCCCAATCCACTATTTAATTATAATCGAGGTGAAGCGACGAGAAAACCTATATGCTATATTAGGAGCCACGTTGGGGACCATGGACCCATATTCAGTAGCTACAATAAATCGAATAAAAATTATTCATCAGACAGAATAATTATATCCAACCTATTAATTCCGGGATTACACCACCATAAACCCGAAACTGAACTCTATCGAATATAGATAACTTACACTCAATTTATGAGTCGAAAGCGTCCACTGATATAATATTACATACGGATAAATCTGTTGGAAAGGTGTCCTAAACCCAATCGGGTTGGACCGGATCCGACCGGGTCGGGTCAATTACAGTCTATTTAGTTCATGTAATAACTTTATTATGATTAATAAAAGCACTTATGTTATTATATATTGTTTGTCTTCATGTTATTTGTTGTATACATATATAGTAACGTCCCTAGTATCAATCTGTGATAGAGAAACCGTGATAGTGATTATGGTTGATGAGATCTCTAATCACTATAACAAGGTTGGTACTTAAACGTCTCTAGTCTTATATATTATCAAATGGGACGTTGATAGTATAATCAGACTAGCACGTATTGGATGTCTTCTATCTTTTAGAAGATAGGGATAGATCTCGTCTATCGAAGTGTAGGGACACTTGGACTGTACGTGGACGTGTATTAGAGAATGCGTACGTTAGACTGACCCACTTACATTAAGTGTCACACTATGTGGCGGTTGTGTAATTATCCTTCGACCGGAGTCTTCATGGCATCACGGTGTGGATTGTCATGCTTTGACACTATTGAGATTTCTCCTAACCACGGGGCGATCATGCGGTAGTGATTGGGTATGATATTGAAGCATGCGGAGTATACATGATTGGTCGTCCGGGAATCGCGTATCCTATGATCGGGATCGAATATCCGAAATGGCCTTCTTATAAGGAATGTCTAGCTCTCGAGAATCTTTGCAAAGTGGGAGTAAATGTGTTATTCCGAGAGAGCATGATATTCAGATTATAAGATACGATCGTTAATGTATTGACACTCGAGATACGATCGTATGTATATTATTACAGCGATAGGATTGTAAGTTACACGGTAACTGCTTCACATGAAAGGTAGTAGTCATTGCTTTTGACTCTTCCGATAATTGGGGGTCACGGTGTGTTGCTAGACGCTATCCCGTGATCGTTAGGTATGAAGGGCATTTTAGTAAATTGCACTTTGTGTCTACGGCCAACATATTCGGAAGCCTATCGGGTCACACACATATGAACATCGAGTCGGATTAAAATGCGGTTATAGTTGATAACCAAATAAGGAAAGTTTATCTCTAGACTATAAAGGTTATAGTGGTAAATTAATATGATGATATTTATTCATTATGAATAAATAAAATACAATATATTAATTATATACAAATTATATTAATTAAAGATTATTCCGGAAGTCAATTAGTTGACTAATGGGGCGCCACTTTTAAGTGTGTAAGATACACTTGGATTGTGCACTTTAATTAATAAGATTGCCATAATATTAATATTAGATATTAATTGATTTTGGAAAAATAGATTTATGGTAATAAGATAATTATAATCAATATATGATATTGGCAAAATAAATTATAATTAAAAAGATAAATCAATCTAGTTGATTTTCCTTATTTTATTGGGAAAAGGTTTTCTTCTCCTCCACACCATATGGGGCGCCACCTTCTACTATAAATAGGAGGTGGTGTCAAGCTCTTTTGTACATCACAATTGCAAGAGTTCATAATTCTTGTGTAAAATAGAGAGCAATCCATAGTGAGTTTGTGAGGGAAGAAAAGGTCCGGTCTAGCAGCCGGAGTTTTCCGATAGCAATCCAAGGAGGATTCCGGCAAGGGGTTCGTGTGGATTAGCGATAGAGGCCGGACGCGTGGACGGCTTGCGCATTGAACTACTCTCCGTTGGCGGTCAAAGCGACGATCTTATAGATCATCTGAGGTATAACCGTCAAACTACTTAACGTGTTTATTGCATTAAACGAAGAACGATCTAGGAAAGGAAATCAAATTTTAAATTCCGCTGCGTTAAACTAGTGATTTCCTAACAGTGGTATCAGAGCCAGACTTCGAGCTTAAGCAATAAGCATAAATTAATTGCGTAGTATTTAATCGATAGATGCAAGATTTAAATCACGAAACGTTAAAACAATAAAAAATTTAGGGTTCTTGGGGGGTCGGCCGACTGGCGGCGCCCCCCTTCCTCAGCGGCGGCGGCGGCGGCGGCGGTGTCCCTAGGGCTGCCGTCCGTCGGCTGTTTTCTTCCGATGGGGAGATCGACCCTTTTCGTTTTGTGATATTTATTGTGCATAGATATCTCGTTTGTTTAGTTGTGTCATATGGCCAACCAATGGTTCAAATAGTTTGGACCATTGGGAAACCATATGGCATATTGGCCTTTCTAAATTTTGATTTGGAATAGGCCTAGGCCTTTTTCAAATATTTGATTTGTAAAAGGCCTAGGCCTAGGCCACTTCCAAAATTTTGATTTTGGAAAGTGGCCAAGCCTAAACCAAAATTATTTGGTATTTCCAAATATTTGATTTGGAATAGGCCTAGGCCCTTTTCAAATATTTGATTTGTAAAAGGCCTAGGCCTAGGCCACATCCAAAATTTTGATTTTGGAAAGTGGCCAGGCCTAAGCCAAATTTAGTTTTGGAAAGGAAACAAATTGGAGACTTTATAATTTTAATTTTATTTTGAATAGTTCAAATTTAATTAAAATTGAAATCGATTTAAAATTAAATGTTAATTTTAATTTTCGATTAAGTCAAATAATTAATTAGAAGTTATTTAATTATTTGATGTGATAAAATAAAGACGCATGAGTAGTTAAAATTAGAATTTAATCTTTTTCATAAGATAAAATTGTATGGATAAGATGTGTAGATATAATGTGATTATATGGACCCCGATTGATCATGGACTCGACCAATATGATAGATGGGAATGTTTTCTTTATGTTGGTTTTTGAAAAATTGTCTAGGCCGTTATGAAGAACGCGACCTAGTTTACTTTTTGCATTTATCCCATTCCCGTAAGCGCCCCCCCCCCCCCCCCCGTGTGCGGCGGGTGTAATTATTTATTATGTAACAAGAATGGAGCAAGAAGTTGAAGACCAAGGAGAGATAAAGAACCCATTGGCGTACATCAATAAAGATCCTATTGGCGGTTGCAGATACCCTTAGTTTGTGACCCACGGTTTCGTCAGTTTGTATTCGAAACCGCACCTAGAAAAGTCCATGATCATACCGGTTATTTTATGCGCGGAATGTTGTGTATGTTTTACTTTATATGATATCGTAGTAATATGCACATAGTAGATGAGACCATATTTAAACCAAATTAATTATGTGAATTAATTTAAAATTATTCCCACGCCAAAAATCGAGCCAAAATTGTCTCCCAATATTATAATGACGGTGAAGAGCCCTTGTTCGGATCCAACTGATCGGCCCACGTCGGGAGTTGACCTACCACGGGTATATCGTCATTATTGAGATATGATCGTTATGAGATTTCATGAATATTTGGGTTACGATTCGACTAAGAATCTTACGGTGATTGGCCCACGTCAGGACCGTCTGATTTTAGAGACAAGGGGTGGCTATCACATAGAGATGTGAATTGTCAAGGAGTTGACTAGTCAACCAATGGAAATCGAATAAGATTCGATCGGTAGTTAGTACCCACCTTCGAATTTGACCCGGTCGATCGGCCCACGTCGGGGATTGAGTCAACTAGATAGGATTCCATCCACTAAAGAATTGCTTAAATTCTTGAAAGCCAATTGGGAATAGTTGGCTAGTGGGAGTAAAACCTTATAAAATTTTAAGTGCAAATTTAGGATTTTTATACATGAGCTTTTACTTATTCTATCTTTATTTATTGTTGTAGAAAATGTCAAACAAATTGAACCTTCGTTTTATCATCGAAAACAAGCTTGACGAAACTAATTTTCTCGATTGGGAAAGAAACCTCAAAATCGTTTTGAGGCACGAGAAGATTGGCTATGTCTTGGACGAGGCCCTACCGGAAAAGCCCGTTGAGGGTTCGGTCGTGAGATGTTGTCGAGAAGTACAACAAGCAACGTTCGACAAGATGCGATGCTACATGTATCATGCTTGCTTCTATGACACCGAACCGCGAAACGACATGAGTCTATGGACGCCTACTCTATCATGGTCCACCTGAAGGAACTTTATGCTTCTCAGTCTCGCACTGAGAGGTACGAGGTCTCGAAGGCCCTATTTAGTTGTAAGATGGCATCTGGGACTGCTGTGGGGTCACACGTGCTTAAAATGATCGGGTACATAGAGAGGCTTGGGAAGCTGGGCCACAAGTTGGAACGAGAGTTGAGTATTGACTTGATTCTGCAATCTCTACCTGATTCATTCTCACAGTTTGTGATGAATTATCACATGAACAAGATAGATTGCTCCTTAGCGGAGCTATTGAACATGTTGAAAACTGCTGAGGGCACTGTGGGAAAGGGAAAGCAAGTGTTGCTGGTCACTTCGAGCAGGGCAAGGCAAAAGCCAGAAAAATTCCAAGAAGGCGAAGGCTGCACCTAAGCCAACGCCTAAAATAGCGAAAGACAAATCCAAGGATGCTTGCTTCCATTGCGGTGAGACCGGACATTGGAGGAGAAAGCGCAAAGGCTTCTTGAGTACCAAGAAGAAGCATTCGATGCTTCGACTTCGTGTATATTTATGATTGAGATCAACATTACTTCTTCTAAGTCTAACCACTGGGTATTAGATACTGGTTGTGGTTCTCATATTTGTATGAATATGCAGGCACTAAGAAGAGCTAGAGATCTGAGGAAAGGAGAGGTGGACCTACGCGTTGGAAATGGAGCAAGTGTTGCTGCACTAGCCGTAGGAGTTTATTTTCTTTCATTGCCCAGTGGGCTAGTACTAGAACTCAATAACTGTTATTTTGTTCCTGCTCTTACGAAGAGCATTATTTCTATTTCTGCATTAGATGTTGATGGTTTTTCATTTACGTTTGAGAATAAATGTTGTTCTTTTTCACGTGATGGAATTTTTATGTTACTGGCATACTTAGCAATGGTCTCTACATATTAGATATGAATGTTGACGTACTTAATATAAATAACAAGAAAGCCAAAACAAATGACTTGAATGAATCCTACTTATGGCATTGTAGACTTGGGCATATAAATAAGAATCGCATTTCCAAACTCCATGAAGATGGAATGTTGGATCAATTCGATTATGAATCGTTTGACACATGCGAAGCTTGTTTGCTTGGCAAGATGACAAAGTCACCATTTAGTGGCAAAGGGATAAGATCCAATGAATTGCTTGAGCTCATACATACTGATGTATGTGGCCCAATGTCAATTCAAGCCAAATGAGGATACTCTTATTTTATCACTTTCACTGATGACCATTCTCGCTATGGTTATATATACTTAATGAAGTATAAGTCTGAAGCCTTTGAAAAGTTCAAGGAATTCAGAAGTGAAGTAGAGAAACAACTAGGTAAAGAAATCAAAACACTTCGATCTGATAGAGGTGGAGAATACCTAGATGGAGAGTTTCAAAGTTATTTAAAGGAGAATGGGATTCTGCCTGAATGGACCCCTCCAGGGACGCCTCAAATGAATGGCATTTCTGAGAGGAGGAACCGTACTTTGTTAGACATGGTACGATCCATGATGAGCTACGCAGTTCTTCCAAAATCATTTTGGGGGTATGCTCTAGAAACCGCATCCTATACACTGAACCGAGTTCCATCAAAGACGGTTGATTTTACTCCATACGAGGTATGGGCTAAGAAGAAACCAAATCTGGCATATCTTAAACCTTGGGGTTGTCCAACTTATGTGAAGCGAATGATGCCTGACAAATTAGAGGCCAGATCCGACAAATGTCTGTTTGTGGGATATCCTAGAGAAACTAGAGGATACCAATTTTACCATCCTGAGGAACAAAAGGTGTTTGTTGCCAGGACTGGCCACTTTCTAGAGAAAGAGTTTATTCTGGATAGGGTCAGTGGGAGTAAAATTGATCTTGAGGAAATTCGAGAACCACTTACGGATAACAGTCCGTTGATGGAAGTAGAGGAGACACCACATACAAATGTGGCGCCACCCTCTACCGTAGACACACTAGCACCTCGAAGATCCACCAGGGAATGCCGTGAACCTGAAAGGTACACTGGCGTGTATCTCATGGAAGATGAGGACCCTAGAACTTATGAGGAAGTGCTATTAGGCATGACAAAGAGAAATGGCTAGAAGCCATGAATTCTGAAATGGAATCCATGAAAGACAACCAAGTTTGGAACTTAGTTGATCCACCTGAGGGAATAGTTCCTATAGGGTGTAAATGGGTCTTTAAGAGAAAGACCGACATGGACGGTAACGTGACTACCTACAAGGCTAGGTTAGTGGCAAAAGGATATAAGCAAAGACAAGGAGTTGACTATGACGAAACCTTTTCTCCTGTTGCCATGTTAAAATCCATTAGAATTTTGCTCGCTATTGCAACATACCATGATTACGAAATCTGGCAGATGGATGTGAAAACAGCTTTCCTTAACGGGAATCTATCTGAGGAAGTGTATATGACACAGTCTGAGGGTTTCACAACCAATGACGCCGGGATGGTATGTAAACTGCAAAGATCCATTTATGGATTAAAGCAAGCTTCTCGGAGTTGGAATCTTCGCTTTGATGAGTTAATCAAACAGTTTGATTTCATCAAAAACGAAGATGAGCCGTGTGTTTACAAGAAGGTTAGTGGGAGTGCCATTGTGTTCTTAGTGCTTTATGTAGATGACATATTGCTCATAGGGAATGATGTGCCTATGTTACAATCAGTCAAAGCTTGGTTATCCAAGAACTTCTCAATGAAGGACTTGGGTGAGGCAGCCTACATTCTAGGAATAAAGATCTATAGAGATAGATCTAAAAGGTTGTTTGGTCTGTCGCAATCCACCTATATAGACAAGATGCTGAAGAGATTCAGCATGGAGCAGTCCAAGAAAGGATTGCTACCCATGTCACATGGGGTCTACCTGTCGAAGGGAATGAGTCCTAAGACAGAGGAGGAAAGGACACAAATGAGTAAAGTCCCTTATGCTTCGGCAATCGGGTCTATCATGTATGCCATGTTGTGCACAAGACCAGATGTCTCGTACCCTCTTAGTATGACTAGTAGGTACCAGTCCAATCCAGGTGATGGTCACTGAATTGCTGTCAAGAATATCCTCAAGTACTTGAGACGTACTAGGGATATGTTCCTGGTTTTCGGGAATGATGATTTAGTATTACGAGGTTACACAGATGCCAATTTCCAAACTGACAAGGATGACTTTAAGTCACAATCCGGATTTGTTTTCACGCTTAACGGCGGAGCGGTGAGTGAAAGAGTTCCAAGCAGGAGACTACGCGGACTCTACAACGGAAGCCGAATACATAGCAGCCTAGGAGGCGGCAAAGGAAGCGATTTGGATGAAGAAGTTCATTGCGAACTTGGAGTGGTTCCCTCCGTTGAAGGTCCAAAGTGCCTCTCGTCTTGTGATAATAATGGAGCGATGTCTCAGTCAAAGGAACCAAGGTCTCATCAGAAGTCCAAACATGTGCTACGGCGCTATCACTGGATTAGAGAGATAGTAGATCGATGAGATGTAAAGATAGAGAAAGTCCACATGGATGATAACATAGCTGATCCGTTAACCAAGGCATTGTCTCAAGCTAAGCATGAGAAACATGTTCACTTGCACGGGCTTAGGCATATGGGTGATTGGCTTTAGGCCAAGTGGGAGATTGTTGGAAAGGTGTCCTAAACCCAATCGGGTTGGACCGGATCGATCCGACTGGGTCGGGTCAATTACTGATCTATTTAGTTCATGTAATAACTTTATTATATTTAATAAAAACACTTATGTTATTATATATTGTTTGTCTTCATGTTATTTGTTGTATACATATATAGTAACATCCCTAGTATCAATTTGTGATAGAGAAACCGTGATAGTGATTATGGTTGATGAGATCTCTAATCACTATAACAAGGTTGGTACTTAAATGTCTCTAGTCTTATGTATTATCAAATGGGACGTTGATAGTATAATCGACTAGCACGTATTGGATGTCTTCTATCTTTTAGAAGATAGGGATAGATCTCGTCTATCGAAGTGTAGGGACACTTGGATGTACGTGGACGTGTATTAGAGAATGCGTACGTTAGACTGACCCACTTACATTAAGTGTCACACTATGTGGCGGTTGTGTAATTATCCTTCTGACCGGAGTATTCATGGCATCACGGTGTGGATTGTCATGCTTTGACACTATTGAGATTTCTCCTAACCACGGGGCGATCATGCGGTAGTGATTGGGTATGATATTGAAGCATGCGGAGTATACATGATTGGTCGTCCGGGAATCGCGTATCCTATGATCGGGATCGAATATCCGAAATGGCCTTCTTATAAGGAATGTCTAGCTCTCGAGAATCTTTGCAAAGTGGGAGTAAATGTGTTATTCCGAGAGAGCATGATATTCAGATTATAAGATACGATCGTTAATGTATTGACACTCGAGATACGATCGTATGTATATTATTACAGCGATAGGATTGTAAGTTACACGGTAACTGCTTCACATGAAAGGTAGTAGTCATTGCTTTTGACTCTTCCGATAATTGGGGGTCACGGTGTGTTGCTAGACGCTATCCCGTGATGGTTAGGTATGAAGGGCATTTTAGTAAATTGCACTTTGTGTCTACGGCCAACATATTCGGAAGCCTATCGGGTCACACACATATGAACATCGAGTCGGATTAAAATGCGGTTATAGTTGATAACCAAATAAGGAAAGTTTATCTCTAGACTATAAAGGTTATAGTGGTAAATTAATATGGTGATATTTATTAATTATGAATAAATAAAATACAAGATATTAATTATATACAAATTATATTAATTAATGAATATTCCGGAAGTCAATTAGTTGACTAATGGGGCGCCACTTTTAAGTGTGTAAGATACACTTGGATTGTGCACTTTAATTAATAAGATTGCCATAATATTAATATTAGATATTAATTGATTTTGGAAAAATAGATTTATGGTAATAAGATAATTATAATCAATATATGATATTGGCAAAATAAATTATAATTAAAGAGATAAATCAATCTAGTTGATTTTCCTTATTTTATTGAGAAAATGTTTTCTTCTCCTCCACACCATATGGGGCGCCACCTTCTACTATAAATAGGAGGTGGGTGTCAAGCTCTTTTGTACATCACAATTGCAAGAGTTCATAATTCTTGTGTAAAATAGAGAGCAATCCATAGAGAGTTTGTGAAGGAAGAAAAGGTCCGGTCTAGCAGCCGGAGTTTTTCCGATAGCAATCCAAGGAGGATTCCGGCAAGGGGTTCGTGTGGATTAGCGATAGAGGCCGGACGCGTGGACGGCTTGCGCATTGAACTACTCTCCGTTGGCGGTCAAAGCGATGATCTTATAGATCATCTGAGGTATAACCGTCAAACTACTTAACGTGTTTATTGCATTAAACGAAGAACGATCTAGAAAAGGAAATCAAATTTTAAATTCCGCTGCTTTAAACTAGTGATTTCCTAACAAAATCCTCCATAGACTGTGTTGGGAAATCTACGCGGGAACGCAGCGGAATTCAAAAATTTGATTTCCTTTTACCCAAGATCGACTTCGTTTAAGCAATAAACAAATAAGTAGTAGACGGTGGTTACCTTGGTTGATCTAAAAGATCGACGCTTTGACCGTCTAGGGAGAGTAGTTCTGCATAGAGCCGCCCAAGTGTTCGGCCTCTACCGCTAGTCCACACGAACAGCCCGCCGGAATCCCATCATGGATTGCTATTGGAAAACTCCGGTTGCTAGACCGGCCCTTTTCCCCTCTCTCCAACTCTCTATAGGATGCTCTCCAATTTTACACAAGAACTATTAGTTCTTGGAATTATGATGTACAAAAGAGCTTGACACCCACCTCTTATTTATAGTGAGAGGGGCGCCCCATATAGTGTGGAGGAGAAGAAAACCTTTTTCCAATAAAATAAGGAAAATATAATTGATTGATTTATCTCATTTATTATAATATCTCATATTAAATAAATCTAGGATTTTGTCAATATCTTATATTGAATATTCCCAAGATATTGTCAATATCTAATATTGACCATCTTTATTTTATTACCATAAATCAATTTACACATGTGTATATATCACATATATATATATTACACAAATAAATCTATATAAATATTTAGCCATTACAAGTGTGAACATGTATATCTTATATATATGTACAACACACGCATTAGCTAACATATATATATAAATATTAATATCTAATATTAATATATAATAATACCATTAATTAAATTGCACAATCCAAGTGTATCTTATACACTTATAAGTGCGCCACCTTTAGCCATAAATTGGCTTCCGGAATATTCTTTAATTAATCTAATTATTATTAATATCTTGTATTTAATTTATTCATAATAAATAAATACCACCATATTAATTTACCACTATAACCTTTATAGTCTCGAGATAAACTTTCCTTATTTGGTTATCATCTATAACCACATTTTAATCCGGCTAGATGTTCATATGTGTGTGACCCGATAGGCTTCCGAATATGTTGGCCGTAGACACAAAGTGCAAATTACGAAAATGCCCTTCATGCCTAACGATCACGGGATAGCGTCTAGCAACACACCCCCAATCATCGGAAGAGTCAATTGCAATGACTACTACCTTTCATGTGAAACGATTACCGTGTAACTTACAATCCTATCATTTGTAATAATATCCATACGGTCGTTAGTCGTGTGTCAAAACATCAACGACCGTATCTTATAATCTGGATATCAAGCTCTCTCGAAGTAACTCGTTTACTCCCACTTTGCAAAGATTCACGAGAGTAAGACATTCCTTATAAGAAGGCCATTTCGGATATTCGATCCCAATCATAGGATACGCGATTCCCGGACGACCAATCATGTATACTCCGCATGCTTCGATATCATACCCAATCACTACCGCATGATCGCCCCGTGGCTGGGGAAACCTCAATAGTGTCAAAGCATGACAATCCACACCGTGATGCCATGAAGACTCCGGTCAAAAGGATAATTACACAACCGCCACATAGTGTGACACTTATCCGTGTAAGTGGGTCAGTCTAACGTACGCATTCTCTAATACACGTCCACGCACAGTCCAAGTGTCTCTACACTTCGATAGACGAGATCTATCCCTCGCCCTTAAAGACGAAGACATCTAATACGTGCTAGTCCGTTTATACTATCAATGCCCCTGTTTAATAGTACATCGGCCTAGAGACATTTAAGTATCAAACTTATTAAAGTGATTAGAGATCTCATCAACCATAATCGCCTATCATGGTTTCTCTATCACGGTTTAATACTAAGGACGTTATCATATAACAATTCATAATTGGTTCTTTAAAAGAACATATATATGACAACAGAAAAGCCATTTAATATATGTATAAACATAAAGAAATAGTAGAAATGATCCGACCCGGTCGGATCCGGTCCAACCCGATTGGGTTTAGGACACTGTTCCAACAATCTCCCACTTGGCCTAAAACCAATCACTAGCACACACAAGACCAAGTTGAAACACAAGAATCTCATGCAATACTCGCAACCAGCCCTAGCCATAAACGGATCGCTATCCATGGGGACTCGGACTATCTTCATATCATGTTCCAAATGACCAAGTCAAAGGAACTGCATGCCTCAACACACACACGAATCTCTGACGAGACCCTGGTCCTTGCTTCAAGCAATGAATCCACTTACTATATCAACTATATAGAAAAGGTGGAAGAACCATACAAGGTTCAGGAATGAACCTTCTAGATCCATGTACTGCTCCCGCTGCGCCTCTAAGGCACTACTGTGTTTCGGCCTAGTTGTAGAATTTACAGTGACCCATATGCTAGAACATTTCCAGCTCACTGTATCACTTAATCAAAGTGATTGCAAACCCAGACTGTAGCTCCCACTCGCCTTCATAAGACTCAGGATATACGCCTGTATATCTACGTTTATTTAATTCCAAGTTTCGATAAACTAGGAAACCATCCTTAACTTGTTCAAGGATATTCTCGACATTCACCAGATTTACTTTCATACTTGCTCATGACTATTCATGGACTATGAACATCCGGCATTACCTATAAGATGGTTCCTATCGCCGTAGCGAAGGAAACCTTCCATAAGCATCATCATCTTTCACCTCATCTTTAGGACCAACGTCCCAACATAGATAGATCTTGAGAACACTAGCTAACAGTATCCCCATCGTGATCTATGCTAAACTCTTTTAGCATCACATCTATATAGGTAAACTATAATCTAACAGCAGTTAAATCTATCACTATAGATTCTCATTTCTAAAATAAGAACTGCTAATTCATGTGCTTTCGTAAAGATCTTGAATTACCAAACATTAATTGATTGTGACAAGGGTGATAATTCTCGAGAGAGATATCCAATACCTTACTCAAAAATCATAACACACTCCCACTATCCATCTTGCACATGGGGTATATCCTTCTTTTGACTAAATCAAAACTCCTTTGATTATCAAACAAAGAAATTGTCTAGAGAAACTTGTTTGAGTCCATAAATGGATCTCGTAGGCTTACATATCATGTTATCGTCTATGAACATTGAGCTTTCTGCCCAACGTCTTCAACACTATCATATAGCCATGATATCAAGTTATAACAAGCACTATCTGAATAGAACTGGGCACAGCTGGCAGCATAAAGATAATTACAAGGTTTACACCTCATACCCTTCAGCCGTCACTATAGCCTTATGGTAATCATATTACTATCCATGTCAGCCTTTCAGGGACACTCCCCTTAGGTAAGACAAACTAGGTTCATAACCTGGTTGTCACTGATGGAATCTAATTCAGATATTATGGCTCCTAGCCATATCTCTCAATCTTGCCTTTTAAACATTCTTTCATAAGTCGTGAGATATACATTCATCAAGATGAACATACCAGCAGCCCTTTTGGGCTTGAGGTTATCCACAGACTTACAGAACTTTTATGTGCACTGAGCAGTGATCTACACCTCATCGCTATGCGGCGTCTGCTCACGTTCCATTGGTTGAATATATCTTTGTGGTTCTCAAACTCTTTTGAGATCTTATGCACTCCCACTGTTTCTTTTGGAAGAAACACTTCCTCTAGAAGACAGCATGTTTGGAGACAAACATTTTGCTCCACGGACAAGTAAATAATATCTAGCATGCTAGCTAAGATATTCCACAAAGTTGCATGTGTCGTACTAGGTTCCAAGCCTTTCTGACTCTGCCTATGACAACTTCAAATCATCGGTTAAGATAGATTCGACATTATCATCTTCCATATCTAATATGGAATTTATTCAACCTTTATTTTGGAACTAGGTTAAGCATAAGGGCACTATCCCGAAACGGGTAAGGGATACTTGATGGGAGTCAACTTTACGTGACTCCGCTACATTGTTTGGCCTCCGTTTACCACATTTTCAGCACATTTTTGGATAATTTAGACCACTTTCGGGGTAATATTGTGAGTTCCTCGCACGGGGGTAATTCCGTCATTTTGATAGTTTACCACCCCTTTTTGATGATATTGACCCCATTCCCGAGCACGTTTACCCTTTGGAATGTTTTGGTTGTTTTTGGTCATTGTGATGATGTAGGGTATTGATGTCTCGAGGACCCGAAAGGCAATGGTTTACAATGAGAAACATAACCGAGGTGAGAAAAGAGGTGGAAAAGGGAGAAAAAGTGAAGAATTGGTGGCACAGGGTCCAAACGCACGTTCCAACCCTTAAACCAGCGTTCCAGGTCTCCAAACTGGCGTTCCAACCCTCAAACCAGCGTTCCAGGTCTCCAAACTGGCGTTCCAACCCTCAAACCAGCGTTCCAGAGTTGCCAGAGTCATACAGAGTTCAGCTCCTTCAAACGCTGGTTTAGCAATTACCTTGGAACGTGCGTTCCGGACCTCTTAAACGCACGTTCCATGCCCGTAAACCGGCGTTTCGCAAGACAAAAGCCCTAAGTCGCCCGAACTTCAAGCGTAACGCACGTTCCACTCATCCGGAACCGGCGTTCGAACCAAAATCGCGGGATTTTCCCTCCACCTATAAATACCCCCCTTAGTCCATTTTGGGATTATTATTCATCTTCTTAGCCAAACTCTACCCCCTTCATAGCTCGAATTTTGTAATGACTTAGAATACTCCCTCTTAGTGTAAATCAACAACATCTTAGCTTAATCTTTCCATTTCTTAGCTTAGATTTTCATTTCTAACACTAAGAGACCACCTTTAATTACTTCTATATTTTGTACTTTTTGGATCTCAACTCGAATTTTCGCAATCTTATGGTATATTTCTCTTCTCTTTTACTTGTTATGGCTCTTATTTTGTTTTGTGCATGTTTTGATTAGTATAATGAGTAGCTAAACATCTTCATAGCCGAATCATGTGAAATTTGGTGAAATCACCCTTTGGGTGATGAAATTGGGAGTGGGTAGTGCTTTTTATTGTTGTATCTTGCGCATTTCATGTCTTAGAACTTGTTATAACGAATTTGGGCTAGATTGATCACCTAGGTCAAAAAAATCACACACACCACTCTTGAGAGTTGTTCAGAGAGAGGGGTGTGGGAAAAGGGTTCTAGGATCGCATTCAAGTGTGAGGTTACTCGTTTTAACGTTTAACGGCTCTTGTGCATAACTTGTCTTGTGAATGGATCTTTCTTATGGAAGGTTAGTTGACTAGGCATAAGGTGTTAGGGAAGAGTTGATCAGAACCTAGCACCGGGTTTAGGAGTTCGCACCCGTGAAATTGAATGTAAGAGTTTGATGATTTTGCACACTCCCGGTTTTGTCACTCCTTGGGGTGAAACTAGCCATTTTGATCATGGTTCGGCTATGTCTCTTTATTACCTTTCAAATCTAGTAGTCTAATCTTCTTCCGTTCTTTTTATCTTTAGACTCGTTAGTATAGATCGCTTTAGTGTCGTTGTAGTTATAAACACTTTAAAAAAGATTGATCACCTAGACTAAGCACTACGTTTACTTTGGTACTTGCAAGCACAATTCCTTTGGGTTCGACCTCGGACTCCTGTAGCTATTCTAGCAATCGACCCGGTCCACTGCCGGTTAGAGAGCTTGTTTAGTCACCGTTGTCTTGAGTATCTTATAAATTTGTTCGGTGAGAAAAAACGCTCATCAAAATGGCGCCGTTGCCGGGGAATTGTGTGCTATTTGTGATATCTTGTAAGTGAACCGAAGGCTTGGGCCTAGGTTTTATTTTACTGTTTTCTTGTTGTTTGCTTTTTGTAGTGCATGACCCGGAGATCTCAAACACCACTCGAGCCATACATAGACGGGATTGAAGCTTACGCAAGGCGTAGAAATAGTCAACGAAGAAGAGGTCGTCAAGTGGAAGAGTCGATTCCGGTCTTTGAAGAGAGCAATTCGGGTGAGTTGGGAGTAGACGTGACCGGTTCCGGGCCGGTTCCGGGTCCATGGCACGACCCTCCGGTTCCGGGTCCAAAATGGAACCGGAACCGCCGGTTCCATTTTCTAGCCGGTTCCGCCGGTTCCCGGGAACCGGCGGGTTTGGCGGTTCCCCGGTCCGGGTCTCGACGGTTCCCGGGTCAGACGGTTCAGATCACGGTTCCGATTACGGTTCCGATCACGGTTCCAATCACGGTTCCAATCCCGGTTCCAAAAAAATCAATTTTTTTTCACAAAATTTGTATAACTTACGTTAAAATTAATAATAAATTCTAATTGGTTATTACACTATATATAATATTTAATTTCATAAGTATGTTTTAAAAAAAAACACACGGCTTGTATAATATTTAAATAAAACAATTGCTAAGAAAATAAAGAAAAATAACATGGATTAACTTTTAACATTCATTATAACGACCATTTTCGATTACATTAATTTATTACAATACAATAAATGATGGATAAATTAAACATAAATGATGGATACCGATTATTCTACGTAACGGTTACATTGATAAAACTAAATTAATACAACAAAACACTACAACAAGCAACATTCAACATTTATATTACATCGATTTTTCATAACGTGCATGTTGACGTTGTTACATGTCACATCCTACCTGGCTACCCGTCTCGACGTATCCGCGCATCATGCATATAATTTTCATATTCCTCGGAATGCCTTATTCGTAAATGTCGCATATAAGAACCAAGCCCGATTCCACGCTCGTAATGATACGTTTTTTCACAAACGTTACAAACAACCTTAAATTTTGAATGATTCACTTCCCGGTAGTTTCATCGTAACATTTTCTTTTCGGAAAAAAAAATGAAAAGCAGACACAATGATCGACATTGCAAAATAATATATTTCGAAAGTGATAAAGTAAACGAATTTATTCAGAACAACTTCAAATCACTATCCGAAATATATTATAATGGTAGATAATATTATAATATGTGAGTTAGAATATGAGAGAAAAGAATTGTGGGTAAAAATTGATGAAATGGATATGTATTTATAGTGTGATGAGTGTGTGATATTTTAAAATAAAATAAAATAAAATCAAAAATTTTGAATATATGTCCGTTGGGAAAAGAAAAAAAAAAGGAAAAAAAAAAAACGAAAATTCAAAAAAAAAAAAAAAAAAAAAAATTATATAAAACCGCCGGTTCCGGGTCCTCCGGGCCGGTTCCGGCCGGTTCAACCGCCGGTTTTTCGGCCGGTTCCTTGAACCGCCGGTTCCGGTCCGGGCCGGGTCCGTTGGAACCTAAAACCGGGTAGGAACCGTGGAACCGCCGGTTCCGTGGACCCGTGGACCCGTGGAACCGGCGGGTTGGACCCGGGAACCGGCGGGTCCGAACCGGATTTGGAACCGGAACCGCCCACGTCTAGTTGGGAGAAGGATCCGACATGGCACAACAAGGTGGACAAGGTTTGGAAGGAAATTTGGGAAATGATAATGGTGTCCCAAATCAAAACCCGCCTCTCGTCAACAACAATGCACAAGGAGTTGGGAATGAACAAGGGATTAACCATGTGAATGCGAATGGGCCTATTCCTCAGAATGTTCAACATGAGGCCCTAGGGAATCAAATGGATCCCGCTCTTATGCAACAATTCAATGCATGGATGTTGAACCAGTTTCAACAGAATCTAAACCAGGCTCATAATCAAGGTGCAAATGCGATGCCAAATTGGTTTAACGGTCAACAAGAGCAAAACCAAGGCGGCTTGACTTGTAGAGATTTTGTGCTAGCTCCCACGGCAAACATGGGGCATAGCCCGATCCGAATGCCACCGGTGGCCGCCAACAACTTGGAATTGAATAGAAACATCATACATTTGTTGGGAGATAATGCTATATTCAAGGGCACCGCTTTAGAAAATCCTCACTTATTCATTGATCACTTTCTCCAAATAGTGAACTCGACGAAGATCAATGGAGTGAGTGATGAGGCACTCAAACTTATGCTTTTCCCGTTCGCCTTGAAAGAGCAAGCTAAGAGGTGGTATGATTCGTTGCCTAATGACTCTTTACACACATGGGAGGAAGTGGTAAAGACTTTTCTACTCAAATATTACCCCCGTCGAAGACCATGGATATGAAAGAAGCTATAATGTCGTTCAATGCATATGAAGGAGAAGAGCTTCATGAGTCATGGGATCGGTTTAAGGCTTTATTGAGAGAGTGCCCGGGGCACGGGTTGAGATCATATGAGGTAGTTCATGCTTTCTTCCGGGGTTTGGATCAAGTTCATCAAAGTACGTTGCATGCTTCATGCAATGGAGATATTATGAGTATGGTACCCGAAGTAGCTATGAACCAAATTGAGAAGATTTCCGAGACCTCGAGGCAATATATATCGTCAAGTAGAAAGGGGACAAGAAGCAAGAAGCCCGGTTTGGTTGAAGTGAAAGAAGTTGAAGCAAATGATCAATATCATGCTCAAGTACAAGCGATGGAACAACGAGTTAGGGAGATTGAAAAAGGAGAATGAGAGCGCTAAGCTTTGCCAAATTTGTAGCGGACCACACTCGGCAAAGGATTGTAGGATGACAACCAAAGCCCAAAACATGGCCTATCCTCAATCCTCGACTCAAGGGCAACCTAGCACTCTTTCTCAAGATAACATGAATGAGTTGGCTAAGCGGATGATGAGTATTTGCTCGATGGAGCAATGGAATACGGGGCCTCAATATCAAAATCAATCTCAAAGCCCCTATCAAGGCCAATATATGGGTGAGCAACAAGGTGGGCAACCGTATGAAGAATCCCAAGATGTGAACTATGTGGGACAAGGTCAAGGAGGAAACTATGTAAATCAAGGTGATGGTTCTTGGAGGCAAAACAATAATCAAGGTTGGAATCGGAATCAAAGCCAAGGCCAAAACCAAGGTTATAGACAAAATCAAAATCAAAGTCAATCTTCACAAGGGCAAGTCTATCAACCTCCACACCAAAGGCAACAACAAGGAGGGTACAATCAACAAGGTTCCAACAATTATCAACACCCTCCTCCTTTGGCTCCTATACCTCAAAAGAGTTCAACCGATGTCATCTTGGAACAAATGAACAAAAACTTTGCGGAGATTAAGAAAGACATGGTTGAGATGAACTACAAACATGGTTCCGCCATCAAAAATCTTGAGACTCAATTTGGTCAAGTGGTGGAACATGTTCAGTTGAAGGGCGGTTTACCGAGTAACACCGAAAAAAATCCGAGAAGTGTAAACGCCATCTTAACCCGAAGTGGCAAAGTGTTGAGAACTAATGGAGAAAAGAAAGTCTTGTGGGAGGACAAGGCTAGAAAAGCACCTATTGAGTCGGAAGCGGGAGCTATGGATGGTGATATAGATGGGATTGAAGATGATGAGGATCATGAGGAATATGTCAAGAAGAAAGAAGTTGAAAGGAAAGAAGCTCAAGCTCGGGGAGATTATGGGGTTATCGATGTGAAAGAAGAGGAGTCAACTAGAAGAGAAGGGAAAGAGCCAATGAAAGAGCCGTCTTCCCCACGCTCCAAAGGTAAGAAAGGTATGATCCCTCCTCCTTCTAAAGATTTTGATTTGAGTACTCTCCCATATCCCCCTAAGAATCATAGACAAAGTTGCTTGAATAAGGCACAAACTCGATTCATTGAAATTTTACGAAAAATTGATTTGAACATTCCTTTTCTTGAAGCACTTGCAAACATGCCCTCGTATTGTAAGTTTTTGAAAGAGTTACTAACTAAGAAGGGTAAGATGCAAGAAGTTGTGTGTTTAAATGAAGAGTGTTCCGCTATTTTTAATGGAAAGTCTAAGATTCCCCCGAAAGTTAGGGACAAGGGTAGTTTTACTATCCCGGTTACTATTGGTACGACTCATTTTCCTAGTGTCTTGTGTGATTTGGGGGCTAGTGTAAGCCTAATGCCCCGTGCTATATATGAGAGTCTTAACCTAGGAGAGTTGGAGCCAACGGGGATGACCCTTCAAATGGCGGATAGGTCTATTAGGGAGCCTATGGGAGTGATAGAGGATGTCATAGTGAAAGTGGATAAGTTTGCCTTCCCGGTAGATTTTGTGGTGCTAGACATGGAGATGGACTCCAAAACACCTTTCTTGTTAGGACGTCACTTTTTAAATACCGGGAGGACTTTGATAGATGTTGCGAGCGGTGAGATAATATTGAGAGTTGGAGATGAAAAAGTCGCGGTCAATGTCTATAAAGCCATGAAACATCCTAAGGAGAGCACCGAGGACTGTTTTTCTATTGATGCTATATATCCTTGCGTTTCGGAACATGTTGACATGCGGGAATATAAAGATAAATCCGATGAAGGCATGGAAAGAGTAAGTACGGAACATGATGAGGAAGAGGAATTGGAAGAGGAAGCAAAAGAGCCGAAAAGATGGCTTTCGTGGGTGAAAGGTGGACCGAGAAGATTGATCTTGGGCTTGAAGGAGAGCTAGAAAAGCCATCAATTGAGGACCCACCGAAAGATTTGAAAATGAAGCCACTTCCACCTCATTTGAAGTATGTTTTTCTTGAAAATAATGATTTACTTCCTTTGATTATTTCTTCTACACTAACGGCTTTGCGGGAAGATGAGTTAGTGAAGATGCTTAAGAAGCACAAGCGTGCTTTCGGGTGGAAGATGTGCGACCTAAAGGGTATTAGTCCCACCATTTGCCAACACAAGATTATTCTCGGAAGATGGAGCAAAGCCGGTAAGGCAACCCCAAAGAAGACTCAATCCACACCTCCAAGAGGTTGTGAGAAAGGACGTGGTCACAATGTTGAAGCTAGGGATTATCTATGCCATCTCGGATAGCAAGTGGGTGAGTCCCACCCAAGTGGTGCCGAAGAAGGGAGGTATGACCGTGGAGATCAATGACAAAGGTGAGGAGGTACCTAAGCGTTTGGTAAGTTGTGGAAATATTGGAAATATATCACTCAGCAGTCTGCTGAGGCTCAGCAGGGTGATCGGCAGACTGCTGATCCTCATGATCACAGCAGACTATGTTGTGCATAACTTTATTTGTACACTTTATTTATTTGTAAAAGACATATTAATTGTGATACATATAAACAATTAATATGTCAAACTCTAGTTTACTTTATGTCATAGACATAGACATAGATTGTACTTTTACTTTTTGCTTTTGTGCCGCCCACAGCTACATACTCAAGTGGCCGCCCTAGCTAGCTAGTCTCTCTCCAAATTGTATCTATTTATACTCCTTCATTATCAATGAATAAAAGATAAGTTGAAGTTTACTCTTGTGTTAACACATTCTCAAACTCTCTTCATGGTATCGGAGCGCAAGGTTAGTTTTATTCCGCTGCAAAACTCAGAATTTCTTCAAGAATGTCTTCATCTGAAGCATCCTACTCATCAAGTAAATCTCAGCAGACTGAGGTTACTGACTCCACTCCATATACAAATCACAGACTTGATTACAACAATAATCTTGGGTTGTCAAGATCTATGAAAAAGTATAACTCGGGACAAAGCAAGATGGAAGACTTGTCCGAGTCCAAACACTCTCGCAGACCGGAATCACTTGGTGATATTATGGATTCTCGTTAGCTCTCTTCAAAGAGTTTCTCAAATGGCGTAAGAGGCGATAACTATCTCACGGGCATTGCCACTCATACCAAGACAGGTATATCTTATTCCCAACTCGCAATAGCACCTGGATAGTTGATTCGGGGCCTCATCTCATATGACAGAAATAAAAACCTCGTTATATAACCTCAAACCCCGTCGCACAGACTCATAAAATTAAAACCGCCGATGGGTCTATTTCATATGCTCAAGGTTTTGGAATTGTTCAACTTACCGATAAGGTTTATCTTAAAGATGTCCCGTTTGTGCCAAAGCTAGACTCGTAATCTTATATCCGTCGTAAACTCACTAAGGACCTTAATTGGACAAATCACTTTTAAAGACAATCGGTGTATTTTCCAAGATACTTATTCACAAGAAGTAATGGAAAGAGCCAAAACTTGCTCAGATCGTTTATTGTTCACCCCGCTTTCGAAGACGAAACCCGAAGACCGAATCCGCCTCGGCCACTCGCTCTCAAACTGTGGACAATATTATGTTATGGCATTATAGATTAGGACATCCTAGTTTTGGTTATTTAAAGACTTTAACTCCTGAATTATTTAAAGGATGCAATCTTAATGATCTTCAATGTGACATATGTCAGTTTGCCAAACTCACCAAATCTGTGTATGCTAAATTACCTCACTTACCCTCCTCACCTTTCACCCTAATTCACAGTGATGTATGGGGGCCCTCAAGAGTGAAAAGTATAACAGGAAAAAGGTGGTTTGTCACCTTCATTGATGATCATACCAGAAACACTTGGTTATTTCTAATGAAAGACAAATCTGAAGTTGGACCTATCTTCCAAGATTTTTATCATATGGTTTCCACCCAATTTGATACTAAGATCAAGATCTTAAAGACTGATAATGCTCTGGAATATTATGAGTCTAACCTCAGTAACTTCTTGACAAACAGAGGAATTGTTCATATCAGTAGTTGTGTGGAAACACCTCAACAGAATGGGGTTGCTGAAAGAAAGAACAGGCATCTGCTGGAAATGGCCAGATCAATCATGTTCACTACACATGTTCCTAAATACATGTGGGGTGAAGCTATACTGACTGCAACTTATTTACTCAATAGACTTCCCAGCAGAGTGTTAGGTTTCAAAACTCCACTCCAAACCCTACTGACCACACACTCCTGCCATCATCTTGTTTCCCAGTTGCCTCCAAAGATCTTTGGTTGTACTGTGTTTGTGTATATCCATGCTCAACACAGAAGTAAACTTGATCCTAAAGCTCATAAGTGCATTTTCCTTGGATATGCACAGGACAGGAAAGGTTACAAGTGTTACTCTCCTACTGAAAAGAAATTTTACAATTCTATGGATGTGAAATTCTTTGAAAGGACTCCATATTACAGCAAACCTACTGATCCAAGTCACTGATGGAAACCTGATTGAGATTGAACTAAGTCCGTTCCCTCAGCAAACCATTTACCCTCAGCAGAGTCCTAACCCTCAGCAGCCTGCTGACATTGAGTCTGCTGACTCTCAAAGCAACCTGCTAACCCAAAATCTACGGATCCTCGCAGCTACCGCCGACATTGATGATAGGCCTATTGCTCTTAGGAAGGGAAAGAGATCATGCACTGATCACTCTATTCATTCTTATTTATCTTATGATAAGTTGTCTCCTGTCTTTGCCATGTTTACACGGGACTTGGACTCTCACTCTATTCCTAAAAATATTCGGGAGGCCCTTCAAAATGATAAGTGGAAGGTCGCTTTGTTAAAACGAGAGATGACCGCCCTCCCTGGATAATCATACTTGGGATCTCACAACTCTTCCAAAAGGCAAGAAGACAAATACCGCAAATGGTTATTCACTATCAAGTACACTGCTGATGGCACTATTGACAAGTACAAAGCCAGATTGGTAGCCAGGGGATTCACTCAAACTTATGGCATTGACTATAAAGAAACTTTTGCACCAGTGGCAAAGCTCAACACTGTCAGGGTACTAATTTCTCTAGCTGTCCAACTTGACTGGCCTCTTCATCAATTGGACATCAAAAATGCTTTTCTAAATGGGGACCTTACTGAGGAGGTTTATATGACTATACCTCCTGGTTTTATCAATCCTCATACTCAAGGCAAGGTGTGCAAACTGAGGAAATCTCTATATGGCCTGAAACAATCACCAAGGGCTTGGTTTGGAAAATTAACAACTGTGGTCAAAGCTGCTGGATATCACCAATGCAATTCTGATCACACTATGTTCATCAAGACAACCAACCAGAAGAGGTCTATTCTTATTGTCTATGTGGATGATATCATCCTTACGGAGATGACCCCGCCGAGATCCAACACTTGAAAGAACTCGCCGGCAAAGGTATTTCGGGTTAAAGACTTGGGTTTACTTAAGTATTTTCTTGGCATGGAAGTAGCTAGAAACATCAAAGGAATCTCGTCTCCCAAAGGAAATATGTACTTGGACTCGTTGAAGGAAAGCGGCATCCGGGGTGCAAACCTACGTATCCCCAAGTAGACCCCAAATCATACCCTCGTCGCATGGTGACATTGTTGTCGTAAAGGATCAATATCAAAGACTTGTAGGGAAACTCATTTATCCGTCCCATACAAGACCCGATATTGCATATGGCGTCGCTTGGTTAGCCGGTTCATGCATTGCCCTACCGAGCAACATTGGGATGCCGTGAACGGGATACCGAGGTACCGAAGTCCACTCCTGGCCAGGGCTTACATTTCACCAAGTCTCCGATAGATCAATCAAGGTCTACACTGATGCTGATTGGGCTGGATGTCACATTGACAGAAGATCTACCACAGGCTATTGCTCATATGTATGGGGAAACCTAGTTACTTGGAGGAGCAAGAAACAACCTACTGTGTCTAGAAGCAGTGCTGAAGCTGAACTCAGGGCACTTGTTTTAGGCATTTGTGAAGCTCTTTGGCTCAAAAGAGTACTTACTGAACTTCAAAGAACCTATTCAAAGAACCTATCACACTCTGTTGTGATAATAACTCAAAGACTATGCATGGCGAGAGGATCCAGTCCATCATGACAAAACAAAACATGTGGACATTGACGGACACTTTCGAAGGAGAAGATTGATGCCAAGATTATTCAACTCCGCATTTTCCCTCGAAGATCAAAATGCCGATATCCTTACCAAGGCTATTCCACCTCTTACGTTCGGCAGACTAAGTAGCAAACTTGGCCGCATCAATATATACAAACCCGGCTTGAGGGGGGTGTGGAAATATTGGAAATATATCACTCGCCAGTCGCCGAGGCTCAAGCGAGGTGATCGGCGACCTGGCGATCCTCATGATCACGAGACTATGTTGTGCATAACTTTATTTGTACACTTTATTTATTTGTAAAAGACATATTAATTGTGATACATATAAACAATTAATATGTCAAACTCTAGTTTACTTTATGTCATAGACATAGACATAGATTGTACTTTTACTTTTTGCTTTTGTGCCGCCCACGCCTACATACTCAAGTGGCCGCCCTAGCTAGCTAGTCTCTCTCCAAATTGTATCTATTTATACTCCTTCATTATCAATGAATAAAAGATAAGTTGAAGTTTACTCTTGTGTTAACACATTCTCAAACTCTCTTCATAAGTGGTCATAGAATTTGCATTGATTATCGTAAGCTAAATGACCAAACCCGTAAAGATCACTTCCCCCTCCCCTTTATTGATCAAATGTTGGAAAGATTGAGTGGCCATGCCTTTTATTGTTTTCTTGATGGGTTTAGTGGGTATTACCAAATACATGTGGCTTTAGAGGACCAAGAAAAGACTACCTATACTTGCCCCTATGGTACCTTTGCCTTCCGTAGGATGCCTTTTGGGTTGTGTAATGCACCCGCGACATTCCAACGGTGCATGGTGGCCATATTTGCGGATATGATAGAAAAGTTTTTAGAAGTCTTTATGGATGATTTTAGCGTGTTTGGTGATTCCTTTGAACAATGTCTAGATAATCTTGAAAAGGTGTTGGGTAGATGTGAGGAGACAAACTTGGTGCTCAATTGGGAGAAGTGTCATTTGATGGTTACGGAAGGGATAGTCTTAGGGCATAAGATATCTAGTAAGGGTATAGAGGTAGACAAGGCTAAGGTTGAAGCGATAGCTAAGCTTCCTATGCCCACCAACCTAAAGACTCTTAGGGGTTTTCTAGGCCATGTGGGGTTTTATCGTAGGTTCATCAAGAATTTCTCGAAAATAGCCCGTCCTCTTACTCTTCTTCTTGGAAAAGACGTCCCGTTTGATTTTGACAAAGCTTGTGTTGAAGCCTTTTTGATGCTCAAGCAATTGCTTATAACCGCTCCCATCTTAGTTGCTCCGAAATGGGATCAAGAATTTGAGCTCATGTGTGATGCGAGTGACACCGCGGTTGGTGCGGTCCTCGGTCAAAAGATCGATAAAATCTTCAAGCCCATTGCTTATGCAAGTCACACCTTGAATCCGGCCCAACAGAATTACACCACCACTGAAAAAGAGCTTTTAGCGGTCGTCTTTGCGTTTGATAAGTTTCGGTCTCATCTCGTAGGTTCTCGGGTAGTTGTCCACACGGATCATGCCGCTTTGCGTTATCTCTTTGCCAAGCAAGACGCCAAGCCCCGCCTCTTGAGGTGGATCTTGCTCTTGCAAGAGTTCGATCTAGAGATCCGTGATAGGAAGGGTTGTGAGAATGTCGTAGCCGACCACCTAAGTCGTATGAAGCTTAGTGAGGAGTTGATTAAGGCACAAAGGGAGATAAATGATTCTTTTCCTCACGAGCAACTCTATGCACTTGACACCCTTTTTCCGGCTAAAAAAGGAAACTTTCTAAAAGTCGGTAAGGAAGGTAGTCCTTGGTTCGCTCCTTTTGTCAACTACCACGAGTGCGGTTTTGTAGATCCCGACCTTGACTCGAACCAAAGGCGCAAATTCCTCAGTGAAGTTGGTAAGTATGTGTGGGAAGATCCTTGCTTATATAGGTTGTGTTCGGATGGCATTTTGAGGAGGTGCATCCCGAAAGTGAAATTTTGAGCGCTCTTTCGTTTTGTCACGACAAAGAGGCCGGAGGCCATTTCTCGGGGCAAAGAACCGCTTTGAAAGTATTGCAAAGTGGACTGTATTGGCCCACTCTATTTCGAGACGCACATGCTTATGTGAAATCTTGCGATGCTTGTCAAAGGTCCGGTCGTATATCTAGAAGGAGTGAGATGCCTCAGAAACCGATCATAGTGTGTGAGATTTTTGACGTGTGGGGCATTGATTTCATGGGCCCTTATCCCTCTTCGTGTGGTAACAAGTATATCCTAGTCGCATGTGATTATGTATCCAAATGGGTCGAAGCCTTAGCTTCACCCACCAATGATAGGAATGTTGTTATCCGGTTTCTTAGAAAAAACATCTTTTGTCGGTTTGGGGTGCCTCGTGCTATAATCAGTGATAATGGAAGCCATTTTGCTAACAAGCCGTTTGATAAACTTTTGGAGAAGTATGGAGTGAAACACAAGCTAGGTACCGCTTACCATCCCCAAACGAGTGGTCAAGTTGAAGTCACGAATAGGGGTATTAAGCGTATCTTGGAAAGGACGGTAGACACGAACGTCAAGAGTTGGTCTTTAAAGTTAGATGATGCTTTGTGGGCCCATAGGACAGCCTTTAAGACACCCCTAGGCATGTCACCTTACATGATAGTCTATGGTAAATCTTGCCATCTTCCCGTAGAAATCGAACACAAGGCTTATTGGGCCATCAAAATGCTAAACCTCGATGACACCTTAATTGGTGAGAAGCGTATGGCCCAATTGAATGAACTAGATGAGTTCCGCCTTTGTGCTTATGACCTCTCCACGAAGTATAAAGAAAAGACTAAGTTACTCCATGATAAGTTGATCAAACCTCGTGTTTTCAATGAGGGTGACGAAGTCTTATTCTACAATACTCGTTTGCATCTTTTCCAAGGGAAGTTGAAGTCTAGGTGGTCCGGTCCTTACATAGTGTCTAAAGTTTATCCGTCCGGAGTTATCGAAATCACTCACCCCAAGTTTGGTACTGTGACCACAAACGGCTTGAGATTGAAAAAGTATGAGAGACTACCCTTTGATGAAGCCTTGGAAATAGTGACCCTCGAAGACCCCGTGCCATGTGATGAATCGTGCAAGTCTTGTCATGGACTATAAACCTTGACTCGTATAATCTTTGACCCATCATCCGTTCTTTCTATCCTTTCCTCGCCCCGTGCCAACGGTATAACTTTGAAAAAGTTGGCACCGTATAATCCATCTTGTCGAGCCAACGACGTAAAACAAAGGCGCTTAGTGGGAGGCAACCCACCTTTTTGTGGTTTAAGTTGATTGAGTAAGAGTCTAGAGTGGTCTAGGGGTGGTTAGATGTGAGTGTGGAGTGATTTCCCCGTTTTCTGTTTTTCCCCTGTTTTTGCCTTCAAACGCACGTTCCCAATGTCCAAACGTGCGTTCCCGGCTCTTCAAACGTGCGTTCCAAGATTTTCCAAACCGGCGTTTGAGCCTCTTACCCCCGCATCAACTCCCTCGGTTCAAACGCACGTTTCTCGTTCAAACGCCAGTTCCATCTATGCGAAACGCACGTTCCCACTTCTCAAACGTGCGTTTGAGACATGCGAAACGCACGTTCCAAGCTCTTCAAACCAGCGTTTGACCCCTTTTCTATATATACCCCCTTCTTCCCAAACCGGCGTTCCACTTTCAAAATTCTGAAACCTAACCGCCGTTCCATCGCCCTCCCCCCTTTTTGCTTCGAAAATCTTCGTTTCTAGCCCGTTTTGAGCGATTTTTGTTGCAATCAACACCTCTTGATCCCCTCTTTTGTTTTCTACACTCAAATCCGAACAACAATCCACTAAATTACCAGTTCGATCGGTGCTTGGGTGAATTTTTCACCATAGTCGAATTTCGCATTTTCGTTTGTTTCGGGGCTCGTTAGTCACTCCACAACGCTCATGTAGGCTAATCTAAGCATAAGGCAGGTACTATTTGGTTTACATTTCCGTTTTGAGTAGGGTTTGATTTTTGATTTTTTTTCAAATTTTTTCCCTACCCCGTTTGTGAATTGTCATTGATTATGTACCTTGTTTCTTGTTTGTTTGTTGTGTTCTTGGCCTTGTGATGTGTGGTGGTTGACGTTGTGGTTGTTGTGGGTTGTTTGTTTTGAAATCCCGTATTGGATGATAATCGGGTCGGTTTGCCTTGTGTTGGTTGTGGTGTCGTTGCTCTTGATATAGGAAGATGGCGGGAGGTAAACGGAAGGAGATAGGGGATAAAGGGAAGGGGAAAATGCCTGTTGTTGGTAAGAGCCAATCTAAGAAGCAAAAAACAGCGGTTCGAACTAGAGGCGGTGGTATTAGAATCAGTGAGCCAGGGAGAGGTTTGAGCGCGAACCCTAGAGCTATTAGGGCTGGACAGCTTAGAGATGAGACGTCGGATGATGATTTCGAGCCCGATACTGAAGGTCGAAATTCTAGCAGTGATAGTGATGATAGCAGTGAGGAGACTGCGGAGTTTGACAAATGAGGCACCCCTGTCCCGTGTCACACCCAGGGTCGCTCGTCCCCGGTTTCTCAACCCCCACACCCTCCACCTACCCAACCTATTCCTCGACTTCCACCGAGCCGCAACCCCAAGTAGCTTCTGCCTCATCTGACCCTCTTCCTTACGACATGCGTTTCTCCACGCCCCAAGCCTTGAGCAATTACGAGGAGTTCGTAGTCGATAAAAAGATGTGCTTTGAAAGAGGGCTAGATTTGAAGGTGGTACCGAAATCGTTTGTGGATAATCTGAGGAGTAGGGGTTGGAATAACCTTATCTTGGAACCCGAGGGCAACCTGAACTTGTCGATAGTCCGGGAATGGTATGCCAACTTTACTGTGGCTGACTTAGAGAGAGGGACTGTTTGGGTGCGTGGAGTGAATGTCCCATGGTCGGTCGCAGCGATTAATGGTTTTTATAGGACACCGACTATCGTGGGCGATCATTATGAGGAGTGGTTTCGGGACAAGAATAGTTGGGGTAGTACTGAGGACCCCTTGGAGCAGATGAGGATAGAAATCAACCCCGAGTTGCAGTGGATGTCAAAAGGGGGTAACACGCGCAGTCAGCTGTTGACGACGACTTGGCCCGACGACTGGAAAGTCAAGGCTAAGTTCTCCCAGAATCGTCTACTACCTAAGGACAACATCACACATTTTCACATTAAGGATCTACAGTTGTTGTACGCCTTGCATTATAAGTTGAAAGTAGACGTGGGGAGGACGATTTTTGCGGAGTTTCGGGAGAACCAGAAAAACAAGCATCGATTGATTATGTGCCCCTACTTGATTTACGGGTTGTGTCGTGATGCACGAGTTGGTGAGTATGCAGATGATCAGATTAGAAAGAGCAAAGTTTTGCCTATCATGCCTAAGTCGTTCAATGCTCGTTCTGCTTCTCGGCCTTCCAGACGGCTCATCCACACGGTCCTCCAACCTTTCACCCCTACCTCCACTACTTCCACCACCCCCGCCCGTGCCACCACCTCCCCTCACCACTATCACCACCACCACCATTCCGCCACCTCCCGCTTCCGGACCTTCCACCTCCTCCACCACTTTACCTCCACCCACACCTACCATACCTTTCACCGGAGGGCCGTGGCCGAGCGAGAGACAGGGATCGTTGATAGCCCACAAGGAGCGAGATTGGATGGATGGACACCGCGGATCATGATGAATGGGCTGCTGAAGAACCAGAAGGCGATAGCTCAAGCTCAGCAGGTCCATCTTCCGCACAGAGCCTTGGATACTACAGCCTTCCAGTACACACCTGAGATAGAGGCCGATCTGCAGCGGATTACCGAGAGCCTCGCTAGAGGATGAGTCCGATGAGGGGTCGAGGTTCAGATAGGCCGAGACAGATGACTCGGTGGATGTGGAGACAGAGACAGGCTCGAGGCAAGGGCGGATGCGGATTCGAGACAAGTGGGGACGAGTGCCGCCGAGACTACACGGCTCGAGAGTGCGATTGCTTTGTGATCGCACCATCTTCCAAAGACACGGGATCCTCCGGTTTGATGTACGGGGCAGCGCCTAGCTTGTTTTTCATTGTTTCTCGCTTTTCTTTTGAGAATGCAGCTTATTTTGGCTAGTCTGTTTTTCATTTATTTGTGGGTACTTTTGACTGATTCACTTTGAGGCAGGTTGACTTTTGATTTCTGACTTTTGGCTGTTTTTACATTCTTCACTTTTGATACGCACATGTAATCATTGTTCAGCCCCTGAGGCCTGTTTGACCGTGCATGTTTTTCTCCCCTTTGACTGACATTTTATTGTGATATTTGTCTGCTATTTTCGCATGCGTGGATGTTCTGAGTTTTATTGTTATACTGTATCCGTCCATTGCATAGTCCATCCCCCCCTCGGCATGCTTTGACATCGTTTCGAGGCATAAACTCGTTTTCTTACGCACCCGTTTGCCTATTGCTTGATCTTTAGCACGTGGACTTTTCCCGTGCCTGCGCTTTCTTTGTTTCTTTTGTTCTCGCTTTAGGTTTCGGGATGGACTTATACGAGGGTGTCACGAGTTTCGAGTATCGGTTGCGCCTTTCTGCCGGGTTTTGGTCAAACAGCTAAGTCTTTTACTCTTTTTATCTCTCACACACTGAGGACAGTGTTTCGTTTAAGTGTGGGGTGGGGAGACTTAGCCGTTTTCTTGGTATTGATTGTTAAATGTGCTATATATGTGGTATACTTGGCCTATGACCGGGCTCGAGTCGATTTTTAGGTATTTTTTAAAATTTTTCAAGGCTTTTAGCACCATGTTGTGTGTGTTATTTTCACATTTGAGTGGTGATCACCTTAGTCGGGATCCCAAACATGTGCATTATGGTTCGATTTTATCTTGAGAATGGAGTTAAATAATCTCACGAAAGCTACACTTTGTGCACAATTTGATTTCTACCACCTTTCATATCATGAGTCTCGAGACGAAATGTCATAGGTTTACCTAAGTAGGACATGGGATGAAGGTTTTGGCGTCCTTTTGACCCTACCATAGCCAAATAAGCCTTAACCCGAATATTTACCCTTCGTAGCCCCTCTCAGCCTTGATAGAATGGTCTGACCACCATTCACTTATAGCCGTTTCGTTACTTAGTCAGAAACCTACCCTTGAACCATAATTATGGTCACTTTCCCTTCATTTTAACCCTACGAGTGGACCTAGTCCTTAGTTGGAGCACACTTGCTAAAACAAGTGTGGGGTGGGAGAAATATGATGTTTTGATTGGGTTGTTGTTTCTTGTTTTGAGCTATAAGGTGTTGAGGAGCTCGTTTGGGCTTGGTGTTCAGTTTTTGGGCCAAGGAAAAGAACATTCTTCTCCTCTTCTCTTTAAAAAAAAAAAAAAAAAAAATAATCAAACAAAGTTCAAAATACATTAGCTCTCGTTGAATAAAAGTTGATGTTTATAGAAATAAAGGGTTGGAGTCAAAAGTGTTGAGCTCAAAAGTTGCTTTTATGATGTTAGAGTTGGGATAGTGAGATAGGTGCTAGTGTGCTCGGACTCACCTCATGACGCTTGAAACATAGTCGAGTTTGGCAATGAGTTCGGGTGTATTAGTAACCTATGGTTCCCAAAATGTCAAAGTTGATCAAAAAGGAGTTTTGGGTGGTTTGCATGATAAAGATGAGTTGGTACTTGGTTGATTAGGTTCACTCGTACTTCTTTTCTCCAGTTCCCAAAATACCCCTTTCGACTAACCGAAATCACCCTAGCCTAACGTTATAACCGCTCAAGTCCTGCCCGATCGTGTCCAAACTTAGTAAACCAGATTAGTGGAGAGGCTCGTGATTATGAAACGGTTGGTAGACCTTTTTGGTTGGGATTCAAGCCCCAACAATCTTTTTGAGTACTTGGTTCTAGCTTTGCACCACACACACTCCATTTTCTTGATAATGTTGCGCCAATGTGTATATGTTCGTGTTTCTTAATTTGTGGTTACCTTGAGAATGTGAGTAGTAGCACCTACATCATAAAGTTGAATCCCTTGGTTTGTTTTAAAACGCCCATTTTACTCGAGGACGAGCAAAGGCTAAGTGTGGGGTGGTTGATGGGAGTCAACTTTACGTGACTCCGCTACATTGTTTGGCCTCCGTTTACCACATTTTCAGACATTTTTGGATAATTTAGACCACTTTCGGGGTAATATTGTGAGTTCCTCGCACGGGGGGTAATTCCGTCATTTTGATAGTTTACCACCCCTTTTTGATGATATTGACCCCATTCCCGAGCACGTCTACCCTTTGGAATGTTTTGGTTGTTTTTGGTCATTGTGATGATGTAGGGTATTGATGTCTCGAGGACCCGAAAGGCAATGGTTTACAATGAGAAACATAACCGAGGCGAGAAAAGAGGTGGAAAAGGGAGAAAAAGTGAAGAATTGGTGGCACAGGGTCCAAACGCACGTTCCAACCCTTAAACCAGCGTTCCAGGTCTCCAAACTGGCGTTCCAACCCTCAAACCGGCGTTCCGGGTCTCCAACCGGCGTTCCAACCCTCAAACCCGGCGTTCCGAGTTGCCGAGTCATACGAGTTCGGCTCCTTCAAACGCCGGTTTAGCAATTACCTTGGAACGTGCGTTCCGGACCTCTTAAACGCACGTTCCATGCCCGTAAACCGGCGTTTCGCAAGACAAAAGCCCTAAGCGCCGAACTTCAAGCGAACGCACGTTCCACTCATCTGGAACCAGCGTTCGAACCAAAATCTGCAGGATTTTCCCTCCACCTATAAATACCCCCCTTAGTCCATTTTGGGATTATTATTCATCTTCTTAGCCAAACTCTACCCCCCTTCATAGCTCGAATTTTGTAACGGCTTAGAATACTCCCTCTTAGTGTAAATCAACAACATCTTAGCTTAATCTTTCCATTTCTTAGCTTAGATTTTCATTTCTAACACTAAGAGACCACCTTTTAATTACTTCTATATTTTGTACTTTTTGGATCTCAACTCGAATTTTCGCAATCTTATGGTATATTTCTCTTCTCTTTTACTTGTTATGGCTCTTATTTCTTGTTTTGTGCATGTTTTGATTAGTATAATGAGTAGCTAAACATCTTCATAGCCGAATCATGTGAAATTTGGTGAAATCACCCTTTGGGTGATGAAATTGGGAGTGGGTAGTGCTTTTTATTGTTGTATCTTGCGCATTTCATGTCTTAGAACTTGTTATAACGAATTTGGGCTAGATTGATCACCTAGGTCAAAAAAATCACACACACCACTCTTGAGAGTTGTTCGAGAGAGAGAGGGTGTGGGAAAAGGGTTCTAGGATCGCATTCAAGTGTGAGGTTACTCGTTTTAACGTTTAACGGCTCTTGTGCATAACTTGTCTTGTGAATGGATCTTTCTTATGGAAGGTTAGTTGACTAGGCATAAGGTGTTAGGGAAGAGTTGATCAGAACCTAGCACCGGGTTTAGGAGTTCGCACCCGTGAAATTGAATGTAAGAGTTTGATGATTTTGCACACTCCCGGTTTTGTCACTCCTTGGGGTGAAACTAGCCATTTTGATCATGGTTCGGCTATGTCTCTTTATTACCTTTCAAATCTAGTAGTCTAATCTTCTTCCGTTCTTTTTATCTTTAGACTCGTTAGTATAGATCGCTTTAGTGTCGTTGTAGTTATAAACACTTTAAAAAAGATTGATCACCTAGACTAAGCACTACGTTTACTTTGGTACTTGCAAGCACAATTCCTTTGGGTTCGACCTCGGACTCCTGTAGCTATTCTAGCAATCGACCCGGTCCACTGCCGGTTAGAGAGCTTGTTTAGTCACCGTTGTCTTGAGTATCTTATAAATTTGTTCGGTGAGAAAAAACGCTCATCAATACTTCGCATGGCTTGCGTCACACTTTTATCATATAAAGTGTTGTTTCCATTTTGGGAACACAATCTAATTGCTTATCCCAAAGATGGTATCCTTCAAGGTAGAATCTTATTCCTTTCAGACGACTTCTGAAACACCCTTCAGGCATTAATTACTTCAGTCCAATTGAAGATTAATTCCTAAGTAGCTCATCAATCTCATATTCGTACTAGCTCGAACTTTTCGGGCTTTCCGAATTATGCACTTCCCTGAGTACACTTGACTATTTCTAAAAATAGTCGTAGAGACTAATAAACAATTATTTGTGGCATTAATTGTCACAAGCCAACAAACATCGGAATGTTTAGGCTTTGGACAACTTTCTAGATTTTATAACCTTTTCATAAAAGGGTGTTTTAGTCATCTTTAGATAAGATACGTATTACCCACATGATTCATAATCATATGGTTCAACATCATCAGAATGGCGTTTAGTTACACGCTTTCCTTCCAGAGAGACTATGTCTAGAACAGCCACAAATCAAGGATAACAGCCATACAAATATTTAGTTGAGATCTCATCACATATATCAACTATATAGTGACAACAATCTAGTATGTTAGATTCAGTGACCTTCCAACTTTATCAGAATAACATTTATTCTTTACAATTGAATATGTCTACTAAATCCTAACAAATAAGCGAAAACGTATTCTTCATAAGAACCGGAACATAATAACATTTATTTAGTTCCCTTATCGGTTTACTAGATCCAGAATATGGTAAGTGTTACAACATTTGTTTAACCTTCCATATCTGTATTTAATCTTTCTAATTTGATCACACTCGTAAGATATCATATATCTAAGAGTTGACTTGAACTTAGATAGATTTATCTCAACTCACTTGCCTAGAATACAAACTTCAATAAGTTCCCTATTTAAGCACATGCCCTAACTTTCCTTTTAATCCTTTAAGCACTTGAAAAATGTTTCTTATTGTAGTCTTCATAAGACTTAAGAAAGATCACAAGAGCTATGTCTTTGATTTCCTTTCATAAAGAAAATCTAAAGTTTATTAAATAGTTTATTTAACCTTTTAAATCGTATTTAAAACATTAACTATTTAATTAACCTTTAAGCAATGGTAGAATTAAGTCGATACTTAAATCTTATAATTTTGAAAACAACCTTTCCAAAATTAGATGTGGTCATTCTTATCCAACGTTTGAATTAATTGTCATCATATGACTGAATGATTATATTGGATCGTATCCAATGTCATGAGCTTCCGCCTTTCATTAATAATTAAAGTCTTGGAGTACTGCATCAAATATGTAGTCTCCTTGTTTCTAACTACTACAACGGGATTGCTCGTGTCATTGCTTATTTAAAAGGATTAAAATTACTTAACCATTCTTGAGAACGTTTCTCAAACAGTCATAATTTGGTTTTACTAATCGAGAAAAACATAAAATATAAAAGTTTGCTAAAACTACAACATTTAAAAAAATGAAGATAAAAGAGTGTTGTTGTCTATACATGCAAAATCAAATATGGTCTTTGGGATTATGATTTTGCTCCCACTAGTCAACTACTCCCTATTGACTTTCAAGAATTTTTCAAAATCCTTTAGTGGCTGGAATCCTATCTAGTTGACTCGATCCCCGACGTGGGCCGATCGACCGGGTCAATTTCGACGGGTAGGTACTTCTTACCAATCGCGTCTAACGCGACTTCCAGTGGTTTGACTAGTCAACTCCTTGACAATACACATCGTCTATGTGGTAGTCAACCTTATGTCTCTAAAATCAGACGGTCCTGACGTGGGCCAATCACCGCAAGATTCTTAGTCGAGTCGTAACCCAAGTATTCATGAGATCTCATAACGATCATATCTCGATAATGACGATATACCCGTGGTAGGTCAACTCCCGACGTGGGCCGATCAGTTGGATCCGAACAAGGGCTCTTCACCGTCACTATAATATTGGGAGACATATTTTAACTCGATTTTTGTTGTGGGAGTAATTTAAATTAATTCACTTAATTAATTTTGAATTAATTCTCTTAATTAATTTAACTACGGTCTCATCAAGTATATCTAGCTCCATAGACATACGTCCTACACATTTATCTAGATCGTGCCTAGTCATGCATCTATCGTATCATATAAAATAAATACAAGCACAAAATAAATAAATGCGTAAAGTAACCGGTATGATCATGGACTTTTCCTAGGTGCGGTTTCGAATACAACCGACGAAACCGCGGGTCACAATCTAAGGGTATTAGCCGCAACCGCCAATAGGATCTTTAATGCTCCATTCTCCAACGGGATCTTTATTTTCTTTCTTTGGTCTCCATCTTCTGCTCCATTCTTGTTACATTTAATTCTATCTAATAAAATAAATACACCCGCCGCACACGGGGGGGGGGGGTCAACGGGAATGGGATAAATGCAGAAAATAAACTAGGTCACGTTCTTCATAACGGCCTAGGACAATTTTGAACCAACAGAAAATTTAAATCATTCACATCTATCCTATCGGTCGAGTCCATGATCAATCGGGGTCCATATAATCATATTATATCTACTATATCTAATCCATACAATAAAATCTTATGAAAAAGATAAAATTAAAATTTAACTACTTGCGTCTTAATTAATCAATTAACATTTAATATATTAAATAATTTTATCCAATCAATTAACTAATTAACATTTAATTAATTAAATGATTTTAATCGAAATAAAATTAACGATTAATTTTAAACGATTTTAATTTTAATTTTAATTAATTAGAACTATTCCAAAATAAATCAAAATTAAAATTATTTCTCTTTTGTTTCTTTCCTTTTGATTCGTAATCAAAAGGGATGCCTTTGGTTTCCTAAACCAAATTTGGCTTAGGCCTGACCACTTTCCAAAATCAAAATTTTGGAAGTGGCGCAAGCTGGCCTTTACAAATCAAATATTTGAAAAGGGCCTAGGCCTATTCCAAATCAAATATTTGGAAAGGCCAAATAATTTTGGTTTAGGCTCGGCCACTTTCCAAAATCAAAATTTTGGAAGTGGCGCAAGGCTAAGCCTATTCCAAATCAAATATTTGGAAAAGGGGTTTGCAAAAGCTATTCCAAATCAAATATTTGGAAAGGCCATTATTATTTTAATGCCATGTGGCATCCCAATGACCAAACTATTTGAACCATTGGTTAGCCACATGACACAACTAAACAAAGGAGATATTAATCACAACTATGAACCATATTAAATCACAAAATACACAAAACAAAACTGGGGCCACCGCCGGCAGCCCGGAGGCCGCCGCCGCCGCCGGCGATCACACGGTGGTGGTGCCGCCGCCGATCGGCCAAGCACCACCATTGCCGCCCCCTTTTTTTTTTTTTTTTTTCGTGTATCGATTTGCGAATCAAAAATCTTTCATCTTTTAATTACGTGATTTAAACGATAAAATTAACTACGCAAAATAACATGCTTATTGCTTAAGCTCGAAGCTCGCTCCGATACCACTGTTGGGAAATCTACGCGGGAACGCAGCGGAATTCAAAAATTTGATTTCCTTTTACCTAAGATCGACTTCGTTTAAGCAATAAACAAATAAGTAGTAGACGGTGGTTACCTTGGTTGATCTAAAAGATCGACGCTTTGACCGTCTAGGGAGAGTAGTTCTGCATAGAGCCGCCCAAGTGTTCGGCCTCTACCGCTAGTCCACACGAACAGCTCGCCGGAATCCCATCATGGATTGCTATTGGAAAACTCCGGTTGCTAGACCGGCCCTCCCCCTCTCTCCAACTCTCTATAGGATGCTCTCCAATTTTACACAAGAACTATTAGTTCTTGGAATTATGATGTACAAAAGAGCTTGACACCCACCTCTTATTTATAGTGAGAGGGGCGCCCCATATAGTGTGGAGGAGAAGAAAACCTTTTTCCAATAAAATAAGGAAAATATAATTGATTGATTTATCTCATTTATTATAATATCTCATATTAAATAAATCTAGGATTTTGTCAATATCTTATATTGAATATTCCCAAGATATTGTCAATATCTAATATTGACCATCTTTATTTTATTACCATAAATCAATTTACACATGTGTATATATCACATATATATATATATATATATATATATATATATATATATATATATATATATATATATATATATTACACAAATAAATCTATATAAATATTTAGCCATTACAAGTGTGAACATGTATATCTTATATATATGTACAACACACGCATTAGCTAACATATATATATAAATATTAATATCTAATATTAATATATGGTAATACCATTAATTAAATTGCACAATCCAAGTGTATCTTATACACTTATAAGTGCGCCACCTTTAGCCATAAATTGGCTTCCGGAATATTCTTTAATTAATCTAATTATTATTAATATCTTGTATTTAATTTATTCATAATAAATAAATACCACCATATTAATTTACCACTATAACCTTTATAGTCTCGAGATAAACTTTCCTTATTTGGTTATCATCTATAACCACATTTTAATCCGGCTAGATGTTCATATGTGTGTGACCCGATAGGCTTCCGAATATGTTGGCCGTAGACACAAAGTGCAAATTACGAAAATGCCCTTCATGCCTAACGATCACGGGATAGCGTCTAGCAACACACCGTGACCCCCAATCATCGGAAGAGTCAAATGCAATGACTACAACCTTTCATGTGAAACGATTACCGTGTAACTTACAATCCTATCGCATTTGTAATAATATCCATACGGTCGTTAGTCGAGTGTCAAAACATCAACGACCGTATCTTATAATACGGATATCAAGCTCTCTCGAAGTAACTCGTTTACTCCCACTTTGCAAAGATTCACGAGAGTAAGACATTCCTTATAAGAAGGCCATTTCGGATATTCGATCCCAATCATAGGATACGCGATTCCCGGACGACCAATCATGTATACTCCGCATGCTTCGATCATACCCAATCACTACCGCATGATCGCCCCGTGGCTGGGGAAACCTCAATAGTGTCAAAGCATGACAATCCACACCGTGATGCCATGAAGACTCCGGTCAAAAGGATAATTACACAACCGCCACATAGTGTGACACTTATCCGTGTAAGTGGGTCGTCTAACGTACGCATTCTCTAATACACGTCCACGTACGGTCAAGTGTCTCTACACTTCGATAGACGAGATCTATCCCCGCCCTTAAAGACGAGAAGACATCTAATACGTGCTAGTCGGTTTATACTATCAATGCCCTGTTTAATAGTACATCGGCCCTAGAGACATTTAAGTATCAAACTTATTAAAGTGATTAGAGATCTCATCAACCATAATCGCCTATCATGGTTTCTCTATCACGAGTTTAATACTAAGGACGTTATCATATAACAATTCATAATTGGTTCTTTAAAAGAACATATATATGACAACAGAAAAGCCATTTAATATATGTATAAACATAAAGAAATAGTAGAAATGATCCGACCCGGTCGGATCCGGTCCAACCCGATTGGGTTTAGGACACTGTTCCAACAGACTGTTCACTTGATTCGGGATATTTCTATAAACACTTCTCGAAACATATTATCCTTATTTACCATTAAACCCCTAGTGATCAATTAGTTCATAACCAATATGATATGAACTCGGCCGTTCGATCAGTTTCTAGGGTTAACAAATAAGGAAACTGTATGTCTACTTCCCGAGGGAAGGAATGGATTCCATATCTGTGATAACACAGACTACTCACTCATTCTAGAATAGAGTCAACGAGAAGTGTTGGACCACATACAGTGAAGTGATCCTTACTAACACATCAAACTCTACCCTAGTCTAAGCAGTTGTCTGTGATCACCTCAGGATTAAGATTAATCCATATATGATAATCTTGTGATTCGATAAGACTTCTCGATTATGGAATTATATCGAGAACTCAAATCAAATCGGTCCAGCCCTATATGATTATCATCATATATAAATGCCCCACTAGGTACCCTATTACCGACAGTCCGGATAAGACTGTCACACCGTAAAGTGTTCTGGGCGCATTAATAGCAAATTAATCATGAGACCCGTACTCAGATTAATAAACGCTACGGACTAAGTTAATTTTAAGTACATATCACTAACTCAATCCTCTTGTGTATAGCCATACACTGAGTTATGTGATTACATAAACGAGATACTTAGGGTTTCAGTAGTGTCTTAATTATAAGCATACGTGCATATAATAAGGTGAATTATTAATTCTGTCCTAAAACAATTACATAATTGTCTTTTGGGCGCTACACCTAACAGTGAGATGGGGCCCGACTCCCACTAACCTTCTACATGATCAGTTTCTGACGAATTTGCAGGGATATTCTGTTGGGAAGGTGTATCGTGTGTGGAGTGATTTACGGAACAGATCCGTAATTTACGGAAGTAATTACGGAATATTAAATTAGAAATAAATACAGGAACATGAAATTAGATTAATCAGTTAGATCTAACACAACAACTATTACCATGCAGATCTAATCTCAAACAATGAATAATATATAGTATGATGCATAAATCAAAGGACTAGAGATCAAACCGAGGCGAGTAGTTACTCTTTCCTTAAGACAAATTGCTTCGGTATGGTGCCCACGGTAGTAGCAACTGTCTCCCAAGATACAACGGCTTTCGTCTGATCGGATTTAGAGGCACTTCAAAAATCCGAGCTCCGGCGAACTTACAGAGTGCTCCGACTTCTCTTCGACTCAAGAACTAGATCTGTATGAGAGACTCTTTTTGTGGTGGAAAAGAGAGGAGAAAATTGAATGATTAACCTCCATCCATGGGGTACTTTATCTAGTGCAGAGGAAGAGCCAATGCTCGAATTTGATTGGCCGAAACACATCATCAAACTTTTCCCCTTGGAAAAGTAACGGCCAACTTTTCCCTCAAGAAAATCATCTAGGCCGCCCTATTTACTCCACACGCATGTTGGGATAAAATCCCTCATTCTGATTGGTCGGATGATGTGTCGTCTGAATTCTAATTGGTCGAATGACTCAATGAATTTTGATTGGTCGACTGACACAATCACATTCCAAAATTAATTTTATGGTTAATTTCATAAAAAATTTTGTCCAAAAAATTAATAGCAACACCTGAACCCGAGCCCGAGCCGGACGGCGGCGGTGCGCGCGGGTGTGTGGAATAATCTAAGTCCTCCCTCCTGCACAAAAGTGCCTTGCCCCTTGGGGCACATCTATAAGAGTATACACTAGCTCTTATTACTTGAACTCACAAGCCTCAAGTTACCTATGTGGGAGAATGGGGTGAGGTCCTCCCTTCAACTCCCATCTCCTACATATTTTCTACCAACTTTAGCCATTAATTTCTCATTCACCCGACATCCGAATCGAGTGATTCAAAAGCCCATCATCAACTACTCCGTATGAAGTATTTAATCATATCATTAACTCTCGATGACATACATCGGAGCCTATCCGTAATTAATGCTAAAGTTGAATATTCAATCCTCCAAAAAAGGCTTTTTCTCCAACATATTCATTATGATAACTCTATATTGTGCATATATAGATTGGAAAGCTCAAAGCTCTGTTTTGCAGGAATATTCATTAAGTTGCTGTTTATTCTTACTCAAATTTTTTTTTTTTTTTTTTTTTTTTTTGCATTGCCAAAAACGACCTCGTGTTAAACGTTTGAACTGTTTGTGTGTTGCAAGGATGCCTAAGCACTTTGTTTTTTATGGTTTGACAGAACTCCTTCGAAAAAGGTTTGATCAATTCTATTGTAATCCGATCTGTACGTCGAGTCCAATAATATGGAGCCCAGAATCCTCCCACTCGAACTCGAATACTTGGAGCAATATAACCTCGGAGGAGGAATCAGTTGACTAAACAAAAAAACAAAAGTGCATTTGTTTTCATGATTTTACACCGGACATGTTTTGTGTAGTGTGTTTGAAGATATAGGCTGATGATCGATTGAGTATATATTTTGCATTTATTTTGAATTGTTGGCTAGGCCTTAACTTTTTGTTGTCTTAAGCATGCATGACCTGCTGTTAAAGCATCCTTGTTTTTTTTTTTAAAGGGAAAACGGTATGCAGGGGTGGCACCACATTAAGTGAGTCGATCTGCTAAAAAATATTGACCTATAAGGAGATATAATGTACGAGCCTAAGTTTAGAAGACAAGCAAATGACAAATTTCTGACCCGTATCTCGAATTTTCTGGTCTGTGGAAGTAGATTTGCGGTGTTAATTATCTGCTATCATTATCATATGATTTGTCAAAAGCTATGTTTATGAAATTTACCTATACTAGGTATTTGCTATGGAATTGCGATCCTCTGCCGTGTTCCCCTCTGCCGTGTTGTGCTGTGAGCCTAAAACGGCGTCGTTTCGGGCCGAAACGACGCCGTTTTAATTGTGGTTTTTTTTTTAAGGTCGGAACCAAACGGTGTCGTTTCGGGCCGAAACGACGCCGTTTTGCGTCACAGCACGGGCTGCTGTGCTCATTTCACAGCAGAGGATCGGGGTCCATTTGCTATGTTACATATTTGTTGGAATCCTACTGCGAGACTAATTAGTTGAGAGTTTCACTCCATCCATTGAAAACAAAGCACATGGTGTTCTTTTAAGGGATCACCTGTCCAATTTGTGTGTCTAATTTCGGTGTCTAAGTAAAAACGATGTCGGTTTATGCGTGTTTTAAATTTTTGGTTTTGGTTTTTTGTTTTTATTTTATTTTCTTCATGAAATAAAACACACAAAAACGACGTCGTTTTTACTCAGACACCGAAATTAGACACACAAATTGGACAGATAATCTCATCCCTTCTTTTAAAGAGTTTATGATGGCCTACTTTGTTTATAATTTTGTTTATAGTGTATTTAATGACATATGTCGTGTTTTAGTGTTTACAATCTCTCACATAGTAGTGGTGTTTAGGGGTGATGTGGATAAATCTCAATCATCCACTTGGTATCACTCACTAATACATGTTGTGTAATAACTCTTCTCTTTGAATTTTTGCTTATCTTTTTGTTGTGTGTGGTGTGGAAATTTGTGTATGTAGTATATAATATAGGGGGAGTGGTTTAAAAGGCCAAAAAATAAGGAGAAAATGAGAATCCGGACAGTGGAAATATAAATTGGGTGATAAGGACAAATCCACTGTAATAACCCCAAATCCACTGTTTGTTGCAGTGGAACTGACTCCAAATATAATGTTTCACTATAACAGTGGAATTAGGATCTATCCTTTTTACCCAGAAAAATATTTCACCGTCCTCTTTGCATATTTTTATGTTCAAATTGTCCTTTTTGACAATAAACCCTATAATATATGATGTATTGTTTTTTGAGAGAAGGGGCTAGAAGGACACAAAAGTTAAAAAAATTAGGAAAATAGGACAACTTTTAATTCTTTTTTTTTAAATGAAGATTTATACTACTTACGTACAAAATTACCCTCATAGTTCCAACGACATTTTTTTGAGGGAAAAAAAAGAATGAAGCATATTTAAAAGATAAGAATCAATACAATTCTTTTTTTGTTAAAAGAATCAATACATATCATAACTACATTTTTTAACTTTATGAGATTGAATCATATTTAGTAGTCTACCTGCAATGCAATAGCTTAATTTTGGGATAATCTTGGGGAAGAAAAGGCTCAATTTATATTTAAAAAATGAGAATCAATACCAATCTTTACTATATGTAACTACATTATTTTTTTTTAGTGTAACTACATATATTACATTGGTTAGAACTAATCTGTTTCGGTGTTACTACATTTTTATTATTGTAACAGCATTCTTTTATGTGTGTTACTACACATTTTTTTGGCTCGAACTATACTTAATATTTTGGTTGTTACTTCATTTTATGTGTTACTACTTGTTTTACAAGTATTACTACATTATGTTTTGGTATAACTACATATATTTGGTTGGTTGGCCGGTACAACATCTTTTTTTGCGTTACTACATTTTTGTTGTTGTAACTACCTTGTTTTTATCTGTGTTACCAGACGTTTTTAGCTAAAACTACACCAATTTTGTTGGTTTTTACTGCTTCGTTCTTTGTGTTACTACATTCTTTTTGCAGCTGTAACGTTTTTTTCGAGTTGTGACTACATGTTTGACTTTGGCTATAATTAACTATTCAAGCAATTGTTAAAAAAAAACAATTATATGGAACAAACAAAATAAAAAATAAAAAATTAATCCGTTAAAAAGAAACAATTTAAATATGGAACAAACTGCTAGGTTGGAGCAGTTATAACCACAATTTATTAGCTGGCCGCATGTTAAAAATATATATAGAAAGACCAAATAATTTTAGGGGTATTTTAGGAAGTATAGTTGTTGTTGTCCTTATGAACAAAATGTTTTTTTCCTAGTCCTTTTAGCATGATTAAGCTTCAAAGGTGTCCTTCTCTACAAAAACCTATTATTTTTTGGTTTGTTGTTACTTATTTGGTAGTGGAATAGTGAATGTTGCTGTAGAATTATGATACGACTGTTGTATCAAGTGTAACGTATTAGAGTCTTATTTTATACCATAAAAGATAGGTCTTTAAAAGCACCCGACTGAAACTATAATTGCTCAGGACCAGGGGCGGACTCATGTGGAGTTGGATGGGGCCGAAAAACGATGTAGTTTCAGAAAGAAAAAAAAAACGTAATAACACTATTATTGTCTCCACTAGATTTTCGAATTTATTTTGGTGCCTTCAATAAGAAATGTTTCTAGATCCGTCACTGCCAAAGGTATCCCACTATATACATATTTTTAAATATTCTTGTGGTGCATGTCCCAAAAGATTTAGTAAAAGCCCCTAAAATATCCTATTGGAAATGAATACCTTGAGAAATTTTATGGTACAACGGTTTTAGCAAAATTATACCAAATGACATATATTAAAATATAATACTATTGTATCAAATGGCATATATTAAATTTTGCAACGGTTGTAGCAAAATTTTGCCAAATGGCAAAATTGTACACTAAACCCTAATATAATTTTACCGTGTGTGAAGACTAGAAATGATATAGTATAATACTATTTTTTAAGAAAAAAAATTCCAAAACGAATTTACATATCGTATACAAACTAAAACACATTACGTATAGAACAGAAAAAAAAAAACACAAAGAAAAAAAGTCTGCGGCTTTCATTATACATTGAGGGAATTATTAGGGTAACCAGAGATTCAGACCTCTAATGGCGGGACAGCAGAATCAAACTCCATAGATTTTTCAAATATCAAGTAATTATACCAATTTCTCGGTAATATTTACGCCTTGTTTTTTGATAGCCTGATAAACGCTAGTTTAAGTTATTCAAATCACAGCTGAATCCGATAGGATTGACCGGTAGTAGTAGTCAACGATCGATGATGCAGCCAAAAGAATCCAATATACATCTCCATGATTCTTCCGGGAGGGATCAAGAAATTAGCAACGGTCATGATTTGGTAGCAGATAGAATCAGCGATTTACCCGACTCGATTCTTGGTATTATTCTTTCTTTTCTTTCCACAAAAGAGGCTGTAGCGACCTCCGTTCTTTCAAAAAGATGGGAATTCGCATGGGTGGCTATCCATAATTTTGATTTCAGTTTTAAGTATAACAATATAAAGGTTGGAGATGAAGAGATGAAATTCATCCGATTTGTTGGACGTGTTTTGCTTCTACATGATGCTGGATTGCTAAATCAATTTCGTTTGGATTGGTATCATAATTGTATTCCATCCCGTGCAATTTCATGGATCAAGACCGCAATCAGAAGCAACGTCCGTGATATTTTTCTGTCTGTTGAGACTCGTGTTGGTTGGTATGTTGATCCTGGACCATTTGAAATACCTGTGAGTGTTTTCATGATTGCTCAAAATGGATAGATCTTGCAGAAGTTTCGAGATGTTTGTCAAGCAATTTGAAGGAGGTTGTATTTGATGGTTATGATGTTGTTTATGCTCGTATGGTTGACATGATACAATATCTATTAGAGCATGGAATTAAGGTGTTCTTGTAACTATGCAGATATCTTGTAGTGCCTCTATGCCGAAGAGGGCAAAGTTAATGTTGTATCAAAAGATATGTAATTTCCTGAAGATTAACTGAATAAATGTCAAGGTGTTGTAACAAATGCCGCACAGCTAGTGACATTGAAAACATTTCCTTCTTTTTAGCTAATATTTTATATATATTTGTTGAAACTAGGAGTTTCTTTTTTTTAGAAAGAGACTGAGAGTTTCCTAGTTACCTTCTGCAAAGTGGAGTTTACATTCATGTTATCTTCTGCAGAGTTGAGTTTACATTTTTGGTAACATCCCGATTTTTTAGAAAGGGTAAAATAGTAATTGGGCATACCCACTACGACCTAATTATTATTTATCCTATTTATATAATTAAAAAAGATTTAATTAAAAAGATTTAGTTATTTAATTAATGTATTTAATTAAATGACTATAACCAAAAAGGGGAAATTTGTTAGAATACCACTACTTTGAACCTTTATTTGTGAGAATACCACCTCCCATATAGTCCAAGGGATTTTCGCCATTTTTGAAAATTTATTTGTAAGAATACCACCTCCCATATAGTCCAAGGGATTTTCGCCATTTTTTTATATATATGGGAGGTGGTATTCTCACAAATAAAGGTTCAAAATAGTGGTATTTAGGGAATGGAGTGGTAGTTGAGGAATTTACATACCTCAAAAGTGGTATTCTAACAAATGCCCCAAAAAAAAAGTAATATCAATAATCCCCTCATTGTGATTCACGGCAGAATTCAGAAAGAAAAAAAAAGAGAGAAGAGGAACGATGGCAACAGACCAGGAAGGTTTTTAAAAGGGAGAACGTAAACTTCAACCGTGTGACCAATCCGTTCATCGTTTCAAGATGTCGCAGTAGAGAAAAGTGATCACCGCGAAGAGACGCAACTTTGGAAAATAATATCTTTTAATTTCGTAAGTTTTTAGTTTAGCCCTAGTTTTTCGTAATCGTCGAGTTCGATTCTTCAAAAATTCGTATCTTTTAATCCGTAGCTCTGTTTTTCAGCCATGAGTAATCAAAACGATCGTCTTGGAGCGTAGATTAATCTAAAAATAGGATAACAGCAGTTAATCCTGGTAATCTTCAGTTTTATACACTTTTGTATTTCGGTTTTGCAAGGAAAATAGGATTTTAGGGTTTCTTATTGATCAAATAGGTTTTGGGGGTTGAGGATCAACATTTGTTGCAGGTTCTTGGTGTTTTGCTTTCAGTTTTGCTGGAAATTAAGGTAAAAGGTTCTTCCTAATGAATAATTATAGTTTTATTATGTCTAGGTTGAGGTTTGGTATAGATTGGTGGTTAGAAATCATCCTTATGTGTAGTTGTTGTCTATGTTAAGCTATGACATACTTTGAACATGTTTCCCTATTGATTTTCTGTGTTTTTTATGGTAAACATGTTTGGTTTGTGTTAGAAATCGTTAAGTGCAGAAAAAAAACATGTTTTTAGAGCTTAACAGCGTTGAATGCGCACGCATTCCTGTTACAGGATTATATAGTTTTGTTTCTGCTGGTCGAATGCGCACGCATTCGTGGTTCAGGTTGTGGGTGTCTTCTTGTTACAGGTGCAATGCGCACGCATTCAAGGGAATGCGCACGCATTGTTGGTTCCGGTTCTAAGGAGTTGCTCCTTGCATGAGCAATGCGCACGCATTGGTTGGGCAGTGACTTTCAGCATGTCTCTGGTCAGGGAATGCACACGCATTCCATAGGGATGCGCACGCATTGACCTGCAGTTTTAATAAAATGTCGTTTAAGCTATGTTTTGGGATTTTAAACATTGTTTCGTGATCTAATAACATTAATTAAACATGAACAAGCCTGAAATGAGCTTCTGATTCGTTTAATTTCGGCACCGAATGTACTCTTAAAGGGAGTTGAAGTTCGGATCCTTCGGAAGAGCATGAAAGGCTTGTGCTTTGATGAATTAGTATTCATCAATGTCTGTGTAATTGTTAGGCCTTGTCCATGTCTAATGGCCTAGGAAATAGAGTAGTGTTTGTGAGGGAGCTTACTTGAAAACACTTAGGTGGTTAGTTAACAATTTAATAAATACGTACTTGACTAGTAAAAGATTAAACATCATGTCACTCTTGGATAGGTGTTAACGGTGATTTTTACGATTTATATGACTTTATTCCGTCGCAATTTCCTTTGTGTTTTTATTACTTTTTATAGAAAAGTAAGTGTTTAAGTGAAATATTGGAAGAATGCGTATAGAAATGATTTAAGTGCAAACTCGAGCTTATTACGTGGTGTTATTAGTGATTTTCTAGTTATCTATACGGTATTACATTTTGCACATTTCTATCATCTTGTAGGTACGCTTGCATGTTATGGATGAAGCTAAAAAGATTTCCAACTGAAGATTAAATGGAAAGGGAAAGATGCGAGTTGAAGATGGAATGAAGAGATTTATGCAAACTAAACGAGCGTTTGTCCCCGTCCAATCTGGACGGACGTCTGAGGGAATGGACGGGCGTCCAGAGGAGTAATTCAATTCAGGGTATCGATGTATTTCAGTGGACGAGCGTTCGAAAATGCATAGGACGGACGTCTGATATGACTCGGCCCGACTCGAAGATTTCAAGCAAGATGGACGGGCGTTCAACCCCTTGGACGGGCGTCCAACCGCCGACATAGCAAGGACCGACTTAAAAACCTATTTATAGACGCGTTTTCTGAACCCTAAAAAGATATAATTGGCCGCCCCAGGCCCCTTGGGGGCGACTTTGCTGTTTCCTCTTGCTACCATAAACATAGTTTTATTTACTCTTTTTTATTTTCTACATACCAACGATGAATAGAGGCTAGGCGATTTGAATGTGCTTTGTGAAGCCATCTCTGCAACATCTTGATTTCTTCTTTGGGATTGTTTGTGAGTTTTAAATAAAGTTTGTTTCTTTATTATGTTCATGTTGTTATGCAATTTAAATCGAGAGATGGTTGCGATTTGATGTTTAACGTTTGATGAGAATCGTTGTTAGACTTAGATCACCGTAGTAAAGATTAGATTTTTAACCTAAAAATAACGAGAGTTGTTAGGTTAATTTCTAGGTTGCTAGATTGAGAAATCTTACACCTTTGTTATGAAAGCGTTAATCTTTAAGATCGAGAGATGAGAGATTAATAGGCGAATTATCTAAGAGATTAGAAATTCATACTTTTGATAGGTGAACCACAATCTTCATTAAATCTTCACTAAACAATCTAGAGAGGAAGTTGAGGGTTGTGAGATCGGTGGATCATTGCTTGTTCGTTTTCAATTTATTTGTTATCATCTTAGTAATTTTATTATCTTTTTAGAATAGAATTATTTTCATTAGTTTGGCTCGTAACTATCTTTCCCGGCTTTGGATTCTAGATCCTCTGTCGGTTTATTGTTTTCGTTTTTTTTTGTTGTTTTGTTTTATTTTTCGTGACAACTTTAGAGAAATTAAGAACTAGACCAACCTCGATTCCCTATGATTCGACTCCGGTTGTAACTACTTATACTACGATCCCCGCACTTGGGGTAAACCGGATTATTTTATTACTTGTTTGTTTTTCATTAGATAAAATCCGAGGCAATAGGCACCAGACAATATCGCGATTAGTGTGCTTTCCTGAAGGTGGATAACTCCGTAAGTTCACAAGACCCTAAGTATGGAGGGACTTCACTGAAACGTGCGCACTATCGGAGTCTACCAGAATAGGCTTCCGTGGATATTGGTGTGATCCACCAATATGTTGCCAAGAATATCCTCAATCGGATATGCGTAGTGCCCTTGAGTGCGGATGTAACATAGATAAATTAAGCTAGAAACATATAGTCACGACATGTTGATGGACATGAAGTGAACCCTAGATTGAGTCGATCTCATAAAGGTAATTTAATAATCATAATAACAACCTTTTGTGGTACAACTTAGTTATTCATTAGCTTCTCACTTTTACTAAGTACTTTGTACTTACCTCCTTTGCATTTCTTTTTGTATGCATTGTGGGGTGAGAAGACGAACAGGTTGTCCAAGCATAGATGACGACTTTTGAAGACATTGAAGTCTTGGCGAAGCTTTTAGTTTATTTCTTTGTAAAGGTTGTACTAGACTAGTTGTATTTCTTTTCTTAGACTTGTTGTACTTCTACTTTTAAGACCTCGTATTGTATAAGTCTTTGGGTTTTTCGTCGTTGTAATTTAACTATCCATCTTTAGTATGGTTACTTTCTATTCTTAGTATCATTTATGTTTTTACACGAGTCCTTTTAGCTTCCGGTTGGTTTATTTTGATACGACGACGTAGAGACTTGCATATAATATTAGATTTATTTAATGCTATACGTGCCGAACGTTTCTCTTACGGATAAGGGCTCGGTATGCGGGAGCGGGGCGTTACGAGAATGATATTAGAGCCGACTATCATATGGAACTAAGTGCCACACCGTGAGAGGCGGTGCGGGCCACCTCTAGAATCCTATGGTAGGAACGAAGTGGGACAAGTCTTGGTCGTTCTGGCGAGGACGCTAGTCCCTTATAAGTGGGGGAGAATGTAAAATCCCACATCGGTAAAGTAATGTCCTGTTTACCCCTATATAAGTGTGAGGCATAAAGGTCTTGTCAAATCGGGTTTGCCCTTTTAGACCAAGCGATGACGGCGGTCTAAGCAGTTGACCGGATCATTTATGACTCATTTAGCGCTACCAGACCCGGAGTCTGGGGGCGTTACATTTATTTTTTCAAAGTTGAGATTATATTCATGTCACCTTTTCATGTAAAATTCTGTAGAGTAGGGTTTACCTTCAATATTTCAGAAGTCGAATATCGGTGTGGAGTTTACATTGAGCTTACATGCGATACGGTCACCATGTGCAGAATTACAATCAATTTTTCAGAAATCAAATATTGATGTGGAGAATATCGGTGTGGAGTTTACATTCAATTTCAAAAATTGAGTTTTGATGTGGTTTTCATGAATACAAATTCGGTACGATATCAATAACAAATACGTAAATTTTAAAAGATACCTCATCGCAAAATAAAAATAAAAATTTAGTTATACAAAATAAAAACACATTAGTAGTGGAAAGAAAAAAGAGGCGGGGACATCCACAAAGAAAATGGCGGGCACAACACACATGGAGGGAATTAGGGCAACCAGAGGTTCGGAGGCTAGTTTTTAATGGAGTAAAATGTTGCAGAGCGAAATCATCAACTGATTCTACAGCTTTATTGCTCTCCAATTTCTCGGTAATCAATCTATACTTCGCCTTAATCTTCATTTGCAAGAGAGCTTTATTGTAGGTATAATCGCTAGCTAACGTTGAAACGAAGAAATTCCAGTATAAATCGCCATGATTCTTCCGGGATTCAAGAAAACAACAATCTTGATTCGGTTGATAGGATCAGCGCTTTACCTGACCACATTTTAGGTATTATTCTGTCTTTTCTCTTCACAAAGTATGCTGTAACCACCTCCATTCTTTCAAAAAGATGGAAATTTCTGTGGAGGACAGTTGATAATCTTTCTTTCAGCCATTGGGGTAAGAGCGAAGTTGGAGATATGAAATTCGTAGAAGACGTCAACCGTGCTTTGCTTCTCCATGATGCTAGATCGCTACAAAAGTTTCGTTTGTTGTGGAAACCTAGTTGTGTTTTATTTCGTGTACATTCGTTGCTCAGAACTGCAATTACAAGAAATGTCCAAGAGATTTTTCTCTGCGTTGAGAATCGTATTGGGCTAAATAAACCGATTGAAATGCCTATAAGTGTTTTCAGTTGCGAATCACTACGATCATTGGAGTTGTGTGAGGGCATTTGTCTTTGTGACTTGGATGCGGTTTTTCTTCCAAGACTTGAAACTCTAAAGATTCTTTCGGTTGAATTCAAGTCTATAAATGCTTTTAAAGAACTTATAAACGGATGCCCGATGTTAAATTTTTTGTGCCTATGTATGGACGTAGACTACGTGATGGAATATTTTGGAAGAGATAGTTACTCTAATTTTACGTTTGTAGTATCTTCAACTTCTTTGAGACGTTTTGAGTTGTGTATCCATTACAAAACATAACAATCTTCGGATACTTTTCATTACAGGCTAATATTAAGAGCTTCCTCACTTGAGTACATTACGATATATGGTTTCATAGATTGTATTTCCGTGGAAGAAAGTTTAAGCTCTCTGGTTGAAGCTGACATCGGGATTAATATCCGTGGCTATGATTTCACTGAACCCGAATTTTGTGAGCCGATTGTTGAATTGGTTCGTGAATTTGATTGTGCTTAAACTCTTATTTTATCTGGCGACGTTATGTGGGTAAGCTAATCTTTTCTCTATGAGCATTAATGATTTGTATACTATTATGTATGTGAATGTATGTTGTTGCCTACAATGGATGACTAACATTTGATATTATTAGGCTCTTAATTGTGCCTTGATGTATTATTTTTATATGATTAAATGTACTTTATATTATTATGTTTTATCAACGAATTCTATGTAAAATATATGAAATTATGATATAAATGTTATGAAATATTAATCTTTATAGTTTAGAGTAGTTAGTAGTAAAAATAGTAAAAAATTGTAATTTTGTACCGATTTTAGTAAATCGGAGTGTCGTGTCAGATTTACGTGGGTATTTGTGATGTTTTATTGCAGATTTATAACCCGAGACCCCGAGAATCGACATATTAAAGTTTAATCATATCTCTGGAATGATTTAGAGAGTGCCACGAGCTTAAATGGTCAATTGAATAGCTTAAGTGGACTATTGGCCAATCAATCCGGTTAAGTGGTAATCGAGAAATGTCTTCGACAAACGAATGGCTCATCAAAACGACATTTTCAGAAAAAGTGTTCTTCACGAAAGTTGTAGACTTTTCCGAAAGCTTTCCAATGCAATTTAAATTATGAAGATTGGAGGTCTACAACTTAAACAGTGATCAAGTGGCTAATCAATTTGAGTTAATAAAAATCCCGAAATAGCTTCGGAGGAACACGAGGTAATCAAGAAAGCATTATCTGAAGAAGAGTCCTTCATGAAAGTTGTAGAGTTTCTCGAGACCTTAATTTTGGCATTTCGTTTGCAATTTTTGGAGGTCCGAATTCGAGATATGAATTTTAGAAGTTTAATAATTATATATAAAAAATAAATATCTCAACGCACATGCCGAAGTGATTGCGTAGTGGAAGCAATCATTATAGTCCGGACCGATCCGGCTTGATCTCGGACCGGTCCGGCCCCTTCACCTTTGCCTATATAAGAAGATGAGCAGAGAACAGATCGAGGGTACCAAAAATATATATAAACCATATCATATATATATTCTCCTCTCCTCTCTCTTTTCTTTTTATTTTTTAGTTGTAGTTGTAAATAAGGCCTTACGCCGTAATAATGTAATTTTAGTATCGTTATAATGCTCGGGAAAATCTCGGAAGTTCGGTTTTGTTGAAGAAGTTGTAATGTCCGGAAAATACGATTTCTGAATCAACTGCCGTATTCGGGTAACTTTTCTGAAGTATTATTGTTTATGTTGTTTATTTTCATCTTTTTAGTCGTTGTAATGTTTTTAGGCTAAATATAATACTGGCCAAAGCTATGTAATCGGTTTTATTTCGATCTTTTCGTTAAATAAATGTTGTTAAGTTAAAATGATTAAAATTGAGTTAATTGAATCTTTTTCTATTTTAATCGTATTCGTATTGACATATTTAATCGATCTGAGGAATTCATAATCTAATTATGAATTGACGCCTCGTAGTTAGGATATGAGATAAAAGATAGAAAAACCGGAGGGTAAAATTGGCCGTGTGAATAACGTGATAACGGAATCCGATTTCCTACCCGGGGGTAGGTTTGTTTTGGGAGAAATGAATCTTATTATAATTTGTACTCGAGATCGTAATAATGTTAAATCATCAGTTAATTGAAACTTAAACCGGAAAGTTGAATCGTCCGGCTTTGACAACCGGAGCCTTTTAAATAAAATTGACCGTTTGACGAACGGAATGACTTCTTTTTATCTAAAGGTATATTTGTACTCGGGACCTGTTCAGAAAAACCGTAACAGCTGTGGACCTTGGACTGATGCAATGGACATATGACAATTTCATACGCTCGTGTGAGGAGGAATTGTTTACCTCAGGAGTGCACCGTTTCATTTACTCAATTGGACCTAAAATAAAAGGAGAGATCGAACACATTTCATTTAATCGAAAGATCGTATAAACCAATTATATAAGTTTTGGCCAGTTCTATAAAATTATCTGTTTAATAATTTGGTATCTATATATACTTATATCTATATATATAAATTGCGGTTTATGCAGATCTATATATATTTATGTATTTATATATATCATGTTAGTATAGTTTTTAATTTTCGTATTTATTTTATGTTGACTAGAATAGTAGTGATCTGTATTATAAAATTGCGGTTTAGATCGAGTTAATAACAGCTCTTTGGTGTTTAACCACACATAAAAGAATTACCAAGTTCCCTGAGGATTCGACACTCGACTCACCAAACTATCACTACCAGTTTGACCCGGTACACTGCCGGTAAGGATCGTGTAACCCAGGAAAGGCTGCGTCAGCTTTCGGCGCCGTTTTCAGGGTTAGGTTTAGGTCTGTCAGATTTTTGGCGCCGTTGCCGGGGAACGTCGCTAATTTCTTTTTTTTTTTTTGTGTCTATGGTTACTACTTGTATTAGCTCAAAATTCTCGAGAATAAGTCAACACTTTTCTTATCCCATTTCTATTTTATTTTTCGTTGATACTTACCTTATAGGTAAGTTACCAATTTTTTCTACTACTATCAATTTCTAGTTATTTTCTATTTTCGTTAGTTGATGACCAGAAGTGGTAAGGCCCCACTCACTCCTTATAAGCCTGACATAAACACTTACGAAAGGCAGTTAAGAGTAGAGAGTAAACGAGGTCATACTAGTCGTGGAAATCCCACCAAGAATCATCTTCAAACGTAAATACGAGAATGGTCGAAATCGTGATGAAACACCGAACAAGGGCCGGAACATGCTCTGGGCATGGACAAAAGTTAACCCTATTAACCCTAATAATAATAATAATAATAATGGAAATAATCAGAATCGGAACCAGAATAATCGTAATAATCCACCAAACCCGAGACCTATCTGTGATCAAACCGTGAGAAGAAACCAGACTAATAATCCCATACTTTTACCTAATGAAGGAGCGAATAATTTCGAAATTAAATCTCATCTTTTTGGTTTAATTGACGCAAGAGCCCAATTTCTAGGAGAGGATGATGAAGATCCACATCATCATCTCTATCTTTTTGAAGAACTATGCAATACAGCCAAAAGTCAAGGTGCTCATAAGGAATTAACGAGGATGACTATGTTTCCTTTTTCTTTAAAAGGACGAGCCCGAGATTGGTTTATGTCTCTTCCACACCACTCACTAACAAGTTGGGAGGAGATTCAAACTGAATTTCTGAAACAATATTTCACTCCTGGACGAAATTTGGAATTAAAAGTCGAGGTTGCTAACTTTAGACAAGGATCTGAGGAAACTCTTGGTAATGCGTGGGAAAGGTTTAAAAACTTGTTAAGAGCTTGTCCCGATCATGGTTATTCCTTAGATATGCAAATTCAACTCTTCTGTCGTAAATTGAGAAAAGATTCACGTGCGGATGTAGATCATGCATGTGGTGGTTCGTTAATGATGAGTGAAGCTCAAACAGTTTACGATGCTATAGAAAAGATTTCCAAAAATAACAGAATGTGGGAAACCGGTTCTAGCACCAGAAAAGTAGCTTTTGCAGGAGAATGTACGTCTAATACGGAAGTTCTAGCACATTTAGAAAATTTGAGTAGGAAATTTGATGGTTTAAAACAGAATAAGAACCTAAGTTCAGAAAATATTACAACAAATGAATACTCAAGTCATGATAATGTGTCATTAGGGAGTGAAGAACCAACAGGATATTCAAGAGAGGAGGTGAGTTTTCTTCAGCAGCATAGGAATTTGAACAATGCATACTCGAACTCGTTTAATGCTATTAGAAGAGATCATCCTACTTATCGATGGTCTGAAAACCCTAGTAAGCCAGGACAACCGCCATATCCAGTTCAGTATAGGAATATGAATAATAATCAAGTTTATCAAGAAAATACATCTAATCAGAATTTACAATCATTACCTAGATCCTATCCTCAACATACCACTCAAAGTATACCAAGAACTCGAGTTCAACTCAACCCTAAGGAGTTGAAAAATGGGAAAAACTAATGGAAAATATGATGGGTGTAGTATCTACTCAATCTAAGAATATGGAAACAATGATGACTTCTATTGGTACAACCACTAAAGATATGAGTACAATGAAAACATCAATGAGTGGACATGATACCGTAATGAGAACGATAGAAGCCTCATTGAGGAATATGGAAGATCATTTGAGTAGGGAAGGTGAACGTAATAACAAAGAGACCCCGTGAGGATTACCAAGTAACACCGAAAGAAACCCAAGAGAGGTAAATGTTGTAGTTACGAGAAGTAGGAAGCTCGTGGTAGTAATGGAGTTGAAAACTTTGGGAATAATGAAGTAGAAAATGATTTAGATGGAAAGAATGATGAAACTAAAGATGAAATTGAATTCATCGATGAGGAAGAAGAAATTATAGAGAATTTCTTGAAAAGGAATAGAAGTTTGGAATCTGAGAATGAAGGTGAAAAATGGGTAAAAATCCCTAGGATTTTGAAAGACCCTATGGATAAAGATTTAAGGACTTTATTCAAGGAACATGTTAAAATAGATGAAACTGGTAATAAGGATGAGAAACAGGAAGAACCGAAAGAGTCTGAAGTAGAGATTGATTCAGGGAACAATTTAAAAGAAAAAATTCAAGAACCTGAAACATGGCGACTAAGTAATACTCAAAGGTTTAAGGAAAAAGGAAAAGAGAAATTGACTAAGGAGCCAAAGGTTATAGATTTAGAATCTTTACCTTACCCTCCTAAAGATCAAATCAAAAAGGCAAAAATTGATAAGAAGTATGCTCGTTTCCTTGACACTTTTCGTCATCTTCATGTTAATATCCCTGTTATTGAAGCTCTGATTAATATACCTGCCTATGGAAAGTTTCTGAAAGATATACTATCAAATAAGAAAAAATTAAAGGAATATGAGAATATATGCCTAAATGAAGAATGTTATGCAATTTCGCAAAGATAAGTTACCACCTAAACTGAAAGATCCTGGAAGTTTTACGATTCCATGTGAAATTGGAGGATTTTTGTTTAAGAAGGTCTTATGTGATCTTGGAGCTAGTATAAATCTCATGTCTTATGAGGATTATAAGAAGCTAGGCATAGGAAAGCTTACTAAGACTGAAATGACTCTGCAAATGGCAGATAGATCGATTAAGTACCCTAAAGGGATTATTAAGGACGTATTGGTTAAAGTAGACAAATTCTATTTTCCAGTAGACTTTGTAGTTATGGAAATGGAAGAAGGATATTCAGCGCCACTTATTCTAGGTCGTCCATTTCTAGCTACAGGAAGAACTTTAATCGATGTTCAGAAAGGAGAATTAATTTTGAGAGTCAATGAAGATGAAGTTGCTTTCAATATTTTCAAAGCTATGAACCATCCATATACATCACCAGAATCATGTTCTTTTATAGAAGATATTCATTCCGTCTATGATAATCGTTACCAATTTTTGAAGACAAGATTAGAAGAATGCTTAACTATGTCTATCTATAAAGAAGATGAGGAAGACATTGAAATGAAAGAGATAATCCTTTCTCTAGATAAAGGAAGCTTTACTTTTAAGCCACCATGGCATAAGTATTTGGAGTTAGAACTAGAAGGACCAGCTTAAATCGTCAATAAGATCCGCCGAAGAATCCGGAATTGAAACCATTACCTTTAAATCTGAAATTGCTTTTCTTGAAACTTGATAATCTATTACCGATTATTATTTCATCAACTTTAACTGAGCAACAAGAAGATCAATTACTTAGAATGTTAAGAAAGCATAAGAAAGCTTTTGGATGGACAGTTGCCGATATTCGAGGTATTAGCCCTGAGATTTGTGTTCATAAGATAATTCTGAAAGAAGATGCTAAACCTTGTATTCAACCACAACGCCGCCTCAACCCGAATTTACAGTTAATCGTTAAGAAAGAGGTGATTAAGCTATTAGAAATGGGAATAATCTTTCCTATATCAGATAGTGAATGGGTAAGTCCAACTCAAGTTGTACCAAAGAAAGGAGGTTTCACAGTGAAAGAGAATGATAAGAATGAATGGATTCCAACAAGGGAAATTACAGGATATCGAATGTGCATTGATTTTAGAAAACTAAATGATCATACTAAGAAAGATCATCATCCACTTCCATTCATAGTTCAAATGTTGGAACGTTTAAGTGGACATAAATATTACTGTTTCTTAGATGGTTATTCAGGATATTTACAGATATTCATTGCAGCAGGAGATAGGGAAAAGACTACTTTCACTTGTCCTTATGGAACTTTTGCGTATAAGAGAATGCCGTTTGGTTTATGTAATGCTCCTGCTACGTTTCAAAGATGTATGATGTCTATATTTTCTGATATGGTTGAGAAATTCTTAGAAATTTTTATGGACGACTTTAGTGTTTACGGAGATTCTTTTGGTAAATGTTTGTCGCACTTAGAAAAAGTGTTACAACGCTGTGAGGATACCAATTTAGTTTTAAACTGGGAAAAATGTCACTTAATGGTATCAGAAGGAATTGTTCTAGGTCATAGAATCTCTGAAATAGGAATTGAAGTTGATAAAGCTAAAGTCGAAGTGATTGAAAAATTACCACCACCAGTTAATCTAAGGACTCTAAGAGGATTTCTTGGACATGCAGGATTTTATAGGAGATTTATTGCAGATTTTTCGAAGATAGCAAAGCCTCTAAGTCATTTGCTTGAAAAAGAAGTACCTTTTAAGTTTGATAGTAAATGTATGGAATCATTTAAGACCCTGAAAGCGAAGTTGATTACTGCACCAGTATTGGTAGCACCAGACTGGGATTTGCCTTTTGAGATTATGTGTGATGCAAGCGATTTAGTTTGTAGGAGCGTTTTAGGTCAAAGGTATAACAAAATTCTCAAAGCTATCTACTATGCTTCTCACACATTAAACGCAAATTTCTCGGCTTAATTATGCAACTACGAGAAAAAGAAGCGTTGGCTGTAATTTTTGCCTTAGATAAGTTTAGATAATATATTGTTGGTTCTAAGGTAATAATCTACACGTACCATTCGGCTACGAAGTATTTACCGAGTAAGAAAGATGCGAAACCACGTCTTCTTAGATGGATTCTCCTACTTCAAGAATTTGATATTGAAATTAAAGATAAAAAAGGAAGTGAGAATGTAGTAGCGAGATCATCTAAGTAGAATGGAGATCGAGGAAGAGATAGGGAATGAAATTAAAGATTCATTTCCCGATGAACAACTATTTAGAATAGATACTCCTTCAACCATGAAGTTATTAAAGAATAGAATTCCTTCTAAGGAAATGTCACCTTGGTTTGGAGATATCATTAATTACTTAACCTGTGATTATATTCCGTCTCATTGGACTTGGCAAAGAAAAAGAAATTCTTTTACGACTTAAAATTTTATTACTGGGAGGAACCAGACCTTTTCCGTAAATGTTCGGATGGGATAATCAGAAAATGTGTGCCTGATAATGAAATTTTAAGTATTTTATCGTTTTGTCATGATCGTGAGGTAGGAGGTCATCATGGAGGATGGAAAACTGCTTTTAAAGTTTTACAATGTGGTTTTTATTGGCCTACGCTATATAGAGATGCTTATAAGTATGTTAAATCTTGTGAATCTTGTCAAAAATGGGGAAATGTATCTAAAAAACATGAAATGCCTATGCAACCTATTTTAGAATGTGAACTTTTTGATGTTTGGGGTATAGATTTCATGGGACCTTTCCTATATCTTTTGGAAAAAGATTTATTCTTGTAATGGTAGATTATGTTTCGAAATGGGTAGAAGCTGAAGCTCTTCCCACTAATGATACCAAAGTTGTCATACGATTCCTTAAAAAGAATATATTTACCAGATATGGCATTCCGAGGGCAATCATTAGTGATAGAGGGTCACATTTTTGTAATAGACCATTTACTACAATAGTTGAGAAATATGGTGTAACACATAAGTTAGGAACGCCCTATCATCCACAAACTAGTGGACGTGTAGAGGTATCGAATAGAGAGATTAAAAGAATCGTGGAAAAAACAGTTGATTCAAATCGTAAAAACTCGGCGCAAGTTAAATTAGATGATGCATTATGGGCGTACGTAATGCACTTTTAAAACACCAATTGGTCGTTCTCCCTATAAGCTAGTCTTTGGTAAGTCTTGTCATCTCCCAGTTGAGTTAGAACACCGAGCCTTCTGGGCTATAAGATTTCTAAATTTCGATCCTAAGGCTGTCGGTGATCATAGATTGCTTCAATTGACAGAACTAGAAGAATTTCGTCTCGATTCTTATGAAAACGCTCGAATCTACAAGGAACGCACGAAATCTTTCCATGATAAGAGAATCTTTAAGCGTGAGTTCCATGTAGGTGATCGAGTGCTTTTGTACAATTCACGTTTAAAGTTGTTTCCAGGTAAGCTTAAGTCAAGATGGACAGGTCCATTTAAAGTAACACGGGTTTACAAAACTGGAGCTGTTGAACTAACTGATGGAAATACAACTTTTATAGCCAATGGCCACAGAGTAAAGTTATTTGTGGAGGGAGAAGGAATCACACTGAAAGAAGAAATAATGCTACTGATTGATCCCCCGACAAATTGAAAAAGCAGAGGAAAATAAAAGAACTGAAAAGCTGAGAAACTAGAATCAGCCGAATACTAGGTGCTATCTATCTTTACTCAACTTTTAATTATGTTTAAACTCTTTTCGTCTTTTACCGGAGAGACGTAAAAGAACTGGATGCCTTTTTTAGATATAATAGGAGTTTTTATTTTACTTTTAAAATTAGGCCTTGATAAAGATGTCGCGTTTTCTATGAAGCTTTAGTTTTTGAACAAAACAAGAAATTGTTGAGAGAGATCGATTGAGAGAAGTATGTAATGGAACATCAAGAAGTGCGATAAAAAGAAGGGCAAAGTTTCTAATGAGATGCGAACTGTGGAAAAAGTGAACATGTTGGACGCTCGTGGGAAAAACACAACCAAATCCCGGGATGAGTGTTTGAATATTGTTAGGAAGGGAACGATTAGGTGGTTATCCGAAAATCCCGATGGAATTCCGAGAGATAATTCAAATGCCTCATTTTTAGGAGTTAGGTTGATCGAGCGTTACATCAGAACTCTGGAGGACTTAGAAATCGAAGAATCGTGAACCCCTTAAGTTTCGAGTCTTTTCTTATATTTTATTTTATAAAATTTTCGCATAACTTCTGAAAATTTTATAAAATTGGATCTTTATGAAATTTGAGGAGTTTTATAAAAGTTTTATAAAAGTTTTTTTTAGTTTTAATTTAGATGTTTTATAAGAGTTGATATAAATTTATTAAATTTTTATAAGCTTTTTATTAAAGTGTTATAAAGATTTTATTAAATTTTTAGAAATTGTTATAAAATTATAAAATTTCCTTCAAATTTTATTTTTAGTAAGTTTTAAATTTTATAAACTTATTTTTAAGGTTTTAATTAAGTTTTATTAGAATTTTTATAAGTTTTCATCAAAAATCATAAAAAGTAAAAAAAATCGAAAAAGTGGAAAAATTTGGGCACGGACCGATCCGGCCTTAACCCGGACCGGTCCGGGGTCTAAAATCATAAAAAGACGGGGACCCTTCTTTTCTTCTTCTTCTTCCCTAATTTTTTTTTCTAACAGCCGCAAAACACCCAAACCCCACCATTACGAAATTTTTTCACTTTTCTTCAACAAAACTTCATCTCACACTACACCACTACTTGATTTCTTCCTCTTTTCATCTCCTCTCTTATACAAAAGTTTGGAAAAATCAAAAAAGGATCAAAAACAAGCAACATTTCATTCCGGCGACTTTTCAACTTTTCCGGCCTACTTTTCAACGTTTTCTACATATTAAGGTATAATTTAGTTTATTTAGTTATCAATTTCGTATTTTTCATAATTTTTTAGATTAATTTCAACTGTTTTGATTTTTGAGTGTGTTGTGACATTTTTATTTTTTTTGTTGTTTTTGTTGTTGTTTTTGTTGTTGATTGGCATTACCAATATCGTAGAATGGCTGAGTCGAGTAGGAGAGTCTCTAAAAAGCGAAAATCGAAAATTCCTATATCAACTCCTGTCGTAGGCACAGTAATTTTATCATCTGAGGAAGAAGCCGTAAGCTTTGAAAAAACCGCATCACCTGAGGCTAAGAAAGTGTATGAGAACATTTATAGTAAATGTGATGTTCTGGTTGAAAAAGGATTAGACTTGGATGATTTAGGTGATGAAGTTAAAAACATTTTTACGAGACGTCAGTGGTTAGATTTAGCAGCTAGTAAGGGAAGGGGAGATAAACACGACTCTAGTAGCCGAATTTTATTCGGTTTTATCTACATTGTCGAAGAGTGACTTACTCGCCGCAACCGTACCCTTACGAACCAGAAATATTCCTTTTAACCCTGCCGTCATAAATGCAATTCTAGGAGTTGAGGTTTTTCCTGATGAGGAGGATTACAGGGCCGTTTATAATCTAGATGATCCTGCAAGCTTTGAGCAGACTGCCCTGAGAGCTCAGACTGTTTTTGACCCAACCGCTGTATGGGTTGAAAATCGATTTAATTACGGAAACTGTTTTAGAGGTTTAAGGGCAATTAAAAGGTTTATTAGCCATAATCTCTATCCTTCTCGTAAACATACTGCTTTTGGAAAGGAAGATGTTTGTATCGCTTGGGCGATGGTAAACGATGTTAGAGTGGATGTTGGAAAGGTCATGTTTAAAAGAATTTTTGAAAGTATTGTCATCGCCGGACAGTGGAGTCATCTTTACTTCCCTTGTTTTATCTCTCGATTTATGTCGTAGGTGGGAGTACCATTCCTGCCTAATGACAAGTTATCTATGGCTGATGGAAATCTGATTGGACCTAGTTTGACTAGTCTTCCGGATGGTAGTATTAGCTCTTTGATTAGAAGACGTCAAACTCACCCACCTCCACCCGCTTTTACATCTTCTTCTTCTTTTCCATCTTTTTCGAGTCGGCCTCAACAAACTCCTTTCTCCAACACTATCACATATGACATGTTTCAATCTTTAGTGATGATGTTGCACGTGGTCAAGCCAACATGGCTTTGTATGCCGAGAGTACTAGGTGTGGTGTGATGATATTCGTAGAGGTTTAAGGAGGAACGAGCAGTTGCTTCGTAATCCTATTTTGATGATCCCGCCTATCCACCTTGTCGGCCGATCCTTATACCTTACCAGAGTGGGTAACACCTATTCCACCACCTTCGAGCTTTCATCCATCGTCATATCCTTTTGGAAGCCAATCTAGTGGGATGTGTGTATTTTCGACAGTGTTCGAGACCGGCGATGTCGAGTTGGGGAGGATTCACCGAGTTTGCACATGTCACGACCGGCATGAGTTCGATGGGTCTTGATAGTTCGTCGGGACCACGACTACGGCCACCATCGCTTCTCGCCGTTTCCGAGTTCGAGTTTTCAAGTTGATCCTGAGGAAGACTACGAAGAAGATTGAATTTAATAACTATGATTAATTAAACATTTTTACTGCACATTTCATTTTATTTGACATTTGTCATTTAGATATTGGTTTGTTTTCATTTTTCGTTTAGTTTGATTTTACAATCGTTTTTATCAAAATTTGGTTTGTATTTTAAATCGGTTTAGTTTTTATAAAAACTATAAAAAATCCCAAAAATAATTTTTGTAGAATTACTACGTCATTTTACAAAAATATAATGTGTCATTTTATCCGTTAGTATCAATATATATGAATCTTTTGCAATATCTTCAAGTAGATAGGTAGTATTAGGCACGTGAAGTAAAAAAACAAAATACAAGTTGTCTTTCACCTCTCGTCCCCTCGCAAAAGTAAGATGAGGCCGGACCGGTCCGGCCTATTCCCGGACCGGGCCGTGAAGAAAAGAAGGCTGAGTCATTTTGGAGTTTGTCTAATGCAGCCACGTACATATATTTTACCATCTATTAAAGGAAGTAAAGGCAGGAGCAACAATTGCTCATTCTTTCACTGTCTATCTACCTTTAGTTTTTTTTTTTTTTTTTTTTTTTTTTACTTTTACTTTTTATCAAGTTTTAAAAATGTCGAACCACTCCTCACCATCGGTTAATTCTTACGAGCCAAATACCCCGGATCTTCCGGAATCTCAAGCTTCCAATGAGAGTATCATCTTACACAATCGTTTTGCGAATTCTCCAATCCTATTGGAGAAAGGTTTAAATTTAGATAAGATTGATCAATGGGGAAAAACTATCATTCGAAGTTTTGGTTGGAAAAAATTTGTCAAGACACCGAGAGGTAGGATAAATGTCTCAATAGTGCGAGAATTTTATTCGCACTTATGACGACATCTATGGTCGATATCACTCAGATTGTTCTAGTAAGAGGAGTGGTTGTTCCCTTCTCTTCATCTGTTATCAACCAAATCTTTGAAATTCCTCCAGTTACGATGCCACATTTTGAAATGCAATGGGGACTACAAAATTCCTCTAATCATTTGAATAAAGTACACGAGTCGTTCCAATGTCTGTTCCCACTGTTTGATACAAATCACGACATGTCAACACGAGCTCTACTTCCACATCTAAAGGCGTGGAAGCATTTCATAAATTCTCGAGTTTATCCCACCTGGGATTTTGGAAGTTTGGCTGAGAATGAAATGCTTCTACTTTATGCTTTGACATTCGGTGTATTTGTCGATTGGGGTATATTGATTCAAAGGACGGTGTTGGAGTTTGGGATCACGAGAGGTAGTAGGGGGAAACCTATGCCTAATTCATGGATGATATCGCGTTTGTGTATTCTTCTGAATGGAGTAGAGGAGCTGGAGACGGACGAAATTTTTCCGTCTAGAGATAGTCGAGTTGGATTATTACCGGTTGATACACCGGGTTGTTCGTCCACGATATAGAGAGTTTGTTGGTGGTTTGTTTTAATAAGTTCTTTAGTTAAATTTGAAGTTTTATTTTCTTTAGTTAAGTTTACGTTTTTCTTTTAAGTTTGTAATATTGTATCTTGTTTAATATATATGTCTTAGTTTTTTAAGTTTGTTTAATTTAAATGTTATATAATTAGTATACGCTAAAAATAAACTCGGAATAATAACGATAATATATAATTTTAATTTTATTTTCCAACCTACTTATTTATTACTCATTGAACATCGGGACGATGCCACTTCGTAAGTGGGGAGTAGAGTTAGGTTAGAAAATTCATTAAAATTTTCGAAAATTATAAAATTATAAAATTTTTATTACTTATTTTCAAATTTTTAGTAGTTAATATATAAATAAGAATAAGAAATAATTGGGAAGAATAAGTTTTTTTAAGTAAAGTATATTAGATATATTATAATTATATTTTATGTCTAATTTAGATTTTAATAAGATTTTAAGTTTATATAATTGAGTAATTAATATTAGATATTGTTTTTATGAAATTATATAAGTATGTTGATATTTATAAGTAAAATTTTTAGAATCATTTTCAATATGAATTATGAGTTTGGAATTGGACTAAGTATGTTGATTTTTGGCACCACAAAAATATAACTATAGCCAAATAACCTACCTCAGCCTTGATTAGAGTGATCAAGACCTCACTCGAAATTGTCAATTGTGATTAAATAACCAACCTTTAGCTAATTTTGGTCTACATTTCCTTGAAATTCCGCAAGTTTTGTACGTACTTATGAAAAGAGATGGAGACATAAAAGCTAAGTTTTGGTATATGCTGAGATTGGAAAGATTAGATAAGTAGTAGTATATTCGATCTTACCTCATGACACTTGCAATATAGTCGATTTTGGTAATAAGTTCGGATATATTAATTTTCTAAATTAAGAACAAAGCACCCTATTTACACAGAATTAATCGAATACCAGGTATCTTCCTTATCTGTGATTAACAACTTAAAAAGAACTGATCGGTTGTAGCTACCAATGATTGGAGTGAGTAGGGTATTATCACGAAATGTCCTATATCACTATGAGGTAATTAAGCTCCCGATTGCCTGATGATAGTAGTCCAGCTAGGGTATTATCTCGAAATGTCCTATTGCTGGGAATGAAGGCACAAGATAAAATGAAAAAGAAAAAAGTTGAATCATAAGATCTCAGGAATTATTACAAGTTTAAGGAAACCGGACTTGTAATTTTCGATCGAAAGAGTAGTACTCCGATCAATCTTGATGAAGCAATGCCTGTAAGTTTGATTTTCTACACACACTCACGCTTTTAGTTCTTAATCTTGAAAAAAAAAAAAAAAAAAAAAAGAGATGCTATTAATCGAGATTACGTTTTTTTCAAGAATATGAAGATGTAGGTACGTACGACTTGCCTCTCTCTCTTTTGATTTCCATTTTTCCGATTAACCAACATCTTGAACCTAAACTCTATAAGCCATTTTTGTCGACTACCTGACCAAGTTTCCGATTCCAGGATTTCATAATAGTTGCGATTAAAAATAATTCTAATATTTTTATTTATACTTATTAAGTATTACATGTACAATTTTATCTAAATAATATTTAATGTTTAAATTATTTCAGTTATATACTCTTTCTGTCTTCTTAAGATTTTAAATTAGATAAGTAATATATTTATAATATTGACAATATAAAAACTGAAATCTGATCAATTAGATTATCTTTTATTACCGCTTATTTTTGCTCGAGGACGATCAAAAGTTAAGTGGGGAGTAATTTGATGTATTATTTTTATATGATTAAATATACGTTATATTATTATGTTTTATCAACGAATTCTATGTAAAATATATGAAATTATGATATAAATGTTATGAAATATTAATCTTTATAGTTTAGAGTAGTTAGTAGTAAAAATAGTAAAAAATTGTAATTTTGTACCGATTTTAGTAAATCGGAGTGTCGTGTCAGATTTACGTGGGTATTTGTGATGTTTAATTGTAGATTTATAACCCGAGACCCCGAGAATCGACATATTGAAGTTTAATCATATCTCTGGAATGATTTAGAGAGTGCCACGAGCTTAAATGGTCAATTGAATAGCTTAAGTGGACTAGTGGCCAATCAATCCGGTTAAGTGGTAATCGAGAAATGTCTTCGACAAACGAATGGCTCATCAAAACGACATTTTCAGAAAAAGTGTTCTTCACAAAAGTTGTAGACTTTTCCGAAGCTTTCCAATGCAATTTAAATTATGAAGATTGGAGGTCTACAACTTAAACAAGTGATCAAGTGGCTAATCGATTTGAGTTAATAAAAATCCCGAAATAGCTTCGGAGGAACACGAGGTAATCAAGAAAGCGTTATCGAAGAAGAGTCCTTCATGAAAGTTGTAGAGTTTCTCGAGACCTTAATTTTGGCATTTCGTTTGCAATTTTTGGAGGTCCGTAATTCGAGATATGAATTTTAGAAGTTTAATAATTATATATAAAAAATAAATATCTCAACGCACATGTCGAAGTGATTATCGTAGTGGAACAATCATTAGTCCGGACCGATCCGGCTTGATCTCGGACCGGTCCGGCCCCTTCACCTTTGCCTATATAAGAAGATGAGCAGAGAACAGATCGAGGGTACCAAAAATATATATAAACCATATCATATATATATTCTCCTCTCCTCTCTCTTTTCTTTTTATTTTTTAGTTGTAGTTGTAAATAAGGCCTTACGCCGTAATAATGTAATTTTAGTATCGTTATAATGCTCGGGAAAATCTCGGAAGTTCGGTTTTGTTGAAGAAGTTGTAATGTCCGGAAAATACGATTTCTGAATCAACTGCCGTATTCGGGTAACTTTTCTGAAGTATTATTGTTTATGTTGTTTATTTTCATCTTTTTAGTCGTTGTAATGTTTTTAGGCTAAATATAATACTGGCCAAAGCTATGTAATCGGTTTTATTTCGATCTTTTCTTTAAATAAATGTTGTTAAGTTAAAATGATTAAAATTGAGTTAATTGAATCTTTTTCTATTTTAATCGTATTCGTATTGACATATTTAATCGATCTGAGGAATTCATAATCTAATTATGAATTGACGCCTCGTAGTTAGGATATGAGATAAAAGATAGAAAAACCGGAGGGTAAAATTGGCCGTGTGAATAACGTGATAACGGAATCCGATTTCCTACCCGGGGGTAGGTTTGTTTTGGGAGAAATGAATCTTATTATAATTTGTACTCGAGATCGTAATAATGTTAAATCATCGCTTAATTGAAACTTAAACCGGAAAGTTGAATCGTCCGGCTTTGACAACCGGAGCCTTTTAAATAAAATTGACCGTTTGACGAACGGAATGACTCCTTTTTATCTAAAGGTAGATTTGTACTCGGGACTGTTCGAAAAACCGTAACAGCTTGTGGACCTTGGACCGATGCAATGGACATATGACAATTTCATACGCTCGTGTGAGGAGGAATTGTTTACCTCGGGAGTGCACCGTTTCATTTACTCAATTGGACCTAAAATAAAAGGAGAGATCGAACACATTTCATTTAATCGAAAGATCGTATAAACCAATTATATAAGTTTTGGCCGTTCTCTAAAATTATCTCGTTTAATATTTTGGTATCTATATATACTTATATCTATATATATAAATTGCGGTTTATGCGGATCTATATATATTTATGTATTTATATATATCATGTTAGTATAGTTTTTAATTTTCGTATTTATTTTATGTTAACTAGAATAGTAGTGATCCGTATTATAAAATTGCGGTTTAGATCGAGTTAATAAATGCTCTTTGGTGTTTAACCACACATAAAAGAATTACCAAGTTCCCCGAGGATTCGACACTCGACTCACCATACTATCACTACGCTTGACCCGGTACACCGCCGGTAAGGATCGTGTAACCCAGAAAGGCCGCGTCGCCTTCGGCGCCGTTTTCGGGTTAGGTTTAGGTCTGTCATGCCAGTATAGTTTCTATTAAGTTAACGTAGGCTAGTATAATTGATAGATGTGTTTTTCGTGATTACGGTGTCAGATTATCAAGATAGAGATCATAATCACACAAACCGGATTCGTTCCTCAGAAGTTCCGAGATGTTTGTCAAACAAACTTGAAGAAATTTGTACTTGATGTTTATTGTGGTTTTGGCGATGAACGTGAAATGATGCAATATATGTTAAAAATTTGTTAGGATAATGCCCAATTCGAATTTACAAGATAAATCCCCAATTTCCGATAAACCTCCAATTTGTGATAAAGAAGAAGAGGAAGTACAACGGACGCGTTTCAAGACTCCTATGCCTTAAGGCTTTTGACTTTTTATCCTTTACTTTTCTATTTTGAATATTACTTTAAATTATAGTTTAAGTTATTTTCTTTATCTGCAAGTACACTATAAAAGTATGTACAGGGAAACGTTTTGGTTATTGAATAAAATACTCCTTCTTTCATTTATTCTTTCATGGTATCAGAGATTTTTCGACTAACGTCGTTTAGATCCTGAGCAAATTTTCAAGAAATTCGTTCGGGTGGGGGTTCGTTACAACAATCTAAACGAATCCTCACCCCTCAATTCTTGCATTATTTTCTTTTTCCGTTCCTGTATAATCTGCATAATTTTATTTTATTTTTTTTTCCGGTCCAATTCCAATTTCCTTCTCCTCCAATCAAATTCTTTATTCCTCCTCCTTCGTTCTCGGAATGATCTTCCGGCCAAACATGGCTCGGCCCACACTCCAAAGCCCTCCATGCTCCTATTCTTTTTCCTAATTTTTCTTCTTTTTCTTTTCTCCCCCAACTTTCTATTTCTGCTCTTCTCTTTCTATTTCCTCCTCCCTCTTCTCGACCGCCTCCTTCCCTACCTCTATCCTCTCCTCCATCTCCGCCAATTCTCTCCTTTTCTTCGCTATCACCACCGTCCTTTCCCAACTCGCTTACCGCTCATCCACCACACAACAATCGAAAAGGAAAACCCGCAAATCTTTCGCCGGCACCAAGTCGTCTTCTTCCTCCGCCTCTTATGTCGAATTCTCCGTCTATCAGCAATAAAACAACACCCGAGCCATACCTCTTTCTCTTATCAAAATTATGCTTGATGATTATTATTATTATTATTATTATTATTATTATTATTATTATTATTATTATTATTATTATTATTATTATTATTTTATTCGTTTTAACATGGTTCCAGTTCTTAAGAGCCATGCCTTGATGAAAAAAAATAAAAAATAAAAAATGCTATGCTTGTTCTATATTATTTTATTTTCACATGGTTCCAGTTCTTAAGAGCCATGACTTGATGGGTTTCGTGGATGGTTCTAAACCGTGCCCATCAAAATTTACAATTGATAATATAGGTAATCCTACAACAATTGTCAATCCTGAATTTCACTTATGGCAGTGAAATGATCAGCTAGTTCTCGGCTGGATCAAGCATATCGAGGTCGACTTTCATTTCATTCGAGAAAAAGTGTTCAACAAAGATGTAGTTCTCCAGCACATCTCCTCCGATGAACAAATCACCAATGTCTTTACCAAAGGACTATCCAAGGCTCGGTTTGAGTACATTTCAGACAAGCTTCCTGTTCGTACACTCCCTGTCAGCTTGCGGGGCGATGTTAGGATAATGCCCAATTCGAATTTACAAGATAAATCCCCAATTTCCGATAAACCTCCAATTTGTGATAAAGAAGAAGAGGAAGTACAGCAGACGTGTTTCAAGACTCCTATGCCTTAAGGCTTTTGACACTTTTGACTTTTTATCCTTTACTTTTCTATTTTGAATATTACTTTAAATTATAGTTTAAGTTATTTTCTTTATCTGCAAGTACACTATAAAAGTATGTACAGGGAAACGTTTTGGTTATTGAATAAAATACTCCTTCTTTCATTTATTCTTTCAAAAGCATGGAAGTGTTCTTGAAGTTATGAAGATATCTCTCGATTGTTTCAGGGATAGTTCAAAGTTTGAGTTTCTTCGGGAGATATGTAAGTTCCCGAGAAAGTCAAGCTTGTTTGTGAAGTCGAATTTGTCCCGAGTTCGAACCGGAATGATCGAGTCAATGTGACTACGAGAGGAAACAATGAATAGTTGCCCGTAAATTGAAAAATCGAATTCTTGGTTGTGATAGATTGTATTCGGTTCCTAACATAATTGATTTTGCAAATATGAGGAAATAATGTTTTATGGTATTGAGCATGAAAAGAGATAAACTTATGCATGTTTGGAAATGGGGTTGCCTTTATTTACACCATATTGATTCACATTGATTTTACTAGTGCACCACACTGAGTCGACATATTAGAAGTCGATGCTTGTTTCAAAAATCGACTTTCTGAATGTGAGTCATCATCTTCGACCTCTGAAAAGTCAATTATTGATGCAAGAATGCACTTTCAAAAAGTCGGTTCGAGTGTGGTGTATATAGTGTGCTAAGTGTGGTGTATAGTGCATTTGAATAGGTGCAAATAATGGCTCCTTCTGATTAAATATGGTAAAAAGTTGGACTCACCATGTTTCCAAACACCATTGATTAATTTGTTTCATGATATAGGGGACAATTGTATGTTTATTAACGATGAAGAAAATGTTCGTACAATCCATTATCCTGAGTTTCATTATTCCTTCTGAAGAAAAAAATCGGTTATTTTTATCAACTAAGCAAAAGCATTTACGCGTGTAAACAAACCGCAGAAAAACCAAACCAAGCGAAATTGGACTAGAATGCATATATCAAGCATGAGCTAGACGAAGTTCACGAGCTCATTCATCGCATTTGAGAGAAATACTTAAAAAAGTGGTCTCTCGATGTCTACATTATGAATAAATCTTGTTTATCCACGTCCAAATCCTAGACGAGTTTTCACGAAACATGTAGTGCCACGCTTCACCATGAATCTGCATTGCACGATTTCCTAGATTATAACCAACACGTATTATCAACCTATATGGTGTGATAAAATGGCTATGACTAGTTTGGATTGAAGTAGTAGACCGCATTGAAATGGTTTTCATTCATAAATGTCAACATTATCATATTATCATAACAAAGGGACAATACACTTTACAACACTGATCTTTGCACGACTCAATACATCATACACCATCATGGCGGATGTCCCCTTTTTAGTTTCGTTGTCAAATCAAGTTATCTATGATGAGAAAGAATTTGGCGGAATTGAGGTTCTCCATAGTGTTTTTCCTCTGCTTCGTTATTTCAACGGTTTCCGACATGGTGGTTGTGCGGCGATTTAGTGGCTTCAGTCTGGTGGTAGATTTGTTCTTTGTTGTTTAATGAATTTTTTCCGTTTCGGTGGAAAAAACAAAAACATTAAATGTAAGGTGAAACGCGAGAAGTTATATAATATTATTAAAAGATACATTTATTTGCACCATATTGATTCTACTGGTGCACCACAGTAGAATCGATTTTATGAAAGTAAGTTTTGGAAGCAAGAACCAACTTTAATTCCGTAGGTTCTTGAGGCAAAATCCGGCTTTCCAAAAGTCGATTATCACAATGCATCTACGAGAAGTCAGTTTTTGACTCCAAAACAAACTCTTACAATGTCAATCTTACCGTGATGCTCACGCACAAGTAGAGTGATGCATCGGTAGAATCGGTGTTCCCACTTAAAAACTCTCAAAAATGTTATGAAACATGATACCACCTCTATCATCCAAAACTGGTATCCGCATTTGAACTGTGAAGCCAAAACCTAAAAAAAAATCCACTTTCCAAGCCTTCATTTTGTCTTCTCATCAAATGGTGGTTGTTTGATTATTCCTCACAGTCTCTGTAACTAATTTGATAGTATTTTCCTTTTTAATTTGACGGTCTCTGCTTGCATTCCCAGATTTTTGTTCACGCTGATTCTACTGCTATGATTTCCAGTCTATTTGTAAGATTCTATTGTAATTGCAGCCAATTGCTTGTTAATCGTTCAAGTTTAATCTTTAACACAGATTGCTCGAGAATTAGGGCACGCAGAAAATTGGGGCTCAAAAGGATAGAAATGCAGCAGAGCAGAGCCTATTATTATAGTGTTTCTATAGCTAATTTCTCCCCATATTTCGTTAATCTGTCTCTATTTCGCTTAGATTTTCATTCGCAAGAGCTCGGTTCAGTTCTTTTCTACTGGTTTCTGATAACAGCTGCTTTAAGTTATTCAAACCAGCTAAATATTAACCATGAAGCGAAGAAAATCCAGTATAAATGTCCATGATTCTCCATTCTTGGTATTATTTCCCGGGATTCAAGAAAACGTCAGTCTTGAATCGGTTGATAAGATCAGTGATTTACCGGACTCCATTCTTGGTATTATTCTGTCTTTTCTTTTCACAAAGAATGCGTAGCCACCTCCGTTCTTTCAAAAAGATGGAAATTCGTGTGGAGGACAGTCCATAATCTTTTTTTCTCGGCATTATGGTTACGGTGAAGGTCACGATGCGCAATTCGTAGAATTCGTCAACCGTGTTTTGCTTCTCCATGATCCTAGATTGCTAATTGCCTTTGGATTGGTATGGAAACATAGGTGTAATCTCTTTCATCTCGGTTCATGGATTAGAGCGCAATTACAAGAAATGTCCATGCGTTTTTTTCTAGATGTTGAGACTCGTGGCGGTCCAAATAATAGTCCTCAACCGATTGAATTGCCCATAAGTGTTTTCGGTTGTGACTCGCTACGATCTTTGGAGTTGACTCGGCGGCATTTCGTTTCTATCGCAGACGTGGTTTGTCTTCCAAGACTATCAAGTTTAAAACTTGTTAAAGTTGATTTCCGGTCTGAAGGAGCTTTTGAAAAATTTATAAGTGGATGCCCGATGCTATATTACCAGCACTTGCATATGGACATTGAGTACATGGTAAACTATTTTGGAAGAGAGAACTTTTTTACGTATGTAATATCGTCAACTTCCTTGAGACATTTTGAGGTGTGTTTCTATTATAACTTAGAACCACAGGAGTATACCCTTTATTGTTTCCTGGAGATAAAGGCTTCCTCACTCGAGTACCTCAAGTTAGATGGTTTTATATACGACTTCCTTGTGCAAAGAAGTCTAAGCTCTCTGATTAAAGCTGACATCGGGATATATTTCCGTGAAAATGATTTCTTTGAATCCATGGACATCGATCCATTTGTTGAAGTAGTTCGTGCTTTGAATTGTGCAAAAACTCTGACTTTATCGGGCGATGCTATGTGGGTAAGTAAGCTATCCTCATTAGTGAGTTTTATGTCAATCTATGACTTTTACAGTTTTACTCTTCATTTGTGTGATTGTTGTTTCCTCTGACATTTGATATAATCAGGCTCTTAGTTGTACTAGTATCAGGTTGGCGACTGAGTTTAAGAGACTGGTGAATCTGGAGACAACGATATATTGTTGTTATTGTAGCATATTACGAGAACTAGTTCAAAACTCGGACAATTTAGAAGTTCTTATAATTGATCAGGTTAGTTAAAGGCATCTAGTAAGAGAGAGGAGAGAATGTGTGTGTATACGGTTTATAGTAATCAAACATTGACAAGTATAAATGCTAATGCGCAAGTATCCAAATTATCAAGATAGAAACGATCGTCATAATCACTCAACCTGGAGAGCTCCTATGAAGTTCCGAAATGCTTGTCAAACACTTGAAGAACGTCGTAATTGATGTTTATTATGGTTTTGGCGATGAGCTTGAAATGTTAAGTTATTTGTTGAAGCATGGGAGTGTTCTTGAAATTATGAAGATATCTCTCTCGATAGTTATTGAGAGAATGCGAAATTTGAGTTGCTTCAAGAGATAAGTATGCTTCCAAGAAATTAAAGTCTCGATAAGTATGGCTTTTATGAGACTTATATGAGACAGATATGATATTGTGTCCCTTGAATTAAGCCTTAAATGAGCCTTATATGAGCCAGATATGTGTGCCTTGAAGTAGTCACTTGAATTAAGCCTTAAATGAGCCTGATACTGATACCGTGTGCCTTATATGATACTGTTAGTGATATTGTGTGCCTTATATAAGCCTTATATGAGCCAGATATGATATGAGCCTTGAGTTTCTATTTCATTTCACTTTGAACAAAAATAATAATAGTATTAAGAGTTCCTGAATTTGGTTATATCATTTTCCAATGTTACTATTTCTACCATTGATGAACTGACCATTAATTTCACAATTTATTGCTTTTAGGTGCAACTGGGATTCTCAAGCCTGTTTTTGTAACTGCTGGTGCTGCTGCACACAACATTAGAGCAGCAAGAAATGACTATGATATTCATCCCAATAGTGTAATTGTATCATGGTTACCACAGTACCATTATTGTGGGCTAATGTTTTTGTTGATATCTATTGTATCAGGAGCAAAAATCTTATATAATGTCTACTGCTAATAAAAAATTCTTTCAATTCTTGACATTATTTATCTTTCAAACCCTAACAATACGTGGTTCTGTCTTTTCCTTTCTCTCTTGAAAACAAAAACGGACAATTCAATCACTTACTTAGTGATAGTCCCCCAAACTATTTCTTTTTCTCTCCTCTCTTTCTAGTATCTCCGGCTTCCGATATCTCTACACCTATTTTCTTAATTCTTTCTAGTCATCAAAATACATTATGTCTCTCAATCGACTCATTTCATTGGCACCTATCCATTCACTCTCTTGAGTTGCTCTATCTCAATCTATAAATTCTTCTTTCTTCTATTTATTTTTTAGGGTATTATATTCCCTCCTTATCCATTGAATTAAGCCTTAAATGAGCCTTATATGAGCAAGATATGTGTGCCTTGAAGTAGTCACTTGAATTAAGCCTTAAATGAGCCTGATACTGTTTATTGATACTGATGCTGATACTGATAATGATACTGTTACTGATACTGTGTTAGTGTAAACGCTTCAATAAAATTCGGCTTTCAAATACTACGTCGAAAGGGTATCAAACGCGGTCTCAGAATGAAGATAAAAAAATATGAATTTTGGTGAAACAATTTTGATGATCGTTGTTCTAAATCAAAAGTTACGGTCGTTTATAAGAAAAAACGCTCCGGTTAATACAAATATTTTTTCGTCTTTCTAAATATACGTCGGAATGGTATCGTATTTGGGCTCTAATTGAAGAGCAAAAAAAACATGAATTTTGGAGAAAAAATTTCGATGATCGGAGTTGTAAATCAAAAGTTACGGTTGTTTGAAAAGAAAAAAAAACAAAAACAAAACAGATCAAACTGATCAATGTACTCATGTATCACATAGCTGAGGACGTGGGCGAGGGTTAGTTTTGTCCGTCTGAAAATGTTTGTCCATTTTGCAACTAAAAAAGGAGTGTGTCCTATTTATTCATTTTGTAATAAAAAAGGACTTTTCACTCAATCTCTCTTAATATAATACATTAATGCTCGATAAAACTCGTATACAATATGAATGAAATTTTGAAGTGTTTGAGTTCGGCTCGTTATAATACGAAAAGAATATATATATATATATATATATATATATATATATATATATATATATATATATATATATATATATATATATATATAAATTTAATATAATATATAAAAATGCTTGAGAAAACTCGTTAATGATATGCCAAAATCGGCAAAGCCCCGCTAAACCCGGTATCGGATAGGGTCCTCGGCCCCGGCTCCGCCTCACGCTATCACGATCCTCATCATTAGCCAAGGCAACGAGAATAAAGCGACTAACAAGCGGCTCGATACAAAAGACTGAGGGCCGACCAGCTCGTCCCTCCAGCTCGGCACTCCAAGGCCGACCTCCGCTCGGCACTCCAAGTCCGACCTCCGCAAGGCACTCCAAGGCCGACCTCCGCTCGACACTCCAAGCCCGACCTCAGCTCGGCACTCCAAGCCCGACCTCAGCTCGGCACCTTTTTGGTTTTCCTGCTTGCCCGCTCGTTCAACGTCTTTCTTGGCACCACAAAGCCTTCAACGAGTCCGCCAGGGCTCTTTGCCTGTCAAGACTCTCTGCCCGCCGTAGGCTCTCTGAGTCCGCCAGGGCTCTTTGTCTGTCAAGACTCTCTGCCCGCCAAGGGCTTTCAGCCCCCCCCCCCCCAAGCTCGCAATCTGCCAGCAGTCATGCTCTCGCCAGTTGGCCAGCTCCATGCCTATATAAATATCACATTCACTTCCATTACAACTCTCTCTGATTTATTCTTCTACGAACTACGCATTGGCTTGATCCCTTATGAAGGGTATGTAGGCAGCCTTTCAGGCAAAACTCATAATCAGAAGCACTATCCTCCTCCTCTTATTCCACAAAAGCTCCATCTTCTTTCTTGAACTCCACCGCTTCTCACCGGAGAAATCACCTACAATCAGCTAGATATCCACCTCAAAATCCGTATACCGCAACCTGATATTTCTGACCATTTCACTTAACATTTTGAGTTGAATTTTAAAGTGTTCAGGTTTAGCTCGTTAAAAAATACAAAACAATATATACGTTACAATAATTCTCGTTAAAACACGTGAACATTTTGAATCAAACTTTAAAGTGTTCATGTGTATCTCGTTAAAAATATAAAAAGTTACATACAATACAATAATTTTCGATAAAATCCGTAAACATTTCGAATCAAATTTTAAAGTGCTCGAGTTTGTTTCTTCAACCTTCAATTAAATTATATGAATGTGAACCAAGTAGCTTGGCTCAAGTAGTAAGTGACTTAAGAATGTCTAGGAAGGTCACCGGTTCGATTCTCCTCTGAGGCCATATGTTGAAAGATCTCTTGGTCAGACCTTACCCCTGAGTAAGAGTAAGATTCTGCAGGCACGACACGGGCCGAAATCCGAATTAGTCGGACCAGTGGGTTTAGGATACCGGGGGCTTTAAGAAAAAAAAAATATATCTATGTATATATATGAATGTGAACCGATTTTCTGGCTGCTCGTGAGCGACTCATGTTGTTTACGCTCCCTATTCTATTCCCGCCACCTCTATCGTGCATTTACAGTGTAAAATATACTCGTTCTTATTTCAAGTGCTATCCCCCAAATGTGAAGTCAAAACCTAAAAAATCCCCCTTTCGGAGCCTTTAATTTTTTCTTCTCAGAAATGGTTGTTTGATTACTCCTCACCGTTTCTCTACAGCTAATATGATCTTTTACGGGAGTTGGATATGCTATTAACACTGTTGTGGAGCTTGCATTTGTCAAGGTAATTGTTGAATCTACTGCTGTGATTCTTCATCTTTTCTGGATTTACGGGTATGATTTTTATGTAATTCGAAACCAATGGCTTGTTAATCCCGCAAGTTTATTAATTCTTATCACAGATTGCTCGATTATTAGGTCACGAGAGAAAATTTGGGGATGAAATTGATAGAAATGCAGAGAACGCAGCCCGCTTCCATTGTTTATACAAATGCTAATTTATCCTTAATTTCACCTTCTATTTCCATTTGTGACTGTTGGGTTCAGTGATTCCCCTCTTGGTGCCTGATTATAGCTAGTTTAAGTTATTCAAATCAGCTGAATCCGAAAGTATTGACCAGTAGGTAGCGATGAAGCGAAGAAAAACCAGTAGCAATCACCCTGATTCTCCTGAGAGTCAAGAAAACGAGAGTCTTGATTCGGTTGATAGGACCAACGCGTTACCAGACTCTTCGGTTGATAGGTTCAGCGCTTTACCGGACTCTGCTTTGGGCCTAATTCTGTCTTGCCTCCCCACAAAGAATGCTGTAGCTACCTCCATTCTTTCGAAAAGATGGAAATCCATGTGGAGGATGGTGCATAATCTTGATTTCTATCATTGGGGTTTATTGCAAGAATTGTATGAAGGCGAAGATATGAGATTTGTCGAATTCGTTAACCGTGTTTTGCTTCTTACTGATGCTACATCGCTAAACCGGTTTCGTTTGTTCTGGAAGCTTAAGTGTCTTTCGGTTCATGTCAATTCATGGATCAGTACTGCAATTACAAGGAATGTCCATGAGCTTATTCTACGTTTTGAGAATCGTGTTGGGGCGGATGGTTTTTCTGAACCGATTGAAATCCCTATTAGTGTTTTCACCTGTGCCTCGCTTCGATCTTTGGAGTTGAATGCCGGCGTTTTTGTTACCGCCGCACATGCGGTTTGGCTTCCAAGACTTGAAAAGCTTGAACTTATTTCGGTTAATTTTCTGTCTGAAATAGCTTTTGCAAAACTTATAAGCGGATGTCCAATGCTGAATTATCTAAACCTTTATATGGACGTTGACTACATTTTGAAATATTTCGGAAGACAGGATCATTTCATGTATATAATACATTCAACTTCCTTGAAATGTCTTGAGATATGTTTCAAGTATGCCTTAAAACGACCTGAGGATATTTTTTATTGTAGTCTGATCTTACAGGCTTCCTCACTCGAGTACTTCAAGATTGGTGGTTTTATACATGAGATCTTTGTGGGAAAAAGTCTAAACTCTCTGGTTGAAGCTGACTTCAGAATTAAATTACGTAAATTTGATTTCCCTTCACCTGATGATTGCAATTTATACGTTGAGGCAGTTCGTGCTTTTGATTGCGCGAAAATCCTCTTTATCAAGCGATGCTATATGGGTAAGCTACTTTAGGAGCATTAATGAGTTTTATATCAATATTAGACCGGATCACTAACATTTGATATTAACAAAGCTCTTAGTTGTGCCACTATCGGCTTGTCGACCGAGTTTAAGCGATTGGTGAAATTGGAGACGTACATTTATTGTTTTCATTGTAACGCATTACGACAATTCATTCAAATCTCGGACAATTTAGAAGATCTTACGATTTATCGGGTTAGTTAAAGGCATACGTTATGCAATATTGTGTGTGTATACGAGTTTTTGGTAATTAAACATTGACTAGAGTAGATGATGCATTTTTCGTAATGCCGGCGTGCAAATTTTCCAGATCGAGTTCATGATGCGATAAACTGGATAGCTCCTTTAGAAGTTCCAAGATGCTTGTCAAACACCTTGAAGAAGGTTGTACTAGATGTTTTTTTGGGTTTTGAAGATGAGCGTGAAACTATACGTTATATGTTAAAGCATGGAAGTGTTCTTGAATATGTGAAGATAAATCTTGATCTATTCTTTGACGATGTAAAGTTAGACATCCTTAAAGATATATGTAAGTTCCCAAGAAAGTCTCTGGTTTGTGAAGTTGAATTCGTCGTTGATGTCAATGGTCCACCATATCTAGAAAGGATCTCAAACTCCAATTCGGTCTCGTGTTCGGATGACAATGTGATTGCGGCGGAGGAAACAGTTGGTGGTTGCACGGTTGAGCAACCAGAAAAAGTAGCACCAATTCCAGTAAGGAGCTCAAACTCCAATCCGGTCTCGGGTTCGAATGACAATGTGATTGCTGCTGAGGAAACAGTTGGCGGTTGCACAACCGAGCAACCGGAAAAAGTTGCATCTGTATCGCCGCACAACCAGTGACATGGAAAACATTTCCATTTCTAAGATTTTGCAAAGACTGATGATTAAGTTTCAAGTTTTTTTTATTCTAAATATGTTTAGTTGAACTCCACCTGACCCCGATTTGAAGCCATTACTTGAACTCCACCTGACCCAAATTTGAAGCCATTACTTGAACTGCAAAATTGTTGGTATTATTTTGTTGTTATTTTTATTTTTTGGAGGAGGGCAAATCAATAGAAGGTGAGTCTTTAGTGGCACCACACAAGTAACATTATATCAGGATGTGAGGTTTGACTTTACAGAGGTCAAATATGGACATTCGACTTTTGTAAGACGTTACATCATATCATGAGGTGAGGTTTGACTTTATAGAGGTCGAATATGGACATTCGACTTCTGTAAAGTCACAACATCTGACATGACATCATATCATGATGTGAGGTGTGACTTTATAGAAGTCGAATATGGACATTCGACTCCCGTAAAGTCAAATCTTTGTATGAGATTCGATTTTTTTGTGAGTGAACGTCATTGTGGTGCTTGGAAAGTAGTCGAATATGGGCATTCGACCTATGTAATGTCAAACCTTATGAGGTTCGATTTTTCGGTGATTAAATGTCATCGTGGTGCTTTTGAAAGTAGGTTTGACGAGGTATCATTCAAATCCGCCTCCATCATATTAGGGCATTTTAGTGTAAATATTGCTGTCTCACGACAAAATTATTATAGCAAAGTGACACTGAGAAATTCTTACATCATTGATCATTACAGTCTATGACTCGTATCAATCAATTCATCATACATAATGATCAATGGTGTAAAAATATGTTGTATCACTTTATTACATTTGAATGTAATGATGTTTAATTCAAACTTGAAGAAGAAGAAAAAAAGTTATTTTCGTCAACTCCGAAAATGTGAAGAAAATTGAAAATCGATACCCTTATTGATTTGTGTGATGGGAGTCAACTTTACGTGACTCCGGTGCATTATTTATCCCCGATTATCACATTTTCAGCACATTTTTGGGTGACTTAGACCATTTTCGGGGTGATATCGTGAGCTCATGGCACGGGGAATGAATCCGTTACTTTGTTGGATTGTTACCCTTTTTTAGTTGATATTGATCCCATTCCCGAGCACTTTTACCCTCCGGAATTGTTTGTATGTTTTGGGTCATGTGTGATGTTATAGGGTATCAGTGTCTCGAGGACCCGGAAGGCGATGATTTATGGTAAACAGCATAACCGAGGCAAGAGAAGAGATCAAAGGAGGAAAAAGTGGAGTTTTGGGGCAACGGGAGTCCAAACGCACCTTTGAACCCTTCAAACGTGCGTTCAACGAGGCAAAAGTTGATACAGAGTTGAACCCCTCCAAACTCACGTTCAAAACCAGCCTGAACGTGCGTTCAAAGTCCACCAAACGCACGTTCAACCCATCCTAAACGTGCGTTCAAGATGAAGAACATTCAAGTCCCGCCCAGAAATGAAGCAGAACGCACGTTCAGACCCATCCAAACGTGCGTTTGAAGAAGCCAAACGCCAGTTCCAGCCTCCAAACATGCGTTTGGGCCAGTTTTCTGCAGATTTTCTCCCCAACTATAAATACCCCCCCCCCCTTAGACTATTTGAGAGGACAATTACTTTCTTAGCAAAACTCTACCCCTTTCTTAGCTCGATTTTTGTAATAGCTTAGAATACTCTCTCTTAGTGTACATCAACATTATCTTAGCTTAATCTTTTCATTTCTTAGCTTAGATTTCCATTCCAAACACTAAGAGACCACATTTTAATTACTTCTTTATTTTGTACTTTTTGGATCTAATCTCGAATTTCTGCAATCTAATGGTAATTTTCTCCTTTCTTTTACTTGTTATGGCTTTTATTTACTGCCTTATGTATGTTTTAACTAGTATAATGAGTAGCTAATCCCTTTTCATAGTCGAATCATGTGAAATTTAGTGAAATCACCCTTGGGGTGATGAAATTGGGAGTGGGTAGTGTTTTTTATTGTTGTATCTTGCATATTTCACGTCTTAGAACTTGTTATAACGGATTTGGGCTAGATTGATCACCTAGGTCAAAATCACACACATCACTGTGTCAAGTTGATATTCTCTAATACTCGAGCTCGATCGATCCGTAAAAGGCGATATCGATCTCGTTTTGTTAAGTACTCGATATAACTTTGATTTGATTCTTATGTTTTATTGTTTAGAATTTATTTAATTTTCCAAAACATGACAAGAAAAAACCCGACTCATCTGAAACTCGACTAATATTTAAATATCATTATTAAATATTATCCAAAATAAAATTTCACAAATCAAATTAACTTGATTAAAGCGAGTCACTCGAACACTACATTTTGAAGCTCAATATCAACCCAGTTAACTTCGTATAGCTCACTCGAACACTACATTTTTTCATTCGCAATTAATCGCTCGTTAATCTTTGAAGTTTCTTCGTATCACAGGTTGCTCGAGAATTAGGGCTGAAATGAAGAAACTTGGGGCTTAAAATGGAGGAAATTGCAGTAGAACGAGCCTATTTTTATAGTTAATATAGCGTTTGTATAGTTAATTTTCCCCAATTTTTGGTCAATCTGTTTCTACCTTGATTTTCAGTAGCAATAGCTCATTTTTGGTGCCTGATATTAACTAGTTTAATCTATTCACATCAGCTGAATCTGATAAGATGAACCGGTGGCTAACAATGAAGCGAAGAAAATCAAGAAGAAATCTTCTAGGAAGAGACAAAAAAGCACCACTCTTGATTTGGTTGTTGATAGGATAAGTGATTTACCGGACCCGATTCTGGGTATTATTCTGTCTTTTCTTCCCACCACAAGGAATGCTATAGCCACCTCCACTCTTTCAAAAAGATGGCGATTCATGTGGAAGACCGTCCATAATCTTGTATTCTTTCATTTGGGTCGTAGGGAAGGCGATGATATGAGATTCATTGAATTCGTTAACCGTGTTTTGCTTCTCCATGATGCTTCATTGCTAAATAAGTTTCTTTTGTTCTGGAAACCTAGGTGTAATTTAGTTCATTTAAGATCTTGGATCAAAACTGTGATTACAAGAAATGTCCATGAGCTTGCTATAGGTGTTGTGACTCGTGTTGGTCCGGATAGTAGTCCTAAACCAATTGAAATGCCGATAAGTGTTTTCAACTGTGAGTCATTACGGTATTTGGAGTTAGATAGCGGCATTTATTTTTCGAAGCGAGATGTGATTTTCCTTCCAAGACTTGAAGGTCTAGAGCTTGTTAAAGTTGATTTCGAGTCGAAATGGCTTTTGAAAAACTTATTAGCGGATGTCCGGTGCTTGAACTTTCGCACCTAGAAGTGGACGTTGACTACATGTTAGATTATTTTGGAAAAAATTATGGTGATTTTACGTATAGGATTTCTTCAACTTCGGTGAAACATCTTGAAATTTGTGTTTTTTATATAATTTGGAAGAGCCACGTGAAGATAATTTTTATTGCAAACTGGCGTTAGAGACTCCCTCACTTGAGTACCTCGGGCTAGGAGGTTTTTTATATGAGATTAATGTGCAAAAATGCCTAAGCTCTCTGGCTGATGCAGAGTTCAAAATCGAATTACATGATATTGATTTCTCTGATCCCAGTATATATCTGTGATTCAGTCGTTGAAGTTGTTCGTGCTTTTGATTGCTATGTGTGTAAGCTACTCTATTATTCTCTAGGAACATCAGACTCCCTTGCTGCAGCTATCAGCATGTCATCCACATACAGGACAAGATAGATATATGATCCATCTTTCGGCAGATCGTAGTAAACACAACTTGATCATATGGACTTCTTTCGTAACCCTATTTCGAAGCATAAAGCTCGTCAAACCTTTTATACCACTGCCTTGGAGCTTGCTTCAAACCATACAATGATTTCTTCAACTTGCAAACATAATTTTCCTTGCCAGGAACTTGAAAACCCTCAGGCTGTGTTATGTATATCTCCTTATCCACCTCACCATGTAGAAAAGTAGTTTTCACATCTAATTGCTCAAGTTCCAGATCCTGCTGTGCCACCATTGCTAGTAACACCCTGATTGAAGTGTGTCTGACCACTGGTGAAAATATTTCATCAAAGTCAACCCCTTCCCTTTGACTGAATCATCTTGCAACCAAACGTGCCTTATACCTGACCCCTTCTGCCTTAGTTATTCCTTCCTTTTTCTTGAAAATCCATTTACAAGTCACAACTCCCTTGTCAGTAGGCTGTTTGACCAATTCCCAAGTCTGATTCTTCAACAATGACTCCATTTCATCTCCTATGGCAGCATGCCACTGAGATGCTTCTGTACATGTCACTGCTTCCCTGTAAGTAGCAGCTTTGTCTGAAGCACCATAAATACCCCTACACGTGTCCTCCTTTTAATGACACTGTATAGCTGTCACATAACAGAATTAACAGATGTGGGACCCTACCGTATTCCAGTACTCAGCAGCCTTCACCCTGCTGACAGAAGCCTCAGTAGACTCCACCCTACTGACGCACAGAATTGAATACACTTCTCAGCTGTCCATCACACAGCTGAGTCTTCAGATTGGTTCCACCAAATGTAGAGTTTAAGTCACTTTACCGACACATTGGATCACTTATGTTTGATCTTATCAGGCTCTTAGCCATGCTGAAATCAGTTTGTCGACTGAGTTTAAGAGATCGGTGAAATTGGAGGTGGCGATTGCGTGTTGTCATTGTTGTGTCTCATTACGAGATTTCATTCAATGCGCAGACAATTTAGAAGTTCTTACAATTAATCAGGTTTGGTAAATGCATCTCAAAAGCTGTGTGTCACACAGAGTACACGATTTTTTGTTCATTAAATAACATTGCCAAGTAATAATATTGTTGATGCGTTTTCTGTGATGTCAGTATCCTAGAGGCGATTTTCATGCTAATCACTCGGACTGGAAGGCTCCTGCAGAAGTTCCAAGATGCTTGACAAACAGCGTAAAGAATGTCGTATTTGATGTTTATTGTGGTAATGCCGATGAGCGTGAAATGATAGGTTATATGCTAAAGCACGGAAGTGCTCTTAAGTTATGCAACTTAAATGTGAGAAGGACAACGCAAAGTTCGAATTGCTACAAGAGATATGTAAGTTTCCAAGAAAGTCTCCTGCTTGTGAGGTCGAATTCATTGTTGATCAATGCATTCCAGATTGAGTTGTAACCAGCCCAAATTCTCATTCGGTCTTGGGTTCGAACTAAAACAATCGGGTCAATGTGATCCGGGGGAGAAAACAATCGAACAACCAAAAATGATTGCATCAGTAGCCCTGCACGACCAGTGATATGGAGAACATTTCGTAGATTTTACTCATGATTTGTTTTCGAGTGTGTTTGAAGACACGGAATGATGATTGTGTATCTGTTTCGAAGTGTGTTTGAAGAAATTGATCCATTACCTTCTGTGGATGTTATTGAGCCTTATTCATGATAGTTTTGTAAACTGTTCTTTGTTCTTTTGGCACGGATATGTTTATCTGTATTGTTGAACGAGTGTTTTTTCACTTGTAACTTGTCTATGAAAAACAAAACACTCAACCATATCCGCATTAGGACTAGGAGTGTAATCAGCAGAGTCGAGTTGATACTTCCTCGAGCTCAAACTCGACTCGACTTAAAAAAACTCGGGCTCGTGCCATCAAAAGGCAAGATACAAGCCGACTTATCAAGTACTCGATGTAACTCAACTTGGCTTGTAAGTTCGATTATTTTTGTAGAATTCATATAATTTTCATAAAGTTCGAGCTCGACTGATCTAATACTCTACTTGACTAATAATTTATGACTTGTATAATATATCATTGTAGTAATAATTTTTTTAAATACACTTAATTAAATAATCATTATAGCATAGTCGAAGGGTTCTTACTCAGGGAATCCTTGACAAGATTCAGTTCAGATCCAAATAAAGAGAATTCCATACCCTTTAGCTCGATTAAATCGCGAGTTACTTGATCACAAAATTTTAAAACCTGGGATCGGCTCGGTTGATTATTCGAGTAGCTTGACTCGAGCTCAAACAAAAAAAACCCGAATCGAATCAAACTTCTTTACGAGTCAAACATGAATAGCTCAACAAGTCAAGCTCGAACTCAAAGACAACCGAAACGAATCAAACTTCTTTACGAGTCAAACACAAATAGTTCAACGACTCGAGCTTGAACTCGAAAAAACCGAAATGAATCAAAAAAATTACGAGTCATATACGGAAAACTCAACAACTCGAGTTCAAACCGAAAAAAAAAAAAAAAAAAAAAAAAAAAACGAATAAAACTTATTTATTAGTTAAGCATAAATAGCTCAACCAGTAATCCGATTAAGTTACATTCCCATACAAAAAATTCCCATATTATATTGTCATTTCCCGCCTATGAACCGTGAAGCCAAATCCTAAAATTAATGTCATTTCCCGGCCTTTATTTGTTCTTATCACTGTTCATCATTCTCACAGCATCTCTGCAACTAATTTGATATTTCCATTTTAGCTTGACGTTGTATGTTTTGCATTGGATGCCTCATTTTTCGTTCATCAAAGCCAAAGATCTTGTTTATGCTATTATTAACGGTGTTGAGGAGCTTCAATTTGTCAAGGTAATCGCTTAATCTACTGCTGTGATTCTTCATCTTGTTTATAGGTTCTATTGTTTTGTATTCGCAATTAATCGCTTGGTTAATCCTTTTCACAGATAGCTACAAAATTAGGGCACGTACGAAATTGGGGCTGAAATTGATGGAATTTCAGCAGAGCAGAACAGGGCCTATTTCCGTACTTTATCCAGTGTTTGTACAGCTAATTTCTCCCTAATTTCTTGTTAATCTATCTATACTTTTGCCTTGATTTTCATTTGAGAGCTCGTTTCACTTTGTTTATATTAGATTAGCACAAGTTTAAGTTATTCCAATCAGCTGAATCCGATAGGATTAGGTAGGTATGGATGAAGCGAAGAAAATCAAGGAGAAATGTCCATAGTAATTCTAGGAGACTAAAAAACAGCATTCCTGACTCGGTTGATATGATTAGCGCTTTACCGGACCCTATTTTGGGTTCGATTCTGTCTTGTCTTCCTACAAAGGAAGCTGTAGCCACCTCCGTTCTTTCAAAAAGATTCCAATTCATGTGGAGGACAATCCATAATCTTGAATTCTTTCATTTGGGCTATAGGGAAGAACGGTATGAAGGTGAAGATATGAAATTCGTTGAATTTGTCAACCGTGTTTTGCTTCTCCATGATTCTAGTTTGCTACATAAGTTCAATTTGTTCTGGAAACCTAGGTGTATTTTATCTCATGTCAATTCATGGATCAGAACTGCAATTACGAAAAATGTCCCAGATCTTTTGTTATGTGTTGAGACCGGTGATGTACCAAATAGTAGTCCTGAACCGATTAAAAAATGCCGATAAGTGTTTTCAACCGTGACTCACTACGATTTTTGGAGATAGATGGTGGCATTTCTTTTTATGTAGAGGACATGATTTGCCTTCCAAGACTCGAAAGTCTAAAACTTTTTTCAGTTGACTTCAAGTCTATGAAGGCTTTCGCAAAGCTTATAAGCGGATGTCCAATGCTGAACTTTCTACTCGTACATATTGACTTTGACTACATGATAGATTATTTTGGAAGAGGAGATCATGATTTTACGTATTTAGTATCTTCAACTTCCTTGAGACACTTTGTCCTATGTATCAATAAAAAGGAAGAGCTGCACTTTCTGATTTTTTATTGTAACCTGATGTTAAAGACTCCTTCACTCGAGTACCTCACGATAGATGGTCATCTACATGAGGATTCATGTAAAAGAAAGTCTAAGCTTTCTGGTGGAAGTTAACTTAATGATCGATTTGCGTGAAGATGATTTCTACGAAACCGACATTTGCAATGCGGTCGTTGATGTAGTTCGTGCTTTCAATTGTGCAAAAACTCAGAATTTATCAAGCGATGCTATGTGGGTAAGCTACTCCTTTTCTCTAGGAAGATTAATGTTTTGTACATCGGTATTGGACTTCTACACTTGTGTTTAATTGTCAATGTTGTTGCCTACGTCGGATCACTAACGTTTGATATCATCAGGCTCTTAACAATGCCACAATCAGTTTGTCGACTGCGTTTAAGAGATTGGTGACATTCGTGACGAATGTTATTGCGTCATTGTTGCTTATTACAAGATTTCACCCAATCCTCGGACAATTTAGAAGATCTCACGATATATCGGATTAGTGTTTACAAGAGAGTACAGTTTTTGTTAATTAAACAATGTTAAGTATAATTATTGATGTGTTTTCTGTGATGTCAGGGTGGTAGAACCGATAGCTAGTCATTCGCTTCACTCAAACTGGAAAGCTCCTGTAGAAGTTCCAAGATGCTTGTCAAACAGCTTAAAGAAGATTGAAATTCATGTTTATTTTGGTTTGGCCAATGAGCGTGAAATGATACATTATATCCAAGTGCCCTTGAACTTATAAAGAATGCATTAGATAGAAACCGGGAGGACGAAAAGTTTGTTTTGATTCAAGAGATTTGTAAATTCCCAAGAAAGTCTTCAGCTTGTGAAGTTGAATCCGCAGTTGATCATTACAAGCCAGATCCTGTTGTAGCAAGTTGAAACTCTGATTTAGTATTGGGCATAAACTCGAATAATCGAGTCATTGTTATTAAGATGGATGGTGTGATATGGAGAATTTTTAGAGCATACCTAAATTTAGGGATTTTATTAAAGGAGGTCATGTTATAATTACAGCATAAGTTTTGATAAATTATTATGTAGGATAATATTGGTGATTGGCAGATTAAGGAGGTTTAATAATTAATTGGTAGCTGTTAAGGGTGAAATCTATGTTTTATTATGATACATTTTATGGTATTTTCCCTCTTAATTGGATTAATTGCATAATAAATGGCCCTTATATGGAAATATTGAGCATACTAGGTTTTTAAGGACTTAATCGCAATATTGAATAAATTATGTGTTTTCATCGTGAATTATAATTAATTGGACTTTATTACAGTTTGCGATGTTTTCCATGTGTTATAGGTATGTTTATCGTGCTCAAATGATGATCAAAATGGTTAAAATTCGAGCTATAAAGATTTAAGAAGAGATAATGATCGAATGGAGTGGGCAGGAAAAGAGATAGAGATGATTTAATCAAGTTTTATTCCAGCTAAACTGGCGTCCAAGTCCCGTCCAGGAGTGGACGGGCGTCTGACAATCCAAACGGGCGTTTAGAGGAAGAATTCAATACTGAGGCATCATGAACTTACTGAACGAACGTCCAGAAGAAGCAGACGAGCGTCCAAGGTGCAAAAAGAAGATCAGAGAGTTTGGACGCTGTCCAGACGAACGTCTACATTGGAGTTCAGAACACTTGGACGAGCGTCCACTTAACCAGACGAGCGTCCGGATTGCCGACTTAGTGAAACCGCCTCAAATCTCTATAAATACTTGCCTATTTTCACACATTGAGACACCAATTTTACAATTCTCGAACCCTAAACCCTAGGGGCGGCTATAGGCTGCGTTTTTACTCAGTTTTTTTCCCAGTTTTATGTTCTTAAATTTCTAGATAAAATTAGTTTAGTTTATGCAATTTACTTCAACAATTCAAGCTATTCAAGGATGCTGAGAGGCTAGGCTTCAATCAAACGAGCATTGTGAAGCCATCCAACTTTCATTAATTTTGATTCTTCGGTTATATTGTAAGTTTTTAATCAGGTTGTTTCCTTTATCATGTCTTATGTTGATTAATTGCATTTATATCGAAAGATGTGCATGTATGATGTTTTATATTTGATGAAAGTCTTTATAAACATTAGATCACCATGATTTAGGAATAGATCTTTAACCTATGTCAAACGAAAGTTGATAGGTTGGAAATCTAGGTTAAAACGTTAAAGTTTACATCTTTGTTTATGTTATGACGCGTTAATTTCCGTAAATCGAAAGATAGAAATTAATAGGCGAATCATCTACGAAAGTAGGATTCATACCTTTGATAAGATGAACCACAACTTGGTAGAAATTGCAATATAATCGGGATGAGAGATTAGTGTTTGTTGGATAGGTGGATCAATACTCGTTTGCCCATATTAAACTTGATTTAACCCTTGAGACTTGAACTGTTTAGTTAGTTTATTTTCTATTGCACTTTTAGAGTAATTTGTTCGCAACCAAACCTCCCTAGCTTTGGATTCGTCCTCTGTCTAGTTTATATTCAGCATATATGTTCAGTTTAGTTTTATTTAACCGTTGTTTAGTTTAGTTTTCCGTGACATAGCTTAGTTAGACAAAAACTAGGAACCACAATCGTCTAGTTCCCCGTAAGATCGACCCGGCATTAACCACTAGTACTACGATCCTTATACTTGGGGTTAACCGGATTACAAATTTATTACTTGTTTGTTTTGCATAGATAAAAAATCCGTAGACAAGTTTTTGGCGCCGTTGCCGGGGAACCGAACGGTTGCCTAGTTTTTGTTCTAGTTTTTATTTCGCTTTCAATTCTTGTTTTTAGGTTGGCTATTTTCAATTTCTGTTTGTGGTTAGTAGTTTAGTTGTTTTTGTTCGATTGTCTGTCGTTTTAATTGTGTTTTTTGTTAGTAGTTAATATAAGATCTTTGCTCTTAATTTATACTCTGTTTTCTGTTTACCACGCTCTGTTTTCCCTAATCGTCTCTGCCCAGTTGGACGAGCGTCCGTTTTACCAGACGCCCGTCTAGTTCTTGCTTCAGTCGGACGAGCGTTTAGGTTACTGGACGCCCGTCCTCTGAAACGTCCTCAATCCTGAATCAGATTCTGACTTACAGACGAGCGTTCATACTTCTGGACGCCCGTCCTGAAAAACTGGTCAGACGCTCGTCCCTGATTTTGGACGTCCGTCCGTTCTCTTTTCCTTCTACCAACTTCTTCTTTTCTTTTCTTTTCCCTAGGTTGTGATCTTAGATTAGATTATAAGTCTTTAGTTTAAGTCGTTAGTTTCTTAGTTTATAGTTCTCTTTCTCTCCTTCTTTCCTTCTTGCTCAAACAACTTGATCTTGGATCTCGGTGTATGCAAACTCGTAGTCAGAAGGGACCACTAATCTACTCCTCTGACCCCGAGCGGACCATAGTCCGACCCAATAGGCGGAAACTTCGGTTCGACGAAGGAAACGCTCTAGATCAAGAATTTGAGCATTATCTTTCAGGAGAAATCGAAAGAATAGTAATAATGGCAGCGGAAGATAGACGGACGTTGGCCGACTATGCCATGCCTGGCACAATCACCATCAACCCCGCAATTGTTATGCCAGCCATTACCGCTCCAACTTTCGAGCTAAAGCCAGGACTTATTCAGATGATGCAGCATGCATCGATTTTTCACGGCTATCAATCTGAGAACCCCCACACTCACCTACACACATTTCTACACATATGCGGTACTACCCGTATCCAAGGTGTAAGTGAGGACGCAATCAAGCTCAAACTTTTTCCATTTTCCTTGCGGGGGGAAGCACTAGAGTGGTATCACTCTCTCCCCTCGGAATCCATTACGACGTGGGCTGGACTTGAAAGAGAATTTTTGAGTCAATATTTCCCGCCGTCAAAGACGGCCCAGTATTTGAATGAAATCTTCACGTTCCGTCAGCAGGAAAATGAGTCTTTCTTTGATTGCTGGAAAAGGTTCAAGTCCCTCCTCCGAAAATGTCCCCACCATGGCTTGCCGATGCAAAGGCAAGTCCATACATTCTTTAGCGGATTGACCGAGCTCACTAAGGGCATGGTCAATAGTTCATCTGGCGGGGCGTTTTTGAAGAAGACTCCAGACGAAGGATGGGCATTGTTCGAAGACATTGCCAAATATAACTATGCTCCATCCTATCAAGCTATTCAGACACCTCCTCCTCCTCCCAAGGTCGAGGAAGTGACTATGCAGAATCTGATTGCCATGTTGCAGAAGCAAATGGCTAGCTCTCAACTAACCACATCCCAAACTGTTCCCAATCCGAGTAATCAGACTCTTTCGTTTCCACAGAACTCTCAGGTTCTGTATTGCGAAAGTTGCTGTCAACCTGGCCACATGTCCCAAAGTGTCAATTTCAATCCCCCGCCGCTCATCAAGTCAACGCTCGTTCATAATAATGGACAAGTATAATCCAATCACATGCCAAGTATGTGATGATCCGGGGCACACTTTGCTCGTTTCGTCCCATGATTGGACAAAATGCGAAGTAATGCTTTTTACGGCCGCCTAATCCTAGGTTCAACAACCAATTCTCCGGCCAGAATAATGCTCAAAATCAGGGCTTCGGCCAGAATCCGAGTTTCAATCAGAATCCAAACTCGAACTTCAATTCTAACCCGAACTTTAATAGAAACCCTGGTTTTGGTTCGAACCAAAACTCTAATTTTTCCAATCAAACACAAAGGTTTAATCGAATTGGCCCTCCATTTCCAATTCCAACTATCGAATCGGCCCGGCCCGACCACAAAATCAAAATTTTTCCAATTCTCAAGGCCCTCGAATTCCAATGACCTCAAGGTGAATGGAACTCATTCAAAGAGGAGCAAAACAAGAACATTCAGCTCCCGATGAGTACCAATAAGAACCTTGAAAGACGAGATAGAGCGATTTGGTGGCCGAGCAGTTAGCATCAAGACCCCCGGGCATCCGCCGCCTTTACCGAGAAAAATCCTAAGGGCGGTCATGTTGCTCGGGCCGATTTAAGCGACGGCCAATGCACCGACCTCGTACCAACAATGCATTATGGACAAGAGGAGGCCGGTACAATGAGTTTAAGAAGCGGTACACACCGAGTGGTCCCCCGGCTTTCGGGGAAACCACTAGCCCCTCCCGCCATTGATAAGGCGGGGAGGGGAAGTTGAGCACCCATCATCCCCTTGGCCGCAAGCAAGTAATCGGAGTGGCCGATCCCCCGATAGGTGAAAAGGTTGGAAATCCTCGGGTGGCTGTTCCCCGAGGACCGAAAAAGTTGGAAATCCTCAAGTGGCCGATCCTCGAGGGACCGAAAAAGGAAAAGAAAGTCGGTGGCTGATCCCCGACTACGAAAGCTTCGAAAAGACGGTTCGGTGGAAGGATTTGGAAGACAAAGCTATCAGCGCATCCTCAAAGAGAGTCTTTTCTGAGAATGATCTGAAGAAGCTTCCGTTTCCACCGAGGAAGAGCAACATTCCATTGGTTGAAGACAAAAAGTACGAGAAGGTGCTAAACCTTCGAAAAATACTCGGGTAAATCGCCATTATCCGAGGTCTTGGTCGAGATGCCTAAGTATACAAAGTTCATCAAGGATGTTGTATCTTCCAAGAAGAAGTTAGCGAGGAATGGATCAAGCGGTTGGTAAGGAGTGTTCTCTGGTCGATAATGAAAGCTTACCAATCAAGAGAAGCGACCCAGGAAAATTTGTGCTCACATTGCAGATGGGAGGTCTAGTCTTCCCAAATTCCTTATGTGACCTGGGCGCATCTATCAGCTTGATGCCATTGTGTGTGTGCAAGCAGCTGGGTTTACAAAGTCTTCTAGAACCCACGACCATGAATTTGCAGTTCGCTGATAGATCTTCTAAGAAAGCTTCAGGAATCCTAAAGGACGTATTAGTTCAAATAGATAGGTTTACCTTTCCAGTTGATTGGTACGTCTTAGATATTGAGAAAAGTGAATATGTCCCTTTGATTCTTGGAAGACCTTTCCTATCTACAGCTAGAGCCCTCATCGATTGTGATGGTGGGCATGTGACCATTCGAGTTGGTGACCAGGAGGTGAGTTATAGTGTTTCCAAATCTATCAATGTACCATCTGGATCTCCAACCGGCTTTTCCATTGAGGAGACCTTTGATGATTTCGATGACTTCATGGATAAGCAAGTCATAGCTGTAGAATCAGAATATGAGCGACTAATTGATAATCTGAATAATCATGGTGTGGTCAATCTAGACCAGTTAGCAGCTGAATTTGAGGATGAGCTAAGAGAAGAAGCCTTGGCAGTAGGACCACTAAGTAAGCTCAGCGATGTTGAGTTGAAGAGTGACGATCTTAAATCAAGCCTAGAGGATCCTCCCGTAGATTTGGTACTGAAGCCGTTGCCTAAACATCTTAAGTATGTGTTTTTAAGAGAAGGTGACAAGCTTCCTTTGATCATCTCTGCCAAGCTATCTCGTATAGAAGAGCTTAAATTGTTAAACGTCTTGCGCAAAAATGAAAAAGCCTTTGGATGGCAGGTGGGAGATATCCGAGGGATATCTCCCGACATCTGTATGCACAAAATCAAGACTGAGGAGGGTGCAAAACGAGTTAGACAGCCTCAGAGAAGGCTCAACCCTCACATGCAAGAGGTAGTCAAGAAGGAAATTATCAAGCTTCTAGATATGGGTATCATATACGCCATTGCAGACAGTGAGTGGGTATCCCCAACTCAGGTAGTTCCCAAGAAAGGTGGAATTACCATTGAGAAGAATGAGAAGGGAGAGGAGATAGCATTGAGACTTGTCACTGGTTACAGAGTCTGCATCGATTATCGAAAGCTCAATGAGGTCACACTGAAAGATCATTTCCCCCTTCCATTCATTGACCAGATGCTTGAGCGTCTGGCGGGGCACGCATTCTACTGCTTCCTGGATGGATATTCAGGATACTTCCAGATACCCATCGATCATGTTGACCAAGAGAAGACCACTTTCACCTGCCCTTATGGTACATTCGCCTACAGGCGGATGCCATTTGGTCTCTGTAATGCCCCGGCCACCTTCCAAAGGTGTATGATGGCAATCTTTGACGGGCTAGTTGAAAAGTGCATGGAGATTTTTATGGATGATTTCTCGGTCTTTGGTCAATCCTTCGATGATTGCCTCGATAATCTTGATCAGGTGTTGTCAAGATGTGTGGAAAAGGACTTAGTGCTTAATTGGGAAAAATGCCATTTCATGGTAGATGAAGGCATAGTCCTTGGCCACAAAGTGTCAGCCAAAGGTATAGAAGTAGATAGGGCCAAGGTAGAAGCCATTGAGAAGATGAGTTATCCTAAGAATGTACGCGAAGTCGAGGTTTCCTCGGACATGTCGGTTTCTATAGGAGATTCATCCAAGATTTTTCCAAAGTAGCCAAGCCCCTATCTACTCGCTCAAGGAAGACGTTGAGTTCAATTTCGATGAGAACCGCAAGCAAGCGTTTGAGGAGCTCAAGAATTGGTTAATATCCGCCCCAATTCTTATATCGCGGTACCGGAACTTGCCCTTTGAACTTATGTGCGATGCATCCAACTATCTTGTTGGTGCGGTCTTAGGACGAGCGAATCGAAGGAAAGTTCCAGCCTATCTATTATGCCGTCACACACTTTGAATCCTTCTCAAGTTAACTACACGACCACTGAAAAGGAATTATTAGCCGTAGTCTTTGCTATGGATAAGTTTCGCAGCTTACCTGCTGGGTGCTCAAGTGATTGTGTGGACTGATCACGCTGCCTTGCGTTATCTCATGACCAAAAAGGAAGCTAAACCGCGCTTACTGCGTTGGATACTGACCCTCCAAGAGTTTGACGTTCAAATCAAAGATAAGAAGGGCAGTGAGAACGTAGTGGCGGATCATGTTTCTAGGATGATAAGTGAGGAAAAGGGTGATCCTGAAGATATCGATCTTTACTTTCCTCTAGAAAACATCATGTTGATCGATGGCCGCTCCCCTGATGTTCCATGGTATTCGTCCATTGTGAATTACCTTCATGCCCGTTACCTTGACCCCGAAATGTCGTATCAAGAGAAGAAGAAGTTCTTCTCTGATATGAAATATTTCGTTTGGGATGAACCTTATCTGTTCAAGATCTGCAAAGATGGTTTGCTTAGGAGATGCGTTCCTGAATCTGAGCAACAAGAGATTATCGAGCAATGCCATAGTGGACCCACAGGTGGTCACTTTGGTCCTTGGAAGACGGTTACTAAGATCTTCCAGTCCGGTTTCTATTGGCCTACAATCTTTAAGGATACAGAAGCCTTCTGTAAAGCTTGCGATAGATGTCAAAGAACCGGAACTCTGACAAGGCGTTTCGACATGCCTTTAAAACCCATCTTAGAGTGCGAAGTCTTTGATGTATGGGGCATCGATTTTATGGGACCTTTCCCATCATCGTGTGGCAACAAATACATCTTAGTCGCGTTGATTATGTTTCGAAATGGGTGGAGGCGGTGGCCACTCCTCACAATGATCATAAAACGGTCATGAAATTTCTGAAGAAGAACATCTTTGTGAGATTTGGATGTCCTCGAGCCTTGATCAGTGATGAAGGAACGCATTTCTGCAACCGACCTCTAGAGAAAGTTCTTGAAAAGTATGGTGTTCGCCATAAGACCGGCACACCATACCATCCGATGACTAGCGGTCAGGTTGAGCGAAGCAACCAAAGCATCAAGCAAATCCTGGAAAAGACAGTGAACAGTCATAGAAAGGACTGGAGTTTGAAATTGGATGATGCACTATGGGCGTATAGATGCTTATAAAACCCCTATGGGTACATCTCCATATCGGATGGTTTACGGCAAGCCATGTCATCCGCCGGTTGAGTTAGAGCATAGGGCTTATTGGGCGACGAAGTTTCTTAACTTTGATTCCCAAACTTGTGGAAAACATCGGCTTGCGGCGAAGTGCATGAGTTAGACGAGTTCCGGCTCCAGGCTTATGAAAGCGCCAGGATAAGCAAGGATAAGATGAAACTCCTCCATGACGCAAAAATTAAGAAAAGAGAATTTCAAGTAGGGGAGCAAGTTCTTCTTTATAATTCCAGATTACATTTGTTTTCTGGAAAGCTGAGGACACGATGGTCCGGCCCCTTTACGATTCTCAAAATCATTCCCTGGAGGCGTTCGGAACTACTCGGTTATAAAGATCAGCCGTTTCGAGTTAATGGTCAGAGGTGCAAACACTACATTGGAGAACCTACAGGCAAGCCTTTGATTGTTAAATTTCTCGATATCCTTGGATGTGGTGTTAATGAAGTCGAAGACTCTGACGAGATTTCACCCAATCTGTTTGCCGAGGATAACGGTAGTGGTCTATCACAAGAAGTTCTAGCCGGTAGTTGGGATATGGAGGAATATGCAAGGGAGCAACAACTCAAACGTCAGCAGAGAAATCTACAAAGGAGAAAGTCGACCATGGGAAAGGTTCAACGTATCTGGAAAACTGTCAAAGCTTTAATCCCATGCGTTAAGTGTCGTTTCTGTAGCCACAATCCTGATCAGAACTTAAACGAGGTAATGGCGGGCAGAAAAGTCAAATGGCCTGACCCAGGCTGAATTCAAATGGTGTCGAGCTAACGACATAAACCAAAAGCGCCACTAGGGGGCATCCTAGATATCCAATCTTGTTTTAGTTTTTCTTAGTTCCTTTTTCTTTAGTATGTTATTTTGGTTAGTTTTACTAAGCTTCTATGTTGCTATCGTCGGTAGTTGCTTTCGAGATATGGATCTCTACGGAGTTCGCCACGAGGAGTTCCCACTCATTAGTCGAATCCCGGCGATCACGATAGATGATGGACCGGGAGGCACTATAGTTCTTCATGTAGATTTTGACATTAGCACTCAGGTTAAGACCATCACGTACGTTATCATTGTTCCACCATGTTCGGGAGGCAGCGATTTCACGACTGAGGAGTTGCAGGAGGCCATAGGACGTCCTTACACGATCCTTAATGATCCTATGCTGACGGATTTGGCACTAGTGCTGCGGGCTAAGCATTTTAGAGGTGTTGAGGTAGCTGGTGAGGATTGGTGTTTGCAGGATGAGTACGACTTCCCTCCGGCTATCGACATGCTTCGACGTCTCATTTGTTTAGTGGATTGGGACGAGATCTACGCAGATTAGTGTTTCCTTAGTTGGTTTTGCTTTCGTCGAGCCCCGACGTAAAACGGAAGCGCTTGGTGGGAGGCAACCCACTGTTTTATTTTTGTGTGTTTTATTTTCAAACTCTTTCATGATTTTCCGTATTGTATTTTTGAATTCTAAATTATCAGTAATAAAAGTTTCGCATTTAGTTGTTTTATATGATAATTTTTAGAAAGGGACAATTTTGCATTTTTCTTGACTGGACGCCCGTCTAGTGTTACTGGACGCCAGTCCGGCTCTCGATTTTCCTGGACGCCCGTCCAAGTTATGGGACGCCCGTCTGGAAACAAGCTTTTCAATCCTGTATTCAACTTCTTGATCAGACGTTCGTCTAAAAATATGGACGCCCGTCCGGATAATTCCCTCCAATCCTGTATTCAAATCAAACCTTAGGACGAGCGTCTGGTACTTTGGACGCCCGTCCAGTTCATCACATTTCCAGACAGACGCCCGTCCGCCGAGTTGGACGAGCATCCACCACCTGTCTATATATACCCCCCTCATGCCATGAACCCTCATTCCTTCGAATTTCAAACCGCAACACCCGACTTTTGCCCTCCTCTCAACCTAAATCCCTTGATTCAACACCAAATTGGGCGATTTCAAGTGCTATAGGACGCCCCTGACACCCTCTCATCAATTTTCAAAGCCAAATCCCCCAACATTCCATATTTTTAGAGAATCGGCCACCTGTATAGTCCGACCTTGTTCAAGAAAAATCGGATTTTTGGGGTCAATTTGGGTTGTTTTGGACGTCTACAGAGCATTATCTTCATCTACTCACCATCTTTGGTAAGTTTGTAGCGACTTTTCTTGATTTGTTTCACGTTTTTGTGAGTTCGATCTTCGGGTCGGCTCATTTTCTTGAAATTTATCTCATTTTGTTCTTTGTTTTCTTCTGTTTTGGTGTTGTGATGATGTGGTGATGATGGTTGTGGTGGATGGGTTGATATTGTTGAATTGAAATCCCGATTTGGATGTTAAACGGGTACCCTTTGTTGTGCCTTGAAATGTTTTAGTGTTGTGGTCTTTAAAGTTTCAATCATGGTGCGGGTGAAGGGAGTTCAGAAGCGGTTTGGTAAGGGTGTGGCTAGGGAGAGTGGTAAAAAGCGTAAAGAGTTGGACCCTCCCATAGTTGATCCAAATAGGGGCGTAGTGATCCGAGAGCAACCCTCTAGGGCATCACAACAAGCTAGAGGCGATTTGAGAGACGAGTCCACCTCGGGGTACGGCGATTTGGATGTGCCCTTGGCACGGTTTACTAAGCATGCCCGAGGTGGTGAGCCGTCAGAGAGGTGAAACTCCCAAACGCTCGTCCGGCCTCTAAACGCCCGTTTACCCCCGTCTGTCTTCGAACGCCGGTTCGGTGATCCGAACGAGCGTCCACTTCCGAGAATTTCCCCGAACGAGCGTTCACTCATGCGAACGCCGAGTTCACTCTCTTCAATTGACACTTCTTTTCTCTTCTCTCTTTCTAAACCCTCTAATTTCCTCTACATTTCGTTCTCATCAACCCTAAGGTTGATTTCTTTCCATTTTGCTCTTCCGGTTTATGCAAACCGGGAGCAAGAAGGACCTCTTATCTTTAATCCCGAGCCGAGCGATCTATTATCGGGAGAAAGCTCTTTCCCAATCCGGACATCATGGCTAACGAAGTCCCGAATGCGGACCCTCGAAGCCCGGATGAATCGATCCTTCAACGGATGCAAGCAATACGGCAACAACAGAATCAACAAGCTGGCATAAATAATCAGTTTCAACAATTCCGTCAAAACCAGCTAAACCAGTTAAACCAAGACCCCTATGCTCCCTATCTTGACCAAGACTTCACTGGAAGGGCATAGACCCATTCGCCCTCCGAGAAATGGGGCAAGTTAATTTCGATCCGAAAAATGGAGTGGTAGGACCGGTCCGAATAGTTCCTTTCATGGCACCGCGACGAAGATCCTCATGACTTCTTGTCCACTTTCGTTCAAATCTGCGAAGCAGGCCACTATCCTGGTGTTGATTCTGAGATTGTCAAGTTAAAACTCTTCCCGTTTGCTCTCAAGGGTGAAGCGAACCGTTGGTTTAAATCTTTAGCCCATCATTCTCTCCGCTCCTGGAATGATGTCAAAAGAGCCTTTGCTGCGAAGTTTGTCTCACCGGGGACAATCATGGACATGAAAAGGGAGATAGCCACATTTGAACAACTTGAAGGTGAGAGTGTGGGGAAAGCATGGGAGAGATTAAATGCGTTGATGAGGAAGTGCCCCAACCATGGATACGTAGACATGAGCTACTAGAATTATTCTATCGGGGTGTTACTCAACCCAATAGAGATTTCCTTGATTCAATCGCCCATGGATCCTTCCTAGGAGGAGGTGATGATGCGCTTGGGGTAGCCGAAACCATAGCCAAGAATAACATGTGGTCAACCCCAAGGAAGACCAATGTTAGTGGAAATAAGAGGGGATGCAACGTGCAAGCAATTCGAGACTACGGTGTTAGTTGCTCAAATGGAAGCAATTAGCAAGCGACTAGCCAATTTACAAATGCGGCGGCAACAAGGGCGACAGATATGAACTACTGGGCATGCGGGCGGGAGATGAAATTGCGAGGAAGTGAATTTCAACCAAACCTTCGGAAACTCCAATCGAACCGGAATTATTCGGATTTCAACGTCCCAATGCACCACCCGGCCCATCCAATTCTAACCCTTTTTTCAACTCGGGTTATCAAAGACCACCTCCCGGGGTGGTTAATCAATCTCATAATCCCAACTCCCAAAGACCTCAAGGTGGTTGGAATCAAAGCCAACATCGAATCATACCACCTCATGTGTCCCTCAACATAAGTTTGATGAGCTAGTGGACATGGTGAAGACCCCTGTCTACTAGTGTCAAAGCAATAGAGAGACGGAGTTGGGCGGATGGCGAACGGCAAGCAATCGGACCTCACGGTAAACTCCCAAGTTATACCGAGAGAAATCCAAAAGCGAGATATCAATGTTTGCACCGCCATCACACCTCATGGGGGTATGGAGATCAAGAGTTGAATGAAGTTACCTTGAGAAGTGGTAAGCGAGGCGGGACCCGGAAAGGTGTCGGGAAACGAGCGGCCCCTCCCCGACGCAATAAGTTCGGGGAGGGGGCAATCAGAAATCATATACCGAAGAAACCAACAGTGAGGAGGAGCTTAATGATGACAGCTCTTCGGGGGATGAGGATGATTCTGATTTGAGGGAAGGTCAGGTGGCTGTTCCCCTGACAAAGAAGAGGGAGGAAAAGTTTGTGAGATTTAAGGATAAGGAAGACGAAACCATTAAAAAGTCAGGTGGCTGTTCCCCTGATAATGATAAAGCCCTTCCTTATCCACCAAAGAGGAAAGAGAATACCCTCAGTCTTGACAGACAATATGACGGAGTGAGGAGGATGCTTAGAGACACCAAAGTGAGTATACCCCTAGCCGAGGTATTGATGAAATGCCCAAGTGCTCTAAGTATCGAAGGAAGTTTGTGGAAGCAAGAAGAAGCTTCAAGGGATGGCGAGAAGAAGTTTTAAGAGAAGAATGTTCCATGGTCTCACAAAAAGTTGCTATTAAGCGAGGTGACCCCGGAAGACCTTCAATCTCCTGTGAGATTGAAGGCCACAAGTTCCAAAATGTCTTATGTGACTCAGGGGCCTCAATAAATGTGATGCCATTGAACGTCTGCAAAAAGCTCGGTTTAGATAAAAGAATGCGGGAACGCCCTATTTCTCTTCAGATGATAGACCGATCAAGCCGATCAGCAGCCGGTTGTGTCACTAATGTTCTTCTCTGTGTTGAACATTTGGTTTTCCCTACCGACTGGGTTATCTTAGACTACCCACCTGACAGAGAGATGCCTCTAATTCTAGGCCGGACCTTTTTAGACACCTCTGCCGCCCTCATTGACTTCTGTAAGGGTCATATTACACTTAGAGTTGATGATACATCTGTTACCTTTACACAAGGGAAAAGTCTAGAGAACACTTGCCACATACCTCCGTTCGGATTTTATGCATGCACACATCGGGGCTGATTCCTCTGATATCACCCACTTGCCATCCGAACGCGAGGATATTCTTTTCAAGCACTTTTATCAGCAGTGCTTCTTGCTCGGGCTCGAGTTTTGAAGAGATGATTAAGGGCAGCTTATCACCATCCTTAAGAAAAATGTACTTAAGGTGTTGAGGAAGCGGTTTAAGCTCCAAGTCAGTAGGTGGTTGCTCAATACCATCCATCTTGAATTTGTCAACCGTGTTTTGCTTCTCCATGATTCTAGTTTGCTACATAAGTTCAATTTGTTCTGGAAACCTAGGTGTATTTTATCTCATGTCAATTCATGGATCAGAACTGCAATTACGAAAAATGTCCCAGATCTTTTGTTATGTGTTGAGACCGGTGATGTACCAAATAGTAGTCCTGAACCGATTAAAAAATGCCGATAAGTGTTTTCAACTGTGACTCACTACGATTTTTGGAGATAGATGGTGGCATTTCTTTTTATGTAGAGGACATGATTTGCCTTCCAAGACTCGAAAGTCTAAAACTTTTTTCAGTTGACTTCAAGTCTATGAAGGCTTTCGCAAAGCTTATATGCGGATGTCCAATGCTGAACTTTCTACTCGTACATATTGACTTTGACTACATGATAGATTATTTTGGAAGAGGAGATCATGATTTTACGTATTTAGTATCTTCAACTTCCTTGAGACACTTTTGCTATGTATCAATAAAAAGGAAGAGCCGCACTTTCGATTTTTTATTGTAACTCGATGTTAAAGACTCCTTCACTCGAGTACCTCACGATAGATGGTCATCTACATGAGGATTCATGTAAAAGAAAGTCTAAGCTTTCTGGTGGAAGTTAACTTAATGATCGATTTGCGTGAAGATGATTTCTACGAAACCGACATTTGCAATGCGGTCGTTGATGTAGTTCGTGCTTTCAATTGTGCAAAAACTCAGAATTTATCAAGCGATGCTATGTGGGTAAGCTACTCCTTTTCTCTAGGAAGATTAATGTTTTGTACATCGGTATTGGACTTCTACACTTGTGTTTAATTGTCAATGTTGTTGCCTACGTCGGATCACTAACGTTTGATATCATCAGGCTCTTAACAATGCCACAATCAGTTTGTCGACTGCGTTTAAGAGATTGGTGACATTCGTGACAGAATGTTATTGCAGTCATTGTTGCTTATTACAAGATTTCACCCAATCCTCAGACAATTTAGAAGATCTCACGATATATCGGATTAGTGTTTACAAGAGAGTACAGTTTTTGTTAATTAAACAATGTTAAGTATAATTATTGATGTGTTTTCTGTGATGTCAGGGTGGTAGAACCGATAGTCATTCGCTTCACTCAAACTGGAAAGCTCCTGTAGAAGTTCCAAGATGCTTGTCAAACAGCTTAAAGAAGATTGAAATTCATGTTTATTTTGGTTTGGCCAATGAGCGTGAAATGATACATTATATCCAAGTGCCCTTGAACTTATAAAGAATGCATTAGATAGAAACCGGGAGGACGAAAAGTTTGTTTTGATTCAAGAGATTTGTAAATTCCCAAGAAAGTCTTCAGCTTGTGAAGTTGAATCCGCAGTTGATCATTACAAGCCAGATCCTGTTGTAGCAAGTTGAAACTCTGATTTAGTATTGGGCATAAACTCGAATAATCGAGTCATTGTTATTAAGATGGATGGTGTGATATGGAGAATTTTTAGAGCATACCTAAATTTAGGGATTTTATTAAAGGCGGTCATGTTATAATTACAGCATAAGTTTTGATAAATTATTATGTAGGATAATATTGGTGATTGGCAGATTAAGGAGGTTTAATAATTAATTGGTAGCTGTTAAGGGTGAAAATCTATGTTTTATTATGATACATTTTATGGTATTTTCCCTCTTAATTGGATTAATTGCATAATAAATGGCCCTTATATGGAAATATTGAGCATACTAGGTTTTTAAGGACTTAATCGCAATATTGAATAAATTATGTGTTTTCATCGTGAATTATAATTAATTGGACTTTATTACAGTTTGCGATGTTTTCCATGTGTTATAGGTATGTTTATCGTGCTCAAATGATGATCAAAAGGGTTAAAATTCGAGCTATAAAGATTTAAGAAGAGATAATGATCGAATGGAGTGGGCAGAAAAGAGATAGAGATGATTTAATCAAGTTTTATTCCGGCTAAGCGGCGTCCAAGTCCCGTCCGGGGAGTGGACGGGCGTCGACAATCCAAACGGGCGTTTAGAGGAAGAATTCAATGCGAGGCATCATGAACTTGCGAACGAACGTCCGAAGAAAGCGGACGAGCGTCCAAGGTGCAAAAAGAAGATCGAGAGTTTGGACGCCGTCCGGACGAACGTCTACATTGGAGTTCGAACACTTGGACGAGCGTCCACTTAACCGACGAGCGTCCGGATTGCCGACTTAGTGAAACCGCCTCAAATCTCTATAAATACTTGCCTATTTTCACACATTGAGACACCAATTTTACAATTCTCGAACCCTAAACCCTAGGGGCGGCTATAGGTCGCGTTTTTACTCGGCTTTTTTTTCCCAGCTTTATGTTCTTAAATTCCTAGATAAAATTAGTTTAGTTTATGCAATTTACTTCAACAATTCAAGCTATTCAAGGATCTTTGAGAGGCTAGGCTTCAATCAAACGAGCATTGTGAAGCCATCCAACTTTCATTAATTTTGATTCTTCGGTTATATTGTAAGTTTTTAATCAGGTTGTTTCCTTTATCATGTCTTATGTTGATTAATTGCATTTATATCGAAAGATGTGCATGTATGATGTTTTATATTTGATGAAAGTCTTTATAAACATTAGATCACCATGATTTAGGAATAGATCTTTAACCTATGTCAAACGAAAGTTGATAGGTTGGAAATCTAGGTTAAAACGTTAAAGTTTACATCTTTGTTTATGTTATGACGCGTTAATTTCCGTAAATCGAAAGATAGAAATTAATAGGCGAATCATCTACGAAAGTAGGATTCATACCTTTGATAAGATGAACCACAACTTGGTAGAAATTGCAATATAATCGGGATGAGAGATTAGTGTTTGTTGGATAGGTGGATCAATACTCGTTTGCCCATATTAAACTTGATTTAACCCTTGAGACTTGAACTGTTTAGTTAGTTTATTTTCTATTGCACTTTTAGAGTAATTTGTTCGCAACCAAACCTCCCTAGCTTTGGATTCTTCCTCTCGTCTAGTTTATATTCGGCATATATGTTCGGTTTAGTTTTATTTAACCGCTGTTTAGTTTAGTTTTCCGTGACATAGCTTAGTTAGACAAAAACTAGGAACCACAATCGTCTAGTTCCCCGTAAGATCGACCCGGCATTAACCACTAGTACTACGATCCTTATACTTGGGGTTAACCGGATTACAAATTTATTACTTGTTTGTTTTGCATAGATAAAAAATCCGTAGACAGTAGCTTTAATGAATCTTTGCACATGTGTTTGATAAAATGCTTGACATAGTCCCTTTTTTGGGTGGGGGTTGGGAGTAGGGGTTCGGGATTTTATATTAGGGACAGGATGAAGTAAATTAAACATTTTGACATGAAAATTCACAACCTGCGGTTTCTTATTTATGTTGGAAAACCGTAACACTAGTGTTTTTCCGTGTAAATAATGTACTACCTCCGTCCGTATCTACATTTTACCATTCATGCAGATTAAGAAACTCAATTAATGTGTTGTGTTTTAGTAGTAATATACATATATACCTCTATCTTATAATTAATGTTTGATTTGGAATATGAAATGAACATACAACAATAAATATTAGGTTAGGGGTATGTTTGGAAAAATAGCATTAAATCGTGTATTGGTTTTCTAAATTGACATTTTTTTGGGACAAAACTTTTTCCAAATATGGACACTTTTTATGAGACGGATGTAGTATGTGCATAGAATAGAGTGACTAGATTTTTTTTTTTTGTTGATAACTTAGACTCGAATTGGATTTAATAAAGCTATTAAGAATCCTAAAAGATTATCAATAGCTACATTAAACAATTTTATTGGCTTGTATTTGATAAGAAGACTCATAAGATGGAATGGTGTGATAAAAATGACTTGCACATGAAAGACATTAAGACACTATTTCTTTGATGAAAAGTTTAATTTTGTTAGGGAAATAAAGAATGTATTCAACTAAATTCGTCGAACAAGCGGATAGAACATCATCCAAAAGAAATATATAACTAATGCTGGACCACCGGCCGGACTAACCCCCGGATCACTACCGGACTACCACCAACCCACAACTAACTATAAAACAAAATAAAAGACATAAAAATAGGTACAGAAGATAAGATCTTTGGGGAAAACCCCTGAAACCGCCAAAGTCTAAAAAACTCATCAGAGCTAGCATTGGCAACGGTAACGAAATGAGAAGAACCATGCTATTGTAACAACGTTGTTTCTATCAATATCTTTTTCATAACATATTTTTCTATGTCCTCTTAACATATTCTTAAAATGTTCGAATCCCGTAAAGTAGCGACTTCTTTCAGTTGTTTAGTATAATAGCAAACCCGTGATTTTGAGCAATAGGTTACCTGATTAATATCACCACTCATCTCTTAGGACAGGCGGAGTGAGAAACTTTGTGGTTAGGGTTTAACGATTTAAGAGGAAATTAGAATAGGGGCCAGAGGCCAGAAGGACAAAAAAAGATACAAAATGGGAAAAAAGGACGAGAAAAAAAAATAATGGTTGAGAAGGATAAAAACGCACGTTACTTACGTATGTTACTACATTTGGTTGTAGCAACATGTAGTAACACGTGTAATAACGTGCGCGTTTTTGTCCTTCTCGACCACTATCTTTTTTTGTCCTTTTTCCTCATTTTAGATCAAAAACAGTCCTTTACAACCTTTAATCTATTAGAACATTCATGTTTATAATATAATTCTTATTAAATCAATACATATAGTTCAGTATAATCCTTTTCAAGCATAAATTTAAAATGTGGATAACCAAATCTGGTAATTTTAGTGTGGTGATTCCATTCTATACGACAAATAGAAGTCCTAAACCGTTTATACATTGATTCTGTTTCTTTGACAAAATTTGCAATAAATCACACATTAGGGGCAGAAATGCGAATTTCGACACTATGCACGACACCTACGTTGAAGTGTCGGTTCTTAGCAGCTAGGTATACTTAGGTCAATTTACAGCAGCGATTAATTCTAAGTTAAATCAAAGTAGAGATTAAAGCCTCTATCTGACAAATATATATAATGTGATTGAATTGCAAATACAATAAAAATGTACTTAGTTTCTTGAAACCAACTTTCAACAATGCACTGACTCTCTCTCGATAATGGTTTCCAAGAAGGAGAAACAGAACCCGCCTCCTCCTAAACCAGAGGAAGAATCCTCTGAAGAGGAAGAAGAAGAAGTCGAGGAAGAAGAAGAAGAGGAGGAGGAGGAGGAGGAAGTCGAGGAGAAAGAGGTGGAAGAAGCAGGCCATCAAGAAAAACCACAACCTTCATCATCGTCGGAAACTGAATCAGAATCAGATGAAGATGACGATCAATCGACAAGCCATCCAACTCAGCCTTCCGTTAAAAATCCCTCCGTCCAAAGGCAAGCCACCCCACCACCGGAGGCAGTGCCGAATTCAGGTTCAGAGGAGGAAGAAACAGAGTCTGAAGAAGAAGAAGAAGCAGATCCGGCCTCTGAATCCTCAAAGAACGATGTTAAGGGATCAACAGATGGAAAAAAGGCGAAAACTGGTGAAGAAAATGATAAAAAGGGGAAAAGTGCCGTCCCTGCTGGAAGGGTTTGGAGTGAAGAGAATGAAATTGTGGTGCTTCAAGGGATGATTAATTACCAGAAACAAAAAAAGGCCCTTTCCGTTCTGCTGATACCGGGGTTTTCTATGAGTTTATTAAAGGTAAACTTTGGGATGGAAAACAGGACTTGGTAAAGGATGAGTTAAAGGATGACGATGAGGAAGACTTCTTGTCAAAGTTTCCAACTTTGAGCAAGTCCTTTGATTCAGAGATGGGGTTTTCGAAGGATAATTTGCATTTGATTGGCAGCCAGAAGGCAAGGGAATTAGAAGAAAAGTGGAAGCAGTTGCATTTGGAAGAGATGGATGTGCTAGCCAAAAGGTTAAACTTGAAGCACGTGCAGATCAATCCATGGTTCAAAGTCTCGGCCGAGTAGGAGACGACTCGGAGCTTACCGGTACAAAGTTACCGATTCATCTCGATTTTTGCATACGACTCGGGTATGTATCGGCACGATTTCCGCAAAACTCGGCCGAGTCAATCCGATATCTACATTGTCTCGGCCTGAGATTTTTTTCAAATTTTTTAAATCATTTTATATTGGAGAAAACCCGTCTCGTCCGAGGCGATACCGATACGCGACGATACATGTGAATCGGTGGTCTCCGAGTCGGTTACCGCGACCGCGACTTTGAACCATGGATCAAACTTGTGTTGGATGCAATGAAGAAGCAGTAATTGGTAATTCTTGGGATATTCATAGTATTTTGGAGATAGTGCTATATGTGTTTTTCAATTTTCAGGCATGATTATAATGCTTTCAGTCAAACTGTTTGGGCTTGGGCATTCATTTTTTTTCTCGTGGTAGCTTAGGCATGGGTATGTCGTGCTTTAAGAAGAATTGTTCGGGAAATTTTCGCCAAGGTTTTTTGAACCTAATTTTTTGTTTAGTCTTGTGAGAGTCCGAATGCCATGCTTTCTAGTCATATGGAGTTAAATGTTTGGGTCCTTTACATTTTATTCATGGATAATGTCATGAGATCTTCAGCAAAAAATCTCTATCTCTATCTCTACTATTCTAAAAGTGTGAGTGTGTTTTCCCTAAAAAGAGTTTCTCCCCCTTTTAACAATTAAAATAATTGAACTAATTAAAATATAAAAAGATCCTGGATTATTTTAATTACAATCGAAATATATTAAAATACAATAAAAACGAAATTAAAAACCTAAAAAATCAATCAAAATCATCAAAATCAATGATTGAATATTGATTAATAAATCATCATTAATTTATTAAAATAGAAAAACGAAATTAAAAAATTAAAAATCAAAAAAACAAAAAAAATCCTTGATTTAAGTAAACATATAAAAACGAAATAAAAAAAATATATAAAAAATCTTCAAGATCCTCATCAAAATCCATGATTGAATAATAAAAGAAAAATAACTAAATACGTATGGTTTCTCCCCATTTTAAATAGTGTTTCAGTTATCCCCACTTTTAATAATTAAAATAATTGAAATAATTAATATAATAACAATAAAATAATAAAATATAACCAAATATAAAAAGATCCTTCATTGCAATTTATAGGCATGTGGTTTTTCTTAATAAAATCCTTGAGTTAATGAAATTATAAAAACCGAAAGTAAAAAACAATTTATAAACATGCGCCCAAAAAGAGTTTCTCCCCACTTTTAATAATTTAAATACAATAAAAATAAAAACGAAATTAAAAACCTAAAAAATCAATCAAAATCTTCAAAATCAATGTTTGAATATTGAGTAATAAATCATCATTAATTTATTAAAATAGAAAAATGAAATTAAAAAAATAAAAATGAAAAAATAAAAAAAAATCCTTCATTTAAGTAAACATATAAAAACGAAATAAAAAATATATATAAAAAATCTTCAAGATCCTCATCTAAATCCTTGATTGAATAATAAAAGAAAACTAACTAAATACGTTTGGTTTCTCGCCACTTTAAATAGTGTTTCAGTTATCCCCACTTTTAATAATTAAAATAATTGAAATAATTAAAATATAATAACAATAAAATATAACCAAATATAAAAAGATCCTTCATTGCAATTTATAGGCACGTGGTTTTGCTTAAAAAATCCTTGAGTTAATGAAATTATAAAAACAGAAAGTAAAAAACAATTTATAAACATGCGCCTAAAAAGAATTTCTCCCCACTTTTAATAATTAAAATAATTGAAATAATTAAAATATAATAACCATAAAATAATAAAAGATACCAAATATAAAAAGATCTTTGATTGCAATTTATAGGTACGTGATTTTGCTGAGTATCATTTTTTTTGGAACCTGCTGAGTATTTTTCTATTTTGTGTATTAGTTGATGTCACTGCATAAACTGTTGATGTCACTGCATAAATTGTTGATGTCACTGCATAAAATGCCGATGTCACTGCATAAATTGTTGATGTCACTGCATAAAATGCCGATGTCACTGCATAAATTGCCGATGCCACTGTATAAAATGTTGATGTCACTGCATATCTGATTGCCGATGTCACTGCATAAATTGTTGATTTCACGCATATATGATTGCCGATGTCACTGCATAAAATGTTGATATCTCTGCATATATGATTGCCGATGTCACTGCATAAAAATATGAATTAAGGTGAAAGATTTATGTTGATTGTAGTTTTATATCAAAAGATATAGCCATTTGAAGTCGATTTTATGAAGAAAAAAAATCGATTTTATGAAATTAAGTCGGAAAAATATCAAATGTCATCACGATGTTGCTTCATCAAATGTCACTGCATCCCGGTGATCTCTGCATTGGGGGAGGCCACTTCATCGCGGTGTCTCTACATCGGTGGTGGCCACTACATCGCGGTGTCACTTTATCGTGATGTCTCTGCATATATGATTGCCGATGTAACTACATAAATTGTTGATGTCATTCATACATGATTGCTGATGTCACTGCATAAAATGTTGATGTCACTGCATAAATTGTTGATGTCACGCATGTATGATTGCTTATGTCACTGCATATATGATTGTTGATATCAATGAATCGCGGTGGTCAATGCATCGCGGTTGTTAGTGCATCGCGGTGTCTCTGCATCGAGGTGATCAATGCATCGCGGTGGTCAATGCATCGCGATGGTCACTGCATCGCGGTGGTCAATGCAATTGGGATGGTCAATGCATCACGGTAGTCAATGAAAAAAGAAAAAAAAACTTTCACCGTAAATTTAATTTAAAAAAAAAAGAAGTCATTCAATGTCCAGGAAATAAATATTAAAAATATAAAAAAAAATCAAAAAAAAAAAAGACACAAAACATTCAACGTCCAACAGGAAATAAAAAAAAAAGGATATACATTCATATGCATTCATCGTTCTTCTGCTTGGCGCTTTTTTTTATTTTTATTTTTATTTTTAATTCATTAAGGGTATTTGTGTCTATCTACCTAATTTTTGTCCTTATAACTAAGTGTTTGTTTTGGACGTCCTTTTTGCCTAATTAAGTCCAAAATGCGTCCTTTTCAATAATTGTCCCAAAAATAAATTAAAAACCTAAATAATCAATCAAAATCATCAAAATCATTGATTTTATATTGATTAATAAATCATCATTAATTTATTAAAATAGAAAAACGAAATTAAAAAAATAATTCCCGATCTCTATCTCTACTATTCTAAAAGTGTTAGTGTGTTTCCTTCAAAAAGAGTTTAACCCCACTTTTAATAATTAAAATAAATGAAATAATTAACATATAATAACCAATAAATACCATAAAATAATAAAATATACCAAATATAAAAATATACTTGATTAATTTAATAAAAATCGAAATATATTTAAATACAATAAAAACGAAATTAAAAAACTAAATAATCAATCAAAATCATCAAAATCAATGATTGAATATTGATTAATAAATCATCTTTAATTTATTAAAATAGAAAAACAAAAATAAAAAAATAAAAATGAAAATATAAAAAAAATCATTGATTTAAGTAAACGTATAAAAACGAATATATAAAAAATCTTCAAGATGCTCATCAAAATCCTTGATTGAATAATAAAAGAAAACTAACTAAATACGTTTGGTTTCTCCCCACTTTTAATAGTGTTTCATTTCTCCCCACTATTAATAATTAAAATAATTGAAATAATTAAAATATAATAACCATAAAATAATAAAAGTTACCAAATATAAAAAAATCCTTGATTGCAATTTATAGGCACGTGGTTTTGCTTAAAATATCCTCGATTTAATGAAATTATAAAAACCAAAATTAAAAAAAATTATAAACATGCACCCAAAAAGAGTTTCTCCCCACTTTTAATAAATAAAATAATTGAAATAATTAAAATATAATAACCATAAAATACCATTAAATTATAAAAGATACCAAATATAAAAATATCCTTTATACCATGAAATATCCTTGTTTCTCAAAAAATAAAAATATCCTTGATTAAATTAATTACAATTGAAATATATTAAAATACAATAACAATGAAATAATAAAAGAAACCTAACTAAATACGTTTGGTTTCTCCCTACTTTTAATGGTGTTTCTTTTCTCCCCACTTTTAATATTTAAAATAATTGAAATAATTAAAATATAATAACCATAAAATAATAGAAGATACCAAATATAAAAAGATCTTTGATTGCAATTTATAGGTACGTGATTTTGCTTAAAAATCCTCGATTAAATGAAATTATAAAACCCGCAATTAAAAAAAATTATAAACATGCGAGCAATTTAATTAACTACATGATTCGTTAAAGATTTCAATTTTCCTCTTCGGAAACTACATTGTTTTATATTAGAAACATAAAATAACAAATATTCTCAACAGCAATTACAAACCCGGAAGAATAAAAACAATGAAAGATGCATCAAGCACGAAGGGCAAAGGTAACGCATTATACCTCACTCCACCAATATTCATGAAAAATTATGTTTTTCATTATCAATTTCATTATTGTCAATTTTACCGGTATACTAACAATGTTTTTTGTAATTTTTTTTGGCTGAAGGTAAGCAGCATGATATGAACAAACTAGAAGTTAAAAGAAAAAAATATTCTCAATTGCTGAATTGATATCTGCATTAAATCGCAATGGTATGCTTTCTTATACATATGGCTAAACCTTTTCCGTTCTTATAGAAACACGTACATATATCAGAAAGTAGAACATATATTGTTTTCATCACCCCATTTAAAATGTGTTTGAAAAATAATATATACACCACAATAAAACTTATATATTTTCTAATATTGCTCCGAAACATATCAACCCACAATATGAGATAATCCATCCGGAGATTGACCTGGTTGTCAATTATAATACAACCAAAAAGAAAGTGATACTTAAATAGGAGAGGTGGAGTTGATGTGCAACTACACAAACTTCAAGGATATCCAACGGAAGACAAGAAATTGATTGGTAAGGTTCCTAAATTTCGTTTTACAACTTCAATGCTATATTCTTATAAGAATGTCAAAATATTGAATTTTGTCAATACCCATACATTTATAGTCTGATTAGTCATCTTGATACACATACATATTATTTCCAAGAATAATACTATATTTTTAATCACTAGGATATTGCGGTTTTATTATAATCATACTATAAAATTTTATTATTGTAATATTGCTAATCTTTCTTTAATTAATCTAATTAGATGTCTTGGGAGTTTTGGTTCACTTAAAGCCAAGTACCACAGTCAAAACCAAAGGAACAAAGGAAATGAGAGACATAAAACACATCAAACTGATGAACACTTAGTTCGATATTCCAACATGATACCCCAAAAATATAATGCATTCTTTCATTTTTATTAACAACAACTAAATTGTTTATGTAGAGGTGTGTTACTAACGGTGACGTTATGGAAAGACATGGCAATGAATGAAGGAAAAATGCTCGACACATGTTCAGATGACAAACCTATCATAGCGATTACGAATCTATCATATTGAACACGTAAATAATACATACATCAATAATACATGTCCTCGCCTCGAACAAGGAAGTTCTATCTATATTTTGCATGTTATGTCTTGCAGGTGAATGGAAAGTAAACACCTCATCCTCATCCACACTTCATCTTGATCCGAAAGGCAAAGAGAGCCGAATGCTGCAAAAATGGTTATACATTTCGCAAATTCAATTATATAAAATACTTACTTATTACCACTTATATCATAATTTCGAAAACTAACACAATTTTCTTCAATATATATATTTCGGAAAAACAAAAACGCGGACAAAGAAAAGTTCCAGGAAGTGAGTATCACCCAAAAAATACCCCAACCAACGGAGATGAAGCTAACAGAGATTGCACTCAGTCAACAATCACTTTCTAAGGTAAATAACAACCAATTTAATTGTACATACAATCATTTAATTGTACTATGTCGTATAACTCTCATTATTTTTCAGAATGTATACTACCAGTTTTCAGCAAGAGTCATAAAAGTCAACAATATTCCTAAAATTTGGTACAACTCATTCATGTATTGCACAAAATTAGTGCAAGAAAGACCGAATGGGTGGATTTGCTCAAACTGTGGCAACATTGGCTCAAAACAAGCACCAAAGTTATCCGCCAACATGTTTATCCGTAACCGTTAAAAATGTACAACTAACAATAACATTCTTATGTGGATTAGATATCGAGTAAATTTGACGGCGAAATCTGAAGACCACACTGTAGACATCACTTTGTTCGGAGAGACTGCCAACACGTATGTTGAATGCTATATATCGGAGTACGTGAAGGCGAATTGCAAGGTAACATAGCCAAATATTTCTATAAAATAAAATCTTTAGATATATATATAATTTCTTTATGTTACTAATTTATGATATGATGAACATACACATAGGAAAATGAGAATTCTGAATACTAATTCATCTTTAGATTCAATGGGAAGCTGTAATATACTTATGGTATCAATGCTACACCCAAACTAATAGCAGAGGAGATGCAAAAAGATACACAAAAGATGAAAATGAAGAAGAGCCAAATTAATGTAAGCAACGACAAAAGTCAGCTTACAACCGCAAAAGCCGAACACACAAGCCCAATTTATATCGATGATGAGGAGCCGATTGGAAATATGAAGAATAAAACTAGATTAACAAAAATTGAACAAGAAAAGGATCATGTGGGTTACATTTGTTTTTTATTTAGATTTCGGTTGATTTGATTTTTTCCTTCAGGAGAATTGATTCTAAATTAATTAATTAAATATAATGTTTATGCTATTCATTTGATTTATTGTTTTAAGCAAATAAATTAAATAATTATAGGACATATTCACAAACATGATGTAATCGGTGGCCTCCCAGGATGGTAGTCTGCGTACCAGTCCGAATCCGTCGGGAGTGGAGCGACCTCCACCACCGGTTCAAACTCTTGCCCAACTCTTTACCCGAACGGATAACCACATTTATCCCGTCCAAACGATGGAGGCAATTACTTGTTGTCGGTTTCCGCCAGTTAAAAACAAACCGCTGTCTATTGTTTACACATGTTTATGTTTGTTTGTATGTTTCCTGTACAATATAATACATTAAAAGCACACCACGTGCAACGCACGTGCTGTTTACTAGTAAAAATAAAAAAATTAGTGCAATATGCACTTTATTTACACAAAACAGTAACATAAACTGCATCATCATGTTGTTCTCTAGCCACCCGAATTCACCCAACACATTCACTCTATCTACGCGAAATCAACGGTCGTATTTCTGAATCTCTTTCTGTACGTGACGATATCATCTTTAGCTTTGTGATTGAACTCAACACTGCTTCCATGTCAGGTCGGTCCTTCGGATTCGTGTTCGTGCAGGTCAAGGCTAAATTAAGCAGGCCTTCAATTGTCTCTTGCTTCTTAAATACATAAGGAGCAAATTGAGGGTCAACAACTTGTTGTAAGCCATTGATGCCATTTTCAAGGGATTTTTGCACGAGCTGAGATAAAGTTATTGGCGCCCCTTCTTCATCTATAAGACCAGTTGGCCTTCTCTTTGTGATGAGTTCCATTATTAAGACACCAAAGCTGAATACATCCACTTTTGTCGTGACTGTCCTCATATATGCAAGCTCTGTCATAGTATATATAACATTATTGTTATTAGAATATACTATCTCAAATTAGCGTAAATATGCAAGTTATATTATGTGTTATATTTTCAAGAGTTGGAAAAGACGAGCAGATTGTAGCTAGAGGCTTAAAACTAGGTTACACGGATGTAAGATTTGTAAAGTATACGATACGGATGTAGAGATAACTGTACCGAAATGAAAATTAGACCCCAAAAGAAAGCAATTTCTAAGTATTAAACAACACAATTTCTAAGTATTAAACAACACATGCGTGCATAATAAAAACTATGAGGATCGAACTATAAATATTAAACAACACAAAAGAAAGCAATTTCTATTTTCTAAGTGAATTTTCATTGTTTCGAATGCTTTTTTCCCTTCCTGCTTTTCATTATTTCCATGTTATTTATTTATTGTTAGCATGATTACATATTCGTACGTATCAGATGCAGAACTCTCTACCAAATAAAAATAGGATGGGTGGGAATAAAAGACCCAATAGGTAGCAAAAATAGTAAACAAGACCGTGGAAATAATACTTGAGCGAAAATGACAAAAAAATAGTGGAATCAACACAAATTCACTATTCGCCACATGTGAAACACTGAAATCGAACACAAATCCAATATTTCTCTAACACCCCTTCAACCACGAATTCCACTACACATATTCACTAACTCGCTATTTTTGCAAATTGATGTTAAAAATATATCAAATAGATGTCAAAATAGAATAGGACGAAAAAATAAAAAAAATATATGGTAAAAGAATTACCATTTATTAAAGTTTAGAACAAAAGGTAGATTCGTTACTGTAATTGAGTTGGCAAGAAAGTTTTTGTCTAGGGGAATGGAATTTTGTTTAGGAGATTAGAATTTTTTCATTTTTACTTTAAAAAAAATTACACCGGATTAAATCCCTATTCTATGTTTATATTGTTGTTTTAAACATTTGTCTTATAAAAATACCCATACATCGTAGGTTCATGTTCATTAGGAATTTATGACAACATTACAAATAATATAGAAAATCAAATGAATGACAAAACTGTAGGATTTACCTGGTGCCATGTAGCCAATTGTTCCTTCAAAATCTTGATGATGAAGCTATATTACTCCCATTTTGTCCAAATGAATACCTAACATCCTAGTTGTTCCAAAATCACTCACATGAGAAACCGGCTACGCATCCGGAAGAACATTTGCCGGTTTCGATCGCAATGAACGATGGGGATATCATATCTGAATGAAGATAAACAAGCCCACTTGCTATAGAAATCATAACATCAATTCTTTCGGTAATTGTCCACTTATCTTCCTCAAGAAGCTGATCCATGTATAATGTTCTCCAAGTTCCCTGTTTCCATGTACTGTAAAACCAATGCGTACAATTTTCGACTTTCATATCCATATCCAAGAACCTTAACCAGATTCCTATGTCTCAACTGACTCAATGTCTTGGCTTCCCTATCGAAAGATTTCTCTGATTGTGTTGAAAACTGAGAAAAATTCAATCTTTTTATAGCTACAATCTGCCCATCATCTTCCCTTTTACCCTTGTACACGGTGCTTAAACTACGGATCCAATGATGTTATCCTCGTTGAAGAAATCGGTCATTTGTTCCAAATCATTCATAGAGTATCTTATATATGGATAAGTTGCGGCAAAGTGTGGTTACGTGTTCCCCGTTTTCGTATGTTTTCGCGTTTTGTATCTCGGTAGAAAAAAATCGCGAACCGCAAGAAAAAGTACAAAAGCAAATGCAATCACTATCACAATGATGATAGTTTTATTTACGAAATGATGGGAACGTTTAACGTGTTTTCTAGGAATGCATGCTATGGAAAGTAGATATCCACAGAGATCTGGATTCTCAATCAAACTCGAATTAGTTATGTTTCTGAATATCCCTTTATCTGGAACAGGGCCTTCAAGATGATTGAAAGAAAGGTTAAGAATTCTTAAGGTGGAGATATTACCAAAGCTTTCAGGAATGCAACCATTGAACTTGTTACTTGAAAGATCAAGTGAGTAAAGATGCCTTAGGCCTGATAAACTCACAGGAATTTCACCATCTAATACATTTCTTGAAATATTCAAGTTAACGAGTTCTGTCATTTGAGCAAAGATTTGACCTGAGAGATTTCCTGATAAATTGTTTCCAGAAACGTCTAGTGTATTCAGATTTAGACATCCTTGTAATGTTTCAGGGATGCTTCCCGACAATTTATTGTTCGATATGTCCATCACCTGAACCATATTCAACTTCCCTATCTCTTTCGGTAATGTTCCCTCAAAGAAATTGTATGAAAGATTGAGGTATGTGCTTGCAATTACAGATGCTGGAACAGGTCCACTCAGATGGTTCATTGACAAATCCAAGGTTGTTAGTGTCTTGATTTGATCCATGCTTTTCGGGATCGTTCCGTTTAGCATATTTTCACTCAGATATAACACAGAAAGAAGCTGAAGATTTGAAATAGCATCTGAGATTGGACCTACTAATTTATTTTGATGAAGGTAAAGAAGAGTGAGGTGTCTCAATTCAAAAATCTCACAGGGAATAGTCCCTTCAAGTGAATTTCCATTGAGACCTAGATCTTGAAGGATGCTAAGTTTTGAAAATTCCGGAGGAATTGAGCCTGAGAAATTATTCTTGCCAAGATTTAATTCTCTCAATTGGATAAGATTCCCAATTTCTCGTGGTATTTTTCCAGAAAATGAATTATCACGAATAGAAAGGATTTGGAGGTTCAGTAGATTGCCAATGTTTGGACTGAGTCCTCCATTGAACTTGTTAAAGCCTAAATCAAGAGTCTTGAGCATAGAGCAATTGAAAAGGTCCTCAGTAACTGACCCTGAAAGAGAATTAGTACTCATAAATAAAGTTGTCAGATTCTTCAATTGTCCTAGCCTCTTAGGTAGATTTCCTGTAAATTTATTGAAAGCAACATCTATGTAAAGAAGACCGGTACAATTTGTAATGCTAGATGGAATGGATTCTTCTAGAAGATTGCTATTGAGGCTTATGTAACTCAAGTTATACAATGATCCAATATCCTTTGGTATTGGACCTGATAATGAATTGTAGCTTAAATACAAGTCAGTAAGATTGATCAAGTTTGTTATAGATGATGGGATATTCCCGGTGAATCCATTCATGTCCAAAGCAAGAAATGTTAATGATCTCAAAAAGCCCACTTCATTAGGGATCTCTCCTACTAATTCATTTTCTCCGAGATCAAGCTCTGTTAATGATTTCAGCTGAAACAAGGACTTGGGAATGGAGGAATTCAACTTGTTGCTGTAAACTCGTAGCACTTCTAACCGAGTCAAGTTTCCGAGTTCATGAGGAATCTTACCACTGAATTGATTCATGCAAAGGTTTAATTGTACAAGATTTTCACATTGGCCCAATTCAGCTGGGATCAAACCGGACAACAAATTAGAAAAAAGCTGAAGAATCTGTAAGCTTGCTAAACCTCTGATTTCAGAAGGTATAGCACCAGATAATTGGTTTGAGCTAAGATCAAGTCCTTGTAGTGCTTTCAAGTTCCCAATGGAACGTGGTAGATTTCCCTCCAAATCGTTTCCATAGGCTAGAAATAGTTGAAGATTGATTAAATTACCAAGATTAAAAGGCAAAACACCAGTAAGATTGTTGTAATCTAGGCCTACCTTTTCCAATGAAGTACAGTTGCAAATGCTATCCGGGATGCTTCCGTTGAAAAAATTCTTTCCCAAATCAAGAGAATTGATGTTTTTGAGGTTTCCAAGCTCACCTGCGATCTCACCAGAAAAAGAGTTGTCATAAAGATTAAGTACAGTGAGGTGTGAACATTGTTGAAGCTGTGATGGAATGTTTCCGAAAAACGAATTCGACTGAAGATCAAGAACTTGGAGGTTTGTAAGATTTCCAATGAATGGTGAGATTAATCCATGGAGATTTTTTCCTTCAAGAGTAATGTTGATAACATGGTATGATGAATCACATGTAATTCCAGACCAGTTACAATGGTGAATTGCATTAGTCCATTCTTTTAATGAATCAAAAGGGTCATTAGTTATTGAAAGCTTGAATCGTCTCAAGGCTTCAACTTCTGTTTCCCATGTTATTTCTCTAGTCTGAACAACAATTTGAACACTCAGAAATATGAAAACCGCAAAAATAAACCTTTGATGTATCATTTTTTTTTTTTGGAAAATTGTAAGAAAATATGCTGATTTTTTTTTTGAGGGAGAAAATATGCTGATTGAAGTGGTTAGAAATTATAAGATGTATCAGCTATTTATATTGCATTTGCCGTCTCTGGGCTTTGAATCTTCTTCGAAACCCCCCTCGTTAGAAATCAAGACCACTTATGACTCCTTCTTTGATTTTTCTTTTTGGGTGACAATCAAAAGAGAGATAATTATTACGGGCACCATATCGATAATTATTAATCATAACAAAAGTCATATCGATAAATCAATTGATCATTATTAATGATCGATGGTGTAAAAACGTCAAATTTATTTATGTACCAAATCAATACATGTTATACAAACAATAAAATATTGTTTAAGGCATTGCATTAATTCGGATCGCAGAAAATGAGTAGATATACATTTTGTGACTAATATGTATAAGTAGTGATTCCACTATTAATTTTACCACAATATCCTACACAACACAATTAACACCACATATTTTGTTAGGACCGATCACAAAAAATAATTTATCACTTTAATCAATGGAAACAATACATATAGTGAAAAATGCACTACACATTTGTGTAGCGCACATGCGATTTCCCAATATGTAACACCAACTTCTCCATTATTGCCAAGTTGCAGGTGTTTTTTTTTTTTGAAGCAAGTTGTAGGTGTTATCCTTTATAGGAAATTAGAAATGATTGTATTCTTCACAATTGTAAGATGTTACAATATATAGCAAGTACAATGAGTAATCTAAGGGATTCTACAATAAATACCATATATTGTGTACACTATGATTATGTAAGAAGATCAACCTAGAGTAATTATAATTAATACAAAATATTCACAAAATAATGCCTAATACGCCCTCAATTTGGACGGGCGGAGTGAAGTCCAAGCTTGGTTTTGAACCTTGAGAAAGACGACCGGGGCAATGATTTAGTAAGGGCATCTGCTAGTTGATCAGGACTGGAGACATGAGAAACCCGAACGAAACCCTTCTGAACCTGATCACGGATGAAGTGATAGTCAATAGCCACATGCTTCATGCGGGAATGAAAGACCGGATTGGCGGATAGCTGTGTAGCACCCACATTATCGCAAAAGATGACCGGGACCGGTGTTGTGGGGAAACCAAGGTCTCGAAGGAGATAAGTGAGCCAATTGAGTTCAGCTGTAGTGTCAGCCACCGCCCGATATTCTGCCTCAGTGGATGAGCGGGCAATGGATGTATGCTTTTTAGAGCTCCATGAGATCAAGTTCCTGCCAAGAAAAACAAGGAAGCCACTAGTAGACGAGTAATCCTCCTTATTGCCACCCCAGTCAGCATCAGAGAACGCATGTAAATGTGGGGATGACTCAGAGAATAGGCGAAGACCCTCGGTGGTGGTGCCCGCAAGGTACCGCGGCATTCTTTTAACTAACGACCAATGATTGACCGTAGGAGCATGCATATACCGGGACGGTTTATTGACCGCATATGATAAATCAGGGCGAGTGAAGAGAAGGTACTGAAGGCTGCCCAAAATCTGGCGATACTGAGAAACATCAGGATAGGGATCAGCCGGTGCATGCATAAAGGCAGTGGCATCCGCGGGTAGGGGGGTGGTAACAGCTTTGGCATCCTGCATGTTAGTTTTGTGCAACAAATCAAGAGTGTATCGGTGTTGAGTGAGAAGAATACCATGTGAATTGTGGTGAACCTCGACGCCAAGGAAATGAGACAGTGGACCTAAGTCCTTAATAGAAAACCTGTAACCGAGGGAGTCAATAACACGCTGAATATGAGTTGGGTCACTCCCCGTAACGATTATGTCATCCACATAGACAAGTAATAAAGTGAGGGTTGTGCCCGAATGAAACATAAATAACGAGGAATCCGCAGTGGAGTTAGAGAACCCAAGTGAGAGAATAAATGACTTAAGTTCCTGGTACCAGGCTCGAGGTGCCTGCTTGAGGCCATAGATAGCCTTGTGAAGTTTGCAAATGTGCGAAGGGGCATCCAAATCTTCAAATCCCGGAGGTTGGGCCATAAAGACATCTTCAGAGAGAGAGCCCTGCAAAAAAGCATTATTAACATCAAGTTGGCGCAACGACCAATGAGAGGCCACGGCCAAGCTAAGAACCAAGCGAATCATGGTGGGTTTTATAACCGGGCTGAAAGTATCAAAATAGTCAATGCCTGGGCGTTGGGTGAAGCCCTTGGCAACTAAACGGGCTTTATAACGGTCAATAGAGCCATCAGGTTTGCGTTTGATCTTGAAGATCCATTTACAACCAACTACATTGAGAGAGGGATTAGGAGGCACTAATTCCCAAGTGCCATTTCTAACAAGTGCATCAAATTCGTCATTCATAGCTTGTCGCCAATGAGGGCTTTGCGAGCTTGTTTAACGATGGCGGTGTTCGTATCGAGTATTTCGAATCAAGGCTAGCATGAAGGTTAATAAGTGTACGAGGTTTGTAGATGTTGTTGCGAGCACGGGTGACCATGGGGTGAGAGATGTGAGGAGGTGGGGACGCAGACGGAGAAGGTTGTCCGGGAGTGGAAGAGGCCGGGGATGAGGAGGGCGGCTCAGGGGAGGAAAGAGGGGAAGGGGTGATCGGAGGGGTGGAAGAGGTGGGGATCGAAGGGGTGGGAACAGGAGGAGGAGGAGGAGGAGTAGGAGGAGGGGAAAGCCATTCGGTTGGGGGGATAGGGGAGGGGAGGCGAGGACGGGAGGCAAAGGGGAAGACATCCTCAACAAATTTAACATCCCGAGAGACATACATCCGACCAGTGGAAAGATCCAGGCAGTGATAGGCGCTCTGAGTAAGGGAGTACCCAAGAAAGACACAGGAGACAGAGGAAGGTTCAAGTTTGTGCCGGTTATACGGTTTTAACCAAGGGTAGCAAAGACAGCCAAAAACGCGCAGTTTGTTATAATTTGGAGGTTGATGGAAGAGTTTGTGATAGGGGTGTCCATGTCAAGGGTTTTGGTGGGCATGCGGTTGATGAGATATGCAGCAGTGAGAACAGCATAGGACCAGTAGGTGGAGGGAATGGATGCATGGTGTAGGAGGGAGAGAGCAGTTTCAACAATGTGGAGATGGCGGCGTTCGGCCATGCCGTTGTGTTGAGGTGTGTGCGGGGGCGAAGTGAGGTGAGTAATTCCGTGGGTGGATAAAACATCCCTTAGTTTAATAAATTCACCACCATTATCAGAAAAGAAAATTTTAATGTGTGTATTAAAGAAATTTTCAACGAGGGATTTGAATTTTTGAAAAACTAGAATAACATCGGATTTAAGTCGAAGAGGGTAAAGCCAGATATAATGTGTGAAGTGGTCAACAAACAGAACGTAATACTTTAAACCGTCAACAGAGTAAATAGGGGCGGTCCAAACATCCGAATAAATTAATTCCAGGGGCCGAGAGGATTTTAACGTGGAATCATAAAAAGACAAACGATGACTTTTATTACTTAAGCACGAATCACAATAGGAAAGAGAAATGGGAATAACATCCAAACAATTATTTTTAATGATAGATTGAACAATAGGAAGGGCAGGATGTCCACAACGAGAATGCCAGACGTTGGTGGACGCTTTATTGGCTGAAAAAAAGCAAGCAGAGGGGCAGGAGACCATATATAGACGCCATCCCTACGAGGACCTTGGTGGAGGGTGTGACCCGTCTTCGGATCCTTCACCAAAAAGGAGTCAGATAAGAATTCAATTAGAACATTATTATCATCACAAAACTTAGAAACGGATATAAGATTACGGGATAGGTGGGGAACACACAAAACATGCGATAATTTAAAATTAAAATGAGAGGAAGGTAAAGTGGCAGAACCAGTGTGAGTGATGGGCAGGGCACGCCCATCACCGATAACAATGTCATCAGGACCATGATACGGTTCGTGCAGAGCAAGGAGATTTAAGTCGGCTGTCATGTGATGAGAGGCTCCACTATCCAAGAGCCATGAGGATGGTTCGGCTTGAGCTGGGTGTGCTTGCGGACGAGGACGAGATGAGTGAGAGGCATGCATTTGTTGAAAATAGGGGTAGGTGGGACACCGTTTTGCTGAATGACCATGAATACCACAAAATTGGCATTTTCCCAAGTACGGGCGAGGTTGATAAGGAGGCCGGTTTGGATTGTTGGGTTGTGGGCCACCGGACTGTTGACCACCAGGCTGTTGAGGAGGACGGTAAGGGACCGGCTGAGGAGTGGGACGCCATGAAGAGGAGCTGGAGGGGGGCCGAAAATGGTGCTGAGCCGCAAAGGCCGAGTGCGGACCAGAGAGTGGCTGTGCTGGGGCCATTAAACCTGCTTCAAAATTTAACAATTTCTCATGGAGTTCATCAAATTTGATCAACGTGTCGCGAGCTTGGACAGCCCGAACCAACTCAGTGTAGTCATCACCTAGATTAAATAGAATTTGATCAATCAAGTCTTCGGGATCGAGAGGGGCCCCAAGAGATGCTAACTCATCGGCTTTGCTTTTCACAGTATGCATGAAGGTGGAAATTGGCTGGTTCCCTTTGGTTAGTGATCGGAAATGATGACGAAGTTGTTTAATGCGGCCTCGCGACGGTGTAGCAAATGTATCTTCCAGAATTTTCCATGCAGCCTGGGATGTTTTTGTGCGGGAAATGAGAGACGCGTTTTCAATCGAGAGTGAGCCGAGAATGGTATTGAGGATAAAACGATCTTGACGGATCCATAGGGAGTAAGCAGGATTGGGTCTTTGTCCTTTGTCATCAGTAATGGTTTCCGGCGGGCATGGTGTTGATCCGGTGACATAGCCAAACAGGTCATACGCAGTAAGCAATGATTCGAACTGTAGATGCCAAGCAAGGTAATTTGTGTGATCTAATTTAATGGGAGTTTGGGTAGGAGAAAGAGGGATGAGGGAAGGAGTGGTGGTGTTAATATCGGGTGTAGCTGTGGTGGTCATGGCAGGATTGCTAGGAGAAGAAGACTTGCAGTGGGAAAGTCGGGAAAAGAAAGAAAAAGAAAAAGAGAAGGAAGGAGGGACGTGCAAGGAGGAAGAAGGGGGAACTAACCAGGATTCTTATTTCTCTGATACCATTATAGGAAATTAGAAATGATTGTATTCTTCACAATTGTAAGATGTTACAATATATAGCAAGTACAATGAGTAATCTAAGGGATTCTACAATAAATACCATATATTGTGTACACTATGATTATGTAAGAAGATCAACCTAGAGTAATTATAATTAATACAAAATATTCACAAAATAATGCCTAATAATCCTTTGAATTTTCTACTTCAATTTTTTTTTTAATAATTAAAAGAGGGAGAATTATTTAGAATCGATAATGATGAGTAATTAATATAAGTAGGTTATTATGGAAGTTGTTTGTCTTTAACACCATTGATCATAACAAAACTCATATCAATAAATAGATCATATTTCATTATCATTCCCACTGTGTTTGGTAGACGGGAATTGCGCAGTTGATGCAGTTGCCAAAATACTTGTTTTATTCACCGGAAACAAAACGACATGGGGTATGATATTGAATCAAACATTTATGTATCGAGTCGAGCAGCACTTCGAAACAATGATGCGTGACCTCGGCTTGATCAGTCTATTCGAGCATAGGAATATTTACTCGAAATCGTTTCGATTAAGAATTGATGATGCTCGAGTTTGGTTCGATTATGCTTGATAGAATTTTGAGCACTTTCAAGCTCGAATTTAGCTCGTGTTGCCTGGGAAAATGTTGAGTTTTAAAATGTTCGAATTCGACACGTCAACCTTGATGAATTGCTCAAGTTCAATTGGTTAACATTGCATTTTGACTTCTCAAAAAAAAAAAAAAACCATTGTATTTTGACGTCTTCGTACACACCTTGTAGAGACACCGAAGAAAAATTTCCCGAGAAATTGTTAAAAAAAAAAAAGAGAAAAATCTGAATGGACTTGGGTGCATAGAGGACTTAGTTCTATTTTGAATTTTTTTATGAGTGTGTGGTTTAAAATGACAAAAAAAAAGGGGAAAATAGGAATCAGAACAATTGAAATATAAATTTGGTGATAAGGATAAGTCCACTATTCATACCCCAAATCCATTATTTGGTGCACTAGAACTGACCTCAAATCAAATGTTTCACTATCACAGTGAAATAAGACATGTCCTATTTACCTGAAAAAAATTCCACTGTTTTCTTTGAATATTTTTATGTTCGAATTGTCATGTTTAACAATAAACCCATTTTTGTATTAAAGGGAAATATGTTAGTCAATATGATGTGATTTCTTGTCCAAGGGAAATAACGTGCTTGACTTTGTTCAAAAAGTAAAAACAAAAAAATATTTAAAAAATAAATAGAAAAAGTAACGTGCTTGAGTAATAAGTTAAAGAGAAATAATGGAGTTTCCGTGACTTCCAAATGAGTTAAAGTGGGGAAATTATTGGGTAGTACATACCTACGTGCGAATCAGAAATTGAAAAATCAGGTTGTGTCAGACCTGACACTTGCAAATCATATAATGTTTTTTCTAACATGGAAAATAAGGTAAACGTAAGGTTCCTTATGTTTAAACGTAAGAAATTCATATAGCCATCTGACACAAATCAAAGCACTTAACGTAGGTTCCTTACGTTTAAACGTAGAGACCTTACGTTTAAACGTAAGGAAATTCAAATAGCCATCTGATACCATAAAAGCACTCAACGTAGGGACCTTACGTTTAAACGTAAGGATCCTTACATTTAAACGTAAGGAATATATAAAGTTTTGAATAACTCTGTCTCTCTCTTCTATCCCCTTTCAAACGTTCATATCCCTACGTTTGCAATCAGTTCCTTACGTCTTGACGGCGATTTTGCGATTTTGTAAGAAAATTTCAGATTTGCTACACTCAAGTACAATGGATCAACGCAATACAGAAACTGTATGTATTTCCCCTTATCTTCTATTTACAACGCTTTATTGTTATATTGTTTCCCAATTTTTATTTCCCATTATCTTCTATGTATTTCCCAATTTTTAGTGGTTTGTAGTGATTTAGTTATGTTGGCCTTGTGGTGATTAGCCTGATATTGTTGCCTGATAGAGGATTAGCCTGATTTTTCGTTTTCTGGGTTAAAGAAGGGGAGTTTTTTGAAGAAGAATGTGTAGTTTCTACGTTTGGACGTAGAGACCTGTAGTTTATGCGTTTGGACGTAAGGTTTCTACGTTTGGACGTAGAGACCCTACGTTTGGACGTAGTAAACTGCAGTTCTCTACGTTTCTACGTTTGGACGTAGAGACCTGTAGTTTATGCGTTTGGACGTAAGGTTTCTACGTTTGGACGTAGAGACCCTACGTTTGGACGTAGTAAACTGCAGTTCTCTACGTTTCTACGTTTGGACGTAGAGACCTGTAGTTTATGCGTTTGGACGTAAGGTTTCTACGTTTGGACGTAGAGACCCTACGTTTGGACGTAGTAAACTGCAGTTCTCTACGTTTGGACGTAGAGACCTGCATTTATGTTGTTATTTTATAAGTTTTTATTTTATTTTATAAGTTTTTACTTAAGTTTTTAAGTTTGAATAAGTTGATTATGTTGTTAAGTTTTTAAGTTAGGACGTAGAGACCTGCATTTACTTATGTTTTTAAGTTTGAATAAGTTGAATATGTTGTTGTTGTAGTGGAAGATGAAAATTCAATTCAAAATTTGTTTTTTATTACGTATTTTGTGATAGTATGAGAACATCCCTTGAAATTATCGGTAACAAGTATGTGATTTAAAAAATTGAAACAAACGACAAATTAATGTCGTTTGAAAATACAAGAACAAATATCTCGAACTGAATTCCATGGTACACCTCGCCCTGATGAGGTTCTTAGAATTGCATGCTTCCCTAGGGTGTTTTCGATTCTTCGATCCATTTGTGTCATGCCTAATCCCCAGGCTTTGTATTGGGGCTCCTGGTAGGTAGCTCATAGAAAATTTCATTAAGCCTGCTCAATAGAGCATCTTTTCCTGTCCCCAGTAGCCAGGTAAATCCTCAGCCGGAAGTGAGGCACCCGTTAGATTGAAAATATAAGTTCTGTTCTGCCGGTCCGTCCGGCATCTGTTCTCCCTCGTCATCATCAAGTATTCTATGACGTTGGTAAAAACACTGTTCTCTTCTTCTCTTACCCCCTTTAACGTTACAACACAACACAACACAATACAACGACATTCCGAAAAACAAAAACAAATGATAAGACATTTCGGTTTTTATATATATATATATATATATATATATATATATATATATATATATATATATATATATATCACACACATGTAGAAATCCTATTTACTATTTTTTGAAACAATCCTATTTGTTAACAGTTGATTGGCCCTCATCGTTCCGATGTCTACAAACAAAGGGAAAATTTGGCATGGACTTTTAGAGGGGAAAAGACCAAACTCCGGGATATTCTTGAAATTCACTTGACAATGATCCGATTTGAGGAAACATTGAGAGGTGGGGTTCTTCGACAATGTACGGGGAGTGGCAGTTTTCCTCCAAATTTTTGCAATATGTATGTTTCAGTGCCATTTATCCGAATGTGCCCAGTGAGCTTCATTTTAGATTTGGTGAGACGACCGCGAAGTTCGGTAGGCGGGAGTTTTGCATGATTACCGGTTTTAGGTTTGGTGATCTCCCGGAAGCTCCCCAACCTTATTCCAGGTGTTTTGATGAGGGGACACACGGCCACATCCATCATCATGATGGTGGACCGATCACCATACCGGATACTGAGAGATGGTTATTGGATGAGGCTGAGCATCCTGAAGTTCTCTACCGTGTAGGTTTAGTCTACCTTATTCACAGGATTATGATGGGTCATGATGAGACTAGTGGCGTGAGACCTTCTATTTGGTCGAGAATGTAGAAGGCCTGAATGACTTTCCATGGGGTACTTGGTTGTGGGATCAGACTTATAGAAAGATTTATCACATGATGAATACCTACAAGGAAAGCACAGAAGGCAGGGTGACGGTACAAGGAGTTATACATGCCTTACACTTTTGGGCTTACGAGACCCTCTAGGACATTGGTATTCCGACTGTTGCCGCCACCCTCAGAGCTCCTGATGCGGCTCCTCGGATGGTGAGATGGAGTTGCAAGAATCCCCCTCCGCAGTGGAAGGCGTTGTCGGCGAAGGCAAAGAAGGTAATAAGCTTAATAAACATTTCCTTTTAATTATATCAGGTATGGTTAAACATTTTGTTATTTTTAATTCTAATGAAATATACATTGTTTGCAGAGCCGTGTTATAGGATATCTGGCTGCAAGGGAGTTGATAGGGAGTTGATGGCAGCTAGGGGCATCCCTGATGCCGAGATTACTGAGCCGCCACGTGCGATCACTCGGCCTGCACCAATTGCACGGCCACCTCCCAGACGTCCATCTACTACACAGCAACCACGCTCCACTACACAATAGTAAGCCTCTACTTCACATCCCTCTACACAACAGCCACGCTCTACTCCTCATTCAAGACGTATGCCGCACAGTTCCTACACTGAAATGCTACAAGCGGAAGAAGATGAATCTGATGAAGAAGATGAAGCTGCTGGTCTTTATAGGGCTGTGAAGAGAATGATAGATAATGGGCTGAATGAGATTCGGGAGGAAATTTGCCGGCAGAATGATGAGAACCGGCAAGTACTTCGAGAGGTAGTTCAGCGGCAGAATGAGCATGGGGCGATACTTCTTGAACTTAAGGGGTTGATGGAAATGCTATCATCCAGAGATCAGGTAAAAAATTAATTCATTGTCAATTTTTTTATGCGATAAATTTAGTTGTATGTATTATGATACTTACCGGGGCACATCTTTTCAGTCTACCCCTCATCGGCCTCCATCTCCTCCACCTTCTCCACATGATACTAACCGGGCCACATATTCTCAGTCTGCCCCTGGTCGGTCTACACATGGTGATCATATCAGCATACTGATCAGTCTACACCCGGTCAGCATACTCCTGAGCCTGCACCTGGTCAACATACGCATCAGCATACTCATCCATTGCCTCCTCCGACTGACAACCTGATGATGTTTGGGTTTGATAAGATTCTTCAAGGAGTTTTCCAACCCAGGCAAGAGGGAGTGCCGCTGGAGGGAGTTCAGCAGGAGGGAGTCGAGGAGTGGGGCCATCATAAGGATTTGTGCGACGAGTTTTTGGTGGACGATCCTTATATGGAGAATACGTTTGATTCGAGTAAGCACTATGTTATTTACTTCTAAATATTTTTTAGTAAGTTGATTTATATTGACATTTGTATTATTAACATAGATATTGTTTGTTATCGTTAATTTATGAGAGTGCCTATTTTGATGTATATGCGGCGATGCTACTACCCATCCCCCTCCACATGTTAATGCCGAGGAATCTTCAAATGTGGAGTTACATACTTTTTATAGTAAGATAATTTATATTGAATTTTTCATTATTAACATAGGTATTTTATTGTTTGTTAGCGTTAATTGGAGATCTCGATTATATTTGGTATAGATACTCCCGAGGCTACGACATGGTCAGGTACCGCCACCAGCCAGGCATCGGTTGTGAAACCTGGGATTGATTATAGTAAGTTATTTGAGTTTTACTTTCGAAACTAGAAATTATATTGTGAAAAACTATCTAACTTGATCATGTATTGAATATTGTTTAGCTGCTGGTCCGGGCCATGTACAATTGGGTAAACGAAAGGCAGATGATGCTATTGACAGAACATTGACGACCCGTCACACTACTAAACAACCGCGATATTTAACTGATGGGTCACACGTAGTCAGTCTGCTTAGTGCTAATAGATGGACTCCGTTGAAAAAATTTCCGGAAGAGCTGGAAAACAAGTTCAAAACGTGGTACCATCAAGAACATCCAACCCCAATTACGATTCCCACGGGCTACGTAGCTGGATTCCGCATTACAGATTCGGCGGATAAGGAGTGGTTCACACGTCTCCTTGTGCAGTATAAAGAGTTAGACCGAGAGGTATATTATTTTGACTTCATTTTCTTATTTCTGAAATTTTCATATTTCTGATTTCATTATCTCTAACTTCTTTTTGCATTCGTACAGCATATCGAGGCGTGTCTGGACCTTATACAGCGGCAAATGGAAGCACATCCAGAATGCTTTACACCGCATACAGCCATTGCCTACTCTGATTTATCCTTATTTTGCGGCCAGGGTCATATAGATCAGGGAAAGACGCCAAACACAACGGATATTCCAGACATTGTGATTCAGTACGTCAAGAAATGGGATGAAAACACCGTGATATACATTCCCTGGGCCATTTATCCTGGTCACTGGGCAGCTTTCGAAGTGTCTATTCCCGACTGGAAGATTAGGGTGTTTGATTGTCTGGCGGGGCAGAAGTATAAGGCTGTTGTGAGGGGAAACATCAAAGCATGGGGTGTTTCGTTTAGGAGAGTGTTGAAGACGGATGCTCGTCTACATGGACTCCCACAAATGATTGATCCGAGAGAAGGGACCTTTGGCGTCAAAGTAGTAAAAGCTGAATTCGTACCACAAATGCCAACCCCGTAAGTGTTATAAACTTCAAACTATTTATCATATTATACGGTTTACACTATTCTTATCCTTTGATAAAAAAAATACATTCTATGCGGGGGTGATTTGTGGGGTATACACGGTCAAGTTCATTGAGCATTTGCTTTGCACAAAGAAAAGTTTACTCTGATCAAGCATGAGAATATGACGTTACTAAGAGAGAAACTTCGTGTGCAGCTTTTTAATCAGTCCTTAGATATGTAGGTATTTTTGGTGTATGTTGTTAGCTACTACTATTTTGGTGTATTTTGTTAGCTACTGTTATTTTGGTGAATGTAATTTGTGTTGTCTTTTGATGAGTATTTAATCTAAAACCTTTTTGTTGAATTTACTTACGTCGTTTACTATATAACGCTAATTACACACACTACTTTCAATAAAGTTTAAAATCCAATTCAATACAATCATTACTACAATCCATTAATAACTTACTACAATCCATTAATACGTTACACAATAACGAACGATCCATTCTAATATCGCCATAACAAAACAATGTCGAGGCTACCGGTATTGCGTGCAACTAGCTCTGTTTTGCCATGGATGTTTGCAGTTACTACATACATTCTGATGGCCTGGACGTTCCCATTCACAAGGGATTCTAGTGGTATTAATTCTACCTCTTCTTAGAGCTCCATTGGCATCAGGCGCATATCTCATATTAGGCACTCCGACTATCATGTTTCTTACCGCCTCAGGAACATCCCAATCCTCCCTGTTAGGAACTGGATATATGCTACCCATGTAAATCTCCTTGAAACATTCAGCTCTATAATACGGCGAACAGAGTTCGGGTGGACTTATTATGCGTGTTGCTACGGCTGTTATAGCATGCGTACACGGTATTTCCATTTTCTGAAAATAACCGCAATAACAAGTCCTTTCCAGTAGATTTACCACCCTATAAAGCAAGTTGTTTCCATGAACCTCAAACTCGTCGAGGTTAATAGGCTTAACCCTGAACTTCCTTTTAGCATTAATATTCGAAGCCACTATTGCATCGATCTCCGGTGCTAACACTGTCGCACAATCAAGCGCCTTCTGTCGTCTTTCATTATACCATCTCTGCAGTGTAGCTCTAATGAATTCCAAGAGGCTAGGAACGGGCCAACGACGAGATCCTCTAATCGCACAGTTGAAACTTTCAGCGTAATTGCTTGTCATTAAGGCATATCTTATCCCAGGAAATTTGGCACGCACCCACCGTTCAAGACCTATTTCTTCTAGTTTTAGATATGCGCCAAGACATTGTGCCTTGATCGGGCGTACTTTCGGAGAAATTCGGCCTCCGAGAATGCATAGGTCGCTTGATGGAATATGTCTTCACAAAAACCGTAATCCTTCCATTTTTTTGTTAGATTGCCCTTTAAATGATGATAGCAAACACCGTGATATACTTCGGGAAATACATGACCAACCGCATTTATAATAGCCTTGTGTCCGTCGATATAAAGCTCAAATTTTCAGCATGGATACCTCCAATGGCCACCCTCAATTGTCTCATGAAATACGAAATTATCTCAGGTTGTCCATGGTAGCGTTGTGGTGGATATCTGGCTGTTATAGTGGTGTTAATGGAGGAATTATATGCTCCGGTGGTGGTGCCGTGTTATACAAGAAAGGAGTGGGAGAATTTGGCTTTGCCTTCTCTTTTATTTTTCAGAATTGTGCTCTCCCCTTTGAAGGGTTACATAAGGCGTTATTTATAGGGAAAACGTTACACAGTATCAGATAATTACGATAAAGGACATCGATGATGCAAATACATAACGAATGCCCGATCCGCTGGAGAGGTGGGGCGGCTTCGAACTTGGGGTGGATGCCGCACGCTGGCGAAGTACCCCTAGGATGGCCGGTCCCTTCTCATACTCAGGGCGAGTTGCTGGTCCGACGTGTACTCAGCTGGTATCTCAGTAATCGGAGCGACAGCTCTGAGCCGTAGTTTGGAAAATCCCTATCAATGGCCCCCTACTCCGCACCCTTGGCATTTCTCGATGCCGGGTGGGGAGTACTTTCTTTGAAGATCACCAATTATTGGATGGTTCCACTTTCGTTCGATCCGTACCTCGATCCTTTAGCTTAGTCTGTGGCGAAGTTGTCATTGGGCGAGTAGCCTAAGCTTCTGAGGATTTGGCATCTTGGGCTTTTAGCCTAGCCTGATTCGAAGTCGTACTTGGGCGGATAGCCTTGACTTCATTGGATTCGGCGTCTTGGGCTTTTAGCCGGCTCGTGGCGAAGCTATAATTGGGTGAGTAGCCTAAGCTTCGAGGATTTGGCATCTTGGGCTTTTAGCCTAGCCCGATTCGAAGTCGTACTTGGGCGGATAGCCTTGACTTCATTGGATTCGGCGTCTTGGGCTTTTAGCCTGGCCTGTGGCGAAGCTATAATTGGGCGAGTAGCCTAAGCTTCTGAGGATTTGGCATCTTGGGCTTTTAGCCTAGCCTGATTCGAAGTCGTACTTGGGCGGATAGCCTTGACTTCATTGGGTTCGGCGTCTTGGGCTTTTAGCCTAGCCTCGTGACGAAGCTATAATTGGGCGAGTAGCCTAAGCTTCGAGGATTTGGCATCTTGGGCTTTTAGCCTAGCCCGATTCGAAGTCGTACTTGGGCGGATAGCCTTGACTTCATTGGATTCGGCGTCTTGGGCTTTTAGCCGATTCGGCGTCTTGGGCTTTTAGCCTAGCCTGTGGCGAAGCTATAATTGGGTGAGTAGCCTAAGCTTCTGAGGATTTGGCATCTTGGGCTTTTAGCCTAGCCTGATTCAAAGTCGTACTTGGGCGGATAGCCTTGACTTCATTGGATTCGGCGTCTTGGGCTTTTAGCCTAGCCTTTGGCGAAGCTATAATTGGGCGAGTATCCTAAGCTTCTGAGGATTTGGCATCTTGGGCTTTTAGCCTAGCCTGATTCGAAGTCGTACTTGGGCGGATAGCCTTGACTTCATTGGATTCGGCGTCTTGGGCTTTTAGCCTAGTCTGTGGCGAAGTTGTCATTGGGCGAGTATCCTAAGCTTCTGAGGATTTGGCATCTTGGGCTTTTAGCCTAGCCTGATTCGAAGTCGTACTTGGGCGGATAACCTTGACTTCATTGGATTCGGCGTCTTGGGCTTTTAGCCTAGCCTGTGGCGAAGCTATAATTGGGTGAGTAGCCTAAGCTTCTGAGGATTTGGCATCTTGGGCTTTTAGCCTAGCCTGATTCGAAGTCGTACTTGGGCGGATAGCCTTGACTTCATTGGATTCGGCGTCTTGGGCTTTTAGCCTAGCCTGTGGCGAAGCTATAATTGGGCGAGTATCCTAAGCTTCTGAGGATTTGGCATCTTGGGCTTTTAGCCTAGCCTGATTCGAAGTCGTACTTGGGCGGATAGCCTTGACTTCATTGGATTCGGCGTCTTGGGCTTTTAGCCTAGCCTGTGACGAAGCTATAATTGGGCGAGTAGCCTAAGCTTCTGAGGATTTGGCATCTTGGGCTTTTAGCCTAGCCTGATTCGAAGTCGTACTTGGGCGGATAGCCTTGACTTCATTGGATTCGGCGTCTTGGGCTTTTAGCCTAGCCTGTGGCGAAGCTATAATTGGGCGAGTAGCCTAAGCTTCTGAGGATTTGGCATCTTGGGCTTTTAGCCTAGCCTGTTCGAAGTCGTACTTGGGCGGATAGCCTTGACTTCATTGGATTCGGCGTCTTGGGCTTTTAGCCTAGCCTGTGGCGAGTTCACATTATGTCGGCCCCCTGGCAAGCGTATTCATTACGGCTCTGTTCTGTCCGATTCCCACTTGCCTTAGTCTTGGGGAAAAGACTGACGTGACCCGCCGCGATCTCTGATTGGTTATGACCTTTCGGGTATTCGTGCCTAATGATGGCAATCCCAAATTTCGAAATTTGAAAGTCCCGCCCGTGATCTTGTCCCTTGGATCTTTAGGCGATTGGCCGTTGGATCTGCTTTTCTCTTCTTATATAAAAAGAGAGTTGCCCAACCCCAAATACTTTTCGATTTCTCCTTTTAGCAATTCTACCAGCTGTTCCTGAGTGGAGGTTTTCCGACGAGGCGATTTCCGGTAGGGTTTCGAAGATTTACTCTTGCCTCCTGCTTCCTGCTAATCATCAAGTAAGCTTATTTCTCTTCTCGATTTCTAGTATTCCTTCCATTCCTTCTGATCCTGGCTTTATTTTCACTTGGGTTGGTGTAATTGAATTTAAATTCGTTGTCTCCACTTCCCTGTTTGACAATCCTCCGGTTAGTCTGGGGCATTGAATATCCCAAGTCCTTGAATTGAGTTTGGCGCGATTGTTGCCGTAATGGGTTTTCATTTAAGGTTGCTCCCTTTGATGGGTGGGGCTTGTTGTAAGATGAAAAGACGGGGTGTCGAGACGGACTGATTCAGATGGTCTCGGCCCGGCTACCGCTGTCCTGGGTGATGACTTATCCACCTTGTTCTTTTCTTTTGTAGGATGTCTGACAGCGACAGATCAGGAAATAGCGATGATGACGGTGTTCATGGCTATGCCTCTGAAGATGCCGATGAGGTGAGTACTAGCTCCGGTGAGGGCGACGAAGGCGAGAGTACGGAGGATGATTTGGTGCTGGCCCAAGTGGCTCCCCTGCAACCTGGTTGTTTAAGGTCTGCATCTCGTAAGCTATCGAAAAGAAAGCTCGTCTCTTCGGTCGTGGCCCCCAGGGAGTTAAAGAAGTTTGGGAAAAAACCCGCTAGGGCTGCAGGTTCCTCCTCCGGTGTGGTTATGTCTGAGAAACCCCGGCGGAATCAGGGAGACGGTGATAATGTGGAGGAGCCTAAGGAAAGCAGTAAGACTCCTAGACCTCGCAATGTCGAGGCTCTCAAGGAGGATAATGAAATCGACGCCCTTGACAAACAGGTCGAAGCAAATTGGGCGGCCATTTGTTCCCGCCTTAGGGACCCCCAGTTCCTCTCTGAATTTCATATATCCTTTGATTTCCGTTTTAGATGCTTCGAGACGTCAGAGAACCGAGCCGGCTTGAGGTTGAAGAAAGATGGCTTGGTTTTGTTTTTTGATCACTTTATGGCTGGTCTCAGGCCGCCATTTGACCCTTTCTTTGTCGAGGTCATGTGGAGCTTGGTGGCCCTTCACTGTGATTTTACCCCCGGCGCCGTCAGGGTGGTTATGGCCTTCATCGTTCTCTACCGTATTTTGGGCTACGATCCCTCGATGGAGGTGTTCTTGAAGTTTTATACCTTCAGCAAAGCGGCCACAAATAAGGCCGATTCAAGCAATTTCCTGGCGACCAGAGCAAAGAAGTGTCGCCTGTTTTATTGGACTTCGAATAAGGTCCGAGGTTGGAATACGAGGGCCATGCTGGTGGAGTCGAATTCTAGGTGGCCCTTTCCTAAGTTCGATGTTCGCCCCAAAAAGAGGCAGAACAGTGTTGTCGTGTCCAAGACTCTCGATCATATTGAGCAGGAACTTCTTGAGAAACTTTACGCATTTCTCGGTTGGGATGAGGAGAGTGAGACTCAGAAAAGGACTTTCAGTTGGAGAAGCTTGATCGATATGAGGGCCCCCTTCTGTTGTGTAGCCGGTATTCCTGGACCGATCAACGCTCAGCCTGTGGTGAAGGCATCCAATCTGGGTGTTTACGAGGATTGGTATGCTGAGTGTCATCATGGGAGGTGTTTCCCTACCCAGTGTCAGATCTGTACGGGGATTGAGGAGCTGCGGCCCGCTAGTAATTTGTCCCCTTTATTTTCGTTCTTCTTTCTCTAATTCTTTTGATAGCTTTATTCATTTCTTTTGAGATTATGACTATTTTTTCTTTATGCCTCGCAGGTACCATGGTGATCGCTGACAGACCTAAACCTAACCTTGGAAACGGCGCCAGAAAGCTGACGGACATTACCTAGGCTATACAGATCCTAACCGGCAGTGTACCGGGTCAAATTGTAGTGCTAGTCTGGTGAGTCAGGTCGTATTCCTCAGGGAAAACATGGTAATTCTTTTAAGTGGGGTTAAATACCAAGAAGCTATTATTAACTCGATCTAAGTCGCAGTTTTTACTTTTTCCTGGGTTAGATTATGTTAGTAGTTAGATTGTTAGTAAAGCAGTAAAAAAAAATAAATAATATATATATAGATATTTTTGAGATCTAGCCAAGAATACTTTACTGAATTACAATCTCTTTTTAGTTAATAAATGAGACAGGTCTTTTCCTTGATGCAAGGAGGTCAATTTTATATGAACCGGTGTACTCCTAAGCTAGACAACTCCTCCTCACATGAGCGTATGAAATTGTCATATGTCCATTGCATCAGTCCAAGGTCCACAACTCGTTACGGTTTTTCCGAATGGTCCCGAGTACAAATCTACCTTTAGATAAAAAGGAGTTATTCCGTTCGTCAAACGGTCAATTTTATTTAAAAGGCTCCGGTTGTCAAAGCCGGACGATTCAACTTTCCGGTTTAAGTTTCAATTAAACCGATGATTTAACATTATTACGATCTCGAGTACAAATTATAATAAGATTCATTTCTCCCAAAACAAATCTACCCCCGGGTAGGAAATCGGATTCCGTTATCACGTTATTCACACGGCCAATTTTACCCTCCGGTTTTTCTATCTTTTATCTCGTATCCTAACTACGAGGCGTCAATTCATAATTAGATTATGAATTCCTCAGATCAATTAAATACGTCAATACGAATACGATTAAAATAGAAAAAGATTCATTATAATTGGTTTTAATCATGATTACCAGAGTCGATCATTCATTTTACCAAAAGATTAACTAATTCAGATTCATATCTTGGCTAGATATATTTTTAGTTTAATATCATATATAAATAGAAATAGAAATAATAAACATAACAATTTTAGAATATATTACCGGTTATGACTATCGAATCGGGGTCGTTTCCACCGGATCTAACATGCCAAAGCTTCGAAATCAACAATCTTCGATAATTATTCCGCCATTACAACGATACTATAACCGTTTTATTTATATATGTGAAAAACATATATACATACATACATCGACATATATATGTATATACGGGCCCGAAAATAAAATAAAAGAAGATAGATGAACTATATATATACGGATGTATATATATATTTTGGGACGTGTGTGTGTGTGTATATATATATATATATATATATATATATATATATATATATATATATATATATATACACAAAGTGTATGCAAAAAAAAACAAAGAAGAAAGGAACGAGAAAGAGGGAAAGAAGGGGCGATTTTATTCATTCACTTGGCTCTGTATATATAGGAAATTTTGCTCTTGCCGGACCGGTCCGGATTGGTGCCGGATCGGTCCGGAATCATGATTGCAAATGATTACACTCAATTGCTCAGCATGTGCACGGTTATGTATATATAATTATATATTAAACTTCTAAAATTCGTAACTTGAGTTGTAGACCTCCAAAAATTGCAAACGAAATGCCAAAATTACGGTCTCGAGAAACTCTAAAACTTTCATGAAGGACTCTTCTTCGAAAACGTCTTCTTGAGTACCTCGTGTTCCTCCGAACGTTTTTTCAGGATTTTTACGAAATTGAATCAATTAGCCACTTGACCACCATTTGAGTTGTAGAAGTCCGATTGAATTGATTCAAAATCCATTGGAAAGCATTCTTGAAGATATACAACTTTTATGAAGGAAACGTCTTCAGAAAATGTCGTTTTGATGAGCCATTCGTATTACGAAGATATTTCGGGATTTTTACTAATCCGAATCGGTTAGTCAATTGACCATAACTTGAGTTGTAGACCTCTAATTGACGTAATTCAAAGTGCGTTGGAAAGCTTATGTGAAGATCTACAACTTTCATTAAGAAGTCATCCCCTGAAAATGCCTCTAAGCTGGGTCAAATCTCCGTCGAAACAGGTTTTGGTTTTAAGTATGTAAGATAATTTGATCCATTTGAACTCGTAAGCTTGTGGCATCTTTTTCTAATCCTCTAAACACATCTTTTAGACTCAAAACATGTCGTTACGTGGAATCTTGGTCAATGTATAATCCTGCAATGAACCACCAAAATACCAAACGTAAATCCGACACGACACTCCGGTTACTAAACCGGTACAAAAACTAATAAAAAACTTATAAAAATACGATAATTTATATAATAACTACTACTTATACATTTGAATAAAACTTAGTAATTTTGACTTGATTTGATACAATAATGCTCAAAATGGTATCAATATTGGGGTAAAATGTCGTAATAATGATCATAAATTTATCTCTCATCACAACCCCCTACTTAGCTTTTGGTCGTCCTCGATCAAAACAAGCGATAAAACAAAATGAATAAGAGATAAATTCATGAAGATATAAGGTATAAGGAACAACTAGATAATACAACCATTAGAATTACAACCAGGCTTTAACCTCAGTATAAATGTATAACAGAGTGTGTGTGTGACAAGCCTTTTCAATTTCCACTATCCTCTCTTGAATAATTCAAGCAAACGCACAAATATCCATTCAGACAGTCCTAATGACTTTCCTAGGTATAAGCAGTAACATTTCCACACAAAGTCCTCCTGTGTACTTATTAGGATAATCCCTAAAGCATATCATTCAGTTTATACTGGGGATAGTCAGAAGATAACTAAGTTTTCAACCATTCTTAAACTTTTTATTTTTCTTTTTTTTTTTGAACTTAATTTCACATGTGTAGCATATGCCTTCATTCCCAGCAATAGGACGTTTCGTGATAACACCCTAGCTGGACTACTATCATCAGGCAGTCGGGAGCTTTTAAACCTCATAGTGATATAGGACGTTTCGTGATAACGCCCTACTGCACTCAAATCATTGGTAGCTACAACCAACATATAGATAGTTCATCTTTATTTATTTATTTTTTTTCATTTTTTTTTTTCATAAACTTAACTTATATCCTCTCTATCACATTCAAATCTTCAGATATTCACAGTACACGTTCAAAAATTAGGTACTAAGTTACTGTTATTATCTAGAATAACCACTAGGATACTAAATGGATACAGTTTAAAATTTTCCGCTTCAATATCAAAGGCTTTACGTGAAGGAATTCATGTTACACAACTATATTTGGAATTACAATGCACTTACGGTTCACATTGGTTATACACATCCAAATTGATCATTACATCTTCAAATCCATGAAATATATACCTTATACAATTTATTTTAATCAACTAAATAATGCTCGAAAAAGATCGAAAACTAAGGGATTTATTGATACAAAATAAACATTAATTCCATTGCTAGACCAACGACTCCACTCCTCACTTACGAACTTACATTGTCCTCAATGTAAAGTGAGTGTAAATAAGTTGTTGGGAAAGCAATGGTGCACTAAAACAAGTCAAAACAAATACTCGGATGATATTAAAGGGTGGGTGGGTGGGTCAAAGTTATGCCCTCCTTAATTCCATAGTATTTGAACTAATACATGTCACACGTTATTTGAAATTTAAAACAGACTAGATCATGATATGAAATATGTGACAAGTATTAACTCTGAGTCTTTTATACCCAAATCCTCAAGGGTTATTTCAAATTGTTCTAACAACCTAAGTCTAAGAAATGATGCATTTGAATTTTATCTTTGTTATCCATCAGGATTTTCGGATAACCACCTAATCGTTCCCGTTTAATGTCATTCAAACATTCATCCTAAGACTTGGTGAAACAAAATGAAAATCAATCCGAAGTATTACCAAAGTATCATCCAAAGTATGAGTAATTATTATATTTAACATTTTTACGGGCGCCTCCCGGTAGCGCTTTTGGTTAACGTCGTTTGCTCGACCAAAATGATAATGATTAACTAATATAATATACTAAACAAAACGGGATACTTCTAACAATTACTCACAAAAGCACGTATCAATTAAGCACATAATCCACTAAAAATAAATGCTTAAGGAGTAAAAAGGAAGGATAGTACCCGTCATTGACTACATTTATAGTCTATAGCCGAGACTTTATCGTGCTTTAGTTTTCTAATGTACCTTGGTGGTGGGTCATCCTCACGCACCGCATCCTTCTTCAATACTGGTTTCCAACAGAGGTTAGACAATTTCCACCAATCCACACGATTCTTGAACTTTTCCTTTGATTTTCTAGCTTTCGGTTTGCGAGCCTTCATATTATTGCTAAAGTCATCTTCTTCAATTACCTGCGTGTTAGTACAATCCACAGCAAAAAAAACACAAAGTGTCTACACAAGAACAAGATTCTAGTGTAATGCATGGATATTTCAATGAATTGTAAGTGTTGAAGACAACGCTCTCATGATTAACTCCCAAACTAAACTCTCCCTTACAAACATCGATGAAAGGGATATTAATATTTAAGCACCGGAAAGTGTCGAGAAAACATGCATACTTCTCATCGTTAAATGAAGATGGTAAAGCTTCCTTGAATGATTGTGCCTTTTGAGGACATTGTGTGTCATCATTCAGTACCTTTTTCTTCAAAATATGCACTGGATATGGTGTTGTCCTATCTGGTTGAACCGAGGTGAATTTGGGTTGAGGCGGATAAGGTTCGGTTTGAATTGGCCCTATCAAACTTGGTTCCTTCCAACCTGCTTCCAATTCTGATTATTTCTATTTTTATTTTATTTATTAATATTCCCTTGGGCATGATCAAGCCCTCGTTCAGGTGTTTCATCACTAATTTCAGTCATTCTCGTATTTCGATTTGAAAATGATACTTGGTCAGGATTTCCCTGACTGATATGACCGCGTTTACTCTCTACTCTTAACTGCCTTTCGTAAGTGTTTAAATCAGGCCTATAAGGAGTGAGTGGGGCCTTACCACTTCTGGTCATCAACTATCGAAAAATAGAAAAATAACTTGAAATAGATAAAACCTGAATCAGATGGTGTTTCATTACTGATTTCGGCCGTTTTCATAACTCGATTTGACAATTCTTGTGGAATAGAAAATATGGAATAGAAAATAACACGAAATCGATAAAAAAAACCACTTTTTTTTTCTCCTCGGTAATTACCGAATCCACTCGATATTTACCGAGTAGTTTTTTTTTTTTTTTTTTCGGTTTTTTTTTTTTTTTTTCTCTCTCTCTCTTGGTAATTACCGAAGCCACTCGGTATTTATCGAGTATTTTTATAAAAAAATTGATATCTTACCAAATAGGTAGGTACCAATGAAAATAAAAATACAAATGAGATTGAGAAATGTATTGACTTATCCTCGGTTGTTATGACCACGTTTACTTTCTACTATAGAAAATAACTCGAATTTGGTAGAAGAAGAAAATTGGTAACTAAAAGAAGGTAGATACCAACGGAAAATAAAAATAGAAATGTGATAAGAAGAGTGTTGACTTATCCTCGAGAATTTTGAGCTAATACAAGTAGTAACCCTAGACACAAAGAAAGAAATTAGCGACGTTTTCCCGGCAACGGCGCCAAAATGCCGACGGACCTAAACCTAACCTTGGAAACGGCGCCGAAAGCCGACGGACATTACCTAGGCTATACAGATCCTAACCGGCGGTGTACCGGGTCAAATTGTAGTGCTAGTCTACGGTGAGTCGAGTCGTATTCCTCGGGAAAACATGGTAATTCTTTTAAGTGGGGTTAAATACCAAGAAGCTATTATTAACTCGATCTAAGTCGCAGCTTTTACTTTTTCCCGGGTTAGATTATGTTAGTAGTTAGATTGTTAGTAAAGCAAGTAAATAAAAAAAAAATAAATAATATATATATAGATATTTTTGAGATCTAGCCAAGAATACTTTCTTACCGAATTACAATCTCTTTTTAGTTAATAAATGAGACAGTCTTTTCCTTGATGCAAGGAGGTCAATTTTATATGAACCGGTGTACTCCTAAGCTAGACAACTCCTCCTCACATGAGCGTATGAAATTGTCATATGTCCATTGCATCAGTCCAAGGTCCACAACTGTTACGGTTTTTCTGAACAGGTCCCGAGTACAAATCTACCTTTAGATAAAAAGGAGTTATTCCGTTCGTCAAACGGTCAATTTTATTTAAAAGGCTCCGGTTGTCAAAGCCGGACGATTCAACTTTCCGGTTTAAGTTTCAATTAAACTGATGATTTAACATGATTACGATCTCGAGTACAAATTATAATAAGATTCATTTCTCCCAAAACAAATCTACCCCCGGGTAGGAAATCGGATTCCGTTATCACGTTATTCACACGGCCAATTTTACCCTGCGGTTTTTCTATCTTTTATCTCGTATCCTAACTACGAGGCGTCAATTCATAATTAGATTATGAATTTCCTCAGATCAATTAAATACGTCAATACGAATACGATTAAAATAGAAAAAGATTCATTATAATTGGTTTTAATCATGATTACCAGAGTCGATCATTCATTTTACCAAAAGATTAACTAATTCAGATTCATATCTTGGCTAGATATATTTTTAGTTTAATATCATATATAAATAGAAATAGAAATAATAAACATAACAATTTTAGAATATATTACCGGTTATGACTATCGAATCGGGGTCGTTTCCACCGGATCTAACATGCCAAAGCTTCGAAATCAACAATCTTCGATAATTATTCCGCCATTACAACGATACTATAACCGTTTTATTTATATATGTGAAAAACATATATACATACATACATCGACATATATATGTATATACGGGCCCGAAAATAAAATAAAAGAAGATAGATGAACTATATATATACGGATGTATATATATATTTTGGGACGTGTGTGTGTGTATATATATATATATATATATATATATATATATATATATATATATATATACACACAAAGTGTATGCTAAAAAAAAAAAACAAAGAAGAAAGGAACGAGAAAGAGGGAAAGAAGGGGCGATTTTATTCATTCACTTGGCTCTGTATATATATGAAATTTTGCTCTTGCCGGACCGGTCCGGATTGGTGCCGGATCGGTCCGGAATCATGATTGCAAATGATTACACTCAATTGCTCAGCATGTGCACGGTTATGTATATATAATTATATATTAAACTTCTAAAATTCGTAACTTGAGTTGTAGACGTCCAAAAATTGCAAACGAAATGCCAAAATTACGGTCTCGAGAAACTCTAAAACTTTCATGAAGGACTCTTCTTCAGAAAACGTCTTCTTGAGTACCTCATGTTCCTCCGAACGTTTTTTCGGGATTTTTACGAAATTGAATCAATTAGCCACTTGACCACCATTTGAGTTGTAGAAGTCCGATTGAATTGATTCAAAATCCATTGGAAAGCATTCTTGAAGATATACAACTTTTATGAAGGAAACGTCTTCAGAAAATGTCGTTTTGATGAGCCATTCGTATTACGAAGATATTTCGGGATTTTTACTAATCCGAATCGGTTAGTCAATTGACCATAACTTGAGTTGTAGACCTCTAATTGACGTAATTCAAAGTGCGTTGGAAAGCTTATGTGAAGATCTACAACTTTCATTAAGAAGTCATCCCCTGAAAATGCCTCTAAGCTGGGTCAAATCTCCGTCGAAACAGGTTTTGGTTTTAAGTATGTAAGATAATTTGATCCATTTGAACTCGTAAGCTTGTGGCATCTTCTTCTAATCCTCTAAACACATCTTTTAGACTCAAAACATGTCGTTACGTGGAATCTTGGTCAATGTATAATCCCGCAATGAACCACCAAAATACCAAACGTAAATCCGACACGACACTCCGGTTACTAAACCGGTACAAAAACTAATAAAAAACTTATAAAAATACGATAATTTATATAATAACTACTACTTATACATTTGAATAAAACTTAGTAATTTTGACTTGATTTGATACAATAATGCTCAAAATGGTATCAATATTGGGGTAAAATGTCGTAATAATGATCATAAATTTATCTCTCATCAATCGCCAACACGAACAGGAATGCTATAATGACCCGTCTTAGGGATGAGAGGAAAGCTCGACAGGCCTTGCTGGGTGCCAGTAAACCCATGAATCCTCCCCCCGCCGTGAGTATGGAAGACATTCCTGTTGCTGAGGGCACCTCCGCTACGGGGCCGCATGAAGTTGTGCCCGCAGGCAGCGATGCCGTCGTTGCCAAATCGACCAGATCTACGCGGCTTCAGAGGTGAAGAAAACCGCCGTGGTCAATAAGGCGAAGAGGAAAAGAGCTGCCGGGAGGAAGGATTCTGTCCTGTTAGATGAGGAAGAGCCCTCGACTGATGTTTTTGTCGACCCATTGTTGAAGGAGTCTGGGGTCGAAGGTGGCCGGGGTTCCAGTGAGGTAATGGCCGCTGAAGACTTGACCGAGAGATCTGCGAAAAGGGTTGCCGCCGACACTGAGCCTGCCGTTACTGGATCGGTGCAGGAGGATTCGAATAAAATGAAGGTCCCTGTGGGATTCAAGGGGAAGCCGGCCCTATGGTTGGACCATGAATTCCTTAAACAGCCTCTTTCTTCCAAGACAGCTGGGGAGTTATCTGCTTCTATTTCTGACGTGATTCCCCTACGAAATCTGAAGTTAAAACTGCCCGATGCCCCTCAACTGATGGTCGGTCATGGCCTTGTCAACCGGATTGCCCAAGCCGACGTGGTGGCATCGACAGCCTCTCTGGGGCCTTCATCCAGTCGGCAGCTTTTGTTCGAAACACTTGGTCTTTATGGGACCATGGCTAGTGCGGTAAGGTTTCTGCTCTTTTAGAGTTTTCTTTTGCTGAGTTTTCTGGCTCTAAGCCCTTTTCTCTTTAGGTTGCCACCAAGCTTAAGCAGATCGAGTGGACCTGTGATGAAGAGGCGAGGCAAATGGCAGGTCAGATATCTGAGATGAAGATGAAGATGATTGCCGAGGCAGATCGGGCAAACGCGGCGGAGCAGAGAGAGAAAAAGCTTGTGGCCGAAGTTCAGACTTTATCCCTGAAAGCTCAATCTGCGGTCGATCTCCAAAAGTCCGCTGAGTCGGAGAGGGAGAAGGCTCTTGCCAAGGTGACGGAGGCCCATGAGCTTGTCGACCGGCTGAAGAGCGAGGTGACAGAGGCCCAAGAGGTCATCGACCGGCTGAAGAGCGAGTTGCATGAGTCTGGAGCCGCTGCTGCTGACACTGCCCGAAAAGTCAGTGATGCCTTGTTAGATGGGTTTGATCAGGGTTTCTATCATGCCTCGAGGTGTCTTAAGGCGTTTTGTGAAGGTGCCCCGAGCCTCGAAACCTTGCAAGATTGGCTACTTATGGACCAGGATGACCCTGAGCTGAGGGCGTTCCACCCCGACCTTCCTTACAATTCCGTTCAGATTGAGGATTTCCGGTTCGAAAATCTGAAGCGTGGTAAGCCGCTTTGGGATCCCCCTGCAGTCAATGAAAGAAATCTTTGTGGCATGATGTCGGAGATGCAGAAAGAAGCTCTCGAGCTTGCTGTGAATGAGGCAGGGGCCGCCGCCATTGGCGCCGGCGAGGATAAGAGTCCCGAGGAGGAATGCGACAAATTTTTGAACTTGACTGGGCCTCATGTTGAAACTCCTCCCTTAGATAAACAATCTTGATTTGACTGATTTTGATTTTTGTTGTATTTATGAGTTCGACTGCTGTCTTTCGGCTCCGGCCCTCTGCCTGTACCTTTTTATGATGACTTTGTATTTTTGAACGGTGCTTGATTTTTGCTCGTCTTGCGCCCTTTCAAGTTCATTTGCTTTCTTAATGTATTATATGTATGCGGGCCCCTCGTGTCGGTGAGGTCGGTAGCTTTCGTATCCGGAATCGCCGAGACGAAAAGTTTTCCTGCGCTTTGTAGCTTTGTAGTGCTAAACATCGGCCCTCTGGTTTTGGTAAGGTCGAGTTTGACGTTGAGCTTACGAAAACAATCGAAACACCCTTTGTTCAGATAACCCGTCGCAAGTTTGAAAATTTTCATCCTGTTCCCCTTGTTTGTAACAAGGTTGAGGACGAACTTGGTCAAAACAAGTTTTTAGTCATCCTTCTCTCGCTTCTACGGTTCTGGCGGCTTGATGCGGCTCCCTTGTTTCGAGTGGGACCGCAGGCTTTATGCCTGGACCCGGCTTTAAACGATGTCCCTCTTATGATTTGATGGCTCGATTTCCCGTCACGTCCTATCACAAAGCTGTGACGTTTGGCCAGCTGCCATTATTTTCCTGTTGCTGACGCTTGGGAAACCGTGAGCACGTCAGCCTGCTCAGATAACTGCTCCCGCGTTAATGAAATTTTGATTTTCGAAATCTGAACAGGTGTCTCGCCCTTGCCGTTGGATCAAAAGTTTTTTCCTCCGTTGGATCATTTATTTTTTACTATAAATGGAGGGATTTCCTTCATGTTTCTTCTATATATCACAACTCTATTCCACTTTCTGATTATTCCGCCGTCATGGCTGATTTCAGTAATTCGATTTTCTTTCAGACAGCCTCGCCTCTTGCAATTTCCAAATTTCTATCTGTTTTTAGTGATCTTCGTTTCCTGCCTGAAAGGGGTTTGAACCGTCGGAAGATTTGCTACGCTCAACACCAGCGTACCGTCCGGTTGGGGTGGTCTGATTTTCTGGGGGCTCCCAGGGGGGTGTACAACGCCACCATTGTGCGGGAATTCTATTCCGCATTATCGGTGGTGGTGCTGCCTAACGCCTCCTCAACTGTTGTCCCCCTTCGGGGTGTTCATGTTGTTCTCTCCCCTGAGATCATCAATGATGTCTTACATTTACCTTCCCCTCCGGCTTATGCACATTATGAGACGGCTTGGAGCCTGGGCGAAGAGGTGAGAAGGCGTGTTTACGGGGCTGCAGCACTTAGGCGGTTGATCCCTGGTGATTGGAATCCATTGCCCGAGGGCTATGCTTCGGAGATGTCCCAGGCCTGTCGGGAGTGGAAGAGGTTTATTAATTCCAGGGTTTTTCCTTCTTTCGACGCTGAAGAGATTTCTGAGGCCGAATCGCATCTTCTTTATGCCATTCTGGAGGGTGGCGAGGAAGTGCGTATCGACTGGGGGCGGCTAATCTACCGCTCCATTATTACATTTGCTGCTCAGACAGACCTCCATGGGCCTATCCCTTTCCCGAGGCTGATCTCGCACTTGTGCGTTGGTTCTCCTGAGATGCCTGCGTCTCGTGATGATGTTTTTGTGCCGCCCCGTGCCAATGTCGAGTTCGCCCGTATTGATTCGGACACGTCGACGGATTCCGAAGCTAATTAAGTTTATATTTTCTTTTCGTTTTGTCTTGTAAATAATCGGCCTTGTAGGTCTTTGTATGAAAATTTTCCTTTTTGCATCGTTTTTGTTTTGCCTGTCTGGCCTCTTATCTTTTGCCGAAGTCGAAATCGTTTGGAGTCTTGTGACCTTTGATCTAATCTTTTGTGATTATGACCCGCTGCGACCTTTGGCCCAATCGGCGCATTAATGACTGTTGCTTTTTTCGAAACGTCGGCCCCATTAATGTTGGTACTTGCGTCTGTATTCAAACGTTCACGACCCTTTATCTTCCCGCCTTTTTGGCTTCTCGACCTATAAAAGGAGGGCCTTCTCCTCCCTCTTCCTTTGCCATTTTTCTGCGATATTTTCCTTACTTTGAAAGCATATTTTCAAACTCAGATATTTTTAAGCTTCTATGTGCTTCTATTGTTTCGCTATGTCATCTTCGTCTGAAAGCTCTGATCCAGAGTCTGTTGTCTCTAACCCTACTTTAGATGAGTGGCTTTCGGTATTCTTCCGTCTGACTGCCTCTCCCATGGCCAAACGCTATTTCCATAATTATTTCAGCAATTGCCCTCTTATGCATGAGAGGGGACTGGATCAAGATCGTATTGGTCCAGGCCACCGGGCTAGAATTCTCGTCAATGGTTGGGAGAGATTTGTGGCTCCTCCGGTTGAGGAGTATAACCTGACATTGGTTCGTGAATTCTATTCCGCCTTGGCAGCGGATAATGATGCTGAGGATACCACCGCCGTTGTTGTTCGTGGAGTGACGGTGAACTTTACTCCGACCGTTATCAATGAGTTTTACGGCCTCCCTAATCCTGTTGAGGATTATGACGTCCTTTGGGACCTTGAAGATCCGATAAACTATTTTGGCACTCTTGCCGAGGCATTTGAGTCTTTGCTGCGGCACGATTGGGAGAATGATATGGAGGTCAGAGTCCATATGCTCAGTCGGCCGGAGAGGGAGTGGAAACGCTTCTTAAACACTCGGGTTTTTTGCATGCCCGATTACAAGGTGGTCATTGAAGATGAGGCGTTCGTTCTTCTCGCCCTTTCACTGCCGGATGTGCCAATTAACTGGGGTCGTTTGATTCACCAGGAGGCGATCAAGTTCGCCCGGCTGATGGATGCCGGTCTGGTAATGCCATTTTCCTGGATGATCTCCAATATGTGTATCCGAAGCCATGGCATGCCGGTGTGTCCGACCACTGATGTATACATAGCGGCCCCAAATCCCGAGGCATAATAATGATAGTAGTTTTTTTTTTGTTGGGAGAATTTCCCTCCTTGTACAAATTTTTCCTTGATGAATTTCGAATTTTGAAATTTTTGACCGCGCTGTTCACCCCGTCCCCATTCTGTGTCGGACGGGTTTCGCTTGTTTGAGACAAAATTCACTCATAATAATCGAGATAAAAGAGGCTTGACGCCTTTATTTTAATCATTGCTTTATTACGGAAAATGAAAATAAAAAAGTTGAAGCCGCTGGTCTTACATGTAGTATTTTTTAAATTGTCAGCATGCCAGGGCCTGTTGAATTCGTTGCCCTCTTTGTCTGAGAGAATGTAGGTTCCCTTTTTGACAATCTTTGACACTCGCCAAGGACCTTTCCAGTTTTCAGCCAACTTTCCTTTGTCTGTTTTTTGGCCTGTGGCTTGTCGCTTTCGGAGAACAAAATCCCCCACTGCGAGCGAGTGATCTCGGATATGCTGGTCATGGTATCTCTTGGCGGCTTGTTTGTAATTGACCAGTTGTGCCCGGGCTTTCAGACGTTTTTCCTCCGCTAAATCCAATTCGATTTGTCGATTAATCACGTTCCTGGATTCGTCAAAATGAGAGACCCTGATGCTTGGGAGTGCCATTTCTACCGGTGCCATCGCCTCGGAGCCGTATGTTAGCGAGAACGGTGTCTCCCCCGTTGTTGCTTTCCGAGTTGTTCGCAGAGCCCAGAGGGCTTCTGGCAGGTAATCCACCCACTTGCCTACCTTATCATCTAGGCTCTTTTCGGTACTTTCGCACTCGCTTGTTGGCATTTTCCGCCCGTCCGTTTTCTTGGGGATAGCACACCGAGGACTGCCAATGCTTGACGTTGTGCTCCTTGCAGAAGTTGTCGAACTCGTCCCTAAACTGTGGACCGTGATCGGACACGATAGCTCGTGGGACTCCGAATCTTGTCCAGATTTGGTCCAGTAAGAAATATATGATGTCGCTGGAGCATATTTTCACGAGCGCTTTCGCTTCGATCCATTTTGTGAAGTAATCCACGGCGACGACCACATATTCGCATCCTGATCTGCCCTTTTTTAGTGGGCCGATGAGGTCGATGGCCCACATGTCGAAAGGCCAGGCCGCGGTGACTATGCTCTGTTCTACCGAAGGTAGTCGGGGAATATCGGCGAAGCGTTGGCACTTATCGCAACCCTTTGCATATCTTTCAGCGTCTTCCGCAAGCTTCGGCCAGTAGTATCCTGCCAACAACACCTTCTGTGCGAGGGTGCGGCTGGAGGGGTGGCCGCCGCATACTCCTTGGTGTAGCTCTGTGAGGATTCCCTGTACCTCCTCTGGCCGTACACACCGTTGTAGCGGTTTCGAGAATGATCGCCGGTATAAAATTCCATTTAGTATGGTGTACCGTGCAGCCCTTTTCCTCAAGGCTTGAGCCTCTTTGGCGTCCTCTGGTGATGTCCCGTTTTCTATCTACGCCTTTATTTCGTCTAGCCAGGATGGTGTTGATGGTTGGATGTCCATGATTTCGGTCCGGCTGACGGCGGGCTCCTCCAGGTATTCGAACATGATCGCGGGGTTGCTGAACTCGTCTTTAGATATGAGCTTGGACAGGTAGTCCGCCCGTTCATTCTACTCTCGCGTATGCCTTTAAATTCGCAATATTTGAAACCGCTCCTGAGCTTTCTGACGAGGTTGAGGTACTTCTTGAGTATCTCGTCCCTTGCTTCAAATTTGCCATTTATTTGGCACACTATCACTTGTGAGTCGTAAAATATTTCTAAGCTTTCGACGTTCATAGATCTTTCCAGCTCCAGGCCAGCGATGACCGCTTCGTACTCGGCCTGATTGTTGGATGCGGTAAAATTGAACCGCAAGGTTTTTTCAATCTCTTCGGATGAGCCCGGCTCCAGAAGTATTATCCCAGCGCCACAACCGTTTCGGCTCGCGGCCCCGTCGACGTACATCTGCCAACAGAGGGTCGGTCTATTCGGCTCGACCTCTATTGGGGTGTTTGATTTGTCGACGCTCGGCGAACTAGGCTGTCCGGTGGTTCCTTCCTCTGTGAAGCTCGTTTCAACAATGAAGTCCGCTAGGGCTTGTGCCTTTATAGCCTTTCTGGGCTCATACCGAACGTCGAACTCGGTCAGCTCTATGGCCCATCGTAGCATTCTGCCCGAGAGGTCTGGTTTGTGTAGCAACTGCCGTAAAGGACTGTTTGTTAGTACCACGATTGAGTGCGAAGAAAAATAGGCCCTGAGTTTTCGGGCAGCGACAACAAGTGAGTAGGCTAACTTTTCTGCATTAAGATAGCGGCTCTCAACGGGACTGAGGGCCTTTGATACATAATAAACGGGCTTTTGGAGGGTCCCATCCTCCTTGACAAGAACAATTTCGCAACGGCCCGGTCCGAAGCGGCCAAATACAAAAAAAGTTCATCCCCTAATGCCGGGCTGACTAGCAGCGGAGGGCTTGCCAGATATTCTTTGACGGCTTTGAAGGCCTGGGAGCATTCTTCTGTCCACTCAAAGGTCTTGTTCCCCTTGAGAATTTTAAAGAAAAGGAGGCACTTATCTGCGGATCTGGAGACGAATCTTCCCAGTGCGATGATTCTGCCGTTTAACCTCTGAACCTCCTTCACACATCTCGGCTCTTCCATGTTAGCCAGCGCCTGAATTTTCTCAGGATTTGCCTCGATCCCCCTCTGAGTTACCATGAAACCTAGGAACTTCCCGGCTTGGACTCCGAAGGTGCATTTCGCGGGGTTGAGCTTCATAGAATGGGCCTTGACGTTATCGAAAGTTTCTTGAAGGTCGGCCAGATGGCCGGCAGTGGAAGACTTGACCACCATGTCGTCGATGTAAGCCTCCATATTCTTGCCAATTTGGGAGCTGAACACTCTGTTGACCATCCTTTGGTATGTGGATCCGGCATTCTTCAAACCAAACGGCATCATCTCGTAATAGTACATTCCGCCTGCGGCTCGGAAAGCTGTCAATTCTTTTTCCCTGTCGGACATCATCACTTGATGATAACCCGAGTATGCGTCCAAGAAACTTAACATTTCGAATCCGGCTATTCGGTCGACCATTTTGTCGATTCTGGGCAGCTCATAAGGATCCTTAGGACAAGCCTTGTTTAGATCAGTAAAGTCGACGCACATGCGCCATTTTCCATTATGATTTTTTACCATGACTACATTGGCTAGCCAGGTTGGGTACTGAAGCTCCCGGATAATTCCCGCGTCAATTAGCTTGCTCACCTCTACTTTGATGGCGTCTTCTTTCTCTTTGGAGAATTGTCGAGCTTTCTGTTGGATGGGTTTGAAGCCTGGATTCACGTTCAGTTGATGCATCGCTATTTCGGGTTCCACGCCTCTCATATCTGTAACTATCCAGGCAAACGCATCCAAGTTCTCTTTTAACATCAGGATCAACTTTTCTCTTTCCTCTTTACTCATCTGAGCGCCCACTTTTATCCTCTGGTCGGGGTATTTTTTATTAACGATTACCTCCACCAACTCGTCCTCGGCGGTGAAGTCTGATTCGTCTCTGACTTGAAGGGTGTCGCAAATGAACCGTCTTGGGTTCGATGGAGGCGTCTTCACTACTAGGGCGCGGCTCATTTCGAGCTTTCGTCGCCTCGATAGTGTCGATGCGGATCCTTCTTGATGCTGGCTCAGACGCCTCCCCCTGGGGCCTTTTGCCCATGCCCCTGGCAGGGTAATCGCTTTGATTTGTGGTGACATGATTTAGCAGAGTTTGTGGTTTGCTGACGGCCAGCCCGATCCCTTCGTCGGTGTAGAATTTCGTCATTTGATGAGGGATCGAAACAACCATTTGAAATTTTCTCTGAGAGGGGACTCCGAGGATTGCAGTATAGTGGGAATGCAGATCGACCACTAGAAAGTTTATTTTTTCTTTGCGGTATGGTGGGTGATCGCCGATCTCCACCTCCAAGTCGATGACGCCTAGGACGGATACTTTATCATTGGAGAATCCTTCCAGCATTCCCAAATAAGGCTTCAGTTTGGATATACCGATCTTGAGCTGTTTCAATGTCTCCAAGTAGATGATGTCGCGTGCGGCCCCCGTATCTAATAGTACCCGATTGACCCCGAAATCGTTGATCCCGACCTGTATCACAATCGGCAGCTCCATTGCCCCTAGTGGGCCCGCTAACTCACTCCTGGAGAACATTATCGCCTGCTCGTCGGGAGCCAGGATGACTGGTTTCTCCCTGCCCCTGATGTTGATCGCGTTAATCTGACTCTTGATGAGATGGTTGCTGGGGAATTCCTCTGTGATTACCTTAATCTCATTTCGGTATCTTCGAGGCCCTCTCTCATCCTTGACTCCGCCACCATTTTTCTTGTATTTGTCTAACTCCCCGTTCCTTATCATTTTGTCGATGATCCTTCTCAGTGTGAAGCACTCGTCGGTGAGGTGTCCGTGATCCTCATGGAAATCACAGTACCTAGTATCGTCTCTCGAACTCGGATCGGACCTTATGGGTCTTGGCCGCTCTACCCTGTCCTTGATCTCAAACAGTATTTCGGATAGACTCGCGTTGATGGGGACAAAATCGGACTCGTCAAACTTGAACGGTTTTCTGACTTCCTTGTCTCGATTTTTCCCTCTCTTTCGGTCATCCTTTCGGTCTTTCTTGGGCTCATCTCTATTTTCCTCACCAAAGTGCCTAGACTCATTCCGATTTTTTCCTTTTCCGGAAGACGAGGGAACCGCCTCCGTTAGCCCAAAGATGCGGGCTTGGTTGAGGAGATCGCGTAGATTTGAAGGGCGACTCATGGAGAAGTGTGTTTTCATAGGGCCCTTGGCGATACCGTTCAGAAAACCCCTCTGGACTTCGTTCTCAGGTAGGTTTTTCGTTTGTTCATATACTCTGACGAATCGATCGTGGTAGCTTTTGCAGGATTCTCCATCTCCCTGTCGTATTTCGTAAAGATCCTCAATGGTTTTCTTAGGCCGTTCTGCCATCTCAAATTCTTTTAGAAACTTTACCCTTAGCTCCTCCCAACTTTTAATTGAGCCGTGGGGTAGGCTTCTGAGCCAAGAAGCGGCTCGATCCTGCATGCTTCCTACGAACGCTACACACCATGCCGATTTGTTTGATGTGGCTAAGAGTGTTCGGCTCTGGAAAGCGGCTATCCATTCTAACGGGCACGTAGTTCCCTTGTAATAGACGTACTGTGAGTACTGCACGCCCTTGGAGGGTAATGATTCCAGTATTTCGCTTGAGAGAATGTCGATTCCTTGGGTCGGCTCTGGTTTTCCATCGGGCCTGGATTTCTTCAACTCGGAAATTTCCCTTTCCATTCTCTCCATTCGGTCGTCCCCCGCCGGCACGACGCTTCTGGCGGGTACCATTTTTCTTTTTATGACATCGTCCGAGTCCGCGTAATATGCCGACTCCATGTCTTGCTCTGCTCTTTTCTTGTCTATGATGAGCCTCGCATCGTGGGGATCCCCGTCCCGCGAGGCGACGCGGCGTTTTTCTCGGAGGCGGGAGGACCTAACCGTTGATGCACAGCTTTTTTCTCGAGGCGCCCTAATCGTTCCAGGACTGATGCTTTCTCGCCGTTTTTTTTTCGGTATAAGCTTTCTTTTTTGTCCTGCTGACGAATATACGCTTCCTTCCGGTTCTTCCCTCACTGTCCCGGGTGCTCGGGTTGGTCGCACTCTTTGGGGGGCCGTTTCTCTATGCTCGGGGGAACAGGGATCTGTTCTTCGATACCGATGAGGGGTAAGTTACACGCGGCCAGACGTAGGTTAGCTGCATACATTTGTTTCACGTATTCTGCGTATGCTATTGCCGCCTTTGCCTGTGGTGAATCCACCCCTAGGGTCTCCTCTGCCCTCTGGGTTTTTTCGACGAGCTGCTCTTTGCCCTTGCGCTATTTTCGAGGTTCCTGCCCTGTTTTTCTCACATGCTGGCTCAGAGTGAACCGACGTCGAATTCCCGTGTCATTCCCAGAATTGGACCTTCTTCGATTTATTATATTTCTGGCGTCCGTCTCTTTCTGCGCGTTACCCCATTCTGGGGTGGGGTTTCCTAGAGCGGGATCCGCCCCACTATGTTGGTGAGGATCCCTTGCGGATCCTTTTCCTGGGGTAGGTGGAACGTGGACTTTTTCTTTTGTCCCTGCCATCTGTCAAACTCTGACTGGGTGGTTGTACGAGAAGTCAAATAATATTCTGACTCCCAAATGCTCTGACACTCACCAACCCTGTATTGTTTGACGATTACTGGGGTGGCGTGCCGGGGATATTTTCTGATGGCGAAATATCTACCGGATTTACCGCCGGAGTCGATGTACGGACGTTGGAATTCGGGGGACAACTGCGATTTCTCAAGCGTGAAGTCTCTGGATTCCCAATATCCTACAATGTAGCATACCGATCTTTATTTCCAACTAACTGTGTGAGGACTCAGGAGAACATGCAATGACCTCTGAAACTATGCTTCACTAACAGTCTAAGCAACGGGCGTGATTCCTGCCATTCCCCTTAATGCATAAATTCTGGATGCCTTATTTTTCTTAGGAGCATAATCGACAGTTTCACGCGTGTTTAACTTTATCCGTGACTGAGCAACTATCAAGAGCGTAAAATGAAAGTTCTGAGACGCAGTTTCCGGCAAGGAAACCTACGATGCCAACTCCGACGAACTTCTCTATACAGAAACCACAAGAGAGGTGATGATTCAAACGCAGACTCGTGATTCTGGATAGGGAGTCGAGGAGGTTACCTTGTAGTGATGTTATTTCGATGCTGAATCGGACGTGTTAATGCAGCTGTCTGAAGACCTAAAGCTTCCTGCTGAGGAGTGTTGAAGATGATCCGAGAAAAAGGAGCCTCGCCCACGGTGGCTGTGAGACCTGCAGATTGGCTAAAAACGTGAACTTTCCCGGTAACGGAGCCAACTGATAACGTTGAAATTATCTCAGGTAGTCCATGGTAGCGTTATGGTGGATATCTAGCTGTTATAGTGGTGTTGATGGAGGAACTGTATGTTCCGGTGGTGGTGCCGTGTAGTGCAAGAAAGGAGTGGGAGAATTTGGCTTTGCCTTCTCTTTTATTTATCAGAATTGTGTTGTGTCCCGAAAGAGGGTTACAGGGTGCCCTATTTATAGGGAAATTATTATACATTGTCAGATAATTACGATAAAGGACATCGATGGTGCGGATACGTAACGAGTGCTCTGTCCGCCGACGAAGTGGGGCGGCTCCGAACTTGGGGTGGATGCCACATGCTGGCGAATTATCCCGAGGATGACCGGTCCCTACTCCTGCTGGGGGCGAGCTGCCGATCCGACGTGTACTCAGCTGGCATCGCGGTGGTCGGGGCGACAGTCCCGAGCCACAGTTAGGAAAATCCCTATCAGGTCCCTTCATTGGCATTACGCAACATCCACAAGTATGAGGGTAACGCATTGTAACACTCCGTCGGTGAACCTCTAACCAGCATTCTCATCATCTCATGAGCTCGGTATGCTTGGTCATAAGTCAACTGTACACTGTAAGTTGTGAGCAAGTCCTCCATAATATGTCTGGGTTTATATTCATTGCCGAGTTCTTCCATTTGACTTAGCAGACTCGCAATAACAATAGGTGTTGCTTGTCGATTGTCATTATCCGCATTCTGAGAGGCACAAGTATGCACATCATTCAACGTTGTGATCGAAAATGTATGTGAGACATTTGTATTTGCCTTCACCCTTACATGCCATTTGCATGTATCGTTAAGACAATTGTAATACAAGCAACCTATGTCCGACCTATCCAAGCTCATCTGAAAATTATTGGCAACCGCATACGATTTTATTTTCAAATTAAAATATTCTTTCGAATCATATTTCTTCCCAATGAACTATTCGTTCACGTCATTCATATGTAACGTACCGGTGGATAAACACTTCGGTAAATCATCATCTTCAAATGTGGGAATCCTCCATGAATAATCTTCTCGTACACTTGCCCTAGCATTGGCACCCTGATTATTGTTGTCATCCATGCCAAAAAACTAGTGACTGATCCACCAAACATATTATATGGATGTTGGATAGGTGGAGCACGACTACTTGAAGGTTGGTTAGGAGGATACTGAAACGGATGGTGTGATTGGCTATTTATAACATTATAACTTGGAGGACATAATTCAAACGGAGCAGAGTATTCAACACAAACATGACTACTTGAAGGTTGATTTGAAAGATTATGACTTGGTCTGACTGGTTGATACTGAAACGGTTGGTCCAAAGCTTCACCAAGACTTTGTGTAGAAACATGGTTTTCAAACCCACTACATCCATACTATTGCTCGAACGGATTAAAATTTGGATCTCTAGCAAGTTCTTGTACCGGAGACGGGAAATCATCAAGACTATAACCCGAATTATTGTTATCATCCGGGGCATTGCAATCTTGATTTAAATCAATGCCATCATCCTCAATTATCAGTTCAATGTTTGCCTCTATTGGTGTGGCATTCACGTAAAAAATTACATTTTTACTGTCAGACTTCGATGTAACCATTTAGTGTCTCGTCGTCTAAGATATCATCAAGTGGTATATTCCCCACACTACCATAAGTAAACAAAGCTTTTATGCCAAACTTTGAATCAGACCAATCAATACCAAGCCTCACATGCAATTTATCCAACAACGCATCCAATCTTATGTTCTTTCAGACAAATAATGAGAACATCGGTCCATTTACATGATTCCACCAGTTATAGAGAGGATCGTACGTAAATTCTCCGTTGAACGAGACAACAATCATAGTGTTGCGATTATCTGTTTAAAAAAATTCCAATTCAAGTCATTATTAACTCATTCAATATCAACTTAGATAACAACTTAAAATGCATTATAGACATTCAATATAGTAATTCAAAACCCTACATAAAAAAATTTATCACAAATAGAAACATAACATACTTACACTTACACTAAACCCTAAAGAATAACACTAAGAAAACATTTAAACACACATTTTGGTTAAATATTACATAAACATTAAGAAAACACTACTTAGATATATAAACATTACATAAACAACCTACTTAAAACACACATTACATAAACATTACATATACAATATACTTAAAACTAAGAAAATAACATAATCACATTGAGCACTTGAATTAAGACACTACTTATATGTATAAACATTACATATTCGGTTAAATAAATATCATTACTACAATATAAATAACATAATCACATTGAGCACTTGAATTAAGACAAATTACAAAGCAAAAACTTACCCATTTGAGCACTTGAATGATGAAGAAATGGACTTGAAAGATGAATAAGTGGTTAGAAAATTGAGATTTACTTGAAAGACTTTGAAGGAATGAGAGAAATGGCTCGTTCATGTGGTGTATATTGAACAAGTACCTTACAACAACAATAAACCATCTACCATTTCCAAACGTAGATAATAGCACATTAAACGTAGAAACACTACGTTTAAACGTAGAGAAACCCTACGTTTAAACGTAGATAAATGCGTTGAGTGCTTTATTGAATTTACTTACGTTTTAATGTAAGGATCCTTACGTTTAAACGTAAGGTCCCTACGTTGAGTGCTTTTATTTGTGTCAGATGGCTATATGAATTCCTTACATTTAAACGTAAGGATCCTTACGTTTACACGTAAGGAACATTAGGTTTACCTTATTTTCCATGTCAGAAAAGGCATGACCTAATTTGCAAGTGTCAGGTCTGACACAACCTGATTTTCCAATTTCTGATGTGCGGATATGTGAGGTGGCATGATCGGCAACGTCAGTTTTGAAACTGGATTTAAACTGTGTGGTTCAGATCATTTCATCAGTCACTTCACTCAAAATCATCTCTCTACCCAATAATTTCCCGTTAAAGTGTATGTAAAGTCATTCATTCAGAAAAGCAACAGAATAGTCCAACAGTGGTACAAAATTATGAAAAAATAGCTATTAACTACTCTATGGTCCAAGCTACTCGAAGGTCGCTCGAATGTTTGACTGCTTGCAAAAGGAAAGCATGAGCCGGGGAGCGAACAGTATCCACAGAATGCGTCACTTTATTGTGCCAGAACCATATTCTATTTGCAATTTCTTGAAAAAGATAGGACCTTCGTCTTCCCATGGAAGTCTCCTTGAGAATTTGATGTAGATTAACTGAGATCCAATCCTCGGGTTCCAAAGGAGAGAAAAAGGCCTCCCAATGGGCCGTATTTTGAGCTTGCTTCCAAATGCTTTGGGGTCAATTACAGTCTTTCAAGGCATGAAGTGAAGTTTCCTCGTACTGGTAACAAATAGGACATATTGAGGAGTTGGAAATTTGGCGATAAGCTAAAAAGCTATTGACCAGCTGACAACCATGGCAAAGTTGCCGTAGGAAAAAGTTATATCTCAAAGTGCCTTTAAGTGTCCAGGCACGATCCCAATCAATGGTATTTTGTATTAGATTATGGATGTCTAGTTGATACAGATAAGTACTATGGACTATATGTATGTCATCGGCCGAAGGGCTCCATTTGATGATGCCGTCTTCTGCCATAAAGCATGCTTCGAAGACTTTTGTTGCGGCACAAATATTCTTCCACAACGTAGAGGCTGCAGGCTTCAGGTTGGCAAAGGGGTTCCCATACTTCTCAATAAGGAGGGAAAGGATCTGCCATACCAATTTTCCCAGAAACGCAAAGTTCATCTCCCCGAGACACTTGAGGCCAAAACTACCTGCTTCTTCTTTTTTTGTTGAGAATTTCTACCTGCTTCTTTGAATCATCTTTATATACTCCCTCTGTCCCATAATATAAGGCCTTTTGGCCATTTCACACAGTTTAAGAAAACCTAATAAATGAGTTACTTTTTAATCTTTCAATATAAAATATTGTATTGTTTTTTGGGACGGACTAATAATATTGCATTTTTTAGTGTGAAAGTGAAGACAATGCATTTAATATTGTATTGAAACATGAGAAAGACTTATATTTTTGGACACCACAAAAAAATTAAAAAAACTTATATTGCGGGACGGAGGGAGTATTATTTTGTTAACAATCAAAAGAGTGATAATTATCGATGGTCTTTGTTATTGGCAACACATCGAATCTATTTTCGAGACACTACAATGAAATTCGATCTCTTTAAAGTTGAATTTTTCTGGAAGTGTCGGTAGATTTATCGTCGTGTCAATAATAGTGCCCTTATTAAAATATGTAACAATAAATAATTGATAAAAGTAGTTCAATATGAAAGTTTTTTTGTGCCCATAACACACTTGATCATAACAAGATTCATATCGATCAATGATTTGTTATTCTAGATCATCGGTCTAAAAGTGTTAGAATTATTTTTGGGGAAATGGTTATGTGCACTACACATTTATGTAGTGCACATTCTACTACATGCTTTATATGCATAGATTAAAATGAGGGACCATGTATTGTCATGGGTCACAACACAATGAATGGTGTTGATTGTGTTGTGGGGTAGGTTGTGCTGGAAAAAATTGAAACTTAAGAATTTGACAGACTTGAAGAAACTCCAAGGCACGTAAAGACGTTGTCTTTTAAAAGATGTTTCGTCCCACACGATTTTTCACTAAAGGATCAAATGAAAATATCTCTCAGGATACAATGGAGGTGTTTGATTCAAACAGTGACTTGTTTGACTCAAACCCGAGGACACTCGAAAATTTGGTTCGGATGATGTTGTTTTTTTGTGTGAAATTCGTTTGCATCATGTTCCTTTTATAAACTAAATGATGTATTCCTACACGAAAGGGTAAAGGTCATCACCATTTGCATGCAGAGGTGCATGAGTGCATCAGTTCGGAAAACTACAGTCTGAGGGTGCATGAATCTGAAAAATGCATGAAACCCTTCTGAAAACCCCGTTTCGTTGCGATAATATTAATTCGTACAGCAACTCATATGCAAACGATAACCAAATATTTATTTATGAAAAAAAATATCGAACAGGTTGTGTATAAAATATGTGGTGAATGTATCATCACTCTTATTTATGTATCGTATGAAGGCGGTAAAAGCACCAAATCATGGCATTCTATACAAAACAAAAATTGTTGAAGCAATTAATTAAGATGGAAGAAAAATGAAAAGATATATATATTCCGTGGCTTATTTGTAACACCAAGTGTTTTTTTTAATACAAAGCACGTTTATTACGTTGTATAAACACATTTATTACGTCGTATCCAACTCGCAAGCTTCAAGTACATCAGGGGGCGAGGAAGCACCCCAAGAAATCAAACCTAAGTCAAACAACCTTGCTTGAGCTAAACAATGCATAGGCTTATTAGCCGTACGATGAACAAATGAAAAAGAACAAGTCATGAAAGCCCGAGCCAAATTCAAACAATCAGACACCAAACATCCCAAAGAGGAGAGACTCGTTTCCTTAGACTGAAGACGTTGAACGCTAGCCAAGCATCAACGAGACGAGGATGATCAGCAACGAAAAATGCACCAGCGAGATAAAAATAAGACAACAACCACCAACGCCCCGACTGAAAATGCTGACACAATACCACCTCAACGAAGCAAAGCAAAGAGATCGGCCACTAAACATTGCAGCCACAACGGCCCCACCTATCACATCATCACAATAGCTCAACAAATTAACGGGCCAAGAAGAGACCGAACGGTCAATGATTGAGAATGATATTCATCAATGGACTCGCCGTGATCTACAAATGTGTTGTGGACATAATGCCGTGGCAGTATCATTTTTTACATCTAAATGCTTAATCATTCTGCTTGCGTATATTGTACTCCCTCCGTTTTTTTTAACTGTCGCATTTGAAGAAAAAATAACTATCATTTTTTGGATGAACCCGGTCACTTTTTAGCTTAAGGTTAGTTGGTGGTTGATGGCCAAATTATAGTCAACCAACTTTAACCGGTAGAGTACCGGGTCGGTTGTACCACAACGGCGAGCAAGGTCGTATCCCACGAGGAATTGGTCAAGTATCACAACCACTTTCGTATCTAGTTCAGGCTAACAATCAGGGTGAAAGTAATATTTATACCTAGGAAAAGAAATAAAAATTATAACTTTAAAATATATGATAGAATGAATAGCTAAACTATGATCAGGAACACTACTTTTAACACCTTACCGAATCACTAAGGGTGAGCCTTAACCTACCAACCAACCCATAGCCTCTAATGAATGTGTTATGGGTGCAATCTCCTAAACTGGTCCCTAGGCGCTAATACCACAACCTAGTTACCCTATACTTGGTTCAACAGTCCCCTCTATGAGATTTAATTGACCTAATATGCTTAAGAACTATGAGACGCTCCGCATCCACCGAGTTCACGGCTTAGCTAGAATAACCTTACCAAGGAACAGGCTGCGAAAAACTCGACTAGTTCGTGCATGGCATTCCTAAAACCCTAGTTCTCACACTCCCTCGCAAAATACATTTATAAAGGTCGTGTGTAAAATCAATTAATGGTTAGCTACTCCACTAAAAGCATCAAGTTCAAATTTTAGGACACAACAATTCAAAAGATTTAACTTTTAAGCCCTACTCATCCCTAGATCATCGTTTAGGCATTAATTTCGTAGTTCCATCACATAAATTAGCAATAATAAAATTTAGCTATGCATAGTAATAATAAAAGTGCAGAAATTCATGAAGAAATTAATACCAAACATGATAAAAATATTGAATAAAATTTACCCAAAAAAACTGTAGCAATCCACCACTCGAATCGTCACTTCGTTGTGTACCAATTGCCAAATAAGAAAATAACAGTACTGTTGTTCTCCAGGGAATTGCAGAAAAAGAAATAAACTAAATATGTTAGAAGTACGGCGGCAGGGAAGAAAAATAGAAATAAACTTATGGTGTAAAACTGTTTGTAAAAATTTGACCTAAATGGATCTTTTAATATAAAAAATTCGCGGACGTCCAGGCTTTGGAAATTCTCCCCAAAATAATATAACCAGCGCGTCCCCGTCTGATTTCTTTTAAACCTATTAATGCAGTGGGCCCCTTTTAACCAATAACATCAGCAGCTTTTTCTTTGGTTTTTTTTTTTTCTTATTTAATTTTTTCTTTTTCCCAAATATTTGAGGAAAGCAAACGGACGGAAGGAAAGAAATGCTGGGACCTCAATTCCATTTAACACAAAAGTCGGGATTCCGAACTTTGACGGTTGGATAGTAATTTTTCCGAATCTTGAATTTGAATCACGCGTCATTTCCTCATATGAACTCCGTTTTAGACGAATTTCATACCGCGATCCTCGTCACGCCCTCTATCACGCCGCACCTATAACAAATAAAAACAAGAAAACCCAAGCGTGACAAATGCCAATAAAACACACAAAAATCTCCCAAAAATATGGAGATTTCGGACGTAAACGCCTTATCGTCTCGTGATTCAACCCGTGGTGAAATGTGCCTATAAAAACCACTCAACTACCCAAAAGTACATCGAATAGGCTATAAATAGGGGGTAAATGCACACGAAATTATAGCAAAGTTGACTCTCATCAACTACCCCCCCACAGCGCCGCTTGCTCGCCCTCGAGCAAATCAAGCGATTCAAAATTAAATCATGAGGTCAACGTTGCTATCATATGAGAAAGTCAAAATATCCATTGAGTAAAAACTAGTCAACGAGAAAATACACACGAGTCAAAACGTATCTCACCATGGAAATAGAATGAGTGTGTGCATAGCTTCTCAATCATTCATTATAGTCAACCGGCTCAGATTATAGACACATGACTAATGGCGTTACACCATAGGCTTATACTTCATAATCATCTCCACTAATCGAGGTCAAATCAAGGCTAACTAAGGTCAGGCAGGACTTGCACGGTTGTAACGTTAGGCTAGGGACGGTGGCTAAACGAAAGGATAAAAGGAATATCAAAAGAGAAAAACGAGTGAGTCTAATCAAAACATCTTGAATTTAGCTCATAACTCACCTCCTTAGCTTGGTTCAAGCAAGCATTCTCCTTCTTTACTCTCAAATTCCAACATACTTCACTGTGAACTCGTCCCACCAACGCCACATTGGAAGAAATAATACATGGCTTTCGTCAAACATTCTTTGACTCAACTTTATTCCAACACTTTATTCAAATTTTGCCTTTTTTTTGAAGCTGATAAACCAAACACCAACACTTTTTGCATCCCCTTCTCATTCATAAAGCAAAGGATCCACCAACACCATACTTGGATACACATCTCCACCACCCCACACTTGTGCTAGCAAGTGTGCCCAAAATAAGATTAAAACTCACTCGTAGGGTGCCAAAGAAATGTAGACCACAAATAAAGGCTAAGGGTTTGTAAATATAGGCTAATCAACGAATGGCTAAAGTTCGGGTGGGGGTCAAACCACCCTACAAAGGCTTAGAGGGGTTTCTGTGGAAATTATGTACAGGGTTGGCTATTTGGCTCTGGTCGGGTCAAAGAAATGCCAGGACCGTCATCCCTTAATCTACCAAGATTGACCTTTCTATTTCGCCTCGAAGTTAATGGTATAAGTTCTAGGTAACAGTTCTAGGTAACAGATTACTGTCTATGGCATCTATAATCATTCACTAACCAACCACAATTAATGAAAGCAAAGCTATTACGTGCATATGAATTCCATTTCCACAACAGGATGAAGGTTTGACTCGCATGCATTCAAATCTCGACTAATAATTAACCATAGAAGATTATGACTCACATAGGATTCGCAATATCGAATCATGAAGAATTTAAAAAGCGGCTCAATTTCACTCAATAAGGACCAAACACCAAGCATATGACTTATTCGATGCATAAAAATAAAGCGCATGGTAGTCAAGTGAAGCTAAGTCCACCACACCCCCCACTTAAAATGGAACACCGTCCTCGGTGTGTGAGTGATAAAGTACGAGAAAGAAAGACTTAGCCGAACCGAAACGTGGCGCAACCATGCAAAGTGACAACCTCCAATGTATCTCCCAGGGTACCTGTGCAATCACAACATAGAAACCAAGAATCCACTACGACGAAAGGTCGAACCCTTAAGTGTAGGTAAGCACAAGTATGGAGATGTATAGAACAAAGAAAATATGGATTATCACAAAGCTTGAAATGGAATTCGAGATGCGGGGTCAAATAAATTATTGGGGATTTATTTATTTATTGTTTTTTTTATATTTATTTTTAATATCCTAATAACCGAGAAAGATGGGTTGCCTCCCATAAGCGCCTTTGTTTTATGTGGTTGGCTCGACGGAATGAAGAATTATCGGAGGATAAAGAAAGATCACCAAATTTTTGTAGAGTCATTGGCTTGACTCGCGACTCTCGTCGCTCTGCGGGAAGTCGGTAAAGGTCACAATCTCGAGGGACTTATCATAAGGCATATGCTCATATTTCTTCAACCGTAGGCCGTTCATGAGAAACGTACCCTTGGTCGGGTGAGTAACCTCGATTGCACCGGAAGGAAAAACTCGAGAAACTTTAAAAGGCCCCATCCACCTAGACTTTAGCTTGCCTTGAAAGAAGTGAAGACGAGTGTTATAGAGCAAGACTTCATCCCCTTCCTTAAAATTCTTATTCTTAATTTTTATATCATGGAGGATTTTAGTCTTGTCTTTGTAGACTCTCAACCACTCAAAAGATTGAAGGCGAAACTCGTCCAACTCGGCTAATTGTAGCAACCTCTTCTCGCCGGTTGCCCCCTCATCAAGATTCAAAAAACGTGTGGCCCAATACGATTTATGCTCCAACTCTACCGGTAAATGACATGCTTTTCCATAAACCAACATAAACGGGGACATCCCGATGGGCGTCTTAAACGCTGTCCTATGCGCCCATAATGCATCGTCCAACTTGTAGGCCCAATCCTTACGGTTTGAATTCACCGTCTTCTCAAGCATTCGTTTAATTCCACGGTTAGTCACCTCCTTTTGACCACTTGTTTGGGGATGATATGAGGTCCCCAATTTATGCTTGACTCTATATTTCTCTAGGAGTTTATCAAATGGTCTGTTTCGAAAATGACTTCCATTGTCGCTAATTATCGCTCGTGGCACTCCGAACCTAGTCAGAATATACTTTTCCACGAACCGAATGACCACGTTTCTGTCATTAGTGGGTGAAGCAATGGCTTCAACCCACTTAGACACATAATCACAAGCGACTAAAATGTACTTGTTCCCATAGGAAGACGGGTAAGGTCCCATAAATTCAATCCCCCATACATCAAAAACCTCACAAACTACGATTGGTTGCATAGGCATCTCATCTCTCTTACTTATCCGTCCGGCTCTTTGACACGCTTCACACGCCTTCTGTTCGGTAAGAAACTAGTTTTACAATTTATAACCGAAACACCCCAAGTATAAGGATCGTAGTATAGGGTGTTTACGGGTCGTCCTAAGGGAGTGGAATGTTTATCGGATTCAAATATAAATCTATATCAATTATGTCACAATTATCTATCTAAACTAAAGCTGAAACTAACTAAAACCTAAACCTAAGAATTAAAACTAAAACAAGAGTAAAAACAAGCAAGAAAAATAAGAAAACGAGAAAGCCGGACGAGCGTTCACTTTGGTGAACGAGCGTCCGAAAACGGAATCTAACGGACGGGCGTCGCTATTGCGGACGAGCGTCCAACTACGGCGAAACGAAACGTGCAGAAAACTTGCAGGAAATCTAAAGGTTTAAAAACTAAAACTTAAACTAAACTTAATCTAAACGATTTAATTAAAACAATTAAAGGAAAACACAGCAAGGCGACTAGATTCCACCTATCAACCAACAATCCCAACTAGATGGTGATTAAAAAGACATAGTTTTTAGTAGTGATTTATTCACGAATTCAATTAAATATCTTCAACCAAATTCTAGGGTTCCGTTTATCTTTTCAAACAAACTAAACATGCAATCAACACGAAATCACGAGATCGTTTCCAAGCTCTTACTCAACTAATCATGCATAATCTCTTAAAACACAATTAGATGCTTTACTTTGAATAAAAGAGAACTCAAACAAACAAACTTTCATAAATTTATTCAAGCATAAATTAAACATAGATCGTTTCATCAAATCTTAATTCAATAAAACTTAAACAATATAAAACAGATCCAAAGTAATGAAAAACTATGAATTAAACTCACTAAACTTAAGCATCGAACTCCTCTAGTTGGTTTGGTTGTTGATAGGCTTCCTCCGTCGACTCACTTGCGGGATGTTTAGCCAACAATCATGATGAACACGATTGTTGAAGGGGAGATTTGCATCTCTGTGTAAAAACGGCTCCTTAGGGTTCTAGGGCGCAGCTATGTGTATATGAGTAAAATAGTGTGTAAAAGATTAGGGTTTTAGGCTTCATCATGCGGTGCTTTTATAGAGTTTTAAGTCGGCTGGAAGTAAGTCGGCTGTGGACGCCCGTCTGCCCATCCGAACGCCCGTCCAGAATGCCTGGACGCTGAGTAAACGCTCGTTCATCCTCCGTCCGAACTCTCTGAATGTAAAATACAATTCCGGACGCTCGTTCACTTTATCAAACGCCCGTCTGGAATGGACGCTGCACGAACGCTCGTCCAAGATGCTGAGGGTCGGATTTCTTCATCTTTATCCAATTTCTTCAAGCCAATTCCAACTCTATCTTGAATAATTCGACTTGAGCTTCATTTATCCTCTTTATGCACTCGAAAATCAACACCTACATGATAAATAAACAATGCAAAAATGTAATAAAATCCAAATAATAATAATTCCATTAAATTAACACTTAAAATCATCAATTTTGCATACAACCCTCTTAAAATCATCTTTATTAAATTATTACACTTAAACCCTTAATTCTCATGTAAATTACGCAAATGTGGGGAAAATAATAATGAAATAAACCCTTAATAATCATATAAATATGGCCTTAACAACACCCCCACACTTAACTTTTTGTACGTCCTCGGACAAAACAATCAAAACTATAGCTCAACTTTATAAATAATCCACATAGGTCTCTAACTCACGTAACAAAAGATACAACAACTATAGCAAATGATACCAACACAGAGATAGATTCGGTGTAAGTGTGACAAGCCATTCATAATCTAGCAAGCCTTTCAAAGAATTATCCTTTCAAAAATTCCAATGACTATCCCAGGTACAGACAGTAACAGCTCCACTCAAAGCCTTCCCACACACTCAGTAGGATAATCCCTACAGCATATCATGCGGTTCTACTGGGTATAAGATCCATGATAACAAAGACTTCACTTTATTCTTACTCATCATTTTTCAAAATTTTCAAATTTGACGCATATCAGAATAAGCTCTTACCCATCATAGTAGAATAGGACATTTCGTGATAACACCCTACCTACTCAAATCATAAGGTAGCTTCTCCTGACTGTCGTGAGCCATTGGTCATCATAGTGGAATAGGACATTTCGAGATAACGCCCTACCTCACTCCAATCATCGACCAGCTTCCGACAAACGTATTTATTAATAATTGCTTACTCACTTTATTTATTCACTTTTCAAAGTCATAAGTTACATCTCACTCATCACATTCAAACTTTATGATATTCACAGTACATGGTCTAACTTAGGTGTAACTATACTGACCTTCCTAAGATAAATCATTAAAAATAATGAAAGGATATAATTCAAAAGTCATGCTTCAAAATCAAAGGCTTTCGTGAGTGAAAAACGAAACTATCTCCATAAAAGTAAAACATGCTATAATTATCTCACTAAGTCACATACTATCATCGTTAGAAAACTACAACTAGCAAGCATCTAGTTCCAATTATATGCTCGAGACTCACAAAAAATTTTAAATTTAGTGGAAAATTTAACATTCACTTTTTACTCATATTTCAAAGGATATAGCATAAAAACATACCCAATTTACCCCCCCACACTTAAATCACATTATGTCCTCAGAATGTGCAGAATAAAAGAAAAAGAAAACTTAGATTTGGTTTCAACGGTGGTTGTCGGATGAAAGTTGGCGAGAGGTCGGGCCGGAGCATGAACATACCGCGACAACGCGAATAGACAACACCGGGACGTAGTAACTCGAAAACCTGCTCAAAAGTATCTGCAACACTCGACATACCATGTAATCTCGGGGTACACGGGGTATATAAGCAACACATAATACAAAACACTTACAATGAACGTAAGAGGAATAACCATCAACACAAAATCAACTAAAGTATTATATCTAAACAATAAAACAAAACAACCTAAGAAAAGGAAACAAACAAAGAAAACTAGGTTGCCTCGGGGAGCGCTCTTTTAATGTCAATAGCTTGACACAGATTCCAAAAGATCAACCCGGATCGGGCCACTTTGGTTTGACTACCGCCACTTCGCATCGGACTCGGGAGCACCTTTGGGGCGGAAATGATTTTCACCACAACAACAAGTCAAGTGTGCTATAAGATCATTAAACTTTTCTCTCCAAACTACACGACTCTCTTCTTCTTGTTCTTGCGGATGATCGGCATAGGCATAGTGGTATGATCGAAGTCTCAACGAAGGTACCTTACGGGTGGATATAGGAACGTCATCATCATCTGACTCAAAGAAATAAGATGGAATCTCTTCACAAATCGGGACATCTGTACTCTCATCTCTTCTTTGGAAATAAAGAATCTCAGGCTTTTCCTTTGGTTGCCCAAAATATTTCTTAAGTCGATGACCATTCACTTTAAAAGCTTGATTACCATACCCGTTCAAAGTAATTACTCCACTTGGATTAACCTCGAGAATCTCAAAGGGACCAGACCATCTAGACTTGAGTTTACCAGGAAACAAATGAAGTCTGGTATTATAGAGTAAAGCCATTTCACCAACTTTGAATTCTCGGTCTTTGATCTTAGCGTCATGGAGTATCTTCGTTCTCTCCTTGCTGAGTTTAGCATTCTCGTATGCACGGAGTCTGAATTCGTCGAGCTCGTTCAATTGTAACAACCGTTTCTCCCCACAGAGTTGGCTATCGAAATTTAAAAATTTAATTGCCCAGAAAGCTGCGTGCTCAAGTTCGACGGGTAAATGACAAGCTTTGCCATAGACCATTTGGAAGGGTGACGTGCCCATCGGGGTTTTAAATGCAGTGCGATAAGCCCACAACGCGTCATCCAACTTAAGACTCCAATTAGATCGATTATTGTTCACGGTCTTCTCTAAAATTCTTTTCAAGCTCTGGTTGCTTACCTCGACTTGGCCACTAGTTTGAGGATGATATGGTGTACCAATCTTATGTTTGACACCATACTTCTCAAGGATCTTGTCAAGCGGCGCATTGCAAAAGTGAGTACCTTCATCACTAACGAGTGCTCTCGGACGACCAAATCTAGTAAAGATATTCTTTTGCAAGAATTTCTTCACGACTTTATGATCATTAGTTTGAGTAGCTATGGCCTCGACCCACTTTGAAACATAATCCACACGGACGAGGATATACTTATTACCACATGAGGATGGAAAGGGTCCCATAAAATCTATGCCCCATACATCGAAAACTTCGCATTCAAGAATGGGCTTAAGTGGCATTTCCATCCGACTACTCGCCGTCCGGTTCTACGGCACCTATCACAACCTTTACAAAAGGCTTCTGCATCCTTAAACAGAGTCGGCCAGTAGAATCCAGCTTGAAGAATCTTTGCAACCGTCTTCGGCGTTCCATAGTGACCTCCGGTAGGACCGCTATGGCATTGTTCTAGGATATCCCACTGATCATGCTCAGGAACACACCGTCGAAGCAACCCGTCTTTACAGACTCTGAACAAATAAGGATCTTCCCATACGAGATATTTAAGATCCGAAAAGAACTTTTTCTTCTCCTGATACGTCATATCCTCTAAATGACCACTCGCTAAATAGTTGACGTAGTCAGCATACCACGGCCTAACCGTTTCAAGCTTCATCAATTGCTCAGTCGGAAAATCAATGCCTATATCATTGTGATTCTCTGCACCCTCATTTACTAAGCGAGATAAATGATCAGCCACAATATTCTCACTACCTTTCTTATCTTTAATCACAAGGTCAAACTCTTGTAGAATTAAAATCCATCTAAGTAACCTTGGTTTTGCATCTGTTTTATCCATAAGGTAGCGTAAAGCCGCATGATCCGTCCATACAATCACTTGAGACCCGAGAAGATAGCTTCTAAACTTGTCAATGGCAAAGACGACGGCTAAGAATTCCTTCTCGGTCGTAGTATAATTGCATTGAGCCGGGTTCAAGGTACGACTCGCATAATAGATGGGCCGAACCTTTTATCAACTCTTTGACCTAAAAGCTGCGCCTACGGCGTAATTAGAGGCATCGCACATCAACTCGAAAGGCTTGGTCCAGTCAGGTGCAACTAAAATAGGGGCACTGATAAGCTTGTCTTTCAAACAATTGAAAGCTTCCTTACACTTCGCATCGAACAAGAAATCGACATCTTCTTTCAAGAGATTTGATAAAGGCTTGGCGATGGTAGAAAAGTCTCTAATGAAACGCCGGTAGAAGCCAACATGTCCTAGAAAACCTCGTACCTCTTTCTTGTTTTTGGGTACGTCATCCTTTCAATGGCTTCGACCTTAGCCTTATCAACTTGAATACCAAAGCATTGGACACCTTATGTCCCAAAACGATTCCTTCGTCTACTAGAAAATGGCATTTTTCCCAGTTAAGCACCAGATTTTTCTCAACACAACGTTGGAGTACCATATCTAGATTCTTTAAAATTTCATCGAAGCTATCGCCGTAGACTGAGAAGTCATCCATGAAGACCTCCATGCATTGCTCCACAAGTCCATCAAAAATGGCCAACATGCACCGTTGAAAAGTCGCGGGTGCGTTGCATAGGCCGAATGGCATTCTGCGAAAAGCAAAAGTACCAGATGGACACGTAAAAGTTGTCTTCTCTTGGTCATTAGGATCAATGGCTATCTGGAAGTAGCCAGAATAGCCATCAAGAAAACAATAATACTTGTGACCACTCAGTCTTTCAATTAGTTGGTCAATGAAGGGTAAGGGGAAGTGATCTTTTGCAGTGACTTCATTCAGTCTACGATAGTCTATACAGACTCTGTAGCCTGTCACGAGACGCAAGGCAACTTCCTCCCTTTTTTCATTCTTTTCGACTGTGATTCCGCCCTTCTTTGGCACAACTTGAGTAGGGCTGACCCACTCGCTATCGGCGATTGCATAGATGATTCCCATGTCGAGCCACTTTATCACTTCTTTCTTGACAACCTCTTGCATATGCGGATTCGGCCTTCGCCGAGGTTGTCTTACCTTTTAGCTCCTTCCTCCGTTCGGATTTTATGCATGCATATGTCCGGGCGATCCCTCGGATATCACCCACTTGCCAACCGAACGCGAGGATGTTTTTCTTAAGCACTTCTATCACGGTGTGCTTCTTGCTCGTGGTCGAGTTTCGAAGAAATGATCAAAGGCAATTTATCTTCATCCTTAAGAAAGATATACTTAAGGTGTTTTGGAAGCGGTTTGAGCTCTAAATCAGTAGGTGGTTGCTCAATACTAGACTTTAACGGGCCACCTTTCTCCTTATGAGCTTGAAGTGGTTGACAGTAGAACACCTCATCTTCCCGAGGCTCAACCCCGAAAGGTACCGGATCAAATCATCCATCGGAATCCTCCGGTCAACACTTGCTTCCTTTTTCTTGTGATCGATCATTTTTCTTAACTCTTCATCTTTAAGCTCTTCTCGCGGCTCTTCCCAATCATCTACTTCCCAATGAGTAGCTTCTCTCCAAAACTCTACCTCGTCCCAACTACCCATCGAGCTTCTTCTTCACCGGGGATGAAGTCTTCCCGACTCGTTCTTTGAAATCATCGTTTGTTGCTTTGGGCATCTCCATGCTTCTAACTCAATAACGAGGCCCGGTGTGAGCGAGTGAAGATGACTCGTCAATGCCTACGACTTGAAATGAATTAGAAGATGGTCCGCGATCAGCCGGATCCTCAATGTCCATGACTTCAAAAACACCTATCTCTGTAAGCTCCATTGCATCTTCATAATAGGCATCTCCTCCGTCCTCATATATGGCTTCGACAAACGATATTTCATCAATTACAGCTCTTTCAGGATGTGTCCCTCGTGTGAAGGTGACAGATGTGTCACCGACTCTAAGAGTAATCTGTCCTTTGCAGAAGTCGATGAGAGCGTTAGAAGTGTCTAAAAAGGTTCGGCCTAGAATTAGAGGCATCTCCTTATCAGGTGGATAGTCTAGAATAACCCAGTCGGTAGGGAAGACTAAATGTTCAATTTGAAGAAGAACATTAGCTACACAACCGGCTGCAAGACGACTAGATTTGTCTACCATACGAAGAGAAATCGGGCGTTCCCGCATCCTTTTATCTAACCCGAGCTTTTTGCATACGTTTAATGGCATCACATTAATAGAGGCCCCCGAGTCGCATAATACATTTTCGAACAAATGGCCTTCGATCTCACGGGAGATTGAAGGTCCGCTGTGGTCACCTCGCTTAACGACAATTTTACGTGAAACCATCGCGCAATCCTCGCGAAGCACTTCTTCGACCATCCCCGAAGCTTTCTCTTGCTCCCACGAATTCTTTAAGATACTTAGTACATTTAGGCATTTCGAGACAATACCTCGGCTAAGGGCATACTCACTTTAGTGTCCCTAAGTATCCTCCTCACCCCATCATACTGCTTGTCTTTGGCGAGGGCTTTCTCTTTCCTTTTTGGTGGGTAAGGAAGGGCTTTATCATTCCTCGTGGCCTGATTCTTTATCGCCTCATCCTCCCTATCCTTCCATCTTACGAACTTTTCTTCCTTTTTCTTAGTCAGGGGTACCGCCCCTTGACTCTCCTTCCTTTCCTCATCATCAGAATTATTTTCGTCCTCCGAAGAATTATCACTAAGCTCCTCATCGTTGCTTTCTTCAGCATGTGGTTTCTGATTTCCCCCTCCCCGAACTCATGGCGTCGGGAGGGGCTACTCGTTTCCCGACATCTTGCCGGGTCCGGCACGTTTACCACTTCTCAATGTTACTTCATTCAACTCCTCTTCTTGTCCATACTCCCATTGTGGTGTAATGGCGGTGCAAACATTCACATCGCTTTTGGGTTTCTCTCGGTATAACTCGGGAGTTTACCGTGAGGTCTCGCTTGCTTGCCGGTCCGCCATTTGACCAACTTGTCTCTCAATTGCTTTAACACTAGTAGACGAGTCTTCACCATGTCTACCGGCTCATCGAATTTGTGTTGAGGGACACATGAGGTGGTATGATTATTGTTCGAGTTTGATTCCACCACCTTGAGGCCTTTGGGAGTTACGGCGGCCTTTGATAGTTCGAGTTGAAAGAATTCGAATTTGAAGGGCCAGGTGGTAACTTGGCTTGATTGAAGTTTTGCCTTTGAAATCCTGAATAGTTCTGGTTCTGGTTGAAGTTTCGGAAGGGTTGGTTTTGATTATCCATTAAGTTTACCTCCTCCGTCATCTCAGTCCCTGCCTGTGTTCCAAGATAATTCACCTCAGAAGGCTGCATCTGAAGATTGGCCAGCTGCTTGCTTATCGATTCCATCTGAGCAACCAACAGCTGTGTATCAGGATTGCTTGCAGTACCTTCTTTCTTAACAACATTGGTCTTCTTAGGAGTCGACCACATGTTGTTCTTGGCAATTGTCTCGGCTACTCTGTAAGCAGTCTCATCACCTCCCCTAAGAAGGATCCATGAGCTGTGGAGTCAAGATAGTCTCTATTAGGTTGAGAGACACCTCTGTAAAACAGTTCCAACAACTCATGTCTGTCATATCCGTGATTGGGGCATTTCCTCATCAAAAGATTCAATCTTTCCCAAGCCTTGCCAACAGTCTCATCCTCCATCTGCTCAAACGTAGCTATTTCCCGTTTCATTTCCATAATCTTGCCTGGTGAAACCCACTTAAGAGCGAAGGCTCTTTTGACATCATTCCATGTATGGAGGGAATGATGTGCCAACGATTTAAACCATCTGCTTGCTTCACCTTTTAAAGCAAAAGGAAATAGCTTCAACTTTACGATCTCGAATCAACACCGGGATAATGGCACGCTTCACGATTTGTACGAATGTGGACAAGAAGTCGTGTGGATCTTCCCGAGCGTACCATGGAAAGAGCTATTCGAACTAGAGCAACTACTCCGTTCTTTAGATCAAAGTTCGCTCCTCCCATGTCAGGAGGACGAATAGGTCTATGCCCCTCGAGAAAATCTTGGTTTAGATATGGAGTGTAGGGGTCCTGGTTCAACTGATTAAGTGGTTTTGGCGGAATTGTTGAAGTTGTTGATTTATGCCGCTTGCGATCTCATTCGCATTCGTTGCCGAGCTTGCATTTGTTGAAGGAGTAAATTTAACTGAGCTTGGGGATCAGGATTCGGAATTGGTGGATCTTGATCCGCCATTTTGTCCAAATCAGGGAGAAGCCTTCTTCTAAGGATAGATCGTTCAGGCTCAGGATCAAAGATCGAAGTCCCTTCTTACTTCTCGTTTGCATAAACCAAGAAAAGGAGAAGGAAGAACTCAACCCTTTGGGGTTGATTAAAACGAGTTTAGAAAAGAGTAGATGGTTTAGAGGAAGAAAAGAAAAGAGAAGAGAAGAAAGAAAAGAACTGATGATTGAACAGACTGAACTGGCGTCCAGTGTTAATGGACGTTCGTTCAGAACTGAACGCTCGTTCAGATGAATGAACGTTCGTTCAGAAGACAGAATTGAGGTGGACGGGCGTTCAAGTTATCGAACGCTCGTTCAGCTACGAAAACCTAAAAAACTAGAAAAACACTAAGACGGGAAAAAAAAACGTGTTGAAATCTTCTAGGGCCAAAATGGAGGGGAAAACAGTGGATTTTGACCTCGAAAACGCACAGAACGGCCTACAGCCGTTCACCACGTCGTCGGCGTCGGAACGAGCTTTCCGAATTGGGGTCCTGCGTTCCAAACGGACACTCGAGCCGAAAGTTACGGCCAAAATACTACTGCGTGCTAAAAACGATCCCTTTTGACTCAGAAAATTATCCTAAATAGAATCCGACAACCGTTACCGACTCCCCGGCAACGGCGCCAAAAACTTGTTCGGTAAGAAACTAGTTTTACAATTTATAACCGAAACACCCCAAGTATAAGGATCGTAGTATAGGGTGTTTACGGGTCGTCCTAAGGGAGTGGAATGTTTATCGGATTCAAATATAAATCTATATCAATTATGTCACAATTATCTATCTAAACTAAAGCGAAACTAACTAAAACCTAAACCTAAGAATTAAAACTAAAACAAGAGTAAAAACAAGCAAGAAAAATAAGAAAACAAGAAAGCCGGACGAGCGTTCACTTTGGTGAACGAGCGTCTGAAAACGGAATCTAACGGACGGGCGTCTGCTATTGCGGACGAGCGTCCAACTACGAACTGAAACAGAAACGTGCAGAAAACTTGCAGGAAATCTAAAGGTTTAAAAACTAAAACTTAAACTAAACTTAATCTAAACGATTTAATTAAAACAATTAAAGGAAAACACAGCAAGGCGACTAGATTCCACCTATCAACCAACAATCCCAACTAGATGGTGATTAAAAAGACATAGTTTTTAGTAGTGATTTATTCACGAATTCAATTAAATATCTTCAACCAAATTCTAGGGTTCCGTTTATCTTTTCAAACAAACTAAACATGCAATCAACACGAAATCACGAGATCGTTTCCAAGCTCTTACTCAACTAATCATGCATAATCTCTTAAAACACAATTAGATGCTTTACTTTGAATAAAAGAGAACTCAAACAAACAAACTTTCATAAATTTATTCAAGCATAAATTAAACATAGATCGTTTCATCAAATCTTAATTCAATAAAACTTAAACAATATAAAACAGATCCAAAGTAATGAAAAACTATGAATTAAACTCACTAAACTTAAGCATCGAACTCCTCTAGTTGGTTTGGTTGTTGATAGGCTTCCTCCGTCGACTCACCTGCGGGATGTTTAGCCAACAATCATGATGAACACGATTGTTGAAGGGGAGATTTGCATCTCTCGTGTAAAAACGGCTCCTTAGGGTTCTAGGGCGCGGCTATGTGTATATGAGTAAAATAGTGTGTAAAAGATTAGGGTTTTAGGCTTCATCATGCGGTGCTTTTATAGAGTTTTAAGTCGGCTGGAAGTAAGTCGGCTGTGGACGCCCGTCTGCCCATCCGAACGCCCGTCCGAATGCCCGGACGGCGAGTAAACGCTCGTTCATCCTCCGTCCGAACTCTCTCGAATGTAAAATACAATTCCGGACGCTCGTTCACTTTATCAAACGCCCGTACGGAATGGACGCCGCACGAACGCTCGTCCAAGATCGAGGTCGGATTTCTTCATCTTTATCCAATTTCTTCAAGCCAATTCCAACTCTATCTTGAATAATTCGACTTGAGCTTCATTTATCCTCTTTATGCACTCGAAAATCAACACCTACATGATAAATAAACAATGCAAAAATGTAATAAAATCCAAATAATAATAATTCCATTAAATTAACACTTAAAATCATCAATTTTGCATACAACCCTCTTAAAATCATCTTTATTAAATTATTACACTTAAACCCTTAATTCTCATGTAAATTACGCAAATGTGGGGAAAGTAATAATGAAATAAACCCTTAATAATCATATAAATATGGCCTTAACACCTTCACATAGGCGTGTGCATCCCTAAAAATTGTTGTCCAATAGAAGCCACTTTGCAAAACCTTATACGCGGTCCTATCGCCGGCATGATGCCCGCTATCTTCCTTGTCATGACAGAATGACAAGATGCTAGGTATCTTACCATCATCCACACATCTACGAATAATTCCATCCGAACATCGCCTATATAGGTATGGATCGTCCCATATGTAATATTTCAACTCGCTAAAGAACTTCTTGCGTTGGTTGTGGGATAACTCAGGATCTACGAACTCGCAAGCTAGGTAATTAACATAGGGACCGAACCAAGGTCCTCCAAACTTACTCACGGGCCTAACATCGACCTTCATATCAGGGATAGCGGTATCCACCGCGAACAACCTCTCATCCGGAAAATCATCTCCTATCTCACTTGTAACTTCCTCATCCTTCATCTCATTAGGTAGGCGACTCAAATGGTCCGCCACCACATTCTCACACCCTTTTTCTATCCTTAATGGTCAAATAAAATTCTTGGAGGAGCAAAATCCACCTCAACAAGCGTGGTTTAGCATCCTTCTTAGCAAAGAGGTACCTAAGAGCGGCATGATCGGTGTGCACAACTACCTTGGAACCTAGCAAATAGGATCTAAACTTATCGAAAGCAAAAACAACGGCTAGAAGTTCCTTCTCGGTAGTGGCGTACTTACATTGAGCTAGATTCAATGTGTGACTAGCATAATAGATGGGCTTGAAAAGCTTATCTCTCTTTTGGCCTAGGACTGCTCCTACGGCAGTGTCACTCGCATCACACATGATTTCAAACTCCTCGCTCCAGTTGGGTGCTATTAGGATTGGTGCCTTAACCAATAAGCTCTTAATAGTGTGGAAAGCTTGTAGACAGTCATCATCAAAAACAAATGGCACATCTTTGGTCAATAAGTGTGTAAGGGGCTTGGCAATTTTGAAAAAATCCTTAATGAATCTCCTATAGAACCCCGCATGACCAAGAAAACCCCGAAGTGTTTTCAAGTTCATAAGGGGAGGGAACTTCTCAATCGCCTCCACCTTTGCCCTATCAACCTCAATGCCATACCTAGAGATCTTATGGCCTAAAACTATTCCTTCTTCAACCATAAAATGGCACTTTCCCAATTCAACACCAAGTCGGTGTCCTCACACCTTTGCAAAACCTTATCTAAATTCCCCAAGCACTCATCAAAAGAATCTCCAAACACACTAAAATCATCCATGAAAACTTCTAAGAACTTTTCTATCATATTGGCAAAGATGGCCACCATGCACCTTTGGAATGTTACGGGTGCATTACACAACCCGAACGGCATTCTTTTGTATGCGAAGGTGCCATAAGGGCAGGTGAAAGTGGTCTTTTCTTGGTCTTGGGGGTCTATAACAATTTGGTAATAACCACTAAACCCATCTAGGAAACAATAAAACGCATGACCACTTAGACGCTCTAGCATTTGATCAATAAAGGGTAGGGGAAAATGATCTTTACGTGTAGCGTCAATTAATGTCCTATAATCTATGCATACACGATAGCCAGTAACAAGACGAGTAGGAATTAACTCATTATTAGCATTAGGGACAACGGTCATACCTCCCTTTTTCGGAACTACCTGTGTGGGGCTCACCCACTCGCTGTCTGAAATGGCATAGATTATTCCTATCTCAAGCATCTTTATCACCTCCTTCTTCACTACCTCTTGCATGTGAGGATTAAGTCTTCTTTGTGGTTGACGCACCGCCCGTGCATCTTCGTTCAAGATGATTTTGTGCTTCACAATCTCGGGGCTTATTCCCCGGATATCCACCATCTTCCATCCAAAAGCCTTTTTATGGCTCCTCAAGACTCTAAATAACTTTTCTTCCTGCAAAGAAGTTAGTGTAGACGAAATAATCAAAGGAAGCAAGTCATTTTCATGATAAACATACTTGAGGTGTTCAGGCAATGGTTTTAGCTCCAAGTCTTTTGGTGGATCTTCAATGGATGGCTTCATCTTCTCCTCATTTAGTTCCAACTCCATGAATTTGTGCCATTTGGCACCAACATAATCCGTAGCCACCAAATCGCATGCGGCCTCTCTCAGCTCTTCATCAGGATCCTCTGTTGTGCTTGATTTCATCAAGCATTCTTCCAATGGCTCAGAATAACCTTGCGTATTAGTACATTCCGCAACAAGAGGATATATAGAATCTATAAAGTGGCACTCGTTAGGGTCATCACATGGGTGCTTAATAGACTTATAAACATTTAACGTCACTTTCTCATCCCCCACTCTCATCGTAATCTCCCCCTTTTGAATATCAAGCAAAGTCCTACCCGTAGCCAAAAGGGTCTACCTAACAATATAGGGGTGCGACTATCCTCCTCCATATCCAAAACCACAAAGTCTACGGGGAAAGCTAACTTCTCTACTTGCACCAAAACATCTTCTACGACTCCCATGGGGCGCCTTACTGACCTATCCGCCATTTGTAAGGTCATGTTCGTTCTTTTTAGCTCACCCAACCCCAAAGTCTCATATATTCTCCTGGGCATAAGACTAACACTCGCCCCTAAATCACATAGCACATTGGGAAATATAACTTGGCCTATGGTGCATGGAATTGAGAAACTACCCGGGTCTTTCAACTTTGGAGGCAACTTATTTTGGAAAACAGCAGAACACTCCTCGTTGTGACAAACAACTTCATCCATTTTAGCCTTGTTGGATAAAATTCCCTTTAAAAATTTCACATAAGATGGCATGTTTGCAAGCGCATCTACAAGGGGAATATTTATCTCAACTTTTCGTAAGATATCGAGGAATTTGTTTTGACTCTTGGTAAGAGTTGGCTTTTTAGGGCCACGAGGAGGGTATGGAAAAGTCGATAAATCAAAAGGTTTTTTTGTAGCATTCATACCTGTGCTGTGCATACCTGATTTCGACATTTCTGCATGCTTTTCGGGCATTGAGCTCGATGCCTCAACTTTTATTTCACCATCATCGGCTTCCTTCTCTCCCTCAATGATTTCCCAATCTTCATTCTCTTCACTTGGCTTCTCTGCCTTCTTTCTCTTTTCAACCCCTGGTGCTTCAACATCACTACCCACGGCTTTCCCGCTTCTTGTAAAAATGACATTCACCCCCTTAGGATTCCTCACTGTATTGCTTGGAAGCCCACCACTTGGAGCTGAAGTCGAATTCTCCGTGATTTGACCCATTTGAGTTGTCCCGGATTTTATCAATACAAAACAACAAGTAATAAACCGGTTAACCTCAAGTGCAAGGATCGTAGTATGGAGGCTAATGCCGGGTCGATCTTACGGGGAACTAGACGAATGTGAATCCTAGCTTTTGTTTTCAACTAAACTATTGTCACGAAACTAACCTAAACGAAGAACTAACCTAACCAAATATGCATAAAAGTAACTAGACAGAGGAAATTAATCCAATGCTAGGCAATATTGAAAGCGATAAAAACTAGAGTGCAATTAAAAGTAAACTAATCTAGCAATTCAAGTTTAAAGGATTAAAATCAAATTATAACGAACGAACAAGCAATTGATCCACCTATCCTATCAACATTCAATTCTAAATCGGATTAATTCGTGATCTCCACTCAAGTCGTGATTCACCTAATCGAAGGCATAAGCTCCTACTCTCGTAGACAAGTTCGTTTCCTAATCTTTTATCTTTCGATGTTAAAGATTACGTCTTTCTAACCTAGGCGTGAAATCTTTCAATTTCTAATCTAGAAAGTCAATCTAATAACTCTCGTTTTAATTAGATCGAAGATCTATTCTTTTATCACGGTGATCTATCGTTAACATGATTTTCATCAAATAAACAATCATCAAAGCAAGCATCTTTCGATTAAACATGCAAAAAACATACGAAGCATGATAAAAGAAACGAACTTGAAATAGATACTCACAGATTAATCACGAATCAAAACTGAATTGTTGAAGGAAGACTTCACAACGCTTGTTCAAGAGGGTTTTAGCCTCTTAGCATCCTTGTTGCAACTCGAATTGATGAAATAAAAGACATGAAATTATCTAATCTAATCTAGAAGTTTAAGTGCATAAAACTAGAGAAAAACTGAAGGAAAAACGCAGCCAAGCTGCCCCCAAAATTTTAGGGTTCGAATTATGATCCTTAGGGTTTGATAAAACGCGCCTATTTATAGGTTTTTAGGTCGGTTTAGGCTGAGGCGGTGCTTGGACGCCCGTCCGGCCTTGTGGACGCTCGTCCGGTCTGCTTTGGACGGAGGGTGAACGCTCGTTCAGAACGCGTCTGAACTCTCTGAATGTAAAATATGATTCTGGACGCTCGTCCACTTATCAAACGCCCGTTCAGTCTTGGACGCTCGTTCGGCTCAGATGAACGCTAGTCCAGCTTCGCTCAAGACTTGATAATTCCATCTTTATCTTCATTTCTCATCTCTATCTCGATTTAGCTCGAATTATATCAACATTTGATCATCAATTTAGCCTCCAACATGTATCTACATCACATTAAGACATCGCAAAACGTAACACAATCCAAATACTCATAAAACCATAATCAAAACACGTACACAACCTCATTTTGCGAATAAACTAATTAAAATCTCACTTGCTTAATAAATCATTTAAACACTCATTTTCTATGCAAAATATACAAATATAAGGGAAATCATTATGAAATATAGCATTATAAAACGTACAAAATCACCCTTAACATGAGTTTCTAAATTCCTTACCACAGATTGCAAATTCACATGGGCATTTCCCACATCTTTTATTTCTTTGGTCAGCTCCCTGGTGTTCTCTTTCAACTCCCTGTTACTCTCCTTCAACTCCCTGTTACTTTCCCTCATTTCTCTGTTCATTTGTTCCAATAGGAGGTCCGTGGAACTTTTAGATTGCGTGGGCGCAGGAGGTGGTGGTGCTGATTGTGGTTGCGCGGCATATTGCAAGTGTGCATTAGGGTGCAAATAAGCCTTTTGTTGAGGTTGCCTCGGATTACCAAAAGTGTTTTGAGGTTGAGGCCTATATTGATTCTGCTGTGGTTGCATAGCCTGCGGCTGAGTAGTTTGCCCGGAACCAGGATTTCTTGCCCAAGCTAAATTAGGATTGTCCCGCCAATTCTGATAATTTTGTCCCCTGTTCTGATTTGCCAAGTAGTTCACATCTATTTGTTGCCAATTGGGGGTCAAACTCGGATCTTCAGTTTGATAAACCATGGGGCTCGAGCATAATGGATGCATGTCCATTGAGTTAAGGCCAAAGGGGTTTTCGAGGGTTGGATCATTTAACATTTGTGTGGTGGTCAATTGGCTAACATGTTGGGTTGGGCAATTAGAGGCCCAATGTTCACCACCACAAGTAGTGCAACCCTTCGACTCATTCTGCCATGATAACTGTTGGTCCCAAAGAAGGGTGAAACTATAGTCATAGGGGGGGTGAATGACTATAGTGGAGTTTCAAAAACTTTTCTCCTTCTAGTTAAAAGCTTTTGGGCAGCGGATAAGTCCCTTCTTACTATATTGTTTTCAAATCGGTTTAGACGAGTCACGAGATGCAAATTATGATGTATGCAAATTAAATGAATGCCGTAAAGTAAATTGCGAAATTAAATTGACACAAGGCTTATAGTGGTTCGGGGTGGTGTAATCCCTTAATCCACTCTTCTCCCGTGATGATTGGAGGAATTCACTATTGTTTTCACGAGATACAATAGTATGATTGTCCTTGGCTTCCCAAGCTTCACAATCTACAAGACTATCACTCCTTGACCGCAACGGCTTCGGTGATTCGGTCTTCCTTTCTTCGCTCCGAGATCAAAATCCTTCAACAGCTATCACAGGTTCAACTCCTTCTCAGATTGCCTCTGATTCAGTTGCTTCAGTTTATTGTGAATGTGATTCACAGACTTGTTTGATCAATATCAATTCTGAATATGACTTTGTAGTTCCAATATTTGAGTTGACCACTGGATGTATCCTTGTAAGTTCAGAGAGGAGGCTTTTCGATTTGACTGAGTTTCAGTTTTCTTTCTTTTTCAATCGTTATTTTTTCTCTTTCTGTCAGTGCCTTCTATTTATAGCCTTGAATAACCTTGGTTTTGAAATTCCGTCCGTTGGCTATATTAATGAGGGGATAATCCTTGATTTTATTCTTGATTCCCCCTTAATTGCATTCTCCTTGATTTCAGTGATCGGATTCTTTCTTCAAACGTATAGTAGAAAATCCGTCCTTGATTGATCCTCTATTGATTGTGCATTTAATGCATGATCTTCTGCATATATATATCGAATCTGATTTGGTAAGTGTTGCTTCGCTGTTTTCAGAACGGTCGAGTGAGTCTTCTGACTTAGCTGTTAGTTCTTTCTTCGCTGTTTTCTTTGCTGAAAGTCAGTTTACTCAGCCGATTCACTATTTTTCTTCTTTGCTTCAGTTTAATGAGAATCTTTGTACTTCACTGATCCTTGATTTGGGTGAGACCAGTGTACACCATATTTGAATATTGAGTTTCATCACTCAAAGCATAACTTAGACTTATCCAAGGTCATCACAGACTTCCTTGGTTATAAGTCAGACCATAATGTCTTCATCACTTCTCTGCTGGTGCTTGGCTGGCTTCACTCTGCCGAATATCTGTCTTTGCTTTGCCATCCTACCAACTAGTACAATACTTGTCGACTTAACTTATACAACTTGTCAGACCCTAAGTAAAGACTTATACAGAGAATTCTAACTTATTTCATGCTTGCTATAACAGCTAGTACGGCCATCATCAAAACATAATAAATGTTCCTAACAATTTCCCCCTTTTTGATGATGCCAAAACCCTCATAAGCCTGAACATAAGTAATCAAGATTTTCATAATACATAACAGATAAAAAGTTCAGCAATTTTATTCATCCATCAAGGGGAAAGAGTTCTAAAACTTTATTCAAATGCTACAAACTACATTTTGCTTAATTCAGCCTTGTACCTCTTGAATTTTGTAGTCTGAACCTCTTCTATGTCTTTCCAGTCAATTTCTGGAAACTTCCACTTCCAGTATGCCAAAGCTGTGTATTCAGATACACCTTGGAAAACTCTTTTGGCAAAGAGTCTGTTGAAATCAGGCATGGTCTCATTTGCCTTGGGTTCTCCAAAATATTTTTCAAGTCTTTCCCTAGCCTCGGCAATATGTGAATCGCAAACTTGAGGCTTTTGTAGAGACTCCTTTGCTCTGTTTTTCCATTCTCCCCATAGGATTGAAGAATTTTGCCATATATTTGAATTCCTCTTCTTTGTTCGGTCGGCAAGTCTTCGGTCCTTTTGCGGATAGTGGTATGGCCGAGCTTGGTTTGTTGTTGGCTTGTTTGAGAAGTGCAAATTCTCTTTTGACTTCATTGTAGAGTTTGGCCATATCGGTTCTCATCCTTTCATCCCGATAACTTAGCCAATCGGCCCAAGCTTCATCTTGTGAGGAGTGAGGATAAAGTCCTTCCCGAACTCGAAAAATTCTCTTACATGGTCCAAGTACATCCGCATCATATTCGCTTTACCTTGGTGACCAGTGTAAGTTCTGTGCTCCCCAGTATATCTGGAGCTGCTGCTGCCTCTACTGGTGTTTCCTCTGGTACTGAGTCTGTGTTGACTGGCTGATCCTTTTTGCTGACTAGATCCTGGCCTTTGCTGTCTGCCGGATCTGTCTCTATCATCATCTCTCCTTTGCATAGTGATAAGTGAATTTTTTTTCCACTAAAATATTGGTCCCCGGCAACGGCGCCAATTTGATAAGTGGAGATTTCGCAATCCGGCTCGATCAAATACTATTTATAAAACTCGAAACCTTAGGCAAAACTCACTCTCTAACCGGCAGTGAACCGGGTCGATTGCTAGGATAGCTACAGGAGTACGAGGTCGTCCCAAGAGAAATGTGGTTGTGAGTACCAAAATGAACGTCGAACTTAGTCTAGGCGATCAAAGTTTAGGTGGAGTTTTTATACTAATGCGAAAAATAAATTTTAACTAACGAGATTAACTAGGTGATTAAAAAGCATAGCCGAGCCATGATCCAACAGGTTATCTCCCCACAGGAAAAACTTGATAAGGAGTGTGTTTTATCTGATTTAGTTCATATGATATTCACATGAGTCAACTCTTTATTCTTGCGTTAAGATCTGAACAGCTCTCACTTAACCCCCACACTAGGTTTATTAACCCTCCCTTTAGAGAGCTAACTCGCCTAACATGGTTGACCGGAATAAAAAACCGTTGAAAAACCTCACAAAAACATAATTTTAACGTATCACTTAGGTTGCCAATCTAACGATTAAAACTATAGTTTAGTGATTTTAAAACATGTTTCGCACATCTCGTAAAAATTAGAATTTCACTTAGGCATAGTCCAGATCTGTCACTTAGATTGTCAATCTAACAATCAGGACTATGATTAGTGATATCCATATCTCACATCTCACCACAAAATACATTTATAAGCTCGATGTAACCGTGAACAAAGTTGTCAATTTTATTCAAAGTTATTAAAATGATCAAAACAAGTTTAAAACATGATTTTATCATAAAAACGTTAAATTAAGCACAACACAACTCCATCTCGTCTCCCAAGGGTTAATTTCACCCGTTTTCACATAATTCGGCTATGTTTAGTTTAACTACTCATATTAACGAAAATAACAACGAAAATAACAAAACGAAAGAAAACAAAACGAAAAAGATAACTACAGCTATATAGATATACGTATAGATATATATATAGATATATATAGATATAGATATATATATATAGTATACGTATATATATATATTTATACTAATTGCATAAAAGTAAAAGAAAGCAATAAAAACGGAAATGAAATTATATTAAAACGATAACTAGTCGGGTTATTACACCGACATTATAACGACATAAATTACTACAAATATATATATCAATATAGATATATATAGGCCCCAAAATAAAATAGAAGGGAGAAGATGAAGCAAATTTTTTTGATGAGCGATTCGTATGTCGTGTCGTTTTCGGGATTTTTACTATTACGAATCGATTAGCCACTTGGTCATAACTTGAGTTGTAGACCTCCAATTGACGTGATTCAAAATGTTTTGGAAAGCTCTATCAAAGATCTACAACTTTCATTAAGGCCACCTCTTCAGAAAATGCCGTTTTAATGGGCCATTGGTTCGTCGAAGATATAAATCGTTAGTGACACTACGAACCACTGATCCACTTGACCTTTTAAGCTTGTGGCACACTCTTATATCCCTAAAAAGACCTCTTTTAGGCCTCAAAACATGTCGTTACTCGGGATTTTGGTTAACCTATAATTCTGCAATAAACCACCAAAATACCAAACGTAAATCCGACACGACACTCCGGTTACTAAACCGGTACAAAAACTATAAAAACACGCTAAAAATACGATATTTTATATAATAACTACTACTAACATATTTAGATGAAACATAGGAATTAATGACTCGAAGGCGATATAAAAATACTCGAAATGATATCGAAACGGGTTGAAAAGTTATAAAAATAACGGTGAATTTTTCCGTTATCACAACCCCCACTTAGCTTTTGGTCGTCCTCGAACAAAATAAGCGATAAAATAAAATGAATGAGGAAAAATTCCGAAGATAAGATATGAATGACAATCGGATGATGCAACCATTCGAATCATAACCACACGTTAACCGCAATATAAATGTATAACAGAGTGAGTGTGTGACAAGCCTTTTCAATTTCCACTATCCTCTCTTGAATAAATCAAGCAAACGCACAAATATCCATTCGACAGTCCTAATGACTTTTCTAGGTATAGGCGTAAAACAGTTCCACACAAAGTCCTCCCGTGTACTTATTAGGATAATCCCTAAAGCATATCATTTAGTTTATACTGGGGATAGTCAGAAGATAACTAAGTTTTCAACCAACTTTTTCTTTTCTTTTCTATTTTTTTTTCTTTTTTCTTTTCATAGAATACTAACATATCCGAACTCATTGCCAAAATCGACTATCTTGCAAGCGTCACGAGGTGAGATCGAATACATTAATACCTATCTAACTCTTTTTTTTTTCACATGTATAGTATATGCCCTCATTCCTAGCAATAGGATGTTTCGTGATAACACCCTAGCTAGACTACAATCATCAGGCAATCGGGAGCTTTTAAACCTCATAGTGGTATAGGACGTTTCGTGATAACGCCCTACCGCACTCAAATCATTGGTAGCTACAACCGACATATATATAGTTTATCTTATTTTGACATTCTTTCTATCACATTCAAACCTTCAGATATTCACAGTACATGTTCAGAAGTTAGGTACTAAGTTACTGCTATTTCTAGGATAAACCACTAGAATACTGAATGGGTACAGTTTAAAATTTTCGCTTCAATTTCAAAGGCTTACGTGAAGAAGTTCATGTTACACAAATAAATTTAGGGTTAAAATGCACTTACGGTTCACATTGGTTATACATATCCAATTTGATCATTACATCTTTAAATCCATGAAATATATACCTTATAAAAATTATTTTAATCAACTAAATAATGCTCGAAAAAGATCAACAACTAAGGGTTTAAACACTTACTGCCATTTCTAGACCATCCTCGACTCTACCCCCCACTTACGATTTTGCATTATCCTTTAAAACATAGTGAATGAGATAGAGAGGAAGACTTAGTTATAAACTCCGGCGAAAAGTGCTACCGAATCCCGTAACAGCCATGAGAAAGCACATCCCGAATCCCTATACAAAAACAACCAAAACAAAGCAAACACGGGACATGGTCCTCGTGCCAAAGTATGTAATAGGGATATGGGAATAATAAGAAAATGGCCCTGTTACGTCAGAAAACTCGATAGCATATCACATAATAGCTTTAGATGGAAAAATAACCTTACTGGTAAAGCACAGAACATCTAAGCATATACGTATCATAGAGAGTATCACATAATCATATATCGTAGTCATGTCAGCTATTCCTAGTTTCATTTTTATTACACACAGTTTTATTAAAGCGGGAATACTTACCACTATACTATAACGACCAGAAATTTGAAACAGACTAGATCGTAAAATGAAATGTAGTGAGTCTCAAGGGTTTTCCAACAACCTAAGTCCAAGAAATGAAGCATTTGAATGTTTTCTTTGTATTCTACCTCGGGATTTTCGGATAACCACCTAATCGTTCCCTTTAAATGACATTCAAACATTCATCCTGAGACTTGGTTGTGATTTGTGTTCATCTTTCATACAGATTCTACATTTCATTAAGACTAGGCTTATTCAAATTATCTTTATTATCGGGCTGCCTCCCGGTAGCGCTTTTGTTTAACGTCGTTGGCTCGACAAAAGTAGTATTTACAAGTTATCAACCAAAATCAGAACTTAAGAAGATCAATAGCTTAAGAAAAATTAACAATGCGAGAACCAAAGAAATTAAATTGTCTAGAAACGTACCTCGTTTGGCCCTCGATGCTACCTCCTCCCAGCCAGAGAATCTTCTTTTATCAGACTGTCGAACCATCTTCTTTTGAAAATTACCATAAAGCTCATCCATTGGGGAGTATACAAACTGGACCGCAAAAAATTCATCCTCACAGAGTGGACGAATGTAGTAATCCGGGACCAACATATCTACTATTACCAACTCTCCTAGTGGCTTTACTAAAGATGGCCAATCAATCTCTCGCTCCTCTAACTCTGTCATCTCCAAATCTTGCACTTTTTCTTTGCAAACTGAATTATCAACCTTATTCTCAACTTGAACTTCTTCAGTGATAACCTCATCATCATCCCTAACCACCTTACATGTCTCTGCCTCTTTCACATACCTCACTAATTCAATCAATTGCCCCACCTTGTCTTGAAGATTTCTTATGGCGGAGTCGGTACTTACCTTGAACTCCGCATGTCCAACGGTCGCTCTTCCAAGATCCGGTTCAATCGCTCGAGTTGCTCTATTTGTTGTCGGTGAATTCTTCTTGTGGCATGGGGGCGCACCGATCATATTGACTTTGATTCATCGGAGGTGAGTAGTAGTCCTCTTGCCATTCCGTACACCGATCGATGGTGAATATGGTTGAAGCTATCAACGTGTTGAGTATGAACACCGTAATCGATAAGCATTAGGGTTCGGGTAACCCTCGTAATATGGTGGCTCATTACTCGAATAACCATAATTCGGTCCCGGTATGCATTTGGGCAATTATAGGACCGAGAACCCTGGTTATTCTGCTGTTGATACTGAGGCTCAGACATGAACTGTTGTTGATAAGGTTGGTAGGGGTATTGTTGTTCAGATGAGTAGTGTTGATTGAAAAATCCATCCATTTAAGCTCAAACTGCAAGATTTCAGAAAACAACACGAAAACAATAAAATTTTTTCTTTTTTTTTTCTCGTTTTTTTTTTATTTTTTTATTTTTTTAAAACACACGATATTTAGACCCCTCAAAAAAAATTATGGTAGCCGAAGGCCCTAATCCCCAGTTTTAGCCAGACTTACAAGATATCACCCTCCGAAGAGGCTAAGTACCAAAGTCGTATTCAAACCGAGTTCAGGACAATATCACTTCAGCATCCATAGCTCTTATCGACATCTAAATAAAACAAAGAAAATAAAAACCTAGGCCCAAGCCTTCGGTTCACTTACAAGATATCACAACAATATCACACATTTCCCCGGCAACGGCGCCAATTTTTTTTGATGAGCGATTCGTATGTCGTGTCGTTTTCGGGATTTTTACTATTACGAATCGATTAGCCACTTGGTCATAACTTGAGTTGTAGACCTCCAATTGACGTGATTCAAAATGTTTTGGAAAGCTCTATCAAAGATCTACAACTTTCATTAAGGCCACCTCTTCAGAAAATGCCGTTTTAATGGGCCATTGGTTCGTCGAAGATATAAATCGTTAGTGACACTACGAACCACTGATCCACTTGACCTTTTAAGCTTGTGGCACACTCTTATATCCCTAAAAAGACCTCTTTTAGGCCTCAAAACGTGTCGTTACTCGGGATTTTGGTTAACCTATAATTCTGCAATAAACCACCAAAATACCAAACGTAAATCCGACACGACACTCCGGTTACTAAACCGGTACAAAAACTATAAAAACACGCTAAAAATACGATATTTTATATAATAACTACTACTAACATATTTAGATGAAACATAGGAATTAATGACTCGAACTGATATAAAAATACTCGAAATGATATCAGAAACGGGTTGAAAAGTTATAAAAATAACGGTGAATTTTTCCGTTATCACATAGGATGAGGAAATCCAATGCAGGGTTCCTTTAGGGCCTTTTCTCTTTCTTCTCTGACCCTTCTTTGTTGTTCTTCTACTTCATTTCTGATTCTTATTTCTCTGTCTCTTGCTTTCAGTTGTTCTTCAGTGAAACTTGGGGGTCTAATTGTTGAGCCTTCAGTCTTATCTTTACTTTCCCCCTTTTTGGCAGCATCATCCCTCTGTTGGAGTAGGATGCTATTGGTGGCCTCTGCCGTTCCAATCAGAGAGTCAAGTTTTGATTCAATTGATGTGAATCTGTTGTGATGTTCATTCAATTTCTCATTGACACTACGAAGTCTAGTGCCGAAAGCCTTAGCCAGGGATTCATTTTCCTGAGAAATGTGTTGCCTGAGACCTGCAAGATTGTTTGTAATGTTAATGTTGAGCTGTATCATCAGGTCCCCTTGGCGTTGCACAACAATGTTCTGTGCCTCAATATATTCGGAGATGGCCTCAAATTTTCTCTCGATGGAGTAGCTTTTGTCATTGAAGGCCGAAGTCATGGATCTAAGGTACATGGCTTGCTGCTCTAGTTCTTCAGCCAGTAGATCAGCTGCTTTTTCGAAAGTTTCACATGATATACCAGTGACCAGCTGAGTGGTTTTGTGCCGTATATCAGCTGGTTCTGGATCCGATTGCTGTCCTCTGCCTTGATGCTGAGTGACATCTGCATTCACATATTGATCTTCAAGTATTTGTGTAGATGTGTGTGCTGGTGTAGCTTGAGCTGCTGTTCCCCCTATCTCTGTGCCGGGGGTTGCCTTGACTGGAGTGGCAGCAGCTGAACCAGTGTCCACAATGTGTTTGCTGTTGGCTGGAACGCTGACAGACAGCGGTTGAGTGGATGTCTTTGCTGGAGATGTAGACTTGCCGGAGGCTTGTGGTTTCATAAATGTACGGAGAAGAGTGGTGTCATCAATTGCATCTGGTGCGGGAGAGTTCTCTTCTCTGTCTTGATCAAGATCATCATTATCATCCTGATCATGATCATTATCATCATTGTCATCATGATCATCACCATCATCTTGATCATGATCATCCCCATCATCTTCTGAGTCATCACTTTGTCTCCCAGAGATCTGGGGCAGTTTTGCCTTGGCTGCATCAACCATTTCCCATAGAGATGATTCATCAAGTACACCTACCAGAGTTAGGATACCCAGAAAGTCAAATAGCCATGCTTCTTCAGCAAGCATGCGATCTGAGTCTTGAAGCTGTTGTTTGGAATCACCTTCCTCCCACTCAAGATATTCTGCAATTCGATCATCTATGTCGTTTGCAGACAATTGTACAGCTTCTTCTGGAGATGATTCCTCATCCTCTCCAGTGTTTTCTTTATTAGGATGCTGTTCATCCCCACTGATTTCCTCTTCTTGCTGTTCTGCTTCAGTGTCAGAACCATCTTCCTCTTCTTCTTCATCAATCAATTGTCCAAAGTCTGTCTTTTCAAGACTTCGCTGAATCTTTTGTTTCTTTCTTTGATTGGTGGTGCTACGTGTGGATTTCTTCCTCTTTCCTTCTCCTGTCTTCTGTTGTTGTTTAACATAAGTAAACATGACTTTAGATTCATGCAGTTTATGGAGTTGTACAGTGGGGACTTTGAGACATTGTAACAGATAGTGTAGCTGGATCCCATATGACTTTTTCACCCAGAATTGTCCTTTCTTCGTTTTTCCTTCTTCTGTCCCCTTCTTTGCCGCTTTTATTTCGCCTTGAATTTGCTCTTTGATTCTTAGAAAGAAGTATTTTGCCCAGTTGAATTGCAGATTGTTGTATATGATTCCCATCAGCCGCATTCTGATTTCTGTCATTGCATTATTTGATCCTAATTTTCCTTCAACAGTCTTGCCAATTAGGGCACTGAACTCGTTGAATGGCTTCTTTAAAGCAGATCTCAAACAATTGACCTTTGTAGATCCTGGGTTTGCCGTTTTGGCAATGATTGCCCAGAAATCATCCAAGTTTTGTGATACAAGTGTCACTTTTTCTTGACCTTAATTTGAAAGTTTAAGATGTTTGTGAATTACCTTTTCTGTAATCGCCACTTCCTTTCCGTTGACAGATGCTACAATCTTGTCTTCTTCCCACTCGTCACCTTCTTCAGCAGGGAGCCCAGGCACGTATTGTGCAGATTTCCAGAAGGAAATCAGACTTTCATAGCAAACCTCGGTTATAGGAGGATTGAGAAAGGTTGATAGTTTTAGGATTTTGCGTACTGTCGCTAATCGTTTGGCATCTTCGTCATTTCCACACGGTTTCAAGTAGTGTTCTTCTTGAAAGAAGGATCCCGTGGCAATCGATTTTTCATATCCAGCTTGGGTGTTTGTGGAGGATGATGCCATTTTTGAAGAGGAGAGAAGTTTTGAAAATGAATTTGAGTTTTCAATAGAAAGAAACAAGAGTAGGGTTTGTAATTGACAAGAAAGCGTAAAGATTTCTGAAAATCTCTAAGTCTTGTTTTTATAGTGTGATTTGGGTAGTGTGAACGTGGTTTTGAATATGGGACGATTTTGTGGCATAATGGCGTGATTTCGCGTATGAAAATCGCGATATTCGAGTGGAATGGGGGTGTGGTTTGAGGCAAGTAATGATAGAGCCCGGGAATCGAGGAGTTTATAATTCGAAAAATAATATAATTACCTCCATGATCATAAGTTGATCGCCACGTGTGTACAGAATAATCCTCCATAATTTCCTTATTCTCCACGTGTAATCAGAATTGATTTTGTTCACACTTTTAATTTGTCCAAGTCTTTATTTCAGTGAAGTGCCTTCGCTGGCCACTTAGCCGTTCAATAGGTTCTTCACTTAACTGCTCCATTTAACCGTTCCTAACAATCGGTTAAGTTACCTTCATTGGATACCGGTGCCTTACTTCTTTGCATCTCTCCCGTAACGGCAAAGGTCGTACCGATTGATGAAGTCACTTAGCCGATTACTCCGGTTAGCCGCTTTTTGATATTTATTCAATTTCAATCATTCCTAACTCAGTTCTTAGCTTACTGAATCTTTCATAACTGAGTGGTTTAGTAAAGATGTCAGCCAATTGATCTTCAGTGGGTATGTGTTTTAGGATGACATCCCCCTTTTCAACATGGTCTCTGATAAAGTGATGTCTCACATCAATGTGCTTTGTTCTTGAATGCAATACTGGATTTTCTGTAATAGATATTGCACTTGTATTATCACACATGATTGGAATTGTTTTCTCTTCCACTCCATAGTCCCTTAGTTGTTGTCTTATCCAAAGTACTTGAGCACTGTGACTACCGTCGCTATATATTCTCGTTTGTTGATGTAGATATGGAGTTATGCTTTTTACTGAACCAAGAGACTAGTCTGGTTCCTAGCATTTGGCAAGTTCCAGAGGTGCTCTTTCTATCTATTTTGCATCCAGCATAGTCAGAGTCTGAATATGATATCAATGTTAATCCTCCATCTTTTGGATACCAAATACCAACATTTATAGTGTTTTTCAAGTATTTGATTATTCTTTTAGCTGCTAGAAGATGTGATTCTTTTGGTTGAGCTTGAAATCTTGCACATACTCCTACTGCGAATGCTATGTCAGGTCTGCTTGCAGTTAGGTATAATAATGATCCAATAATTCCTCTATACATTTTTTGATCAACATCTTTTCCTCCTTCATCTTTTCCAAGTATGACTCTGGCACACATTGGTGTGTCTGCTGTGCTACTTGTATCCATCCCATACTTGCGTATCAAATCTCTTGTATACTTTGCTTGACTAATGAAAATGCCATCCTTCATTTGCTTTACTTGAAGGCCAAGGAAGTAGTTTAATTCTCCCATCATGCTCATCTGAAATTTGCTCTTCATCAGGTTTGCAAATTTCTCACACAGCTTTTCATCCTCTGATCCAAAGATTATATCATCAACATAGATTTGTACTAGCAATGTGCTTGCTCCTTCCTCCAGTTTGAATAGAGTCTTGTCAATAGTTCCTTTGTTGAATCCATTCTTGATCAGAAACTGTGACAGTGTTTCATACCAGGCTCTAGGTGCCTGTTTAAGGCCATAGAGGGTCTTCTTGAGTTTGTATACTTTATCTTCTTTTCCTTTAATTTGAAATCCAGGAGGTTGTTCTACATAAATTTCTTCTTCCAAAAGTCCATTTAGGAATGCACTCTTTACATCAATTTGATAGACTTTGAAGTCTTTGTGTGCAGCAAACGCTAAAAAGAGTCTGATTGCTTCCAATCTTGCTACTGGAGCAAATGTTTCATCATAATCTATTCCTTCAGCTTGGGAATAGCCTTTTGCAACTAGCCTTGCTTTGTTTCTGACAACAGTTCCTTGCTCATCCATCTTGTTCCCGAATACCCATTTTGCACCAATGATGTTGGCCATTTTGTGTCCGTCAACAAGTTCCCGGACTTCATTTCTTTCAAATTCATTTAGTTCTTCTTGCATGGTTTGTGATCCAATCTCGCATCTTGGATTGCATCATCTATGGTCTTGGGTTCCACTTGTGATAGAAAGCAAGTTAGCATGTGCTCTAGTTGTCTTCTGGTTCTGACTCCTGTATTAATATCTCCAATGACTTGTTCTTCAGGATGGTCTCTTAGCCAATTTAGATCTGGTTGAAGTTGATCTTCACTTGGTGCTTCCATACCTTCATGCTGAGCATGAACTTCAACTTCAGGTGCTTCATCTGTTGTATTGGTATGTGGCTCCTCTTGATCTTCAAAATGATGATTCAGGATAGTAGTTGGTATGGTTGCATTTGTATAGATTTCTCTCTGTGGTGCTTTCTCTTCTTGATCTTGAAGATCTTCACCATTTGTATTTGGTTCATCAAAAACCACATGTATTGATTCTTCAATCACCAAAGTTCTTTTATTTAGTACTCTGAATGCTTTGCTGGTGTCTGAGTATCCCATGAAGATTGCTTCATCAGCCTTCTCATCAAAGGTATGCGGTGATTCTGTTTAAAACAAAACATTTTGATCCAAACATATGAAAATATGAGATATTGGGTTTTCTACCATTCCATATTTCATATGGAGTTTTTCCATGATGTTTGTTGATGATTGATCTGTTTTGTGCATGGCATCTTGTGTTTTCGCTTGACCCAAAATCTCTTTGGCAAGCATGCTCTCGCTATCATTGTCCCTGATTGCTTCCTTGATGGTTCTGTTTCTTCTTTTCGCTACACCATTTTGTTGTGGAGTTCTGCCTGAGATAGTTGATGTAGCACTCCATTTTCTTCACAATAGGTTCGATAATTTCATTTAGAAATTCAGTGCCTCTATCTGATCTGATCTTGATAATCTTTAGCTCTTTTTCATTTTGGAGTCTTCTCAGCAAATCTGACAGCTTCTTGAGTGTTTCTTTCTTCTTGCTCATGAAAATGGTCCATGTGTACTTTGAGAAGTCATCCACTACTACAAGAGTGTATTTCTTACCACTCACACTTACTTGGTGTATTTGGTCCAAACAAGTCCATGTGCAGTAGATGTAGAATTCTTGTTGTAGATTGATGAGGTTTTGACTTTAATGAACTTTTTGTTTGTTTTCCTTTCTGACAAGCATCACATAGATTCTCTTTCTTGAATGTGATCTCTGGCAAGCCTTCAACTAACTTGCTCCTTGATAGTTTGTTGATGGTCTTGAAATTCAAGTGATTTAGTCTTTTGTGCCAAATCCAGCTTGTTGATTGTTTATTCTTGACAAGTAGGCATGTTTTCGCCTTGGTCGTTCTCCGATCCACCACATACATGTTGTCTTGTCTTTTACCCGCAAGAACTCTTTGTGTTGGTTTGATCGTGAATCACTCTGCATCCTTCCTTGTTGAAGTGCACATTGTAGCCTTTGTCACGAATTGACCGATGCTCATCGATTGAAGTTAAGTCCCTTGACATATGCCACATTTCGAATCTTTAGATTGTTCTTGATTATTGTGCCTTCCCCTTAATCTTGCCCGGGTTTTCTTTGCCTCCAAATGTGACTTTGGGTCCATCAAAAGCTTTGAAATCAGTGAGCCATTTCTTGTTTCCTGTCATGTGTCTGGAACATCCACTGTCTATGTACCAGACATCCTACAAAACAGATTAATTAAGTTTAGGTACCCAACACTGTTTGGGTCCATACCTGTTAGCAATCATGCCTCCCATACCAAGGGTGTATCCAAAAGGTCTTCTTTTTGGATAATTGAAGTCATCAACTTCATATGTGTAAGGCATGGAAGAATATCTTCTAGTACTTTTACTGAAGGTATTCTGATACTTTTCTCCACCTTTTGGTGCATTTACATCCTTCTTCACTTTCCAATATGCAGTAGGAAACCTTTCTTGCTTCATGTATCTAGAACATTGATTTTTCTTAAACACATGATGCATTTTGTGGAATGGTTTCCTCTTGAATTTTGGAGGTGCAACATTCCAATCATCCTCTGAAGGGTAAAGTCTGCCTTTACCTTTCAGATGGCTGTTGTTCTTGATTGACCGGAATGAGGATTTAGTTTCTTCGTTTCACTACACTTCGGGTTTTGACTTCACCGGAACAGGATGATCCGTTGGAATCATGGTCGTCCCTTTCTAAATTTTAGTCCACTAGTGGTCCTGAATTTAGAATGGTGTTGACTATTATTCCTGCTTTCATCCTCACTGTTGTAGCCAAGACCAGATCTGGATCCAAACCTTTTTGAGGGTTTGTAAGCTGGTGCAGTGGATACCTTCACTGGTGAGGAGATTTCCATAACTGATCTGTTAATAACAGATGTATGATCATCTGCTTTTTGTTGACCATTTAAGTAGGTCTCCTTACTAGTTAATTCAGCTTTTGCTTTATCCAGTTCTTTCTTTAACCTCTTATTCTCTTTCCTTAGATCCTTGCATTCCTTTTCCAGAATTTCATGATTCTTTTCAATTTCATCAAATTTAGTCATGAGATTTTGGACTAGGTCCGTCTTGTATCTAATGAAAGACTAGAGGATTGTGCGGTGTTAGATGTGGATGCATTAGATGAAGAACGGGAACTAGATGTTACCTCGTTTCATCGATTCTTTAGCCATTAAACATAGGCTTGTTTCCTCGTTGTCCGAGCTATCACTTTTATCTTCATCCAATTCTTTGGTCATGAGGCATAGGCATGCTTTTTCATTTTTCGAACTCGTCTTCTTCATCACTATCATCCGAGTCATTGTCAGATGATTCTTCATGCTTTTCACTGCTGGATTCTGCCTTAAGTGCCTTCTTGCTCCTTTTCTTTTCAGATGCTTTGTATTTTTTCTTTTCATCATCTTTGTCATTTTCTTCAGGACAATCGGCCTTGAAGTGACCTTTCTTGTTGCGGTTGAAGCATCCGTATTCATCATCTTTCTTCTTCATGTCTCGGTTGAGCTTGACTTTTTGTTTGATGATGAATTTCCTTTGAATGGCTTCTTTTTAAACTGTCAAAACGTTTAACTAATAAAGCTACCTGTTCTTTTAGTTCTTGTGTCTCTTTCTTGATGCATTCAAAGCAAAGTTACTTTCTTTGGGGTGCGGCTAATGCGGTGATTTTGTGTGTCTCTGCCGGAACACCATCTTCGCCGTTCAATTCGAATTCATGAGCTTTTAATTGGGACATCGGTGTCGAGTGTCGGTGCTTGCAAGATTTGTTGTTCCTCGATTCGATGTTATGATCTTCCATCTTTCGGGTAGTCCTCTCAAGATCTTCAAGCATACTTCTTTTTGGGGATATGTGTGACCAAGTCATTGCAGTTCACCGATGATGCTTGAGAATCTATTGTCCATCTGATCAATGGATTCACCAGCCTTCATCTTGAAATTTTCAAACTTCTGTTTTGCAACAGATAGTTTATTTTCTTTAACTGCTTCAGATCCTTCATTGATTAGTGCCAGCTTGTCCCACATCTCCTTTGCTGTTTTGCAATCTTTTATTCTCATGAACATGTTGCTGTCTAGAGTCTTTAAGATCATATATTTTGCTACAAAGTCTAGGTTTGCTCTTCTCCTGTCATCCTTGGTCCAATCTTTCTTGGGTTTGTCTATCTCCTTTCCTTGATCTGCTCCTGTGCCTACCACAGTAGTGATCATGATTGGGCCGTCGTTGATTACATCCAGCATCTCCTCATGAGTTGTTGCAAGATGAGATAACATTCTTATTTTATATTCATCAAAATTATTAACATTGAAAACAGGTACTTTTGACAAGAAGTTTGAGGAATCCATCAGTGCAATTGAAGATATAAATGACAGTGAATGGAAAACTCAGATTTTAAACTACTTTGAAAATATGTGATCTCCTTGTTACCAGAAATTAGATCTGAACAGGTTCTGATACTAGGAACTCTGCTCTGCTACCAATTGTTGGTCCCAGAGAAGGGTGAAACTATAGTCAGAGGGGGGGGTGAATGACTATAGTGGAGTTTCAAAAACTTTTCTCCTTCTAGTTAAAAGCTTTTGGGCAGCGGATAAGTCCCTTCTTACTATATTGTTTTCAAATCGGTTTAGACAGTCACAGATGCAAATTATGATGTATGCAAATTAAATGAATGCTGTAAAGTAAATTGCAGAAATTAAATTGACACAAGGCTTATAGTGGTTCAAGGTGGTGTAATCCCTTAATCCACTCTTCTCCTGTGATGATTGGAGGAATTCACTATTGTTTTCACAGATACAATAGTATGATTGCCCTTGGCTTCCCAAGCTTCACAATCTACAAGACTATCACTCCTTGACTGCAACAGCTTCAGTGATTCAGTCTTCCTTTGCTACTCCTTGAGATCAAAATCCTTCAACAGCTATCATAGGTTCAACTCCTTCTCAGATTGCCTCTGATTCAGTTGCTTCAGTTTATTGTGAATGTGATTCACAGACTTGTTTGATCAATCTCAATTCTGAATATGACTTTGTAGTTCCAATATTTGAGTTGACCACTGGATGCATCCTTGTAAGTTCAGAGAGGAGGCTTTTCGATTTGACAGAGTTTCAGTTTTCTTTCTTTTTCAATCGTTATTTTTTCTCTTTCTGTCAGTGCCTTCTATTTATAGCCTTGAATAACCTTGGTTTTGAAATTCCGTCCGTTGGCTATATTAATGAGGGGATAATCCTTGATTTTATTCTTGATTCCCACTTAATTGCATTCTCTTTGATTTCAGTGATCGGATTCTTTCTTCAAACGTATAGCAGAAAATCCGTCCTTGATTGATCCTCTATTGATTGTGCATTTAATGCATGATCTTCTGCATATATATATCGAATCTGATTTGGTAAGTGTTGCTTCGCTGTTTTCAAAACGGTCGAGTGAGTCTTCTGACTTAGCTGTTAGTTCTTTCTTCGCTGTTTTCTTTGCTGAAAGTCAGTTTACTCAGCCGATTCACTATTTTTCTTCTTTGCTTCAGTTTAATGAGAATCTTTGTACTTCACTGATCCTTGATTTGGGTGAGACCAGTGTACACCATATTTGAATATTGAGTTCATCACTCAAAGCATAACTTAGACTTATCCAAGGTCATCACAGACTTCCTTGGTTATAAGTCAGACCATAATGTCTTCATCACTTCTCTGTTGGTGCTTGGCTGGCTTCACTCTGCCGAATATCTGTCTTTGCTTTGCCATCCTACCAACTAGTACAATACTTGTCTGACTTAACTTATACAACTTGTCAGACCCTAAGTAAAGACTTATACAGAGAATTCTAACTTATTTCAGGCTTGCTATAACAGCTAGTATGGCCATCATCAAAACATAATAAATGTTCCTAACAATAACATATCACTCATTTGCTTCTTCAGTTCAACCATTTCAGCTTGCATCTTCATAGCCTCTTCACTTACCCCAACTTGGCAACCGAACCAATTGGTTTCCTTGTCATTCTTCTCCCAGTTTTCAATTGTCGGTTACTCTCTGCAACCCTCTCAATCGTAGCCAATGCAACATCAGCTCCACACTCATCATATCTCCACCACATGCAGCGTTCAGATTCGATTGATCAGTCTCTCTCAATCCCCCATAAAAAAGATGCACTTGATTCCATGCTTCTTGCCCATGTTGTGGGCATTTTCTCAACATGGCCTTGAACCTATCCCAAGCTTCGTGCATGCTCTCCATGTCTAGTTGTTCAAAATTAGCGATGTCGGCCTTCATGTCCAAAGTTCAGGAGAGGGGACAATAATTCAACAAAAATTTCACAGTCACTTGATCCCATGTGTGTAAGGACTCATGTGGGAGTGACTCGTACCAAGCTCTGGCAGCTTCCTTTAGTGCAAAAGGGAATAGCAACATCCTGACTGCCTCATCAGATACCCCATTCATCTTCACTGTCCGACAAACTTGCATGAAATGGTTCAAAAATTGATTCGGATCTTCAGTCGACTTACCCCGAAACTGTGCACTGTCGTTCACAAGATACCACACATACTGTTTAATTTCCAGATTGTTTGCCGGAATGGGTGGCAACCGGATGGGTGTGTGCCCCTCACCTATGATAGGCTGCGCATAGTCCCTCAAAATCCGTCCTTGATTACCTTGGTTTTGTACCTGATTGCCTGGATTATGTGCCCTAGGTGGTGCATAAAAATTCTGTGCATAAACAGGGGTGGCCGGTGGTGGATTCGCATTTTGTTGCTGATTCTGCAGCAACATCTGCATCATCATTTGCATCATCTAATTCTGGTCAAAAGGTACTTGACCAACTAAATTGCCTTGATTGTTGTTCTGATTCTGCGGGGCTTGTTGTTGTTGTTGTCGGACTTGATTCTGCCGACCTCCCTGATTTTGGACCCCATTTGGTCCCAGATTAAGTGCCCTCTGATTAGGTGGGGGCTCTCTGTTAAGGCCTTGTATTTCCCGATCCTCGGGAGTAAGCGTTTGCAACCCTTTCGAGTCACATCTCCGGCAGGCTAAATTCGTTAAATTTCCACTTCCTGACGTCATTTCTAATTCTTCAGATTCGGATTCTAACTCAGTAACTGATGTTGATGGTTTCCCAACCGATCTCCTCTTCCTCACGCTGTTCTGATGCCTTGCAAATGCTTCAATTTCCGAAATCAAAGGAAGTAGAGGTTCCTTAGAACTCCGGGTCATACACTGCAATCACCAAAACAACAAGAAAACAATAAAATAAAAACGACCTAATCCTAAATACTTGAATGACTTACTGATATTGACCGATTCCCAGGCAACGGCGCCAGAAAACTTGATGGCCAAATTATAGTCAACCAACTTTAACCGGCAGAGTACCGGGTCGGTTGTACCACAACGGCGAACAATGTCGTATCCCACGAGGAATTGGTCAAGTATCACAACCACTTTCGTATCTAGTTCAGGCTCACAATCAGGGTGAAAGTAATATTTATAACTAGAAAAAGAAATAAAAATTATAACTTTAAAATATATGATAGAATGAATAGCTAAACTATGATCAGGAACACTACTCTTAACACCTTACCGAATCACTAAGGGTGAGCCTTAACCTACCAACCAACCCATAGCCTCTAATGCATGTGTTATGGGTGCAATCTCCTAAACTGGTACCTAGGCGCTAATACCACAACCTAGTTACCCTATACTCGGTTCAACAGTCCCCTCTATGGGATTTAATTGACCTAATATGCTTAGAACTATGAGACGCTCCGCATCCACCGAGTTCACGGCTTAGCTAGAATAACCTTACCAAGGAACAGGCTGCGAAAAACTCGACTAGTTCGTGCATGGCATTCCTAAACCCCTAGTTCTCACACTCCCTCGTAAAATACATTTATAAAGGTCGTGTGTAAAATCAATTAATGGTTAGCTACTCCACTAAAAGCATCAAGTTCAAATTTTAGGACACAACAATTCAAAAGATTTAACTTTTAAGCCCTACTCAGCCCTAGATCATCGTTTAGGCATTAATTTCGTAGTTCCATTTCATAAGTTAGCTATAATAAAATTTAGCTATGCATATTAATAATAAAAGTGCAGAAATTCAAGAAGAAATTAATAACAAAAATGATAAAAAGATTGAATAAAATTTACCCAAAGAAACTGTAGCAATCCACCACTCGAATCGTCACTTCGTTGTGTACCAATTGACAAATAAGAAAATAACAGTACTGTTGTTCTCCAGGGAATTGCAGAAAAAGAAATAAACTAAATATGTTGAAGAACGGCGGCAGGGAAGAAAAATAAAAATAAAATATTGTGTAAAACTATGTCTAAAGATTTGACCTAAGTGGATCTTTTAATATAAAAAATTCGCCGACGTCCACGCTTTGGAAATTCTCCCCAAAATAATATAACCAGCGCGTCCCCGTCTAATTTCTTTTGATCCCATTAATGCAGTCGGCCCCTTTTGACCAATAACATCAGCAGCTTTTTCTTTGTTTTTTTTTCTTATTTAATTTTTTCTTTTTCCCAAATATTTGAGGGAAGCAAACGGACGGAAGGAAAGAAATGCTGGTACTTCAATTCCATTTAACACAAAAGTCGGGATCTCGACACAGATGGATAGTAATTTTTTCCGAATGCTTAAATTTGTATCACGTGTCATTTCCTCATATGAACTCCGTTTTAGACGAATTTCATACCGCTGTGATCATCGTCACGCCCTTTATCACGCCGCACCTATAACAAATAAAAACAAGAAAACCCAAGCGTGACAAATACCAATAAAACACACACAATTCTCCCAAAAATATGGAGATTTCGGACGTAAACGCCTTATCGTCTCGTGATTCAACCCGTGGCGAAATGTGCATATAAAAACCACTCAACTACCCAAAAGTACATCGAATAGGCTATAAATAGGGAGTAAATGCACACGAAATTATAGCAAAGTTGACTCTTATAATATTCCGATATTCGGGAAAAGGCAGACGTGTCATTTTGTGAAAACGAAATATTGGGTTCGGTTCCTTTTATTCGAAGCTTAATTATTTCTGATAATTATATATATATTTCGAGATATATGTATATATTAGGGGAAGGAAATCTGATTTTTAGTATAAGGGTGATTAAGGAAAATCAGTGCAATTAGGTAATGTTGGGATTTTTCCTATTTAAGGGAAATCAACCTAATCAGCCCCTTAAAGTTTTAATCAGATTTTCCACCTCCAAATTTACTCTCTGCGTGTGTGAGCAAGGGAAGAGGGCTGAGGGAATTTTCATCAGTTGTTAATTCGATCTTTGACGGTTTTCAGATCAGAGTCGATCACCGGAATCGTTGTGAAGAGAGCAACGTTTTGATTGCAGAAAGTTGAAGCTTTGATAAGGTATGTGTGAGCCCTAATTCTGTCCCTATTCGAGTTTGATGGATTCAAACTCATCAATTCATAGTTTTTATCGTTTAGAAGTGTGTGATCGAATCTAATCTAAGTTTGGATTTATCACATGTTTTCCTGCAGAAAAGGATCGTTTTTGTTGCTGTTTTTCTGTGGTTTGAAGTCGGAATTAGCTGCTTAAAAGGTAAGAGGCTCTTCCTACAATTTCAATTATCGTTTATAAGGTTTAGATAATGATTGGGATGTTTTAATGCTAGGAAGATGTGTCTTTTTGATGATCAAGGATCATAGGTAATCTTGGTATGATTGAATAAGTTGTTATGTGTTTTTTGGGTTATTTTCGATGTTAATTAGGTTAGAAACGGATTGGAAATCGTGTTTGAAGATTTTAGCATTTTGGGAAAAACCTAGGCAAACGGGCGTTTGCACTAGGCAAACGGGTGTTTGCGATCATAGCAACTCAAACGGGCGTTTGCGCAAGGCGGACGGGCGTTTGAGGTTAGATTTTTGATTCAGGATGTAGCCATTTTTTACGGACGGGCGTTCGAGGTCGAACGGGCGTTCATAGGATGTCAAACGGGCATTTGACCTGTTTTACCCTGTTTTTACCGTTTTAGCGTTTCAGCTTGGTTTTCGGCTTCATAATCGTGTTTTCACTGTTTTAAACCCTTAATCATGATATGTTAATATTAATTAAACATGAACAAGCTTCGATTGAACTTCCGATTCATTCAGTTAAAACACCGAATGTACTCTTAAAGGGAGTTGAAGTTCGGATCCGTCGGAAGGGCATGAAAGGGCTTGTGCTTTGATGAACTAGAGTTCATCAATGTCTGTGTACTTGTTAAGATGTGATGTCTAGCTGTCTAAGTGAGGGAGTAGATTTGATAAGGTGAGTAATATTCTGAAAACACTTAGGTGGCTAGTTAATTCACATTAATAATTACATATGTGTAGCAAAAGATAAAACGTCATTTATTCTCGGTTAGGCACTCTTTCATATCGGCGATGTGATACGTTCATAAAAGGTGAACAACGCTACTGACCTTAAATGGCTGAAGGGTAGTGGAGGAAATTCATCGGACGTATACGCATACCGGGGAGACCCCGGAGCTAATCGGCACTAATCACCGTTAGTTAGTATATCTTCAGGCTGATGAACGCCATGCGTAGTGTCCTTGAGTAATGATGTAACAAAGATAAGTTAAGCTAGAAACGTTTAATCATGACGTGTCGATGGGCATGGAATGAACCCTAAATTGAGTCGGTCTCACTAAGATAATATCTTTAATAATAACCTTAATTGAATTGTAGCTTCTACTTCTTACTTTGTACAAATGTACTTACCTCGAATGCATGTTTATTTATGTGTTTGGGGGAGAGAAGACGAACAAAGTTAGTGAAGATTTCGAGGAGGACTTTGATGACGACGTTTGAGGACGCCGGAGTTGAAGACCTTGTTCACTATTCTTTTATTTACGTTTAATTTCCCAGTCTTGGATTATTGTTGGAACTTGTAGTTTCCTTTTAGTTCTATAGATTCGTACTTTTGGATTCGTTTGGTTTTCCGATGTAATAAGTATTACATTTTATTCTATCTTTAGTATTTCTATTCTTGGTTATTCGAAAAAATTACCCGAGTCTTTCTAGCTTCCGTTTGCTTTTATTTGATAAGACGTAGTAGAGGCTTACGTGTAATATTATTTATTTAATATTATGCGTGCCGAACGTTTCGATTTCCGGATAAGGATTCGGTGTCCGGGAACGGGGCGTTATAACTCTCATCAGTGGTTGGCAGGATTCGCTGTCCTTCTTGGCGGAATACCTATTGTGTGCCGGTGGTTATGTTTCTATGATGGATTGGTGGTTTGTGAAGATTGGGGTTGGATTTGGGTTGTTGTTGTATTTGCATGTTGTAGTTTATTGTTCTTTTGTTTGTTTGTGTTCTGTTTGGATAGAGTCGGTTTAGTTGACGTTTCCAGATCGTTTGTTTGTTTATGATTTTAGTTCTTTTTAAGTATTAAGAATAGGTGAAGGTTGACTTAATATTATGTTACCAAATCATGTCCTCTCTTTGAGGCTGAATTTGGTCGGTATAGGTTTCCCATATTTTTTCTTTGCTTGTGTGGATGGTGTCCAGCTGTTTGCTAGTGGTGATCTGGAAGTTGTCCAGCTATTTCCGGCGAAGGTCTGGTTGTACTGGTTAGTTTCAATATAATCCTTTCGTTTCTGGTATAAAAAATTAAATAAAAGCTTAAAGTTAGTCATTTTCTGGGAGTACGTTTTATTACTTTTTATCCGAATCAATGCAAGGCTAAATGTTTTGTTAATCGAATCATGTAACCAGTAATTCGAACCCAACCTATGTAGTTGATGAATATGTATGGGTGATTAGAAAATCAGTTGCATGTTATGCACCTGCCGTCTCAACGGATGGTCATGTGTAATGTACATAAGCATATGATGGGAATATTTCAACATAAACAATTGAAATAACCCAAGTGAAGCATATAAATGTTTTTCTCCCTTACACAGAATCTACCAAAATGAAGATCACCAAGAAACACAGACTATTTCAAGAAATTGAAGAGAGAGAAAAAATACGAAAAGATTACATCTGATTTTTTTTTTGTGTGAGGGAAAAAACATAACAAAATAGCAAAACTCGTTATTGAACGCATTCAAACAACTTGTACCTTCAAACTTTAAATGCTTTAATTATCAAATGACTATTCGGTGTAACGAATACATAGTATCATGACATCATGAATCAAACGAGATGCTAGAAAGTAAAAAAAATTTACACCCACGGTTGAAATGTTGCAACAATAACAATTTGAGGTCACTGAAAAATATAATACGTGGATTATCCAAGATGTCATGCAACAAAAAAAAAAAAAAAAAAACATCGAAAAGAGTGGGTCTGCGGCTCAAATTAAAGCCATGAAACAAGTAGCTAGTAAATTAAAACTGGAATTGGCTCAATTAGCATTGGATTATCCAAAATGGTAAAAAAAAAAATATATGCTAAAAACAGCTACAAAGGCATAACAAAACACAATGGACCTTGCTATCTAACCGGTTTGAGTTCGAGCTCCATTCCATGCTATTGCATCTAGCAGAGATCGGGCTCTTGTTTGTCTTGTGCTACCTCACCGTCTTTGTTATTGAATATCGTGGACGTGCAGTTCTTTAGCGAAGCCAAACTCATCTTATGAGACAAATACATCGCATCACCACTATACTTCCTTTTCTGAGAGCCCTTCACCGTTGCTTCTAGAAGGTTCTTTGGAATGCTCTTCACCGTTTCTTCCGGAATGTCATAAACATAGAGTGTTTTTTCTCGACAGGATAGCTAGCTTTCCATCCACAACAACAATTCCACCAATGCTTCCCAGTAGAAACAATTTTCTACGTTGTTTCTTAAGGTGTATTCGGTGGTTGACCCCGACTGCTCCGCATGTTCTTCCAATCTCCATTTAGTGATTTTGCGAGACAAAATTAGGATGTAAGAGAGAATGCCATCAATATTTAGCAGACGTGTGTTTTGAGGTCTGCACTCGGTATTCAAGGGGACAGGACAAGGTATGACCGTAAATTCTTCGTTTATTGTATCAAATTTCATGACATTATTACGACCACCGTAATTGTACCCTTTCTCAATGTATCCAAGCCCATAATCAACCATCCAATAAAGGTAATTGTTTATCAATAATGGTTTTGCATACCCCAACTTAACTCGGTCACCACACGGATTCCTAATCGTTTTCAAGGATGGATTGGAACCTAGATTAAGAACCTTGTACTCGGTTTTTATTTCATGCGAGAGGCAGAGGGGGTTGTCGACTGATTCTTCTATCTCCAAAAGAGCGCAATACTCATTCAGTAAGGGATGAAAATACACTACATGCATCTGGCTTTGGTAAAGTTCTTTGGGAAGGTATATCGTTACACATTCATGACTAGGCCTTGAATGGTTTAGAATAATGAATTTTGCTTCCGGGGAATCATTTTTGTATTCTTTTTTTTGAGATTGAAGCATGTTTGTATTCTTGTAACACAATTAGGTCATCATAAGAAGACTGTACACGGGATGCTTCAGTAAACATTCCAGAATAAAAAGGGAATGTATGTCTCATTAACATGGTTTCATCGGGTTCCCACCAGTTATCAAAGGCAAGGAGGTCTAATTAAAGAAAAACAGAATACTGGAAAAAATAGTAGAATGAATGAACTGATGTTTTTATTGATTGATCAATCAAATGTTACAATGGTCCTCCTTATATAGGGTTACACTGAGACAAAAGATAGTCTTATCCTAGATTAAAAAATAAATTTAAATCTAATATCAAATCAAAGATAATTTTTTTATTTAAAGGCATTTATCTATAGCAAAATTTATCTCTTTTTGACATTTATCTACTTCTTTTAAATTTTGTCTTCTATCACCCTCCCTCAAACGAGGCCGGGTTTGGAGGCCGAGTTTATCTTTGCATATTTTGGAGGGCATCTCCACTCCGGAGGCTTTTCCGGAGTCCATTAGTTGTGATGTTTTGGAGGGCATGTCCACCCCGGTTGTTATTCCGAAGTCCATAGTTATGATGTTTTTGGAACTATGATGTTTTTGGAGGGCATATCCACTCCGGTTGTTATTCCGAAATCCATAGTTGTGATGTTTTTGAAGGGTATTGATGAGAGTCAACTTTGCTATAATTTCGAATGCATTTTACCCTCTATCTGTAGCTTATTCGATGTGATTTTGGGGTAGTTAAGTGTTTTTATAGGTATGTTTCACCATGAGTTGAATCACGAGACGATAAGGCGTTTACGTCGAAAATCTCGATATCTTTAGGTGATTTGTGTGCGTTTTATTGGCATTTGTCATGCTTGGGTTATCCTTGTTTTTGTTTGTTATAGGTGCGGTGTGATAGAGGGTGTATGAAAATCACAACGGTATAAAATCGTCCAAAACGGAGTCCGTATGAAAAAACGACAAACTCAAATTCAGACGTGGATCATTTTTTGACTACCCCAAAATCACATATGGAAAAAAGGGCAATGCAGCAGCAACAGGTGTGGATCATTTAATGAAGGGGCCCGCATATGGAATTTACAGAATGGAGGGCCGGCACTTTATTTACGTGAATTTTCGGAAAATAAGACGGGGTCGGATATTTATTTATTTAAAAGTCACCTAGGTCAAATTTCAACATATAGTTTTGATACCACAATTTTATTTTTTGACTGCAGCAGTTTTTCTTCTTTTTCTTAGAACAGTTTTATTTTATTTTCGGCAAGAATTCACTTAGAACAACAATAAATTTTCTTCCGTTATTTTACGATTGGAACACCACGAAGTGACGATTCGATTGGTGAATTGCTTCAATCTTTCTATTGGTAATTTTATTTATCTTTTTATGATGCCTATTATTTATTTCATCTTTGATTTCGGCGATTTTATTATTGTTATTGTCAGTAAAGTGACTTAAACTCTACATCTGGTGGAACCAATCCAAAGACTCAGCTGTGTGATGGACAGCTGAGAAGTGTATTCAATTTTGTGCATCGCAGGGTGTGGAGTCTACATCGAGGCTTCGTCGGCCAGAGTGAAGTCCGTCGAGTACCGGAATACAACAGGTCCCACATCCGTTATTTCTGTTATGTGACAGCTATACAGTGTCATTAAAAGGAGGACACGTGTAGGGGTATTTATGGTGCTTCAGACAAATATTCCTGACGGCTAAGGTTTAGGGATTTGTGCCTATAAATACAGTTGTTGTTATATTGTCTAGGTGTGTGAAATCTGTAACTCAGTGCATAATAATAAATATCTCTTTTCTGCCCGTGGTTTATCTCTCTCACTTTGAGAGGGGTTTTCCACGTTAAATCTGTGTTCTTCTGGTTTTCTGTTATCTCCTTTGATTATTTGCGTTTGATTGCATCTGTTTCTATTTCTTGCATCTGAAGTTATCTCCATCAGTTTCATAACAAGTGGTATCAGAGAAAGGTTCCGGAGAAAACAATCTGTACGATCAACTTCATCTTCACCAAGACCTCCAATAAGGTGCTAGGATCTGTGATAAAGTTGTGATCTTTAGCAAGAAAAGATGTCAGCAGTAAACGTGAAAATCGATAAATTTACAGGAAGGAACAGTTTTGGTCTGTGGCAAATCAAGATGCATGCACTGTTGAAACAGAAGGGTTTGTGGAGTCCTTTATCTGACAAACCAAATACAGATGCAAGCAGATTATGCCAGTCTGGAAGAGAAAGCACATTCAACCATCATGTTGTGCTTATCTGATGATGTTATCACTGAGGTTGCTGAGGAAGACACCGCAGCCAAGTTGTGGAAGAAGCTTGAAAGCCTGTATATGACCAAGTCACTTACCAACAAGTTGTTGTTGAAACAGAGGTTGTTCAGTTTGAAGATGCATGAAGGGAGTTCACTGAGGTAACATCTGGACCAACTGAACACAATATTACTTGATTTAAGGAATATTGATGTTAAAATTGAAGATGAAGATGCAGCCCTAATCCCGTTGGTGTCATTACCGGCATCATATGAAAACTTTGTGCGCCTTTCATAGTTGGGAAGGATACAACGGCTTTGGAGGATGTGAGGTCCGCCTTACATGCCGGGAGCCGAGACACAAGGCCGCCGGGGACAGATACAACGGTCAGCTTGGGCTAGTAGCTAGCAAAGAATAGTGGAAAAGATATGGACAAGAAGAAAAAGAAGTCAGGGTCCAAAGGTCCTAAGTCTACTAATGTCTGTAATTATTGTAAGGAGCAGAGACATTGGAAGTCCAATTGTCCAAGGAAGAAGAAACAACATGAAGGCAATTCTGGCACAGTAGCCTTGGCTACTGAGCAATCTGATGAGGATCTGGTTCTAGTTGCAGGGGACTCTACACACCATAATGATGTGTGGATACTTGATTCTGGAGCATCCTACCATATTTGTCCAAACAGGAAGTGGTTTTCTACTTATGAGCAGATGGATGGTGGTCAAATTTATATGGCCAACAGCAAGGTTTGCAAAGTTGTGGGAATTGGCTCAGTAAAGTTAAGGACGGAGGATGGTAAATTTCGTACACCGAAAGATGTAAGACATGTTCCACGATGACCAAGAATTTGGTATCTCTCGCCCATCGGACAGAAGGGGTTCAATTTCAAGAGTGAAGGTGGACAAATTGAATGTCTTCAAAGATTCGGTTGTAGTCCTCAAAGGCATCAAGAGGGAACCTTGTATATATTACAAGGATCTATCAGTATCCGGCACCGTCGTCGTTGCATCCTTAGTAGTTCACCGGGCCTCGCAGACTCACCGTGGCACACGAGACTAGTCACATGGGTGAAAGCGGGTATGCGCATTCTTTCTTCACAGGTTTTCTTAGGGGATATACGGTCAAGAATCCGGACTTTTGTGAACATTGTGTGTTTGAGAAATTGCAGAAGTAAGTTCTCGGCAGGTTGCACAACACAAAGGCATCACTTGATTATATCCATTCAGATCGCCTGGGGTCCATCAAAAGTTGAGTCATTGGGTGGTCACAGATATTTTGTGTCATTCATAGATGACTATTCGAGGATGACTTGGGTGGTGATGATGAAGAACAAAAGTGATGCATTCAAGAACTTCAAGCGGTGGAAGGCCCTAGTGGAGAATCGGTTAGGCAAGAAAATCAAGAAGCTTCGTACGATAATGGTCCGGAATTCGCCGGAATGATTTTGATTCATTTTGTGCAACTCGAGGGTATTGCCGTAAATCATATCGTAAGGAATACACCTCACAGAATGGTGTAGCCGAAAGGATGAATCAAACTCTACCGGGAGAGGGCAAGATGTATGCTTTCTCAAGTCGGTTTATCAAGGAGATTTTGGGCGTAGGTCGTAAAAACAACTTGCTACTTAATCAACAAGAGTCTTCACACAGGATCAATCTCAAGACACCATCCGAGATGTGGTCGTGCAAGCCCGCCGACTACTCGCTCTAAGGGTTTTTGGGAGTACAAACTTACTATCATGTTAGTGAAGGGAAGTTGGAGCCAAGAGTCAAGAAGGGAGTGTTTGTGGGGTATGGTGATGGAGTGAAGGGATATAGAATTTGGTCATCAGCAGAGTCCAAAGTAATCCTCACAGGGATGTTGTGTTTGATGAAAATTCTATGTTAAACTCATCAGTGGGGAGGTCTACTGAATCTGAAACCAGTGTTGAATCTGATAGTGTTGAGAATCGGTGGAGCTTCAGGTGGAGTCTATTGATATGCAACAATCAGTTGATCCAAATCAACATTATACTGATCTGGATAATGAACCAGAGTCTGATCCAAGCCAGCCTACTGAGACCTCAGTAGGGCGTCATACAAACATTAATCATCAGAGTCTAGCTGTCAGCAGTCCTAGAAGATCTAATGTTGGGATACCTCCAAGGAGATATGAGTATGATGATTTGGTCGGATATGCACTCCAAGTTGCGTAAGAGGTAGAGGTTGCCGAACCTACTACTTACAGTGGTGGCAAAGTGACATGTACGTAAGCATCTCGGTGGCATGCGCCATGGGAGATGAAATGGAGTCATTGTTGAAGAATCAGACTTGGGAATTGGTCAAACAGCCAACTGACAAGGGAGTTGTGACTTGTAAATGGATTTTCAAGAAAAAGGAAGGAATAATTAAGGCAGAAGGGGTCAAGTATAAGGCACGTTTTGTTGCAAGAGGATTCAGTCAAAAGGAAGGGGTTGACTTTGATGAAATATTTTCACCAGTGGTCAGACACACTTCAATCAAGGTGTTACTAGTAATGGTGGCACAAACAGATCCGGAACTTGAGCAATTAGATGTGAAGATTGCTTTTCTACATGGTGAGGTGGATATGGAGATATACATGACACAACCCGAGGGTTTTCAAGTTCCCGGCAAGGAAAATTATGTTTGCAAGTTGAAGAAATCATTGTATGGTTTGAAGCAAGCTCCAAGGCAAGTGGTATAAAAGGTTTGACAAGCTTTATGCTTCAAATAGGTTACAAGTAGAAGTCCTTATGATCGTTGTGTTTACTACATCCGCCGAAAGATGGATCATATATCTATCTTGTCCCGTATGTGGATGACATGCCGATAGCCGCAAAGAAGGAAGTCGATGTTCAAAATCAAGAACCTTCTCGCGTCGAATTTGAAATGAAGGATTTGGGTGCAGCCAAGAAAATTTTGGGGATGGAGATCTGGAGAGATAGGAGTAGAAGAAGTTGTTCTTGTCTCAGTAGGGTTATGTGCAAAAGATATTGGCCAAGTTTGGTATGTCTACTGCAAACCCAATAGATACTCCTATGGCATCAAATGTTCATTTGTCTGTTTATACTTCACAGTCAGCTGAAGAGAAGGAGTATATGTCAAAAGTTCCCTATGCTAGTGCAGTTGGCAGTCTGATGTATGCCATGGTATGCACTAGGCCTCGATTTGGCTCGGGCCGTTGTTGTCGCAGGTTTATGGCTCAACCCGGAAAGGAACACCGGAAAGTCGTTAAAAGGATATTCGTGTACCCGAGAGGTATACCGATGTTGGTCTCATTTATGGAGGTGGTACCGGTCCGGTCACAAAGCATCGCGATGCCGATTATGCAGTGATGTTGACAAGTAGAAAATCAATGACTCGGTTATGTATTTACATTGGGAAATGCAAAGTGGTCACCGGAAAGCTACTCTTCAAAGCTACAAGTAACCTTATCAACTACCGAAGCGTAATACATGGCTCTTACCGAGCAACTAAGGAGGGTGTCCGGTCGAAGGGACTAGTCGCTGATTTGGGGTTGCATCAGATCAGCCGAGATATATTATGACAAAGCCTAAGTGCAATATGTTTAGCCAAGGATCGTGTTCATCATGAGAGAACCAAGCATATTGATGTCAGGTATCATTTCTTGAGGAATGAGAAAAGGGTTGTGGTGAAGAAGATTGGCACAAAGGAGAATCCTACTGATATGTTCACTAAACCAGTTCAACAGAGTAAGTTTCAGCTTTGTCTGGACTTACTGATTATTCAGAGCTTATTATTTGTTTCTGGAAACTCTACTGAGGGCCGATCAGTGGAGTGGATGCTGTGGAGATAGTCTGGTACAAGTACATCTGGCATTGATGAATGCATCTGGTACAAGTACATCTGGTTATGCAATCTGTTTGACTCTAGGAAGAGTTGAAGTCAAGGTGTAGATGTCAAGTAAAGTGACTTAAACTCTACATCCGGTGGAACCAATCCGAAGACTTACCGTGTGATGGACAAACCGAAAAGTGTATTCAATCCGTGCATCGCAGGGTGTGGAGTCTACCGAGGCTTCGTCGCCAGGTGAAGTCCGCCGAGTACCGGAATACAAGCAGGTCCCACATCCGTTATTTCGTTATGTGACGCCTATACGTTGTCATTAAAAGCGAGGACACGTGTAGGGGTATTTATGGCTTCGTACAAATATTCCCGACGGCTAGGGTTTAGGGATTTGTGCCTATAAATACAGTTGTTGTTACATTGTCTGGTTGTGTGAAATCTATAACTCAGTGCATAATAATAAATATCTCTTTTCTGCCCGTGGTTTTTTATCTCTCTCACTTTGAGAGGGGTTTTCCACGTTAAATCTGTGTTCTTCTTGTTTTCTGTTATCTCCTTTGATTATTTGCGTTTGATTGCATCTGTTTCTATTTCTTGCATCTGAAGTTATCTCCATCGCTTTATAACAAGCTTATTATGAGTAGCTAAATTTGTTATAGCTAGATTATGTGATGGAACTACAAAATTAATGCCTAAACGATGATCTAGGGATGAGTAGAGCTTAAAAATTAAATCTTTTGAGTTGTTGGTCCTAAAATTTGATCTTAATGCTTGAATTAATTTGATCACTTGATTCATGATTCCACACACGAACTTTATAAATGTATTTTGCGAGGGAGTGTGCGAACTAGAGTTTTAGGATTGCCATGCACGAACTAGTTGAGTTTTTCGTACTGCTCCTTGGTAAGGTTTTTCTAGCTAAGCCGTGAACTCGGTGGATGCGGAGTGTCTCATTGTGTTTCATCATATTAGGTCAATTAAATCCCATGTAGGGACCGTTTAACCGAGTATAGGGTAACTAGGTTGTGGTATTAGCGCCTAGGGACCGTTTAGAGATTGCACCCACAACACATTCACTTAGAAGCTATTGGTTGTTTGGTAGGTTAAGGCTCCTCCCTAGTGATTCGGTATAGGCGTTGAGATTAGTGTTCCTGACCATAGTTTAGCTGTTCCGTTTATCATATCTTTTAAAGTACTAGTTTAATTTTTATTTTCTTAACAACAGTCAATTACTTCCACCAATATTTGTGAGCCTGAACTAGATACGAAATTGATTGTGATACTTGATTGATTCCTCGTGGGATACGACTTTGCTCGCCGCTATAGTTCTTCCGACCCGGTACTCTGCCGGTTAAAATTGGATGTCACTGTTTTGGCCATCAGGCATTTCCACTCCGGCGGCTCTTCCGAAGTCCATAGATTTGATTTTTTGGAGGGCATCTCCACCCTAGCGGCTCTTTTAGATCTTCCGGAGTCCGTTAGTTTGTAGATTGATTCTGATTCTGGTTGAAGAGTGAATGTGATATCGGCCTCCAACTTGGATTGATATTGTGGATCTGCATTCAAACTAGATGTAGAATGGATGCCAAAAGAAATAAATAATAGATGCTATATATATATATGAGATTATTTATTTAGTATGAAATAAACCGAAAACAAATGGACTAAATAAAAAAAATAATTATGGCATGGATATATATATATTGGCTACATTAAAAAAAATGGAACGGAAAGGATATTGTATGGTGTGAAAAATGGAAATAACATGACGCAGGTAAGAGTTTTATGGGGATTTTGGAAAATCAGGCTTTGTCCCCAACCCCCTCTTGGAATTAAAGTTGTAAAATGGACCACATTCGATTTTAGGTTTTACGACAATAATAGTGGAGCAAAAAGATTTTTTACTCCAATAATAATGGAGTAAAAACAGTGATTTTACGACATTATTATTGGAGTAAAAAAAAATTTACGACAATAATAGTAAAGTTAAACAGATTTTACGACAATAATAGTGGAGTTAAATTTTTTACGACAATAATAGTGGAGTAAAAAGTTTTTTTACTCCAATAATAACGTCGTAAAATCAAAAAGTTTTTTTACTCCAATAATAACGTCGTAAAATCAGTGATTTTATGACGTTATTATTGGAGTAAAAAAACTTTTTACTCCACTATTATTGTCGTAAAACCTAAAACCGAATGTGGTTCATTTTACAACTTTAATTCCAAGAGGGAGGGGGGACAAAGCCTCGATTTTCCAAAATCCCGAGTTTTCTGGGGTAATTTTTTTTTTTTTTTTTTTTCTTTGGTACTCTTTTTTCTTCTTCTTTTTTTTTCTTTTTTCTTTTTTGACTCGATGTTGGGATTATGGAAAACCACCTGGATTGTAATGTGTGCATGGTGCGACTGTGAGTAAAAAATTTAATCTAGCATGCCGTTAAATTAGCAGATACGCAAAAACGAAAACAGTAAAAATGAAACAGAAAACTTATAGACTGAGGCGAGTGCAGCACTCGTCCTTAAGACGTTTTTGCGCCGGTTATATGCCCACGGTTCTCGCAATCGTCTCCCAAGATACAACAGTCTTTTCCTTTTATCCAAAACGGCACTTCAATTGAACAAAAGACGGTGAACCGATTGTGTTCTATAATCTCTTCAATTTGACTCAAAGTGGATGAACAGAATGTTTTTTTTAAATATGCAGTCAATTTTCCTTTTTTGTACCAGGAAAGTCGCCTTTTCTTTTCATTGTGTAGGGCCATATTTATAGGATGATGTTAGTTAGTGGGCCAAAGCCCAATTTGACACACATTTGTTATATTTAGTTTTCCCACATCGGCAATCTATATTGATGCTGCCGACTTTGTTGAGTATAAAATAGGCTTTAGGCTTTTGTTTTATTTGTGTACCAAGGTGTGTCAATTTGTGTACCAATCAAGATAAACTCTCAATTGCCTTAGCAATTTTGGCTATTGTTTTAGGCTTTAGGAGAGTTGTATCTTTTGTATTTCTCCTCTTTAGTAATATTTCTCTTTCGCCCGTGGACTAGTCGGCATATTGACGGAAACCACATAAATTTGGTGTTTTGACTTTTTCCTTCTGTTTGTTATTTTGTGTTACCGTCGTTAAGGGCTATTGCTCGGTTCGTTTTTGCTAACAAACTGGTATCAGAGCCGTGGTTTTTTGAGCCGACGTTTTCCGAGTTTTTTGAAAAAAATTAGCCACCATGACGGTAACTAAGTATTATTTTGAGAAGTTCGACAGAAACGTCAACTTCGGGATGTGGCAGTTGAAGATGGAGGCTATGCTGATTCAGGAGGGCTTCGATATTGCGCTGCTTGGGAAGGAGAAAAAGCCGGAGAAAATGTCAGATGAGGAGTTTGATGGTCTCGACAAGAAGGCCAGGCCGTATCATCTTGTGTCTTTCTGATGAGGTTTTAAGAGAGGTAGCCACTGAGGTTACTGCTAAGGATTTGTGGGAAAAATTAAAACCCTTATATGAAGAAAACCGTTGAGAATAGGCTTTATTTATAGCAATGTTTGTATATGCTTCGTATGTCTGAAGGGTCATCTATATTATCGCACTTAGATAAATTTGATTCCCTGCTGATGGATTTGAGTAATATAGATGCTAAGATTGATGATGAGGATCAGGCCCTGTTGTTATTGTGTTCGCTTCCCCAGTCATTTAAGCATTTTAGGGAAACGATGCTTTATGGTAAGGAAACTATTTCTTACAAAGAAATTAAGTCGATTTTGAAATCGAAAGAGCAGATTGATAAAGATATAACTGGGGGAAGTAGTAGTAGTCAGGCAGACGTGCTGGTAGTTCGGGGCAGATCAAATAAGAAGGATGCAGATAGTGAGAATTATGTTTTGAATCCCAGAGATTTGACGTACAATTATTGTAAAAAGATCGGGCATATCAAATCAGATTGCTTTCGTCTTAAGAACAAAGAAAAACGTAAGAAAGAGTCAGGTCAGGCCGGCGTCGTTGAAGATGAGAGTGATGGAGAAATCTTCTTTGCTGATGATAAATTGAGGTATGTTGATGAATGGATCTTGGATTCTGGCTGCACGTATCATATGTGTCCCAATGCGGATTGGTTTTCCACGTATGATTCAGTTCAAGGTGGAGTTGTTTCGTTAGGCAACGGTGCAGTTTGCAAGGTTGCTGGTATTGGTACGGTTAGAATCAAGACCCATGATGGTGTTTTCGGAACACTTAAGAAAGTTAGACATGTTCCGGATTTGAAGAAAAATCTTATCTCTTTGGGCGCATTTGAGACTCTTGGATTTAGGTACACCGCTAAAGGTGGAGTTCTGAAGATAATTAAAGGTGCTCTTGTTGTTATGAAAGCTTGCGGTGTCTGGTGGTTTGTATGTTTTGCAAGGATCCACAGTTATTGGCAATTCTACAATCCGTATGTCATCTCGTTCATAATTAGACATTACGAAGCATCGTCCATTTGTTAAGTTCAAGCAGCGCTTGGACTTATTTGACACATTCTGAAGACTTTTGAAGTTTGTGGAGAAGGAGTAGTATTATTATTTCTGGATTTGGGCATTTGACCCATGGTGGAGATTTGTTAGTTAATGGGCCAAAGCCCAATTTGACACACATTTGTTATATTTAGTTTTCCCACATCGGCAATCTATATTGATGCTGCCGACTTTGTTGAGTATAAAATAGGCTTTAGGCTTTTGTTTTATTTGTGTACCAAGGTGTGTCAATTTGTGTACCAATCAAGATAAACTCTCAATTGCCTTAGCTATTTTGGCTATTGTTTTAGGCTTTAGGAGAGTTGTATCTTTTGTATTTCTCCTCTTTAGGAATATTTCTCTTTCGCCCGTGGACTAGTCGGCATATTGCCGGAAACCACGTAAATTTGGTGTTTTGTCTTTTTCCTTCCGTTTGTTATTTTGTGTTACCGTCGTTAAGGGCTATTGCTCGGTTCGTTTTTCCTAACAGATGACAACATTTTAAATGTATCACTTGGGGAAAGGACACACCCTTTCTTTATTTCCCAAACTTTGCACAGTTTCACTATTTCTTAAAAGACATGTCTCAAAACTAGACTTGACTTTTGTGACCAAACTTTTCCATAAGTTTTTATGGGATCCCTATCTACCAAAATTTTTACTTCTGGTTCCGGTGAACGAATAATCATTGAGTCCTTCTCTTTCCGGACGGTCAAATTGGATCAACCATTAACGAGTAATCCTAATGTAGGCGGATTTGGTCAGGGAGATGCAGAAATAGTACTTCAAGACCCATTACGTGTCTAAGCCACTCCGTTTCTTTTTGTCCAAGTTGCTTTTCTTTTTGTCTAACTCACTTCCTCTTTTCGGTTTGAGTTTCGGGTTCTTTTTTTTTGTATTACCTTGCACCCCCCCCTTGCGGTTAAGGTAACAACTTCGGGCATGGCCAGCTCCCATAGTGTGACGATCCTGTGCATAAAATATTATTCCCAAGAAGAAATAAAACATATATATAATAATATCATTATGTCATCTTTAAATTATAATCTCATTCACCAAACAGATAAATTTAGAACGTTAAATAATATATAATCATTTATTCGGATATAGGCGTCCCTTAATCCGTATAAGTGATCACCGACATATTATTTCCAACAATCCCCCACATGAATGAGAAATTATGACATCCCCCACATGAATGCAATGTTGATGCATATGCAATTCAGACTCTGAAGAGATTACAGGCGGAAATCTATTGCATCGGGAGAGGTGGTTTGCGGCCTTGAACCTTCCGTAGTAAAGTACCATCGGACATACTCGGCTAAGCAGTGAACAAGGTCTTGAACTGCTCAGGCTTTGGTGTATGCTAATGTATAACATTTATATGATAAAAATTACGATGTTTTATATATTTTATTAACTCTTTTTATATAAAATATAAGAAATTATAACGATAATCTTATGAAATATTAATAGTAATGAATAAATCTAAATACTATAAAAATCTAGTAAAAGTAATAAAAAATTATAAATTTTGTACCGGTTTAATAACCGGAGTGTCGTGTCAGATTTACGTGGGTATCTTTGGTATTTTATTTGCAGATTTTAGGTAAACCAAGACCCCGAGTGACGACACTTTTTGAATTAAAATCATATCTTTTGAAGGAAGTAAGGAAGTGCCACGAGATTTAAAGTTCAAGTGGATCAACGGTTCGTGATACCATTATCGAATTATATTTTCGACGAACAAATGGCCCATCAAAAAGGCATTTTCTGAAGAAGAGCCCTTCATAGAAGTTATAGATCTTTTCAAGAGCTTTCCAACGCTTCTTGAATTATGACATTTGGAGATCCAGAGCTCAAGTTATGATTTTATCAAGTTTCAGATCAAGATGTGAAAATAAACTACCCGGATCAATCCGGATTAACCTCGGATCGAACCGAGGGAACATAATGATTAGCAACATGTGATCCTGCAGAGAATAATCCAGGGGATAATATTTTTTATTCCCGGATCGATCCGACCTTGATCCCGGATCGATCCGGCTTGGAAAATTCTGCCTATAAGTATAGCAGGTTTGCAGACATAAGAGGGGGTGCCAATATATTTTCTAAACCTCTTTTAATTAGTAGTAGTATGTATATAGGCCTTATGCCATAAATAAATAGTAGTATCGTTGTAATGCTCGAGAAATTATCGGAAGTTTAATGTTGTTGAAGTCGTTGTAATGTCCAGAAGAATACGACCTCTGATTCAGCAGTTGTAATCGGGTAAAATTTCTAAAGTATTTATGTTTGTTATGTTTGTTTTTATCTTTTTAGTTGTTATAATGTTATTAGGCTAAATCTAATAACTAGCCAAAGTTATGTAATCATTTTATTTCGATCTTTTCGGTAAAGGAATGCTGTCTAAGTAAAATTGACTAAAATCGAGTTAATTGAATCTTTTTCTATTTTGCAACGTATTGATAATATTCGGATTGACGTAATTAACCAAGATGAATCGCAACATATAACCTAACGATAAACTGACCAGAGAAGTTAGGATATGAGATAAAAGATAGAAAAACCGGAGGGTAAAATTGGCCGTGCGAAAGCGTGACTACGGAATCCTATTTCCTACCCAGGGGCAGATTTGTCTTGGGAAAGATGAATCTTATTAAAATTGTGCTCAAGATCGTAATAATGTTAAAATCAACGGTTTAATTGAAACTAACACCGGAAAGTTAAATCGATCCGCCTGACAACTGAAGCCTTTTGAATAACATCGGCCGTCTGACAAACGGAATAACCTCTTTTATCCGCGGTAGATTTGTACTCGGTACCTGTTCAGACTAACAGAGATTAGCATGGGGCAGTTGTGGAGATTAAACTGATGACAATATAACATATGACAATTTCATACACTCGTGTGAGGAGAAATTGTTAACCTCAGGAGTGCACCGTTTCATTTACTCAATTGGACCTAATATAAAAGGAAAGATCGAGCACATTCCGTTTACTGCAAAGATCGTATAAATCAATTATATAAACTTTGGCTAGTTCTATAATAATATATTGGTATCTATATATTTATATCTATATATATATTTTGCAATCTATGTACATCTATATATATTTATATATCTATATATATTATATTAGAATAACTTTTAAATTACGCATTTATTTTATGTTAAGTAGAATAGTAGTCATCCGTGTTATAAAATTGCGGTTTAGATCGAGTTAATAACTGCTCTTTGGTGTTTAACCACACTTAGAAGAATTACCATGTTTCCCTGAGGATTCGACACTCTGACTCACCATACTAGCACTACAGTTTGACCCGATACACTGTCGGTTAAGGACTGGTATAGCACTAGAAAAGGCCACGTTAGCTTTATGGCGCCGTTGCCGGGGAACGTCGCTAATTTCTTTCTTTGTGTCTATGGTTACTACTTGTATTAGCTCAAAATTCTCGAGAATAAGTCAACACTTTTTCTTATCACATTTCTATTTTTATTTTTCGTTGGTACTTACCTTATAGGTAAGTTACCAATTTTTTCTACTACTTTCAATTTCGTGTTATTTTCATATTTTCGTTAGTTGATGACCAGAAGTGGTAAGGCCCCACTCACTCCTTATATGCCTGACATAAACACTTACGAAAGGCAGTTAAGAGTAGAGAGTAAACGTGGTCATACTAGTCAGGGAAATCCTGACGAATCATCATCAAATCGAGATATGAGAATGGCTGAAATCAGTGATGAAACACCTGAACAAGGGCCAGAACATGCTCTAGGGCATGGACAAAACCCTGTTAACCCTAATAATCAAAATAATACTAATAATAGAAATAATCAGAATCGGAACCAGAATAATCGTAATAACCCACCAAACCCGAGACCTATCTGTGATCAAACCATAAGAAGAAACCAGACTAATAATCCCATACTTTTACCCAATGAAGGAGCAAATAATTTCGAAATTAAATCTCATCTTTTTGGTTTAATTGACGCAAGAGCCCAATTCCTAGGAGAGGATGATGAAGATCCACATCATCATCTCTATCTCGTTTGAAGAACTCGTGCAATACAAACCAAAAGTCAAGGTGCTCATAAGGAATTAACGAGGATGACTATGTTTCCTTTTTCTTTAAAAGGACGAGCCCGAGATTGGTTTATGTCTCTTCCACATCATTCACTTACTAGTTGGGAGGATATTCAAACCGAATTTCTGAAACAATATTTCACTCCAGGACGAAATTTGGAAATAAAAGTCGAGGTTGCTAACTTTAGACAAGGATCTGAAGAAACGCTTGGGAATGCCTGGGAAAGATTTAAAAAATTGTTAAGAGCCTGTCCCGACCATGGTTATTCCTTAAATATGCAAATTCAACTCTTCTGTCGTAAATTAAGAAAAGATTCACGTGCTGATGTAGATCATGCATATGGTGGTTCTTTAATGATGAGTGAAGCTCAAATAGTTTACGATGCTATAGAAAAGATTTCCAAAAATAACCGAATGTGGGAAACCGGCTCTAGCACCAGAAAAGTAGCTTTTGCAGGAGAATGTACATATAATACGGAAGTTCTAGCACATTTAGAGAATTTGAGTAGGAAATTTGATGGCCTACAATCTAACAAAAACCAAAGTTCAGAAAATAGTACACCAACTGAATACTCGAATCAGGAAAATATGCCATAGGGATTGAAGAACCAATAGGATATTCAAGAGAGGAGGTAAGTTTTCTTCAGCAGCATAGGAATTTGAACAATGCATACTCAAACTCGTTTAATGCTATTAGAAGAGATCACCCAACTTTTCGATGGTCTGAAAACCCTAGTAAGCAAGGACAACCGCCATATCCAGTTCCGTATAGGAATATGAATAATAACCAAGTTTATCAAGAAAATACATCTAATCAGAATTTACAATCATTACCTAGATCCTATCCTCAACACGTCACTCAAAGTATACCAGTAACTCAAAGTTTAACTCAGCCTGCAGAGGGGGTTGAAAAATGGGAGAAATTAATGGAAAATATGATGGGTGTAGTATCTACTCAAGCTAAGAATATGGAAACAATGATGACTTCTATTGGTACAGTCACTAAGGATATGAGTACGATGAAAACATCTATGAGTGGACATGATACCAGAATGAGAACTATAGAAGCCTCATTGAGGAATATGGAAGATCATTTGAGTAGGGAAGGTGAACGTAATAACAGTAGACCCCCTGGAGGATTACCAAGCAATACTGAAAGAAACCCGAGAGAGGTAAATGTTGTAGTTACGAGAAGTAGAAAACTCTGTGGTAGTGATGGAGTAGAAAACTTCGGAAATAATGAAGTAGAAAATGATTTAGATGGAAAGAATGATGAAACTAAAGATGAAATTGAATTCACTGATGAGGAAGAAGAAATTATAGAGAATTTCTTGAAAATGAATAGAAGTTTGGAACCTGAGAATGAAGGTGAAAAATGGGTAAAAATCCCTAGGATTTTGAAAGATCCCAAGGATAAAGATTTAAGGACTTTGTTCAAAGAACATGTTAGAATAGAAGATAATGAAAACAAGGATGAAAAACAGGAAGAACTGAAGGAATCTGAAGTAGAGATTGATTCAGGGAATGTTTTAAAAAAAAACTCAAGATCATGATACTTGGCGATCAAGTAATACTCAAAAGTTTAAGGAAAATGGAAAAGAGAGAATGACTTTGGGATCAAAGGTTGTAGATTTAGAATCTTTACCTTACCCACCTAAAGATCAAATTAAAAAGATTAAAACTGATCAGAAGTATGCTCGTTTCCTTGATACTTTTCGTCATATTCATGTTAATATCCCTGTTATCGAAGCTCTAATTAGTATGCCTGCTTATGGAAAGTTTCTGAAAGATATTCTGTCAAACAAGAAAAAGTTAGAGGAATATGAGAATATATGCCTAAATGAAGAATGTTCTGTAGTTTTGCAGAATAAGTTACCACCTAAACTGAAAGATCCTGGAAGTTTTACTATCCCATGTGAAATTGGAGGATTTCTGTTTAAGAAGGTCTTATGTGATCTTGGAGCTAGTATAAATCTCATGTCTTATGAGGATTATAAGAAGCTAGGCATAGGAAAGCTTACGAAGACTGAAATGACTCTGCAAATGGCAGATAGATCGATTAAATACCCTAAAGGAATTATTGAGTACGTATTGGTTAAAATAGACAAGTTCTATTTTCCAGTAGATTTTGTAGTTATGGAAATGGAAGAAGGATATTCAGCGCCACTTATCTTAGGTCGACCATTTCTAGCTACAGGAAGAACTTTAATAGATGTCCAGAAAGGAGAGTTAATTCTGAGAGTCAATGAAGATGAAGTTACTTTCAATATTTTCAAAGCTATGAACCATTCATACAAATCACCAGAATCATGTTCTTTTATAGAAGATATTCATTCTGTCTATGATATTCAGTTACCAACTTTTGAAGACAGATTAGAAGAATGTTTAACTCTATCTATCTATAAGGAAGATGAGAAAGACACCGAAATGAAAGAGATAATCCTTTCTCTAGATAAAGGAAGTTTTACTTTTAAACCATCGTGGCATAAGTATTTGGAATTAGAACTAGAAGGACCAGTTCTTAAACCATCATTGGAAGATCCACCTAAGAATCTGGAATTGAAACCGTTACCTTTAAATCTGAAGTATGCTTTTCTTGAAACTAATAATCTATTACCGGTTATTATTTCATCATCTTTAACTGAGCAACAGGAAGATCAATTACTCAAAATGTTGAAAAAGCATAAGAAAGCTTTTGGATGGACAGTTGCCGATATTCGAGGTATTAGCCCTGAGATTTGCGTTCATAAGATAATTCTCGAAGGAAGATGCTAAACCTTGTATTCAACCGCAACGCCGCCTCAACCCAAATTTGCGTTAATTGTTAAGAAAGAGGTCATTAAGCTATTAGAAATGGGGATAATTTTTCCCATATCAGATAGTGAATGGGTAAGTCCAACTCAAGTGGTACCAAAGAAAGGAGGTTTCACAGTGAAAGAGAATGAAAAGAATGAATGGATTCCGACAAGAGAGATTACAGGTTATCGAATGTGCATTGATTTTAGAAAACTAAATGATCATACTAAGAAATATCATCATCCACTTCCATTCATAGTTCAGATGTTGGAACGTTTAAGTGGACATAAGTATTACTGTTTCTTAGATGGTTATTCAGGATATTTACAGATATTCATTGCAGCAGGAGATAGAGAAAAAACTACTTTCACTTGTCCTTATGGAACTTTTGCTTATAAAAGAATGCCGTTTGGTTTATGTAATGCACCAACTACGTTTCAAAGGTGTATGATGGCTATATTTGCTGATATGGTTGAGAAATTCTTAGAAATTTTTATGGATGACTTTAGTGTTTACGGAGATTCATTCGATGTTTGTTTGTTACACTTAGAACGAGTGTTACAACGCTGTGAAGATACCAATCTAGTACTAAACTGGGAAAAGTGTCACTTAATGGTATCAGAAGGAATTGTTTTAGGTCATAGAATCTCTGAAGAAGGTATCGAAGTTGATAAAGCTAAAGTCGAGGTAATTGAAAGGTTACCTCCACCAGTTAATTTAAGAACTCTAAGAGGATTTCTCGGACATGCAGGTTTTTATAGAAGGTTCATTGCCGATTTTTCAAAAATAGCAAAGCCTCTAAGTCATTTGCTTGAAAAGGAAGTACCTTTTAACTTTGATAGTAAATGTATGGAAGCCTTTCAGACCTTAAAAGCGAGGTTGACTACTGCACCCGTGCTAGTAGCACCCGGATTGGAGTTTGCCGTTTGAAATTATGTGTGATGCAAGTGATTTAGCTGTAGGAGCTGTTTTAGGTCAAAGATATAATAAAATTCTCAAAGCTATTTACTATGCATCTCACACATTAAACGCAGCTCAACTTAATTACGCAACTACAGAAAAAGAACTGTTGGCTGTGATTTTTGCCTTAGATAAGTTTAGATCGTATATTGTTGGTTCTAAGGTAATAATTTATACAGACCATTCAGCCTTGAAGTATTTACTAAGTAAGAAAGATGCTAAACCTCGTCTTCTTAGATGGATTCTCTTACTTCAAGAATTCGATATTGAAATTAAAGATAAAAAAGGAAGTGAGAATGTGGTAGCAGATCATCTAAGTAGAGTGGAAAATGATGAAGAAATAGGAAATGAAATTAAAGATTCATTCCCTGATGAACAACTATTTAGAATCGATATTCCTCCAACCATGCAGTTAATAAAGAATAGAATTCCTTCTAAGGAAATGTCACCCTGGTTTGGAGATATCATTAATTACTTAACCTGTGATTATATTCCGTCTCATTGGACTTGGCAACAGAAAAAGAAGTTCTTTTATGACTTAAAATTTTATTACTGGGAGGAACCAGACCTTTTCCGTAAATGTTCGGATGGGATAATCGAAAATGTGTGCACGATAATGAAATTTTAAGTGTTTTATCATTTTGTCATGATCGTGAGGCAGAGGTCATCATGGAGGTTGGAAAACTGCTTTTAAAGTTTTACAATGTGGTTTTTATTGGCCTACACTATATAGAGATGCTTATAAGTACGTTAAATCTTGTGAGTCTTGTCAAAAATAGGGAAATGTATCTAAAAAACATGAAATGCCTATGCAACCTATTTTAGAATGTGAGTTATTTGATGTTTGGGGTATAGATTTCATGGGACCTTTCCCTATATCTTTTGGAAAAAGATTTATTCTTGTAATGGTAGATTATGTTTCAAAATGGGTAGAAGCTGAAGCTCTTCCAACTAATGATACCAAAGTTGTCATAAGATTCCTTAAAAAGAATATATTTACCAGATATGGCATTCCGAGGGCTATCATTAGTGATAGAGGTTCACACTTTTGTAATAGACCATTTACTAAGATAGTTGAAAAATATGGTGTAACACATAAGTTAGGAACGCCCTATCATCCGCAAACCAGTGGTCAGGTAGAGGTGTCTAATAGACAAATTAAAAGAATTGTAGAAAAGACAGTGGACTCAAATCGTAAAAACTGGGCAGTTAAATTAGACGATGCATTATGGGCGTACAAAACATCTTTTAAAACACCAATTGGTTGTTCTCCCTATAAGCTAGTCTTTGGTAAATCTTGTCATCTCCCAGTTGAGTTAGAACACCGAGCCTTTTGGGCTATTAGATTTCTGAATTTCGATCCGAAGGATGTCGGTGATCATAGATTGCTTCAGTTAACAGAACTAGAAGAATTTCGTCTCGATTCTTATGAAAACGCTCGAATCTACAAGGAACGCACGAAATCTTTTCACGATAAGAGAATCTATAGTCGTGAGTTCCATGTAGGCGATCGAGTGCTCTTGTACAATTCACGTTTAAAGTTATTTCCAGGTAAGCTTATATCAAGATGGACAGGTCCATTTAAAGTAACGAGGGTTTACAAATCTGGAGCTGTTGAACTAACTGATGGAAATACAACTTTTATAGCTAATGGCCACAGAGTAAAGTTATTTGTGGAAGGAGAAGGAATCACACTGAAGGGAGAAGTAATGCTACTGACTGATCCCCCGACAAATTGAAAAAGCAGAAAAATCGAGAAATTGAAAAGCAGAGAAACTCAAATCAGCCGAATACAAGGTGCTATCTATCTTTACTTTACTTTTCTGTGTTTTATATGTTTGAACTAGTTTCGTCTTTTACCGGATAGACGTAAAAGAACTGGATGTCTTTTTTAGATAGAATAGGAGTTTTTATTTTACTTTTGAAGTTAGGCCTTGATAAAGATGTCGCATTTGCTATAGAAGCTTTAGTTTTTGAGAAAAACAAGCAATTGTTGAGAGAGATTAGATTGAAAGAAGTATGTAATGGAAAATCGAGAAGTTCGATAAAGAGAAGGGCAAAGTTTTTAAGAAGATGCAGAATCTGTGGAAAAAGTGAGCATGATGGGAAATGCAGAGAAAACACAACCAAATCTCAGGATGAGTGTTTGAATGTTGTTAAGAAGGGAACGATTAGGTGGTTATCCGAAAATCCCGATGGAGATCAAAGAGAAAATTCGAACGCCTCATTTCTTAAGGTTAGGTTGATAGAACGTTATATCAGAACTCTGGAAGATTTAGAAATAGAAGAATTAGGACCCTATAAGTTTTATAATATTTATAAGATTTTATACAACTTTTGAAAATTTTATAAATAGGATCTTTATGAAATTATTTAAAAGTTTTATAAAAATTTTTTGTAAAAGGTTTTATTTAAAAATTAGCAGAAATATTATAAAGATTTTATAAAGTTTTATTAAGTTTTATAAAGTAAAGTAAAAAAAAAAAAAAAAAAAAAAAAATTGGTCGGATCGATCCGACATAACTCCGGATCGATCCGGAGACTAAAAAACCTAAAAAAAGAACGGGGCCTCTTCTTCTTCTTCCTCTTTCATTTTTCTTCAAACAGCCGCCCCTCATCCCCATTTCCCCCTCGAATTTTTTTTCTTCAAATCATCACATAAAATTACTATTAAACTACCCCAATCCTTATACTCTTCTCATTTCCCTCTCCTCTCTTCAAATTTTCAATTTTTTGGGGAAATTTTCAAGAAAAGCTTCAACTTTCACTCCGGTGATATTCATCTTTTCCGGCCAACTTCTCAACCTTTTAAGCACTATAAGGTAACATTGTAGTCATTTATTATGTTAATTTCGTTTTTTATGCAACTTTTTATTTAATTTCAACTATTTTGTTACTCATTTGTGTTGTTTTGTGTTGTTTTGTGTTTGTGTCACTATCGTAGAATGGCCGAATCATCGAAAGTCACTAAAAAACGTAAGCCGCATATCCCTACACAAATCCCGGTCATAGAGACTAGGCCTTTAACGGAAGAAGAATTGAACGTTAGTTTTGATAGAACCGCGTCTAGAGCCGCTAAAAATGCCTTAAAGAATAAATTTGGACAATGTTTAGTTACAATAGAGAGGGGTTTAGATTTCAAGGATTTGGGAAAGGAAGTGAAGGAAATCTTTGAAAGGCGACAGTGGTTGGAGTTAGCCAGTTTAAGGGCAGGTGAAGTTAACACAACCTTAGTAGCTGAATTTTATTCTCTGGTAGCAACTCATAATGCAACAGAGAATGGTGAGTTAACTTCTGTAAACCTAAGAACCAGGACAGTGCCGTTTAATCCCCAGGTTATAAATGCTATATATGGTATCCTTGATATACCAGAGAGTGAGGATTATTATACGGTATGGAATTTAGATGAGCCTGCAGACTTTGACCATATAGTCTCGACAGCCCAGCACGATTTAGATCCCACAGCTATTTGGCATGAAAATAGGTTTTCCTATGGAAAATGTATAAGGGATATGAGAGCTATTAAACGTTTTATCAGTTCGACTCTTTACCCTTCTCGTCATTTGACATCTTTTGGTAAAGAGGATCTGTGTATTGCTTGGGCTATGGTCAATGATATACCTGTGGATGTAGGCAAGGTAATGTATAGAAGGGCCAAGGAATTTGTCTCAACTGCTAAACCAGGCAGTCACATGCGTTTTCCTTGTTTTATTTCTTCCTTGTGTCGCCAGATAGGTGTCCCTGAGCTTCCAAATGATAATTTGATTACGGTTGATGAGACACTTATAGGTCCTAGTTTACCACTTAGGCCGGCGGGAAGAATAGATTTTATGGACCCTAACCGCCAACGACCTCAGCCTATTCCGCATGTTTCTCAATCCACTACTGTTCCTCCATCATCTAGTCAAACTCAAACACAACTTCCAAACACCATCACATACGACATGTTTCAATCCTTGGCCTATGATGTTTATCGTGCCAATGCCAATATGGCTGTTTTTGCGGAAAGGAATTTGCAGTGGTCTGAAGATTTACGTCAAGGCATGCGAGGTATATATAAGATGAATATACTGCAGAACCCTACCTATGCCGAGATGGATATTCCGCATTGCCAATCCGCGCCGTATACCTTGCCCGACTTTATTCCACCGATGCCACCTCGATCAAACTTCCAACAAATGCCACATTCTTTTGGATTTCAAACTAGTGGTATAGGGGATTTTTCGACAGGTACTACGACAGCTGCGACATCTGGTTGGGAAGGATTTGGAGCATTTAGCCATACCACGATAGGATGGGGAAGCACTTTTTCTGATGTTACGACAGGGATGAGCTCGATGGGATTAGATGGCTCGATTAGGATGTCGACACATTTTCAAGAACCATTTCATGATTCGACTTATGATCCAGCCAGTTCTCAAGCCATGCCAAGTTCGAGCCATGTCGAGATGAGTGACGAAGAGGAATGATTTAAACATTTTATTATTTGTTGACACTTAAAACAATTTATTTTCATACAACTAGTCTTCGATTTTATTTTCGTACGATTTTATGTTATTTTGATTTTATTTTCGTAGAATTTTATTTTACTTTCGTTTGATTTTATGTTATTACGTACCGTGTAGTATAGTTTATCGTTATCAATATTTTGATAACATAATAAAAATGAACCAAAGTTAGGGAGAAAACATATCAACTAAGGAAAAAAATTCTGGGCAATTTTCATGTTAAAATCAACTCTGTCCGTGAATAGTAGTCACCGGATCGATCCGACCTAACCCCGGATCGATTCTGCGTGAGTATAACGACCTGACATAAATGCTAGTTGAGAGGCCGGATCGATCCGGCCCTTTCCAGGATCGATCCGGGAAGTACAAAAACGCCAAAAAGGTAGATTTTTCTACTTTTGCATGATTGCTACATTTCTATAAAAGGAAAAAGCAGCTGCTTTCAAAGATTTCTCATTCCTTTCATCTGCTTAATATTTCCTATCTGTAGTAAAAAAATGTCTAATCACTCCTCCCCCTCGGTTAATAGTTATGAACCACATACGCCTGACGGTGTGATTCCCGAAAGTCATGCATCATGTTTTCATAATGACGTTCCGAGACGTCTAAATTTTGTCCATTCTCCTATTCTGATGGAGAAAGGCTTAAATACAGAAAAAATCGATCAGTGGGGACGAAATCTAATCCGAGGTTGCGGATGGAAAAAGCTGATTAGGACTCCCAGAGGTAGAATTAACATTTCAATTGTTAGAGATTTTTATGCATCTCTTTATGATATAACGACAGCAGCCTCGTCTCATCTTATTACTGTTAGGGGCATCGTTATATCCTTTTCTCCAGTCATCATAAATCAAATCTTTCAAATCCCACCATGTACCTTTGATCAAAACCCGCACTTCGAGTTTCTTTGGGAACTCGGAAATGCTTATAATGTTGTCAATCGTACTGCAGAAGCCTTTCAATATGTGTTTCCATTGTTTGATCATAACTATGATTCTTCAACTCTGGCTTTACCCCCTCATCTGAGGGCATGGAAACGCTTCATTAATTCCCGGATCTATCCTACTAGAGATTTTTTTGGGGTTACGGATGATGAGATGCTGCTGTTGTATGCTCTGACTGTGGGGGCATATATTGACTGTGGGATATTGATGTTCAAAACGGCAATTAATTTTGCAGTAGAGAGGCGTAATAGGGGAAGACCACTACCGTTTGCCTGGGTTATTTCTCAACTATGTGTTCGTCTAAATCAAGTGCCTGAGTTTAGTACAGACGAGATTTTTCCATCTCGTGGTTCTCAGTTGGGATTACTTCCGATAGATACTCCCGGATGTTCGTCGACAGTTTGATGTGTTGTTTGAAATCAGTTGATAGTTGTCAGTTGAAAGTTGTTAAGTTGGTAGTTAATTCAGTTACTAGTTTAATCTCTTGTTTAATCAGTTTTCTTTAAGTTTGTAAAAGTTTTCATAATGTTTAATATATATGTCATTTTCTTTAATTAAAGTAATATATGTTGAGAAAAATAATAAAAATCAAAATCGTATAAAATTTTAATTTTTCTTTCGAACTTAATTTTTTATTACTCACTGAACATCGGGACGATGCCATTTCGTAAGTGGGGAGTAGAGGTAAGTTAGTAACTAAAAATTAAAATTTTCTCATATAAATTTATACTCAATTGCTTAATACTTAGTTTAATTTTTCTTGAATAAAAATAACTAGATAATATATAAGTAATATGAATAAAAATAATATAAATTGGTAAGAATAGATTTTGATTAAGTAAAGTAAATTAGATATATTATAATTATATTATATGTCAATGAAGATGTCTAAATCGTCACGGGTGTCCTTGCGGTGTATGGATGGTGGATATCTGGCTGTATTTAAGGTGTGGTGTTACTCCGGCGGGTGGTGGTATGGAGAGAGTTAGAATGGAGAGAGCTTTTGCTTGCAAGTATAGTGTGTATTTCATATATCTCATCCTCTTTTTGTTTACAATGACCACCCCTTTTATAGAGGTGGATAACTTAGGGAATAAGTAATCTATTAGATATTTTACTAATAGCTAGGTTTTACTTAGATACTAAGCAAGACGAAATATCTAAGCTACAAGTGGGGAAAAGATCTGGATCAATCGGCGGCCATCTCTCTGAGGTCGCAAGGAGCAAGCCCTCTCGGCCTCGCCGCCCGGCGACCCTTCTTGACCTCGCCCGGATGAGATTCACGGGATCCGTTGCACTTGCCCGGGACCGCAAATGCCTTGGTCGCGGCGAGGTGAGACACAAGTGGCCGCCCCTTTTGCGATCTCTCTTGTCATGCCGGAGGGTGGCCGCGGTGGGTTGTCCCTTCTCGTCGAGGTGGTGGAATTATTTATACCCATCAATGGCCCCCTACTCCGTGCTTTAATGACATTCCCCGGGGATATGAAGGATGGAGTAATCATCAACACTTTTATGACCTCATCGTCGGATGCGACTTGTTCTCTAAGGGCCGTGCTTTCAAAGCAAGCGACCTCAAGGTAACTTTGGGCCTCGTTTTTGCGACCTTGTCGTCCGATGCGACTTGTTCTCTAAGGGCCGTGCTTTCAAAGCAAGCGACCTCAAGGTAACTTTGGGCCTGTTTTTGCGACCTTGTCGTCTGATGCGACTTGTTCTCTAAGGGCCGTGCTTTCAAAGCAAGCGACCTCAAGGTAACTTTGGGCTCGTTTTTGCGACCTTGTCGTCCGATGCGAGTTGTTCTCTAAGGGCCGTGCTTTCAAAGCAAGCGACCTCAAGGTAACTTTGGGCCTGTTTTTGCGACCTTGTCGTCTGATGCGACTTGTTCTCTAAGGGCCGTGCTTTCAAAGCAAGCGACCTCAAGGTAACTTTGGGCCTCGTTTTTGCGACCTTGTCGTCCGATGCGACTTGTTCTCTAAGGGCCGTGCTTTCAAAGCAAGCGACCTCAAGGTAACTTTGGGCCTCGTTTTTGCGAGGCGAGGCCGTCAATCGCGGGCCGACGTCGCCCTCCGTGTCTTTTTCTGCGGAGTGATGCGGCCGTTTCACCAATCGCCAGGGAGTTGTACGTGGATACTGATGGGACGCCCTTTCGTATTTCAAAACTGACAACTGCCGCCCAAATCTGAACCGTTGGATGAAGCGTTCCCAACCGTACGATCGTGGCCCCCTTGCCTATATAAAGCTTTCGCTTCTCACCCTTCACACTTTTAGCGCTTCTTACTTTCTCCGTTGTTTTAGATTTCTCTAGTTCTTGGCAGAGCTTTGAAGGTTCAACGGTGTTCCTGCGGTGGTTCTAGGATTTCACGGCGGTTCTTTTGAAGATTCCGGCCACCTCCTTGAGTATTTCCCAGCTTTTACGCGGTTTTCCAATCTTTCTCGCAAATCGGGTAAGAAATCCTTTTTGTTAACTTGTTTACTCATCCCGCTCTCGTCTTGTTCTTCCACACATCAATTTTGTCATTCCTTTTGCTATGGAGATGCGAAATTGCCTTGTTTCCGATTAATAACGGGGGTTTTTCCCGGGGAGAGATTCATAGCTTTCCCGGGAAAATTGGGGTTTCACCCGCTCCCCGCCATCCTCTCGTAATCTTATTTGCGATCTCTCTTGCAAAAATGGAGGAGGCGGTATGAAGTGGGTGCGATCACCTTCCCGGGCTAATTTATTATTATACCGTGTCCGAAAGCTCCACCTTTTTCCTCCCTTGTTTTTGCAGGATGTCGGGGAATGATCATTCTAGCGATGACTCTGCGGAGAGGGAGATTTACGATTATGCTGAGGATGACCCCATACTATCTGCTGCCTCAGTTGGCGATCTGTTGGACGAGGTTGAAGTGGAAAGTAGTCGCGCAGATATTGGCGAGATTACCGCTGATGAGGCCGCTCATATGGATGTCGACCCTTTTGAGTTGGAGGCCTTCGTCTCTGCCCGAAATCCGCCGCGTAGAGTGAGCCTTAAGGAGAAGGCGCGGGCTCAAAGGTCTCCAACAGTTCGTGGGGCTGAAGAAATCGCTTTCCCGACCGAAGGACAACCGCGGTCCCGAGTACTAGCGGCGCTCCCGACCATGACGAAGCTTATGTTCGGGACGCCGCGGTTCATGAGTTAATGGGGTCCGGTGAGGACGAAAATGCGGAATTGCCCCGGAAGGATATCTGGATGCCTGCGAAAAAGCGAAGAAAAGGAAAATTGCGAGCCAAACCATGACAGTTGGTGAGGCCGTTGCGGCCGATACCCAGCCGAAGAGCTCTCGTCCTAACAATCCCGAAGCTATGCGAGAGTTTGCGATCGTGGCGGCGTATGAGAAGGACGTTGATAAGAAATGGTCCCGACTGTGCAAGAGTAGCGATCTCAACAGGACCATTAAGTCAATCTGTTTCTACCTTGATTTTCAGTGGCAAGAGCTCAATTTAGTGCCTGATATTAACTAGTTTAATCTATTCAAATCACCGAATCGATAAGATGAACCGGTGGCTAACAATGAAGCGAAGAAAATCGAGAAGAAATCTTCATAAATCTTCTAGGAAGAGACAAAAAAGCACCACTCTTGATATGGTTGTTGATAGGATAAGTGATTTACCGGACCCGATTCGAGTATTGTTCTGTCTTTTCTTCCCACCACAAGGAATGCTATAGCCACATCCACTCTTTCAAAAAGATGGCGATTCATGTGGAAGATGGTCCATAATCTTGTATTCTTTCATTTGGGTCGTAGGAAGGCGATGATATGAGATTCATAGAATTCGTTAACCGTGTTTTGCTTCTCCATGATGCTACATTGCTAAATAAGTTTCTTTTGTTCTCGGAAACCTAGGTGTAATTTAGTTCATTTAAGATCTTGGATCAAAACCGTGATTACAAGAAATGTCCATGAGCTTGCTATAGGTGTTGAGACTCGTGTTGGTCCGGATAGTAGGCCTAAACCAATTAAAATGCCGATAAGTGTTTTCAACCGTGAGTCATTACGGTATTTGGAGTTAGATAGCGGCATTTATTTTTCTCGAAGCGAGATGTGATTTTCCTTCCAAGACTTGAAGGTCTAGAGCTTGTTAAAGTTGATTTCGAGTCGAAATGGTTTTTGAAAAACTTATTAGCGGATGTCCGGTGCTTGAACTTTCGCACCTAGAAGTGGACGTTGACTACATGTTAAATTATTTTGGAAAAAATTATGGCGATTTTACCTATAGGATTTCTTCAACTTCGGTGAAACATCTTGATTTGTGTTTTTGTTATAATTTGGAAGAGCCACGTGAAGATAATTTTTATTGCGGCCTGGCGTTAGAGACTCCTCACTTGAGTACCTCGGGCTAGGAGGTTTTTTATATGAGATTAATGTGCAAAAATGCCTAAGCTCTATGGTTGAAGCGAGTTCAAAATCGAACTATATGATATTGATTTCTCCGATCCCGCATATCGTGATTCAATCGTTGAAGTAGTTCGCGCTTTTGATCGTGCAAAAATTCTAACTTTATCAAACGATGCTATGATGGTAAGCTACTCAATTCTTTAGGAGCATTAACGAGTTGTATATCAATATTAGACTTCTACTCTTTCGTTTGTGATGTTTTTTTTGCCTACATTGGATCACTTATGTTTGATCTTTTCGGGCTCTTAGCCAAGCCGAAATCGCTTGTCGATCGTGTTTAAGAGATTGGTGAAATTGGAGATGGCGATTGCATGTTGTCATTGTTGTGTCTCATTACGGGATTTCATTCATTGCTCGACAATTTAGAAGTTCTTACAATTATTCGGGTTTGGTAAATGAATCTCAAAAGCGTGTGTCACACGAGTACACGAATTTTTTGTTCATTAAACAACATTGCCAAGTAATAATGATTGTTGATGCGTTTTCTTTGATGTCGTATCCTAGAGGCGATTTTCATGTTAATCACTCGGACCGGAAGGCTCCTGCAGAAGTTCCGAGATGCTTGACAAACAGCTTAAAGAAGGTTGTATTTGATGTTTATTGTGGTAATGCCGATGAGCGTGAAATGATACGTTATATGCTAAAGCATGGAAGTGCTCTTGAACTTATGCAACTTAAATGTGAGAGGGACACCGCAAAGTTCGAATTGCTACAAGAGATATGTAAGTTCCCAAGAAAGTCTCCCGTTTGTGAGGTTGAATTCATTGTTGTTGATCAATCCATTCCGGATCGAGTTGTAACAAGCCCAAATTCTCATTCGGTCTTGGGTTCGAACTGAAACAATCAGATCAATGTGACCGGGGGGAGAATATAATTGAACAACAAAAAATGATTGCATCTGCAAACAAACCCGCACCATCAGTGATATAGAGAACATTTCGTAGATTTACACTTGATTTGTTTTCTAGTGTGTTTGAAGACGCGGAATGATGATTATGTATCCTTTTCGAATTGTGTTTGAAGAAATTGATCCATTACCTTCTGTAGATGTTAAGTTCTGTACTTCTTTTGACAAAAATTTTAGTTGTTGCACGTACGCTTAGCAAATGTTTTTGGTTGGCACGAATGTTTATACAGTGCGGATATGCACTCTCAACCATATCTGCGCTAGGGGTGTAATCGAGCCGAGTCGAATTGGTATTTCCTCAAACTCAAACTCAGCTCGACTAAAAAAAGCTCGGGGCTCGTGCCATCAAAAGGCAAGATAGAACTCGACTCGTTAAGTACTCTATGTAACTTGGCTTGTAAGCTTGATTATTTTTTTTATAGAATTCATGTAATTTTCATAAAGTCCGAGCTCGACTAGTCTAATACCCTACTCGAATAATAATTTATGACTTGTCTAATATATTATTTTAGTAATAATTTTTATAATTATAGTTAATTAAATAATTATTATAGCTCGATTAAATCACGAGTTACTTGATTACTATATTTTAAAACTTGATATCGACTCGGTTGATTATTCGAGTAGCTCGTCTCAATCTCAAACTTAAAAAAAATTGAAACGAATCAACTTCTTTACGAGTCAAACACGAATAGCTCAATGTTTCAAGCTCGAACTCAAAGAGCCGAAACGATTCATACACGAATAGCTCAACGTTTCAAGCTCGAACTCAAAGAGCCGAAATGAATCAACGACTCGAGCTTGAACTCGAAAAATCCGAAATGAATCAAAAGAAAATTACGAGTCATACACGCAAAACTCAAGAACTCGAGTTCAAACCCAAAAAAAAAAAAAAAAAAAAAAAAAAAGAAGAACTAAAACGATTCAAGCTTATTTATTAGTCAAACATAAATAGCTCAACCAGTAACCCAATAAACTTTACGTCTATTGTTCTTTTCCACAAAAATTTTTCCCATACTATATTTTCATTTCCCGCCTTTAATTGTTCTTATCATTGTTCATCATTCTCACAACCTCTCTGTCTCTACAACTAATTTTGATATTTCCAGTTTAGCTTGGCGTTGTATGTTTTGCATTGGATGCCCCATTTTTCGTTCATCAAAGCCAAAGATCTTGTTTATGCAATTATTAACGGTGTTGAGGAGCTTCAATTTGTCAAGGGAATCGCTTAATCTACTGCTGTGATTCTTCATCTTGTTTATAGGTTCGATTGTTTTGTATTCGAAATCAATCGCTTGTTAAATCCTTTATTCTTATCACAGATAGCTACAAAATTAGGGCACGTACAAAATTGGGGCTGAAATTGATGGAATTTCAGCAGAGCAGAACAAGGCCCATTTCCGTAGTATATCCAGTGTTTGTACAACTAATTTCTCCCTAATTTCTTGTTAATCTATGTCTACTTTTGCCTTGATTTTCATTTGAGAGCTCGGTTCACTTCGTTTATATTAGATTAGCACAAGTTTAAGTTATTCCAATCAGCTGAATCCGATAGGATTAGGTAGGTAATGATGAAGCGAAGAAAATCGAGAAAAAATGTCCATAGTTCTTCTAGGAGACAAAAAAACAGCATTCCTGATTCGGTTGAAATGATTAGCGCTTTACCGGAGCCCATTTTGGGTACTATTGTAACGCCCCGTTTCCGGACATCGAGTCCTTATTCGGAAAAGGAACGTTCGGCACGTATAAAATAAAAATAAATTCACTTTATACATAAGCCTCTACTACGTCGTATCAAATGAAAGCAAACGGAAGCAAAAGACTCGGGTATAAGAATTCCTCCAAACAATCCAAGAATAGAATAAACTCTAAAGATGGAAATGTAACTTTATTACATTCAAAAGGAAAATACGAAATCCAGAAGAAACGTACGACAAGTCTCGAAAGACCAAAAGTCTACTCCAAAGGTACCAAAAAGTCTAATAAAAGAATAGCAGAATAAATAAATAATAAGTCTTCGACTAGGCGTCATCAAACGTTGTCATCGAACTCCTCCTCATAAACATGATCGACCTGTTCGTCTTCTCACTCCCAAATACATAGAAAACATGCATTCGAGATAAGTACAAAGTACTTAATAAAAGAGAGAAACTATGACAACAATTATAATTTATAAAGAAAAGATAATTAATCGTTTAGTTGTTTATGTGAGACCGACTCAATCTGGGGTTCATTTCATGTCCATCAACATGAACTGACTAAACGTTGCTACTTAGCTTATCTGTGTTACAACCGCACTCAAGGGCACTACGCCTGATGTATATCCACCAGGAGATATCGATTGCAACATATTAGTGGATCACACCAATATCCACGGAGTCTAGAATAGGTAGGCTCCGATAGTGCGCACATTGCGGCGAAGTTCCTCCACTGCCATTTATCCGTTTATAGGCCAACAGAGTTGTTCGCTTTATCTGCTAGGACACATATCGCGATATAGACTGGTGTCTATCCAAGAGAGACATGTTGTTTAATCTTTTACTAGTCAAGTACGTATTTATAAAAATGATTAACTAACCACCTAAGTGTTTTCAATTAATCTCCCTCACAATTACTACTCTCTTCCTAGACCACTAGACATAACCAAGGCCTAGCAATTACACAGACATTGATGAATACTAATTCATCAAAGCACAAGCCTATCATGCTCTTCCGACGGATCCGTACTTCAACTCCCTTTAAGAGTACATTCGGTGTTTTAACTGAACGAATCAGAAGCTCAATTCAGGCTTGTTCATGTTTACACAATATTAACATATCATAAATAAGGGTTTAAAACCGAACAACATAGCTTAAACTTCATTTAAGTGCAAACTGGGGCAATGCGTGCGCATTCCCTACTTCTAAAACCTGCTGCAATTGTATGTCCAAACAATGCGTGCGCATTGTCTACAATGCGTACGCATTACCTGACCAGATCGAACCTAAGCTAAAACTCTCTCGTTTGAATAATGCGTGCGCATTCTTATGAATGCGTACGCATTCAAAGAACCGTAAACAAAACCGAGAACACTCGCACATGGAATGCGTGCGCATTCTAGTGAATGCGTACGCATTCGGCCCGTAAGCCAAACTCGCAAACTCGTAACAGAATGCGTGCGCATTGCTAGCCAATGCGTACGCATCCTGCCTGCTGCCCTAAATTCTGATTTCAACACTTAACGATTTCTAATCCGTTTCTAACCCAATTAACATCAAATTAAGCACAATAAAATACAGAAAAACATATTTAATCATACCATGACATCTATGATCATTGATCTGTTAGGAAATCTACGCGGGAACGCAGCGGAATTTAAAATTTTATTTCCTTTTAACAAGGATCGACTTCGTTTAAGCAATAAACAAACAAGTAGTAGACGGTGGTTACCTTGGTTGATCTATAAGATCGACACTTTGACCGTCTAAGGAGAGTAGTTCCGCATACGAGCCGCCCAAGTGTTCGGCCTCTACCGCTAGTCCACACGAACAGCCCGCCGGAATCCCATCATGGATTGCTATTGGAAAACTCCAGTTGCTAGACCGGCCCTTTTCCCCTCTCTCCAACTCTCTATAGGATGCTCTCTATTTTACACAAGAACTATTAGTTCTTGGAATTGTGTTGTACAAAAGAGCTTGACACCCACACTATATTTATAGTGTATGTGGCGCCATATCTAAGTGTGGAGGAGAAGAAAACATTTTCCCAATAAAATAAGGAAAATATAATCGATTGATTTATCTCATTTATTATAATATCTTATATTAAATAAATCTAGGATATTGTCAATATCTTATATTGAATATTCCCAAGATATTGTCAATATCTTATATTGACAATATTTATCTTTTATTATATTACCATAAATCAATTTACACATGTGTATATATCACATATATATATAACACATATAAATCTATTAATATATATCATATATAAATACTATGGTGCGCATGCATGCAAATCCAATTTGCATTTAATGTACACACACACGCATGCATTCACAATATATCTATATATTATTTTATTTTATTAATATCTAATATTAATAATAGGTAATATCATTAATTAAATTACACAATCCAAGTGTATCTTATACACTCACAAGTTGCGCCCCATATGCCAATAAATTGGCATCCGGAATATTCTTTAATTAATATAATACTATTAATATCTTGTATTTAATTTATTCAATAATAAATAAATACCACCATATTAATTTACCACTATAACCTTTATAGTCTCGAAATAAACTTTCCGTATTTGGTTATCATCTATAACCACATTTTAATCCGGCTAGATGTTCATATGTGTGTGACCTGATAGGCTTCCGAATATGTTGGCCGTAGACACAAAGTGCAAATTACGAAAATGCCCTTCATGCCTAACGATCACGGGATAGCGTCTAAAGCAACACACCGTGACCCCCAATCATCGGAAGAGTCAAATGCAATGACTACTACCTTTCATGTGAAACGAGCTTACCGTGTAACTTACAATCCTATCGCCGTAATAATATCCATACGTCGTTAGTCGAGTGTCAAAACATCAACGACCGTATCTTATAACGGATATCAAGCTCTCTCGAAGTAACTCATTTACTCCCACTTTGCAAAGATTCACGAGAGTAAGACATTCCTTATAAGAAGGACATTTCGGATATTCGATCACAATCATAGGATACGCGATTCCCGGACGACCAATCATGTATACTCCGCATGCTTCAGTATCACATCCAATCACTACCGCATGATCGCCCCATGGCTAGGGGAAACCTCAATAGTGTCAAAGCATGACAATCCACACCGTGATGCCACGAAGACTCCGGTCTTAAGGATAATTACACAACCGCCACATAGTGTGACACTTATCCGTGTAAGTGGGTCGATCTAACGTACGCATTCTCTAATACACGTCAACGTACGGTCCAAGTGTCTCTACACTTCGATAGACGAGATCTATCCCCGCCCTAAAGACGAAGACATCTAATACGTGCTAGCCGTTCATACTATCAATGCCCCGTTTGATAGTACATCGCCCTAGAGACATTTAAGTATCAAACTTATTAAAGTGATTAGAGATCTCATCAACCATAATCGCCTATCATGGTTTTTCTATCACAGTTTAATACTAAGGACGTTATCATATAACAATTCACAATTGGTTCTCTAAAAGAACATATATATGACAACATAAAAGCCATTTTATATATGTATAAACATAAAGAAATAGTAAAAACGATCCGACCCGGTCGGATCTGGTCCAACCCGATTGGGTTTAGGACACTATTCCAACAAGATCAACGAAAAGACACATCTTTCTAGCATTAAACTCCTTAAAACTTGATCTAAACCTTATAAACGATAATTGAGATCATAGGAAGAGTCTCTTACTTGTTTGCAGCCAAAAACTGATCCAAACAGCCTTGATGATCTGCAGCCCTTCCAACAAAACTGATATCCAACAAAACTGATATCCAAACGACGTACTCTTCACAACGGTTCCAATTCTCTCGTCTGATCTGAAAACGGTTAAGCAACGCTTCAGATATTGTGACAACTCTCTTGGCCTTTTCTCTTCTCCAAATTGCGCAGAGAAGGAGCGTGGAGGCCGAATTCTGATTAGTGTCTAGGTTAGGGAATAATCTGATTTAATTATTCCTTAAATACCAATTTCCATTAAATCTCTTTTTCCATAATCACCCTTAGTTACCAAAAATCAGAAATTCCCTTTAATTATATACATAAATTCGAAAATATATATATATATATATATATATATATATATATATATATATATATATATATATATATATATATATATATATATATATATATATATATATATATATATATATATATAACAATACACTTAACTCCAATAAAAGAAAAGAAATAATAATATTTCGTTTTTCGCAAAATGACACGTCCGCCATTTCTCGAAAATCGGAATATTACAACTATTATGTAGACGTGGCGGTTCCGTGTCGGGCTGGTTTTTCTGGTTGGACCCGCCGGTTCCGGGTCCAAAAAGGAACCGGAACTGCCGGTTCAAATTTCTAGCCGGTTCTTCCGGGTCTCGGGAACCGGCAGGTTTGGAGGTTCTCCGGGCCGGTTCCGGGTCTCGAAGGTTCCCGGGTCCAGACGGTTCAGATCACAGTTCCAAAAATTCAATATTTTTTTTTAGAAAATTTGTATAACTTACGTTAGAATTAATAATAAATTATAAATGTTTATTAAACTATATATAATACTCCCTCTATTTTTTTTATCTGTCACATTTCAGAATTTGCCATTTATTATTTATCAGTCAATTTACATTTCCAATGCATCATTTATTATTTTTTCCGCCTTTACCAACAAAATATTTACATCTCCAATAAAAAAACACAATTCAAATACTAAAAACTCCTTTATCAACAAAACATTTACATCTCCAATAAAAAAATACATTTCCAATACACATATTAATTACTTTCTTAATCTATGTGATTCTTCTCTCTGCAACATATAAAAAACCGGAGGGAGTATTTAATTTCATAACTATAGTTTAAAAACAAAACACGGCTCGGAACTTATATTCTAAATAATTTGTAAGTAAATTAAAGGATCATGTGTAGTTTTCTAATTGTTTAATTTTTATGATTAATTTGTAAGTAAATTAAACGTATATTTCACATAGTGATTACGATGATTTATACTTATATATATATATATATATATATATATATATATATATATATATATATATATATATATATATATAAGTTGATTTTATATCTTGATAAATCGAGGCAAAATGTATATAATAGTTGTTTTATTAAGCAACATCATTACATAACTAAACAATACATCAATGACGGCACACTCGATCACTTTAATTTATTACAATACAATACAATACAATAAAGGATTGATACCGATATTCATCGTAACGGCGACACTGATAAAACTAAACTAATACAACAAATCACTACAACAAACAACATTCAACATTGATATTACATCGATTTTTCATAACGTGAATGTAGACGTTGTTACATGTCACATCCTACCCGTCTCGACGTCTCCGCGCATCATGCATATAATTTTCATATTCCTCGTAATGCCTTGTTCGTAAGTGCCATATATAAGAACCAAGACCGGTTCCACGCCGATGATCATACATTTTTTCGCAAATGTTACAAACAAATTTTTAAATTGTGAAGGATTCACTTCCCCGGTAGTTTCATCAGTAACATTTTCTAGACGAAAAAAGAATCAAAAAAACTGACACAATGATAGACATTGCAAAATAATATATTTTAGAATGTGATAAAGTACACGAATTTATTCAGAACAACTTCAAATCACTATCCGAAATATATTATAATGGTAGATAATATAATGATAATATGAGACTTATAAGAGAATTGTGAGGAAAAAGTGGTGAAATAGGTGTGTATTTATAGTGTGATGAGTGTGTGATATTTTAAAATAAAAAAATAAAAACAAAATATTTTATTCAAAAAATTTGAGAAAATAGACGTTGGCAAGAGTTGGGAAAAAAAACGCCAGTTCGGTTCTCGGGGTCGGTTCCGGCCGGTTAGACCTCCAGTTTAACGGCCGGTTCTCAGGACTGCTGGTTACGGCCGGTCCGGGTCGGGTAGAATCTTAAACCGGGAGACCCGGCTACCCTCCGGTTTTAGGACCCGTGTACCCGCCGGTTTGTACCCGGGACCTGCCGGGTCGGACCCGGAAAAAGACCCGAAACCGGCCAGGTCTACTATTCTGTCTTTACTTCCTACAAAAAAAAGTTGTAGCCACCTCTGTTCTTTCAAATAGATTTCAATTCATGTGGAGGACTATCCGTAATCTTAAATTCTTTCATTTGGTTTATAGGGAAGAACAGTATGAAGGTGAAGATATGAAATTCGTTGAATTTGTCGATCGTGTTTTACTTCTCCATGATTCTAGTTTACTACATAAGTTCAATTTGTTCTAGAGACCTAGGTGTATTTTATCTCATGTCAATTCATGGATCAGAACTGTAATTGCGAAAAATGTCCAAGATCTTTTGTTGAGACCGGTGATGTACCAAATAGTAGTCCTGAACCGATTGAAATGCCGATAAGTGTTTTAAACAGTGACTCATTATGATTTTCGGAGTTAGATGGTGGCATTTATTTTTATGTAGAGGACGTCATTTGCCTTCCGAGACTCGAAAGTCTAAAACTTTTTCAGTTGACTTCAAGTCTATGAAGGCTTTTGCAAAGCTTATAAGCGGATGTCCAATGCTGAACTTTCTACTCGTACATATTGACATTAACTACATGATAGATTATATTGGAAGAAGAGATCATGATTTTACGTATATAGTATCTTCAACTTTCTTGAGACGCTTTGTGCTATGTATGAATAAACAAATTTGCACTTTTCGATTTTTAATCGTAACATGATGTTAAAGACTCCTTCACTCGAGTGCCTCACGATAGATGGTCATCTACATGAGGATTCATGTAAAATAAAGTCTAAGCTCTCTGGTGGAAGTTAACTTAATGATTGATTTGCATGAAGATGATTTCTACGAAACCGAGATTTGCAATGCATTCGTTGATGTAGTTCGTGCTTTCAATTGTGCAAAAACTCAATATTTATCAAGCAATGCTATGTGGGTAAGCTACTCTTTTTCTCTAGGAAGATTAATGTTTTGTACATCGGTATTGGATTTCTACACTTGTGTTTGTCAATGTTGTTGCCTACGTCGGATCACTAACGTTTGATATCATCAGGCTCTTAACAATGCCACAATCAGTTTGTCGACTGCGTTTAAGAGATTGGTGACATTCGTAACAGAATCTTATTGCAGTCATTGTTGCTTATTACAAGATTTCACCCAATCCTCAGACAATTTAGAAGATCTCACGATATATCAGGTTAGTGTTTGCAAGAGAGTTCGGTTTTTGTTAATTAAATAATGTTAAGTATAATTATTGATGTGTTTTCTGTGATGTCAGGGTGGTAGAACCGATAGTCATTCTCATCACTCAAACTGAAAAGCTCCTATAGAAGTTCCAAGATGCTTGTCAAACAACTTAAAGAAGATTGAAATTCATGTTTGTTTTGGTTTGGCCGATGAGTGTGAAATGATATGTTATATCTTAAAGTATGGAAGTGCCCTTGAACTTATAAAGATTGCATTAGATAGAAACCAGGAGGACGAAAAGTTTGAGTTGATTCAAGAGATTTGTAAATTCCCAAAAAAGTCTTCAGCTTGTTAAGTTGAATTCGCAGTTAATCAGTACAAGCCAGATCCTGTTGTAACAAGCTGAAAATCTGTTGAGACTACTCTCGAAGACACTACGTAATTATCACTAGTTTATATTTATGTCGTATTTATCTTTTATTAATTATTACTTGGAGCCCAAGTATTTTGTACACTATATATTGTACCTATGCTCAATCAATTGAATCAATGAAAATCAGTTTGCATTATACAATTATTATGGTATCATCCACCATCCACATTCTGAAATTAAACCGTTCCAATTATCATCTCTGGCGAGCTCAAATCGTCCCGTATCTCCGTGGGCAAGGAGTTTTTGGATACATAGATGGCTCCATCAAAAAGCCACAACAAACACTCTTAACTGCCGCTGGTGCATCTTCTCCAAATCTTTCGTATGACACATGGATTCAGCAAGATAATCTCATTCTCAGCACCATTACTTCCTCTCTCTCGGAAGATGTTCTCGCACAAGTCTATCACACATCTACATCGGCTGAAATCTGGACAACACTTCAGACGTGCTTTGCTTCACAGAGCCGAGCTCGGCTCGTTCATCTATGTACTCAGTTAGCCTCCACGAGAAAGGAGTCATGCACAACCGCTGAATATTATAGCACCATCAAACGCATCTCCGATGAACTTGCCATGGCCGGCCACCCTTTCTCCACCGAAGATACTATTGCATATTATTGGCCGGATTAGGCCCGGATTATGACTCCACGGTGACTCTATTATCAGCTCGTGATCAGTTGACATTGGAGGAGGTTTATTCGATTCTCCTCACGACGGAAGCAAGGATTCAACAGCACCATCCAACTGCTCTATCACCACCGGCGCTGTCTTCTTCCGTCTCCCCTCCAGCCGCTGCTAACTATTCACAGGCTGGCAATAATTATTCCAACCCGAATAATAACTCTCTTGGATGTGGAAATTCAGGATCACGGGGGCATGGTCGTTCAGCCCAGGCCGAGGCTCCGGTCGTGGCCATAAATATCCACCGGGTCAGGCACCAACTTGTCAACTTTGCTTCAAAATGGGTCATACAACACAAGAATTATGGCATCGCTTTGAAACGAATTTTCAGCCTTCACCTCCTCCGCAACGCAACCCTCGTCCACCGGCTGCCTACAATGCACAAGCCCTTAATGCCACTCCTTCCGGTTGGATTCCTGACACAGGCTCCACGCACCATATGACCAACGATTTTCATCACTATGGTTCTTCTACTTATCCCACCCTGCTCGTACTTTTACGCTCTCTAATATTCTTGTTGCTCCCTCCCTAAAAACTAATCTTTTATCTGTCCACCAGTTTGCTTCTGATAATTGTGTCTATTTCGAATTTCATGATACTTATTTCCTTGTGAAGGATCACTCGGGTCGCATCCATCATAAGGGGTTCTTAAAGGATGGTCTCTACCATTTTTCTGAAGCCTTCAACAAATTTCCGGCCCAAGCTCTTACCTCCACCACCAACTCCTCCGCTCAATGGCATCGGCGTCTCGGACATTGCTCCCATCCCGTTTTATGTCGTGTTTTGCGTCTGGAAAATATTTCTATTTCTAATAAAGCTTCTGGTCCTGTTTGTGAAGCATGTCAGTTGGCTAAAAGCCAAAGGTCTCATTTATATGTGTCACCTTTTACTTCTTCTGCACCTTTGGATTTGGTTTATTCTGATTTATGGGGCCCTTGTGCCGAACCTTCTATTAATGGCAATAAATATTATGTTAGTTTTTTAGACGATTTTAAAAATTTTCTTTAGATATACACGATACGCTTAAAATCTGATGTTGAACAATTTTTCTTGCAGTTTAAAACATTAGTCGAACGCCGATTTAACACAACCCTCAAAGCCCTACAATCTGACTGGGGTGGCGAATTTCGACGCCTCACCTCTCACCTCACTTCCCTTGGTATCCAACACCGTCAATCTTGTCCCCATACCCATGAACAAATGGGTGCTACTGAGCGTCGTTATCGCCAAATCGTAGAAATCGGTCTCTCCCTCTTGGCCCAGTCCAATCTCCCTTTCCCTTACTGGGAAGATGACTTCATTATCACCACATATATTATCAACCGTCTCCCTACCCCCGTCATTTCCAACAAATCTCAATTTGAAATGGTACACGGTCGTGTCCCTGACAATTCCTTTTTACGTGTCTTTGGCTGTGCTTGCTGGCCTTACCTCTTCCCCTACAATAATCATAAAACATATTTCCGCTCCAAGACTTGTATCTTTCTGGGTTACAGTCCAAACCATCATGGCTACAAATGTCTCGATCTTAGTACCGTTCGAATTTATGTCGCTCGCCATGTTATCTTCGATGAGTCTCCTTTCCTTACCAAAAGTCGTCCACTCCACTCACTTACTCTGATCTTACGGTTCCCATGCCTTTACAACTACCCTCACTTCCCCCAAATCCACCCTCTCCTCGGCCCACTTCCCCACCGAGCTCAAAACCACACCAAAATCGCCCTAAATATGTCTAAAGTCGGCAGAATATGTCAAGGGGCTGAACGAGCTGCGTATTTAAGTGTAGGTCTGATTCTTTCTGCTGTCGGTAGCAAACGCCCGTTTGCCTCATGTCAAACGCCCGTTTGCCTGGAAATCTGATTCTTGATTAGGGTTTCTCCTTCCATGAATGAGCGTCTGGCCTGCCTTGAACGCTAGTTTGTCTTATATGAGCTTTTTTTTTATTCTGGCTGAACCCATCCAAACGCTAGTTTAGGGGTACTTTGAACTCTCGTCCGTCTGAAAATCTAACTTTCAGTATCAAGTGCTGATTCTGTGAATGCCCGTTTGAACTCTCCAAACGGTAGTTTGGCATGAGCTTGATTCAAACGCCAGTTTGGGTAGAGCAAACGCCAGTTTGCCTTGATTTCACTCCAAACTTGATTTTCCTTCACTTTTATGCTACCTTTGTGCCACGACCATGTTTCTCAATCCAAAACATTGCCTTCCGGGTCCTCAAGTCACCTAAGTCCTGCAATAATATGTACGAACAAACACCACGCGTAATTCCGCAAGACAAAAGCGCTCGGAAAAGAGATAAATATCGCTAAAAAGGCGGAGTTTACTATCGATGTGACAGTTTAACTCTCCGTGCGTATAACTCTCGATATTACTCTTAAACAGGTCTAGAACTACCCAAAACATGCCAATAAAGTAATAAACGGGGGTTAAACTGCACACCAAAGTACAGTAAAGTTGACTCCCATCAACCACCCCACACTTAGCCTTTGCTCGTCCTCGAGTAAATTAGGCGCTTTAAAACAGACCAAGGGATCAACTTTACGAAACATGCATAGGACTCACGACATCAAGGTGAACGTAAAGTAGACACTGAATGTAAACCACTTGACTCTAACTTACCACGAAAACGAAGTGTGTGTGATAAAAAAACCGAGGGCTACACTCAAAATGATTACCAGCTTTGAATACCGGCCAAATGACTACACACATCTCATACCGGGCTAGAATCTCCACTAATCAAGGCAACCGAGGCTAAATACGGTCAAGTAGGACTTGAAGGGTTATAATGTTAAGCTCGGGACAGGGTTAATCGAAAGGAAATTTGGGACTAGAGAAAAGAAAATACGAGTGAACCTCATCGTCTCATGTGTATCTCCTCCTCAAAAACGTACCAAACCACACCAAACTCCTTCGATCTTTCTATACTCATTGGTAAACAACTCCAACCTTAACATCATACATTTATTCACTCAAACATCCTTCTTTGACTTCTTTTTCTCAAACTTTATTCAAACTTTCTTTTGTTTTATTTCAATCTTTTTTTCTCTTTTTTTTTTCAAATCTCTTCACATAAATTTTTCAAATTTTCTCAAACCAACAAGCCTCACAATAGATTTCTCGAACTCCTCCCCTTCATTATATTAGCTCGTACTAACCAACTCCTCTCGAAATACGCACCATCTCCCACCCCACACTTGATTCAGAAAGTGTGTCTAAAGTAACAATTAAGTCCACTCGTAGGGTGATCAAAAGAAACGTGACCAATAATATAGCTCGGGGTTAGGGTAATACGGGCTAAGTAACCAAAACGGCTCATTTTCGGACGGTGGTCAGACCGTCCTATCAAGGCTTAGAGGGGGTACGAGGGTAAAATGTCGGGATTTTGGCTTATTTGGCTCTGGTCGTGTCAAAGAAGGGCCAGGACTCTCATCCCGTATCCGGCCTAGGTAAACCTCTCTATTTTGCCTCGAAACTAGTGGTGTAAGTGTGTATAGCAACCAAACTAAGTATAACCAAGGTCTACGCGCACTAAAAAGGTTCGTATCGTAATATAATAGAATCGCCCTGCACACATTACTCGACTACTGAGACATTTACCAACTCCATCGTGAGAAACATGCATATAACGCGGTGTTAAACCGTGAAAAGTTTTAAAATTTTAAGCCATGAATTGACTCGAAACCGAACATTAACTAAGCATATCACAGTTACCGGCATATTTATCAATCGAAACCATACAAAGCTAAGTCGTATCCACCCCCCTTCAAATGAAGCAATGTCCTCAGTGCGTGATTGAGATAGAAAAGGAGACTTAGCTGGTGAACCCGGCAGAAAGGCGCTATCGAATCCCGTAATGCCCCGTGTAAGCATGACCCGAATCCTTATATCAAAGTAGACAGAAACAATGCAAAGCATGCACGGGACATGGTCTTCGTGCCAAAATATAGACTAGGGATAAGGGTGTATATTAGTAATAAGGCCCTGTCACGGCAGAGAACTCGACACACAAAGCATAACGCACAAGATGGATCGCTATAGATGGATAAAGAACCCAAATGGGTAAAGCACAGAACATCTAAGCGTAATTGTTGGACTTATTTTAAGTTTTAGTGATGAATGTCAGACTAGCTGTTATAGAGCAAATGCAAAAAGATGTCTAGATCAAATGTATAGGCTTATTAGAGTTTGATCTTTGTATAGGTTTGATCAAACAAGCACTGTCAAAGGTCAACTGACTTTCATCAGCAGACCTGTCTAGGTCACTAAGGTACCTGAGTCAGTAGACTTATTAGGAAACTACTGAAGACTGAAGGCTGAGGGCTCAAACTCAGTTATTGAAGGCTAAGGGATCAAACTTAGTATTTAAAGTCAAGGTTATGGAATCAGAATTTAGAGAAGTCTGTGATGACCTAAAAAGATTACATATACCTTGTGTACAAGGTCTAAGTTCCATAAGTTAAGTGGTGATTGGAACTTAATTATGTTCAAATTGGTGTAATCTAACTTCACAATTAAAAGTTAGATAAAAGACAGTCAGCTGAAGTGTTTTATAAACACAGCAAACTTCAGATAGCTGACTGACAAGTATTTCAGCAGACTTACATACACAGGAACCTGCTGAACACATATTTCGATTTAATCAAAGGTTACATTAGAAGATTACAAGGATAAGGACATATAACAAGTCTTGATTTTGTCAACAAATCAATGGTAAAGATTAAAGGGACGTTGGAAAGATTCAGAGCTTTATCCAATGGATACAAGTCAAAGGGTGGACAGTCTGAAAACTGTCAAAAAGTAAACTTACAGTGTCAGTACTATATACAGAGACTGAATGCAAGTCAAGATGGGGACAAATCTGAAATGGCTATGTTTTGAATTTCAAACATAAGTCACAAGGATTCTCGCCTATAAATAGAGGACCCCTGATACAGAAACAGATGATGAAAATTGAGGAAAAACAACAATCTATCTTGAGCTATCAGTTTCTTATCAAGAAATCACCCTGCTGATATTACTGAGCTAAAAGCTACTGATCCTGTAAATTCTTCAAGTGTAACCTGCTTTCAAGTTACATCATGTATACACACTTGAAGATTCCAAGCTGCTGATCATTTCATCCTGATCAAGCTGCTGAAAGCTGAATCACTTACTTGATTCAAACTTTCTTTTACAAGAAACCTGCTGAAGACAGAGAAGCACTTAGGTGTCAAGAACTGTTGTTTGTGGTGGAGCCGGTGAAGAGGCAATCCTACCCTTCAAGGACCAGTGGAATACTTTGGAGCAGCAATCCTACCTGTTTCAAGTGTTCAGTTTGTGAAGCCATAGTTATTGGTGAAGGACATATAACTTAGGGATTTTTGTAACTGCAACCTCAAAGATCTCTAGTGAATTACCTCCAACATCACAGGAGAAGAGTGGAGTGACAGGATTACACCACCTGGAACCACTATAAAAATTTGCCTACTTACTTTCTGCATTTACTTTCTGCATTCAGTATATTAAACACATCAACCTACTGAACTAGCAACCGAATCGCACACACTTACACTACCGAGTATCTAATACTTAGTATCATATTTTAACAACAAGTAATAAGGCTTAATTTGAATATATTCTGCTGCAACAAAGTCAGCAGAATCAACTGTCAGCAGACTACTGAGCTGTCAGTAGACTAGTGAGCGATCACGAAGAGCTACTGAACTTGTTGAGTTTGTTTAACTCCAAAAGTTTTAAGTGTTAAGTTTATTCACCCCCCTCTAAACTTAACCAAAGCCTTTTCTAGGGACCAACAATTGGTATCGGAGCAGTGCTTCTGTTCTAAAGTAATCCTACTTTTTGTGCTTGTGAAAATACTTTGAAAACTTTTTCAAGTTTCTGATTTTCAAAGCTTTGCATTATGGATAACAACAAGCATGCTAGAACAATTTTGATGTGTTCTTTAGATCATTTTGATGAGTATAAACGTCGTATGCAGGCTTTTCTAGCTGCAACACATGATGAGATGATGGATGTGTTGACTGATGGACCACTGGAGATCACCAAGTCAGTAACAGTGGGAACTGAAACTCAGTATATTCCAGAACCAAATAGAGAATGGAATGCTGTAGATAGAAAAAGAGCAAACCTCAACAATGCTATTGACATCATATATAGAACCTTGGATAGCAATATGTACATGAAGGTGAAGGATTGCAAGACTGCAAAGAAACTATGGGATAAGTTGCAATTAATCTGTGAAGGCACTGATGCAATCAAGAAGAATAAAATCAGTGTGGGAAAGAAGAAGTTTCAAGACTTCAAAATGAAACCAAATGAAACCATTGAACAAATGGAATCAAGATTCAATGCCATCATGGATGAACTCACCCTACTGAGTGTAAACTACTCAAAAGAAGAAGTCAACTCAAAAATCTTAGAAGCCCTACATGCAAAAGAAGTTTGGGAGATGAAGGTGACTGCCATAGAAGAAATGAGAAGTCTACATGAAGAGGACACCTTCAAATTATTTTCGGATCTCAAGGCTTATGAATTCAAGAAGAAACTTGTACCGAGACCGAAAAGGAAGAACCAAAGACCCCGCATTGGTGCTACACATCAAGAAGAAACATCAGGAGCTCAAGATGATCTACTGGATGAGATGCAAGAGAAAATTTCCCTACTGAGCAAGAAGATCAGAATGATGAAAAATGGAAGGGGTTTTCCAGGGAATTTCACAAAGAAATCTAGTGAAAAGAAGAAGGAGGAATCCAAGAAAGACAATGATTACTTGTGCTTTCAATGCAAGAAACCAGGACACTTCAAACCTGACTGTCCTGAACTAATACAGGAGAAGGAACCTGATTATCTTTGCTTCAACTGCAAGAAACCTGGACATTTCATACCTGATTGTCCAGACCTACTGAAGAGCAAAAGTCAGCAAAGAAGATCTGTCAAGAAAGCTATGGTTGCTGAAGATGAATCAGGATATGAAGTTGAATCAGAAAAATGAAATGAATCTGATGATACTGCACTTGTTGCTGATATGGATGATTATGCTTTAACGGCAAACATGGATGAAACAGAGGAGGTATACAATTTCGTATCTATAAACACTCGCCGAAAGTGATTGTGAATCAACTTGTGGTTCAAATCCTAAAAATTCGACAATGAAGAAACTTTGGATGCCATCCTTAATCAATCGAGGATAATACAATCTCGGTTATGAGATTGTGAAGGTGAAAAGAAGCTCTTCAAACAGAAGTTGAAAGATTAAAAGCTGAATTAAGAATTCTCAGGAAAGGAAAAAGAGTTTGGACAGAAACAACATAAGTCTGCCATACATACAGTAGCTGCTGAATCTGCTGAACAATTCAAATCTGGAAAGCCTTATGGTGACAGAACAGGCCTTGGATTTAGGACTCAACAATCTAATAAGAGTGGATCCAGTAAGGTTACTGAACCTAATACCAGAATTGGTCCTAAGTTTGTGTCTGCATAAGATCCATCTCCCAAAAAGGTTGCTGAGACAGTGAAACCTACTGGGAATACTTCAAAGAGGCAAAATCAGCAGTAAAAAAGGACATCAGTACCTAACAAAAAGAATAGATCTAAGAGTAGGACTGCTGTACCTTCAAGACCTACTGATAGCAGACCTGCTACCAAGTCTGCTGGACCACAAAAAGAGAAAAACCAGAAATATTCCAAAGATAAGAATCCAAAACCTAAAAATGTTAATCATTCTAAGGATACTTATCTCAGGGGGAAAGGTAGATTATTCCCTACTGATGATGATTGGAATATTCCTACACCTACTGCTAGAAACAATAGATATAACCATACTGCTAGGGTAAAACCTTAGCAATGGACTCAGCAGAGGACTCAGCAGAGGACTTATACAAGACCTCCGCAGGGACCTCAGCAGACTCCATATTACGAGGTCGTTTCTAAAAGACAAAGCAAACCTATGGTTATGCTTGTGGTTCTAACAATAGAAATCACTCCAAACAGCATTACATACCAAAAGGCCAGAAAGCATATGTGAGTCCTACACAACCAAATGTTAGACCTTATGGATGTGTAGAATACATGTATGAACAAAAGTATATTACTTTTCAAAGAAGACCTTATGGAAATTTGCCAAGGGTCATGCTTACCACTGACCATTATGGACCCAAACAGTTTTGGGTACCTAAAATACATTAACTTTGTTTTGTAGGGTGTCTGGTACTTTGACAGTGGATGTTCTAGACACATGACAAAGAATAAGCAATGTCTGACAAACTTTGTGGCAAAGGATGGTACAAGAGTGAATTTTGGCAACAAGAACACACCAGGATATACAAGAGGATATGGCACACTTGTGTGAAATGGATTAACCATCAGGAATGTTGCATTTGTGGAAGGACTGGACTACAACCTACTGAGCACTGGACAATTTTGTGACATGGGTTACAATGTCACTTTTGAAAAAAGCACATGTATTGTCATTAGTGAAAGAGGTGATCATGTTGTGTTGGCTAGAAGAAGACAACAAAACATGTATGTTGTGGATTGGTCTACTGCTATTCCAAGAGACTTGCCTGATTGTGCATACAAAGTCGAACTGAATTGGTTATGGCATAAGAAGTTGAATCATCTTAACTTTGATGATATCAATCAGTTGGTGAAGAAGAACCGGTGATTGGTTTACCTGAGATCACATTCAAAAATGATGCTATATGTGATGCTTGTCAGCAAGGTAAACAAACAAAACCAAGCTTCAAGTCAAAGACTAAGCAATCAACAAAAAGAGTTTTGGAGCTGATGCACGTGGATCTATTTGGACTAATAACACCAACTAGTGTAACAGGAAAGAAGTACACTCTAGTAGTTGTGGATGATTATTCAAGGTACACTTGGGTAATATTCATGAACAAGAAAAGTGAAACACTTCAAAAGATGCCTGAACTTTTGAAGAGATTGCAAAATGAGAAAAGTTTGACAGTAGTAAAGATCAGATCAGACAAGGGTACTGAATTTCTCAATAAAGTTATAAGAGAATATTGTGAACAGAATGGTGTGCTGCATCAATTGGCTGCTGCTGGTACACCTCAGCAAAATGGGGTTGCTGAGAGAAGAAACAGGACTTTGAATGAAGCAGGAAGGACAATGATTTGTGAAGCTCTATTGCCTGAAAGATATTGGGCTGAAGCAGTCAATACAGCATGCTATACATAAAACAGGACCTCGGTGAACAAAAAGCTGCTGAAGACACCTTATGAAATTTGGAATGGAAGGAAACCTAATATATCTTACTTCCATCCATTTGGAAGCAAATGTTTTATATTAAATCATAAGGAGCAATTGAAGACATTCCAACCAAAATCAGATGAAGGAATCTTCTTAGGATATTCTTCTGACAGCAAGGCATTCAGGGTACTGAATAAAAGAACACTGAAACATGAAGAATCAATACATGTTGTATTTGATGAACCTAAGTTCACTGGAATGGAAGATGAAGCTTCAGAACCTGCTGAGAATCAACAAGTCACAGATCCAGATTGTGTTGATGATTTGGAAAGGATAAATGACTTAAAGATTTCTGACTCTGCCCCTACTGAACACCCTGCTGATAACACTACTGATGCAACAACTGAAGCAGTCCAAGGATCTGCTGAACCCCCTGCTGAAGCAACAACAGACCCTACTGAAGATGATGTTCCTGAGAACCAATCTAACCAAAATCCACAATGGTTAAGGGATCACCCTGCTGAGCAAGTTATTGGCAATATACAGCAAGGTGTAAGGACTAGAAGACAATTGGAAGCTATGTTTACTTGTTTTCTATCTCAACCTAAAGTTGTTGAAGAAGCAATATCAGATCCAGACTGGATAATTGCCATGCAAGAGGAATTGAATGAATTTGAAAGAAATCAAGTTTGGACACGAGTGGAAAGGCCTAATCATGCAAATATAATTGGAACAAAATGGGTATACAGAAACAAATTGGATGAATCTGGTACCATTGTAAGGAAAAAGGCCAGACTAGTAGCAAAAGGCTATTCTCAAGCAGAATGAATAGATTTTGATGAGACATATGCCCCAGTTGCAAGACTGGAAGCGATAAGATTATTTTTGGCATATGCTGTTTACAAAAACTTCAAAGTATACCAGATGGATGTCAAGAGTGCATTTCAGAATGGCATTCTAGAAGAAGAGGTTTATGTTCAGCAACCTCCTGGCTTTGAAGTCAAAGATCAAGAAGATAAAGTGTATAAACTCAATAAAGCACTTTATGGTTTGAAGCAAGCACCAAGAGCATGGTATGAGACCCTATCTCAATTCTTGGTGGGCAATGGTTTTACCAAAGGAACCATTGACAAGACTCTTTTCAAAATCAATGAAGGGGACAAGACACCGTCGGTACGGATATATGTTGATGACATAATTTTTGGTTCGGAAAATGAATTGCTATGTGAAAAGTTTGCTAATCTCATGAAAAGCAAGTTCCAAATGAGTATGATGGGAGAGATGAACTACTTTTTGGGATTACAAGTCAAACAAATGAAAGATGGAATCTTCATTAATCAAACCAAATACGCCAAGGAGTTACTGAAGAAGTTTGGCATGGAAAATAGCTCTAAAGTGTTAACTCTTATGAGTACTAACATCAGATTGGATGAAGACAAAGAAGGCAAAGATGTTGATCAGACTTTATACAGAAGGATGATAGGGAGTCTGCTCTACCTCACTGCCAGCAGACTTGATATATCCTTTGATGTAGGTGTTTGTGCAAGATTTCAATCAAAACCAAAGGAAAGTCATCTAGCTCCAGTCAAAAGGATTCTCAAGTATCTTAAAGAGACTTTGGGAGTAGGGATATGGTATTCAAAAGATGGAAGCTTCAAAGTTATATCCTACTCGGATTCGATTATGCGCAGATGCAAGATTGATAGAAAAAGCACTATAGGAACCGTCGGTTGATGGGAAATAGACCGGTTTCCCGGTTTAGCAAGAAACAGAATTCTATATCAACTTCTACTGCTGAAGCTGAATATATAGCTGCTGGAAGTTGTTGTGCACAAATACGTTGGTTAAGACAACAGTTAAGGGATTATGGAATTGACGAAAGAGAAATTTCTATAATGTGTGATAACACAAGTGCAATTGCAATCACAGAAAATCCTGTTTTGCACTCAAGAACCAAGCATATTGATGTAAGACATCATTTTATAAGAGATCATGTTGAAAAGAATGATGTGGTGGTTCTTTACATCCCTACTGAAAATCAACTTGCTGACATTTTCACAAAACCATTGGATAGTGAAAGATTTGCTAAGTTAAGGACTGAACTTGGAATTATAAAAGTTGACTGACACACCTTTGATCAGCAATGTACTGGAATTCACCAAGGGGATTAGTCTTTGCTATGTTGGGTGAGCTCACTTAGCAGATTAGTCATTGGTATCAACAATTCCATGTACTTATATGTGTTTGGACAATTGAGCAAATGAAGTTGCCAAGGGGATTGGTCTTTGTCCTGTTGGGTGAGCTCACTTGACAGATCAGTCATTGGTATTAAACTTCATCTTGTATTATCAGTTGGACAAAACAAGGATACAAGAAGTTCAACAGAGTTACTTTGTCAGCAGACTGCTGAGGCATTCTTGTCAGCAGGCTGCTGATCCAAGTCTACTGAAGTTGAAGGCTGCTGAGCTATATGTTACAAGACAGTCAAACTAAAATGAAGTCAACAGTAATTGGATATTATTCTTATCTTGTATAACCGCAGTTACAAATATCCAACGGTTACAACTCTTATGGAATCAATTAGTGGGACACGTGGCAACATCACATTTATTCCAACTTTAATCGTGGTTAATGCTACGCACGCACGTACGGCACTTTATCCGACGCAAGTTACCACCCACTACTCTCTCTATATATACAGATATATATACACAGACATTACTTATAACTTTCAGATCGATTTTCTCTAAAGATACACTGTGTGAACACAGATTTGAAAGATCTCTTCTTCATCTTTCTCAAAATTCTAATGGCGGATAAGGATGATGTTCACATTGGAACGAGCCAAAGTGTTAGAGGGTTCGTTGTTGATGCTAACAAGACTGAGTTGGCCATCAATATTGGTAGAAGAATCGAAGATACGAAGGATTGAAAGATGTTCTCAATCTGAGATTGAAGAGCATATCTTATACAAATGTTGTTAGTTTCTGGAGAAACATTGTGATAAGAGACAATAGAGAGGCCTTTACTACCACAGTCAATGGCCAGGAGATTGAAATTACCTCAAACCTGCTGAGGGAAGTGTTTGGGTTTGGACCTGGAAATAATGCTCCAACCAATCTTGAAGCTATGGGATTGTCTATAACAGATTTTGTTGATATGATAAAGACCAACAATGCTATCAAATCATAACTGAGCATCAATTTGAAGCATAACATGATGGAGTATAATCTGCTGAGTAAGATTATAGCCAAGAATATTTTAGGATTTAGTGGAAGTCTTTACACATTGTCTGGACCTAAGATTGATTTGTTGATTATCATCTGCAAGAGTATGAAGTTTGATTGGGCTGGATTCTTTGTCCAATATATGAAGAAAGTGATAACAGAGGAAAGAGATGGGACAAGGAAATCCAAGACACTGCCCTTGGGTTTGATGGTACAGGCCCTGCTGACACATCTGAGGGTTGCTGATGCTGCACCAGAAAAGATCAACAAATCCAGATACAAGAAGGAGATCAGTTATCTCATCCCTGGATTGGATGATGATGAAGAACTGGACACTGAAAGGACAGAAAGTGACAATAATGGAGATGATAATACTGGTGGTGAGCAGGTTGAACAAGTTGCTAAATCTGCTGCACCTAAGAAGGCTGCTGAGAAGAGAAAGGCTGCTGATACTAGAAAAATAACTGAGATGCAAAAGCCTAAGAAAACAAAGAAGCAATCAGTAGAGACTGTTGAGTCTACTGAGGGTCCAGTTGAAGTTGAAGTTACTGACCCTACTATGTTGCAAAGAAGAAATCTGCTGTTGAGATCTTAAAAGAGCAACAGAAAGAAGATAAAAGAAAAAGGAAAGCTGCTGAAATTGAAGCAGAAAGACCTTCAAAGAGAATGAAGGAGATTGCTAAGATGAAGAAACATGGAAAAGGAAAAGAGTTAAGGGTCCTGGAGGACTAAAGGGAAATAGAAGAAGAGGCAGTTGAGCATAATGATGATGCTGGTGTTGTTGCTGAGCAACACATTGAAAAATCACAACACCATGCTGAGGAACCTGTTCCAGACCTTACTATGGAAACTACTGAGGTTGGAACTGAACAATAGGGTGAAGCACCACACAAACCTGCTGAACCAGAACCTGTTGTGGAAATTGCTGAATCTGAACCTGCAAAAGTTGTTGAAGCTACTAAGGCTGGAAAGGTTGTTGTTGAGCAACCTACTGGAGAACCACAACAGACTACTGAATTTGCACCTGCTGTGGAAATTGACTCAAATGTACAAGACCCTGCCATTTCTGCAATAATTCAGGGGGAAGAACAATCTGTTGTTAACCCTGCTGATGAGCATATAAGTCAGGTGAACCTAGTGTTGAGCAGATGGAGGTAGTAGGGACAAATTTGTTATCTGAGGAACCTACTGACCTGGTGGCATCTGCTGAGGAAACACTGAATTTGCTTGTTGAGACCTTCGGAGAACAACAAGCTGATCAAACAGCTTCTAGAAGGCCATCTATGCCCTTTGAAAGGAAGGAAAAGAAAAAGAAGGAAGGGTATGTTGATCCCAAACTCAAGCTGGTTGCTGATTACTTTCAATGGAAGTTTGGCTACTATAAGAGACAAAAATCAGCTGCTGAGCCAATGACGGATTTTGAGGAATGGGCCTTTGAAAAGTTAGAAGTTGAGAATTTACTTGATTTGGTTAATACTTCCTTGCTGGAAATGAGGCTAATGGAAATCATTGAAGGAGAAAAAGGAGAAGGAAGTATCCGGTTTAAAGACCCTAGGGATGCACCAGATAGTGATGATTCATCATCATCGGATTCTGATGATGATCATCCTACACATCAAGGAGAAGCCAGTGGAAGTGCATTGACCACTGAACCAAAAATAGAACGATCCCATCAGTGCCGGCAAATCCGCTGAGGGTCAGCAAACTGATCAAATGGATGAAGATCTAGAAGATCTAACCCTAGATGATTTGGAGGCTCTCATCAATGATGGAATAAATTTTAGAGATAACAGGCTGGTTGGGACGTCTGATGCTTTATTTGTTGTAGAATCTGATGAACATCCTGACAATAAACAGACTGAAAATTTGGATGAGGAGATGGTAATAGCACATAGTGAGCCTAACATCAGTTCTGAGGATTCTGCTCAATATCAGGAGTGGATTGATACTCAGGACACTTTATCTAAAACTGCTGATAGTCTACAAAAGGTTGTTGATGAAAGAGGGGTGCTAGAGGAAAATATGGCTATTTTTCCTTTTATTTTTATGGAAGAAAGGATCCTACTCACTGAGGAACAAACAGTGATTGGACAGAGATTAGATTTGGTGATGGGGTTGGAAGGATCACCCACACATTCTGAGGAGGTTCAGGTTGCTGAGGTACAAACAGCATCTGAACAAAGGTCGGAACTGGAGGTACATGTTGCTGAGGATCAGACAGCACCTGGACAAAGGTTGGAACTTACAAAGGGATTGGAGGAATCCCATGTAGTAGAGGCTATTGAAGGGAAGGATAGTCAGCAGACTGCTGGTATTGATGAGGATGAACAGCTGCTGGACTATGACTTCAGTGATGAAGAGTTTCAAGTACCGGAGGAAGAACTTGTTGCTGCTGAACCTCAACAGGCACTTGTACCAATTTTTGAGGAGGAGCATGTTTTGGAACCTGCTCAAGATCCAATTTTGGAAGAAATGTTTGGAGATATAGTTGTAGAAGGTCCTGACCCTGCTGGAAGGGATAGGAGTTGGGCTTTGGTTGTCAGCAGACAGAGGGCACAGTACAATGTTGAAGAGCCTACTGATGATGCTGCTGGACACATGGATGGAGGTATGGCTGGTGTTGTACCAGCACATGTTTTGGATGAGTTGAGGGCGTTCGAAATGACATTACACAGTTAAGAACTCAACTTAATAGACAAGAGCAAAGATTTGAAGATTTGATGAACTTGGTGGAAAATAGAGGGAGGACTACTGAAACAGTTGCTTCCAACATCACATCCACTCAGTTTTCTCTTGCTGATCTAACCAAATATGTGAGAGGCATAAAACAAGGCAATACACTCAAGGATCAGTTCTTGAAAGAACAGTTTGCCTCCATTCATAAGAAGCTTGACAACCTTGCTGAAGCAAACAAGCCTGTTGTGGCTGACCTTGCTGGAACACTTCAACATGCTGCATTGGATCCTAAAGTTACTGAGAGGATCAATTTGCTGGAGCAAACATTAGAAGGAAGGATCACAGCAGTTGACACAAGAACAGAAATTATGGAAGGTCAACTAAACAACTTAGTGATCACACAGGAGAGTGTTCATGGCCTGCTTTCCCGTTTTGTTGATGATGTCAATAAGGGGGAAGAGAGTCAAACAGCAGTAGCAAAAGAGGCTGCAAGGATTTTTGCTCAAAAGAGATGGGAGGCTGATACTAATGCTTTCAGAGAACCTGCACCTGGGAGGCTTCAGTTGACTGATGACCTCTTCAAAGAATATAAGAAGCAATACTACAATAAGAGGAGACCTTACCATGACAAGGGTTTCCATGAAGGGCTAAATTCCTTTTTGGGACTTAAGTTCTGGGAAGCTAGAGTTAAATCTTTAAGAGCTTCACACAGAGGTGGTAGAGGTGGAAGAGGTGGAAGAAGTCTACCTACTACATCAAAGAAAAGAGTCACCGGAGGAGTTCAAACAGTTGTACATGCGTCTAGGATTCAGCGTACATCAAATCAATCTAACTCTACCTGAGGCATGGAAATGGTGGAAGGAAGTAAACCCCCATATTGATTTTTCCCTTATTGAAAATCAATGGATGAGAGATATGGTCAGAGAGATAAGGGAATATCATGAGCAACAAGAAAGAGAAAGACAAGAAAGAGAAAGGAGGAACTAGATCAGCAGACTTTCATATTTTTTTTATCTTTTGCTGAATCTAGTTTGTAATATTTTTGAACACATTTGATTATAATGAGACTGTATTTGTGTTCTGTGTTTTTGTTTTTATCCTTTTTGCTTTGCTGTAAGGAGGGTATTGGCATCATCACCAAAAAGAGGGAAATTGTTGGACTTATTTTAAGTTTTAGTGATGAATGCCAGACTAGCTGTTATAGAGCAAAGGCAAAAAGATGTCTAGATCAAATGTATAGGCTTATTAGAGTTTGATCTTTGTATAGGTTTGATCAAACAAGCACTGTAAAAGGTCAGTAAGGTACCTGAGTCAGTAGACTTGTTAGGAACCTGCTGAAGACTGAAAGCTGAGGGCTCAAACTCAGTTATTGAAGGCTAAGGGATCAAACTTAGTATTTAAAGTCAAGAATATGGAGTCAGAATTTAGGGAAGTCTGTGATGACCTAAAAAGATTACATATACCTTGTGTACAAGGTCTAAGTTCCATAAGTTAAGTGGTGATTGAAACTTAGTTATGTTCAAATTTGTGTAATCTAACTTCACAATTAAAAGTTAGATAAAAGACGACAATTACCGAAGTGTTTTATAAACACAACAAACTTCGATTATTGTCGATCGACAAGTATTTCAGCAGACTTACATACACAGGAACCTGCTGAACACATATTTCGATTTAATCAAAGGTTACATTGGAAGATTACAAGGATAAGGACAGATAACAAGTCTTGATTTTGTCAACAAATCAACGGTGAAGATTAAAGGTTATGACACTGATGTAGTTACACCATGTCTTTAAAGCTTTATGTTCTTTCTAATTATGGATGAATTTATTCCCTATTATTATTAGAATAATCATATTTTAAATGATTTTTATAATTATGATCGAATTTATTACCTATTTTTATTAGGAGAATAAAATTTTAAATGATTTTTATAATTAGGGTAGGTGAATTATGTAATTATGGTAGGTTTTTTTTTTTTTTTTTAATTTTGAGACGGCTAAATTGCCAGATATGACATAAATTTATGAATATTTTTTTAAATAGCGAATTTGAATATAATTATTTTTTAAAGCACATTTAATGTAAGAATAATTAGCATTAATGTGAGCCGAATTTATTCCCTATTTTTATTAGAAAAATCAAATTTTAAATAATTTTTCTAATTATGGTATGCGGTTATTGTAATAATGACAGTTATATAGAATGTATTTAATGTCAGAATAATTATTGAGGTGAAAAATATCTCTAATTATGTTTTTTGAAAAATAAAAACATAATTAAATGGAGCAATATTTAGTATTAATTGAGGTATCTAATTTTTAGGGGATGAATTTAATGTCTGAATATTTCATTTTTGAATTTAATTTAATGTTAAGATATTTTTTATTAATTGGTAAAATTGATTTAATATTTTTTTTGAATATTATAATTTAAATAAAAAATATTTCACATTTAATTCCATATTTGATTGAATTTAATGCGAAATATTCCCTATTTTTATTAAGAAAATCAAATTTTAAATGTCTTTATAATTATGGATGAATTTATTCCATATTATTATTAGAATAATCATATTTTAAATGATTTTTCTAATTATGGTCGAATTTATTACCTATTTTTATTAGGAGAATAAAATTTTAAATGATTTTTATAATTAGGGTAGGTGAATTATGTAATTATGGTAGGTTTGTTTTTTTTTTTAAATTTTGAGACGGCTAAATTGCCAGATATGACATAAATTTATGAATATTTTGTTAAATAGCGAATTTGAATATAATTAATTTTTTAAAGCACATTTAATGTAAGAATAATTAGCATTAATGTGACCCGGATTTATTCCCTATTTTTATTAGGAAAATCAAATTTTAAATAATTTTTCTAATTATGGTATGCGGTTATTGTAATAATGACAGTTATATAGGATGTATTTAATGTCTGAATAATTATTGAGGTGAAAAATATCCCTAATTATGTTTTTTGAAAAATAAAAACATAATTTAATGGAGCAATATTTAGCATTAATTGAGGTATCTAATTTGTAGGGATGAATTTAATGTCTGAATTTTTCCTTTTTGAATTTAATTTAATGTTAATATATTTTTTATTAATTGGTAAAATTGATTTAATATTTTTTTTGAATATTATAATTTAAATAAAAAATATTTCACATTTAATTCCGTATTTGATTGAATTTAATGCGAAATATTCCCTATTTTTATTAAGAAAATCAAATTTTAAATGTTCTTTCTAATTATGGATGAATTTATTCCCTATTATTATTAGAATAATCATATTCTAAATGATTTTTCTAATTATGGTCGAATTTATTACCTATTTTTATTAGGAGAATAAAATTTTAAATGATTTTTATAATTAGGGTAGGTGAATTATGTAATTATGGTAGGTTTGTTTTTTTTATTTTAATTTTGAGACGGCTAAATTGCTAGATATGACATAAATTTATGAATATTTTTTTAAATAGCGAATTTGAATATAATTATTTTTTTAAAACACATTTAATGTAAGAATAATTAGCATTAATGTGAGCCGGATTTATTCCCTATTTTTGTTAGGAAAATCAAATTTTAAATAATTTTTCTAATTATAGTATGCGGTTATTGTAACAATGACAGTTTTTTTTCCAAAAAAATTAGAAGTTTGTGAGCCGGATTTGTTCCCTATAATTATGGTAGGTTTTTTGAATTTAGTTATTTTTTAATGTGAAATAAGATAGGAAAATGAGATAAATTTAATTTGTAAGAATATTTGAATATTATAATTTAATGCAATAATATTTCGCATTAAATTCAATATTTGATGGAATTAGATGCAAAATATTCCCTATTTTTTATAAGAAAAATCAAATTTTAAATGATATTTCTAATTACGGCCGAATTTATTCCCTATTTGTTTTTTTGATATTTATTTAGTTTTTTATATTTTCATTTTTACTTAAAGAATGGATGCTTTTACCTAAACATACTTGATGATATCATAATCAATTAACAGAAATTGTGAATACCTAAACACATACTCATGCATTTCAACAAAATTTAAAATCGTTTTGCGATAAAAATATGTATAAAAATGATTCAAATAAACAACGGGAATGGTGGTGAACCTTCAATTAAAAATAACGTATCTGTTGGCCGATCTCAAACTTGATCTGAATCCTAGAACGTGGTGCAACCACAGATGAACATGTAGTGTCAAAGCAACCGGATTGTGCGTATATAATGCGATGGATAAAAAAAATTGATACCTGATCGAATAGATTAAAAAATTGATAGCGCAACCTAAGAATCCTTCAATCTTGTAAATGCAGACGGTATGATCACATCGAACATCCCATGAATTTTAAACCCGTCAATCAGAATAAACAACAACCAACAATAAAACACAAAAATAATAACCACAAATAAAATTAAAACACAAATAGCAATTACTGAGTATATAGACAATATACTATCATAAACAGAACATGCATGCATGCATTTGATTATATATAATTTAATTAAAACACATGCATGCATTTGATTAAGAATTACCTTAATGATGATGATGAAGATGATGAAAACACCCTTGCAAACTGAATATAGCAATTGATCCACTTGTAATATACTGAATGAAAAAAAAAAGGTCGAAAATTGCAATTCAAACGTTTTGATGGTAATTAAAACGTGGGCATAAATAGGGTAATTATAACATGCGTGTGTTTGTTTTAATCAGCATGTGTGTAAATATTTTTTTTTAATTGTGAATCATTTTTGAGATCCTGTAATTAATTAATTAATGATATTCTACTTACCATAATTGGGTTTTTTTTTTTTTTTTTTTTTGGGGAAAACCGGGTTTTGGGTCGGATAATGGGTCAAATAGCGGGTAATTGGATCAAATTCACTCGTGTATATATTATATATAGATATCTATACGTATATCTATATATCTATATTAGTATCTATATTTATGTATCTATATATATATATCTATAGATCTATATACTTATATACTTATATATATATGTATCAAAAATAATAATACCGTAGTATTGTTGTAATGCTCGGGAAATTATCGGAAGATCGTTGTTGTTAAAGTCGTAACTGTTTCCGGAGAATACGGTCTCCGAATCAACAGTTGTAATCTGAAATGATTTCAAGCAATCATACGATGATGAAAGGCTAAAGCACGTTGGAACAAGCCTTGTGAAACCGATTCTTAGCAACATCTCGATTTCAACTTTTGGATTGTTTTGTGAGTTTTTATCAAAATTTGTATCTTTATTATGTTCTTATTGATTATGCAATTTAAATCGAGAGATGGTTGCTGTTTGATGTTTAACGTTTGATGAGAATCGTCGTTAAACCTTAGATCACCGTAGTAAAGATTAGATTTTTAACCTAAAAATAACGAGAGTTGTTAGGTTAATATCTAGGTTGCTAAATGGAGAAATCTTACACCTTTGTTATGAAAGCGTTAATCTTTAAAATCGAAAGATAAAAGATTGATAGGCGAACTTTTCTAAGAGATTAGGAGTTCATACCTTCGATAGGTGAATCACAATTTTCGTTAAATCACCACAAGATAATCTAGAGTCGAAATTGAGGGTTGCGGGAATCGGTGGATCATTGCTTGTTCGTTGTTAAATTAATTGAGAAAAATCGTTTGTGCTGTTTTGCTTCGTTTTCATCGTAGTAACCGTAGTAAGTTTATTGTAGTTTTAGTTATAAAATAGGTACAACTTAGTTAGCTCGGTTCGTAATTATCTTTCCTGGCTTTGGATTGACAACCCTCTCGTCCAGTTATTTGTTTTCGTTTTTAGTTTTTATTTCTCGTGACACTTTTAGAAAAATTAAGAACTAGACCAACCTCGATTCCCTGTGGATCGACTCCGGTTTTTAATCGCTATACTACGATCCCTGCACTTGGGGTAAACCGGATTTATTTATTACTTGTTTGTTTTGCTTTGCTATAAAATCCGAGACAAGTTTTTGGCGCCGTTGCCGGGACTCGGTACGGTTGTCTAGTTTTTGTTAATTAATTTTTTTTTCTTAAGTTTGTGCCCTTAGTGTTTCTGTTTTCTTTACTGTGTTAAAAAATAAATAAATAAATAAATAAAATTTTGGTTTATGCAAACTCGGAGTCAGAAAGGCCCACTGCTTTACACCCCTGACCTCAAACGAACCATAGTCAGACCAAACAGGCGAAGAGTCCGTCCTTCGGCTCTTCCTGACGAAGAAAACACGGCCGATCTAGATTTCGAACGAAATCTAGCAGAGGAGATTGAAGAGGTCGTCATCATGGCTGCAAATGATATACGCACGTTGGCTGACTACGCCATGCCTGGTGAAGTCAGAGTCAACCCAGCTGTCATTTTACCAGATATTACTGCTGCAACCTTTGAACTCAAACCAGGTCTTATTCAAATGATGCAACACGCATCTATCTTTCACGGTTTTCAATCTGAGAATCCTCACACTCACGTACACACATTTTTAGAAATATGTGGTACAACTCGCATACAAGGGGTTAATGAGGATGCAATTAAATTGAAATTGTTCCCGTTTTCCTTGAGAGGGAAGCGAAAGAGTGGTACAACTCTCTGCCTGCCGAGTCGATAACAACCTGGGCCGAACTCGAGCATGAGTTCCTGAGTCAATATTTCCCACCTTCCAAAACGGCCCAGTGCCTGAGTGAAATCTTCACATTTTTCCAACAAGAAAATGAATCTTTCTTTGATGCTTGGAAGAGATTTAAGGCTCTCCTGCGGAAATGCCCTCATCATGGTTTAGACTTGCAGAGGCAAGTCAACACTTTCTTCAGTGGATTGACCGAACTCACCAAGGGTATGGTCAATAGTTCATCAGGAGGGGCATTTTTAAGAAAAACGCCTGAAGATGGATGGCAGTTATTTGAAGATATTTCCAAGTACAACTACGCCCCTTCATCTCACGCTATCCGTACACCTCCTCCACCTAGGATCGAGGAGGTGAACATGCAAAATCATATCGCCATGCCGCAACAAACAGTGGAAGCTCTCAAAATATCCTCTAATCCTACAAATCGAACCGGTCATTTCCTCGAACTCACAAGTTCGTTTCCGTGAAAGTTGTTGTCACCGGCCATTTGGTTGGTCGGTGTCGGTTTCTTTCCCATCCCGCGTATCAAGTCAATACTATCAGAATCGGGACAAGTTCGGTCCGGTCACATGTCGACATGTGATAATGTGGAGCATACCGCTCGTTTCTCGTCCCATGGGTGGACGAACGCCGAAGTTAATACTTTCAACGGCCAAAGCAAAATCGGAGATTCAACAATCGGTTCCGGCCAAAGCAATTTTCAAAACCAGGGTTTTAATAAAAATCCGAACTTCAATCAGAACCATAATATGAATTTTCCTAATCAAAATCAGAGGTTCAACCAGAACTGGCCGAACAATCCAAATCCTATGTTTCAAAGTCGGTATATCCAATCTTTCCCACAAAACTTTCAGAACTCTCAAGGCCCCTCTCAAGCTTGTGATCTTGATACTAAATTGGACTCCTATCAGAAGGAGCAGAATAATAATTTCCAATTCATTCTCAGTACAATCAAGAATCTTGAGAGGCGCTCGGGCAAGTAGCCGACCAAAAGCTTCAGACCCTGGGGCGCTACCCGGCCTTCACCGAGAAGAACCCCAAAGGTGGTCAAGTGGCTCGACCGAGTTAAATCAAAGCCAATGCACTGATGTAGTTCCCACAATTCCCTATGGTAGAGAAGAGGCCAGTGCTATGAATTTAAGATCCGGCACTCAGATTAGTGGTCCCCCGAACCAGGGAAACCACTAACCCCTCCTGCCAATGATGAGGCAGGAGGGGAAGTCGTACATCCATGCCCCCCGGTTCTAGATGATAGTACTCAGGTGGCTGATCCCCTGAGAAATAAGGAATTTAGTGGAAGTCAGGTGGCTGATCCCCTGACTGGCAAGAAAGGTGAAAAGGTGGTGAGGTGGAAAGATTTGGAAGATAAAGCTGTTAGTTCATCCTCAAAGCAAGTGTTTTCGAGAATGATTTAAAGAAACTTCCATTTCCACCCGTAAAAAATAACATCTCCTTGCATGAAGACAAAAAGTATGAGAAAGTGCTTAATCTTCTTAAGAATACTCGTGTAAATCTTCCATTATCCGATGTTTTAGTTGAGATGCCTAAGTATACAAAGTTCATCAAGGATGTTGTGTCCTCCAAAAAGAAGCTCGAAGACATGGATCGTTAATTGGTGAGAACCGCTATGTGATTGGTTATGATGAGTTGCCAATCAAGAGGGGTGACCCTGGGAAATTTGTGCTCACGTTGTTGATGGGAGGTTTAGTCTTCCCAAATTCTTTATGTGACCTAGGTGCATCCATTAGTCTGATGCCATTGTCTGTTTGTAAACAAGCTTTGTTTAGATAATCTTTTAGAACCCACAACCATGAATCTTCAATTCGCTGATAGATCTTCCAAGAAAGCTGCTGGGATATTAAAGGATGTTTTAGTTCAAATTGATAGATTCACTTTCCCAGTTGACTGGTACGTCCTAGACATCGAGAATGATGAGAATGTTCCTTTAATACTCGGCAGACCTTTTCTTTCTACAGCCAGAGCCCTTATTGATTGTGATGGTGGCAAAGTGACTATACGAGTTGGTGATCAGGAGGTGAGCTACAATGTCTATAAAGCTATTCAGAGACCCTCTGATTATCCAACTGGCTTCTCCATTGAGGACATGTCAGATGACTTTAACGACTATATGGAAAAGCAAGTCATGGTCGTTGAGACCGAATATGAGCGATTAGTGGAGAATCGAATAATCATGGTTGGGTGAATCTAGAACAACTAGAGTCGAAGTTGATGAAGGTTCGTTGAATGGTGAAGCTTTGGCAAGTAGGACCACGAGTAAACTTCGGTGATGTTGAGTTGAAAAGTGGGGAGCTTAAATCTAGTTTAGAAGAACCACCTGTGGATTTGGTACTGAAGCATTTGCCTCAGCACCTGAAATACATTTTCTTGAGAGAAGGTGACAAGCTTCCTTTAATTATCTCTGCCAAGTTATCCCGGTTAGAAGAAATGAAGTTGTTGAATGTATTAAGGAAGAATGAAAAGGCTTTCGGATGGCAAGTGGGAGACATTAGAGGGATATCTCCTGACATATGCATGCACAAGATCAAACCGAAGAGGGTGCTAAGTGTGTTAGACATACCCTGCAGGAGACTCAACCCTCACATGCAGGAGGTGGTTAAGAAAGAGATTATCAAGCTTTTGGACATGGGTATTATTTTTGCAATTGCTGACAGTGAATGGGTGTCCCCTACTCAAGTAGTTCCTAAGAAAGGAGGAATTACTATAGAAAAGAATGAAAAGGGTGAAGAAATAGCATTGAGACTAGTAACTGGTTATAGAGTCTGTATTGACTACAGAAAACTTAATGAAGTCACGATGAAAGATCATTTCCCCCTTCCTTTCATTGACCAGATGCTTGAGCGTCCGCGGCAGACATGCATTCTCTTCGTTTCCTTGATGGATATTCGGATACTTCCGGATACCCATAGACCCAGTCGACCAAGAAAAGACCACTTTCACTTGCCCTTATGGTACATTCGCTTATAGGCGAATGCCATTCGGTCTTTGCAATGCCCCAGCTACATTCCAAAGATGCATGTCGGCAATCTTTGATGGGCTTGTTGAAAAGTGTATGGAGATATTCATGGATGATTTCTCGCCTTTGGTCAATCCTTTGATCACCGTCTTGATAATATTGATCAAGTATTATCCCGCCGTGTGGAGAAGAACTTAGTCCTAAACTCGGGAAAAATGCCATTTTATGGTAGACGAAGGAATAGTTCTTGGCCACAAGATATCAGAAAGAGGAATGGAAGTAGATAGGGCAAAAGTTGAGGCTATAGAGAAGATGAAATTCCCTAAAAATGTGCGTGAAGTAAGAGGTTTCCTTGGACACGTTGGTTTTTATAGGAGGTTCATTAAGGATTTTTCCAAGATAGCTAAGCCCCTTTCCACTTTACTCGAGAAGATGTTGTTTTCAATTTTGATGATAGTTGCAAGCATGCGTTTGATGAGCTTAAAAGTCAACTGATTTCCGCCCCGATCCTTATCTCTCCTGACTGGAACCTACCCTTTGAACTCATGTGCGATGCATCCAACTACGCCGTTGGTGCAGTCTTAGGTCAGCGAATTAAGGGAAAATTCCATCCCATCTCTTACGCCAGTCACACACTGAACCCCACACAAGTGAACTACACAACCACTGAAAAGGAATTATTGGCTGTAGTCTTTGCTATGGACAAATTTCGTAGTTACTTGTGTTAGTAATACCATCCGCAGCGGAAGCGATTTAAGGATCTAGATCTATATAATACACGTAATAAAACAACTAGATCTATTCTACAAGGGGGTTGTAGATCATACCTCTTGGATCTCTAAATCCAAGTTGAAGAACCGCAAGAGAAAGATTGCAAGAAGATGTGAAGAGCACCACGATCTTCCGTACGTGTGATCCAAGCAACTCCCGGTGGAAGGAAATCCTCGTCTCGAATTCTTCCGATATGCTACCCGGAAAAATCTCCAAGATTTTCCCCATATTCCCCTTGGCCGAAAATTTGCTCCTTCTCTCTAAGAGAAGTCGAAATTTATTTGTTGTTTAAGGCTTGGGAGAACTCTCTTTATATAGGAGAGTAAAACTTAGCCTCCAAGGATTAAATAATTAAGAGATAATTATTACATTAATCCTTTTTCCAAATAAAAGATAAATATAATATTTATCCCAAACAAATTAGGATAAATAAATATATTATCCAATATTCCATGATTTATCATTTAACAAATAAAAGATAAATCACACATTAAATAATTATCCAAGAAAACAAATTCCTTAATAATTAAATAATATAACATGCGCACCTTTTCCTTCAAATTCAAAGTCCACGCATATTTGACCAATTTGGGTCAAAATTGGTCAACACACCAATTCGGGCCAAGTCCACGAAAAATGTCTTTTCCGTGTATTTAATTATTTAGTCCAACTAAACAATTAATTCACATATCGTTTTAATAAAGTCCAACAAGAACTAAATTAATATTATTAGGATTCGACGTCCGAGAATAGCTATGCTATATTAGGAGGCACGTCGGGGACCATGGACTAATAATCGCCGGCTCCGATAAATCAAATAAATAATTATCTTACGAACGTAATAATTATATTCGATAAATCAATCACAGAATATGCCACCATAATCCCGTGATCGCACTCCTCCGATTATGAGATTATATTTATCTCCTCACGAGAATAATAATAAGCGTCCATTGATATAATCATTACATATGGATTAATCCTCCATAGATCGTTCATTCTAAATCGGGAAGTTACCGTTAACCCTTTCTAGAACCTCTTATCCTTATTTACCATTAACCCCTAAAGTGATCAATTAATTCATACAACTCATCGGTAGCTAATCGTGTAATATGAACTCCATGGATCGATCGTTTCTAGGATTAACAAATAAGTGGAACTGTCTATCTACTTCCATAAATGGAAGGAATGGATTCCGTATCCGTGATAACACGACTACTCACTCAATCCAAGACAATGCCAAGACGGGGTAATTCAGACTACGTACTCGTGTAATCCTTAACCGTCAAGTCAAACTTCATACCGATTCAAGCAAAGCTTGATCGTGATCACCTCGTGATTAAGATATATCCATAAATATGATCATCCATTGATTCGATAAGAATTCTCGATTACGGAATTATATCGTGAACTCTAATCAAATCGGTCCACCCCTATATGATATATCTATCATATATAAATGCCCCATTAGGTTCTCTTAACCGAAAGTCCGGATAAGACAATCACACCTATTGTGTTATGGGCACATTAATAGCACGTTAAAGGAGAGACCCGATTCTCTCGATTAACTTCACTACGGGCTAATTGTATTTTAAGTACATCTTCACTAACTCAATCCTCCCGTGTATATACCATACACTGAGTTAAGTGATTACATAAACGATATACTTTAGGGTTTTCTGTAGTGTAAATACTATTGTCACATCGGTGATTATGAGAATAATAAATATGAATAATAATATCATTTCATTTATTAAATAAAACAATTACAAAATTGTCTTTCGGGCATCACACCTAACAATCTCCCACTTGCACGAAAGCATGTGATTAATTGTTTTAGAGCACACCCTATTATTTAAAATACAACAAACTACATCTCCCACTTGCTCTAAAGCAATGGAGACTCATCCCGTATGCTAGTACCCACTAAGCATATCATAACCATTTCGTATTCCAAAGTACACTCCGAGTATGCCGTCGTAGGATAGGTCGTTGACTCGGGGAGTACCTACATCTAAATGTCATGGGTCTTAATGATTAGTCAAAGTTGTCGGCTCGAGACGATCCGTAGAATCGAAACGTTACCGGTCCATCTAATCATGTGGTACCGAGTAAACACCGAGCCCGAGATCGACTTAACGATCATCCTCAATCCGACTTAAAGTCAAAATCGTTGTATCACACATATCCAAGTTCATACATGAATATGTCCGCATATTATTCCTCGTTCTCTCAAGATATTAAAGGACATACTAAACTTGCTTTGTTAACCGCCGAATCTAAGATTCGATCAAAGTTGACGTTCAATAACCTGACCATCTCTTACTAGAAAGAGAATCTATCCCATTTCTCTTGATCCGAAGATTTAGAGAGTCATTCCTGAGGCATAGGGTAGAACTTCCTCGTTGAATGTTGCATACACGTATGCATCATCTTAACCAATAAGATGGATGGGAAACCGTTGATCGATTCTAATGAATTCGACCGAGTCAAACTCTTAAGAATGTTGTCCAAATCTCTCGTTGCAGAGAATTGTGGTATTGTCGTATTTCGACTTCGTATAACACACCCATGTTGATTCCAACCGGTGCAAAGTGTTATCCTTCACAAACACTAATATATATTTATATATTCACTACTATACTAAAATTGATATCCAAATACTACAAAAAAGACTTATCAATATTCTCGGTCAAATCCACATATTGTAGAAATATATGACTTCCAATGACCGAGAGGTTTGCTTTTTATCCACAAAGGACATAAGCCTTGACAGTCATCCTATCATAAGTTCATAAGTCAATACCCTTCGTTTCGAATGAATCCGTACTCCGTTTGTTTGGCAAGAAAGTCTCGTGGAATCACCCCTATTTTCTCGCTTTTGAACGAAATCATGCAATACCGAACTCATTCTACTCTTTTCCGTGTAGATCCAATTACTCCCACCGGGCCCGAGACGCTCGGTGGTTCTACAAGAGTATGAATGTACTTCCGGAGTACCAAACTCCATTCACAGTGGTTATGGCTTGTAAACCAACCTTTATTATCGAATCCTATACCGCTCACAAAAGAGCATAGGTCATCGATCGATCCTTAGACTACAAAGTCCGCGAACTCGTAACGGGTGATGGATAAACCATACTCCCACTACATTCCGGGTGGATCGAAATTCCGATCTAGTTTAGTAGTATTTAGTGTTATCACCAACAACCGATGTTGGATGTGATCTCGATTTTAATCGTTTAGTAACTACCTTGAGTAAACGTACTTCAAGGTTCAAGGTTTTTCGATCATGGATTCTATCGTAAATGATGCAACAAGATAACCGTCCCTTCCCGATTTCAAGAATCCTATATCTAACCTTTATACTCAATAGTTTAAAAGATATAGCACGAATGGTCATTGACCGAACGTATGCACGAAATTCCCGCCTTACCTTCAAGCACCGTGTGCTAAATGCTTATATTTACGGAAGTGGGGTGAACCGAATCCACACCTTATCCGTAAATTCCAAAGCATATTCTAGGTAGACTTCTCGGTCTTACATTTCAATGTAAACCGTTATTTCACTTCCAATATCTTTATTGAGTTAAGCAGTGTATTGTAGCACATCTAAAAAATATATAAGGCAATTTAACGGTTTCTCACTTAGTGAAAGCATTTCACTACGAGGCAAAGCCGAGCATCGTCCCTAGGACTATGTGATGGCCCATTTCGAGTATAGAATACTCTATCTCTCGTTGAAAACAGAGAAACCTCATAATATTTTGGATAAACTTACCGGAGTGTTTGAATAGTTATCGACAAGAAGTCACTACTCGGAAGCTCCTACTAGCTCGTATCTTTCATCGACCCCGAAGGTCGTTATGAACAAGCTATGTTACTTCTTTATAACCATTATCCTTTCCCGATTGAAAGGAAACTTAGTCATTGAACCTTTGAGACAATATAACCAGATCGGGAGAAAAGAATCACCCCGAGCCGCTCTTCGTGTCTTGTCTTTTAGGGACTATGCACTAACTATGGAATATGAAGAAACGTTTATCTAAATATAGAAACCAATTGCTTTTAATAGTTCTTAAGATGTGTTTTATATACATATTTCATAGCAATTGTAAGTGGTTTTGACTTTATCAAACAAAAGTCCGAGTCTTGGATTCGTACTACAAATGGTATATTCACTTTCTATACGACAAACAAATTATCGAATAGAAGGTACGTAAATCCATTCGTTCCAACTAATCTTAAACAGAAAATAAATTTTCCGCGATATCCAAGGATTGAACCCGAGATTCATTTCCTTATATCACTCCCACTTTTCTAGCTAAAATTAACTGCCCGTTGTTTACTCCTTTAATCGTTAGATGCACTGCTACCTTGTTCTTCCAAAGAACCTAGCTCGAGAAAATCGCCAAGGATTCATAGGTTGGTGATCCAAAATCACTGTCCTTATCCTATGATTTTCAGTTAATTAATTTTCGGTTCAGCCTTAAAATTTTCTTAGTTTAGATGACTAACACTTTTAGACATATGCTCCCATTCTTGACTTTCCGTGAATGGAAACAGTCTTGAACCGCCGGTTCGTTTGAGTAGACACTACTCTTGAACCGTGGGATGTCTATTTCGAGTGTTACTCGTCGGGACTTCTCGGATTTTCTAATATACCAGAAAAAACAACAAATCATAACATTAAAGCTCCCACTAGTTTTTCGGTTCCAAATACCGTCTAACGAGCAATGCTTTATTTTTATGATTTTCCGATTTTTTCGATTAGAAAATCTTTCATACATAGTTCTATTGTTTCCAGAAAAACAACAAATCATAGAAACTCCCACTAGTTCATCGATTCCAAATATCGTCTAACTAGCAACATTTCATGACTTTCCGGTTTTTCAATTAGAACGGTTACGTGTGTAGTCGCTACACTTTTCTAATGTTCTAGAAAAACAACAAATCATAAAGCTCCCACTAGTTCATCGATTCCAAATATCGTCCAACTAGTAACACTTCATGATTTTCCGATTTTTCAATTAGAAAATTACTCGTGTAATCACTACACACTCAAAATTCACTAAGAATTTTAAAGTCCGAAATCACCTAAGTTTGTCTCCCGTTTGGCACGAGTGACACTAGTGACATATCTATATGTCACTCTGATTTTTAAAAGGCTTAAGAGAAAATATCTCTTTCGAAAAATAATTGCATTATCGATTAACTAGTTCAACGTCCTAGTTACTTTCCACTTTTTAACAAAGTCAATACTAGTCAATTAATTTTTTAAGCAATTTAGTAAGGGATATAATGCTGTAAATAAAATGACATATATTAATTCAAGTTTAACACTACTATATTAAATTTTAGGAATTGTAAACTAAAAAATAAGTCTACTCTACCATTCCAAGGTTTTAACCTCGCATCTCAGTGCCGCCGTAGGGTAGGTCAAAGAGATGACGGTTAAATCGAGACAATCTCATCAATGAATAACGTGTGAGAATCAAACATCCCACGAGAATCGAACATCCCTTTATTCATTGACTACCTTCCTTTTTTAGCCTAGATATTACCAAAAATACCCATGATGAGTGTGACCTACTATATTGGATCTCTTAGGTACGCCCCGAGTGTGCCGTCGTAGGATAGGTCAGTGACCCGACGAGTACCCAGAAATCCTATCCTTTCGGAGAGCAAGCCATGAATGTTGATAGGGGTGAACACCATCCGTAGGGGGACGAAATCAAAGCGCCGTGAGGCGTCACCCTTCTCTCACTTACTTGTATCTATAGTAGAGGCCGTGGGGTTGGCTGTCGCCTCCCCCGCTCCCACTCAATATTTTGGAAGTGGTTGTGGGTTAACTAACCACGACTTTTTGATGTTATCATAAAAGCTCATCAAATCAAGGATTCCGAATGTTGTCGGTGACGTAGGCAAGCCTACCCGTCCTATTCGTTGGAACATATGTGACAGTCGGACGAAATCGGGTCAAGACAAAGCCTCATTGAGATAAGAAGGAATCACCCCTCCGTTCCCCGGTGTAGCTTAGTCTTGCCGGACCCCCGTGCATACATCACACTAGAGGGTTAAGTCGGTCGAGCCTAGCTCGGTTGACCACCCAACCTATAAGCGAACCGTTTTTATCCAAGATTTATTGTTCTTTTACCATCATTCAATCTCGTAGACACTACGAATTGAAAACGTGATCTCGTTTGTGCTTTAAGGCGGTTCACCGAGAACACACACCAAAAGGCTTAACGATTTCATAACCCGTCCTCGGATCATTAATTAGTTACTAAATTTATTAATTACCACGTATTAATTAAATTTCAACTAATTACACGAGTTTGTATACATGCCTATTTTAATTACCAAAATTAAAATTCTACATGTATGCATGGAGTGGATTTATGATATGATGCATGTCATGGCAATTCCGATTTTATATCTATTTTATGATCGAACACATAAAAAATAAATTGCGGAAAATTTAAACACCGAGATGGATTTTTGGTACCCCCGTATCTAATCTATCCTAGGAAAAACAGTAAATTACATAATCTATGTCTTCGAGTCCGATCTTCAAATCTTGAACTCGAAACTTCCGGATCTCGAACATTCGATCTTGACACGAACCACGAACGACGAGAGAGAGAGGAGGCCGTAATATACCAATATATTAAAATATATCTATATTAAATTGTTTTATATAAAAAAAATTTCCATATTTTTTTTTCTTTTCTTCACGGCAGAATCATAAAAAAAAAAATAATAATAATTATTTATTTAATTTTTTATCAATGCGGCAGCATCAGGTCAAATCCTTAAAAAATTAATTAATTTTTTTTTTTTTTTAAGTTACTGCATGCCTTTCGGCCATGCACAATTTAGGTCAAAAAAAAAAATAGATTGCCGTGAACAAAAATTGCCGCATGGGAAAAATTGCTGTGACCAAAAAAAAATAAAATAAAACAATCGGCCTCCTCCCGTTTTTACCTTCTTGATGATCTTCAACACCATGATCTTCAACACATCATCTTCGTCGTCTCGAACCCGGTTCAAAATTAAAACAAAAGGTACTACCTTTTTACATAATAATTTCGAAAAATTGACAAAAAAAAAAAAAATTACAATTCCTATGCTCAATTGTTACTAAACAAATGAGCTACAATAGATCTAACGAGTAAACAGTACCAACCCCAATCCATCTCTTCAACCAAGACATTCATAATCATAAAAAAAATAAAACAAAATTTCGGCCCCTTTTTTTAAAAAAAATTGGGACAAAAAATCTACATGTTTTACCACTCCTAGATCTAATATTTTATACGTATAAATATAGATCAACCTGCTCTCTGATACCACTGTTAGTAATACCATCCGCACGGAAGCGATTTAAGGATCTAGATCTATATAATACACGTAATAAAACAACTAGATCTATTCTACAAGAGGGTTGTAGATCATACCTCTTGGATCTCTAAATCCAAGTTGAAGAACCGCAAGAGAAAGATTGCAAGAAGATGTGAAGAGCACCACGATCTTCCGTACGTGTGATCCAAGCAACTCCCGGTGGAAGGAAATCCTCGTCTCGAATCCTTCCGATATGCTACCCGGAAAAATCTCCAAGATTTTCCCCATATTCCCCTTGGCCGAAAATTTGCTCCTTCTCTCTAAGAGAAGTCGAAATTTATTTGTTGTTTAAGGCTTGGGAGAACTCTCTTTATATAGGAGAGTAAAACTTAGCCTCCAAGGATTAAATAATTAAGAGATAATTATTACATTAATCCTTTTTCCAAATAAAAGATAAATATAATATTTATCCCAAACAAATTAGGATAAATAAATATATTATCCAATATTCCATGATTTATCATTTAACAAATAAAAGATAAATCACACATTAAATAATTATCCAAGAAAACAAATTCCTTAATAATTAAATAATATAACATGCGCACCTTTTCCTTCAAATTCAAAGTCCACGCATATTTGACCAATTTGGGTCAAAATTGGTCAACACACCAATTCGGGCCAAGTTCACGAAAAATGTCTTTTCCGTGTATTTAATTATTTAGTCCAACTAAACAATTAATTCACATATCGTTTTAATAAAGTCCAACAAGAACTAAATTAATATTATTAGGATTCGACGTCCGAGAATAGCTATGCTATATTAGGAGGCACGTCGGGGACCATGGACTAATAATCAGCGGCTCCGATAAATCAAATAAATAATTATCTTACGAACGTAATAATTATATTCGATAAATCAATCACAGGAATATGCCACCATAATCCCGTGATCGCACTCCTCCGATTATGAGATTATATTTATCTCCTCACGAGAATAATAATAAGCGTCCATTGATATAATCATTACATATGGATTAATCCTCCATAGATCGTTCATTCTAAATCGGGAAGTTACCGTTAACCCTTTCTAGAACCTCTTATCCTTATTTACCATTAACCCCCTAGTGATCAATTAATTCATACAACTCACCGGTAGCTAATCGTGTGTAATATGAACTCCATGGATCGATCGTTTCTAGGATTAACAAATAAGGAACTGTCTATCTACTTCCATAAATGGAAGGAATGGATTCCGTATCCGTGATAACACGTACTACTCACTCAATCCAAAGACAATGCCAAGACGGGGTAATTCAGACCACAGACTCAGTGTAATCCTTAACCGTCAAGTCAAACTTCATACTGATTCAAGCAGTTGACTGTGATCACCTCAGGATTAAGATATATCCATAAATATGATCATCCATTGATTCGATAAGAATTCTCGATTACGGAATTATATCGTGAACTCTAATCAAATCGGTCCAGCCCTATATGATATATCTATCATATATAAATGCCCCATTAGGTTCTCTTAACCGAAAGTCCGGATAAGACAATCACACCTATTGTGTTATGGGCACATTAATAGCACGTTAAAGGAGAGACCCGATACTCTCGATTAACTTCACTACGGGCTAATTGTATTTTAAGTACATCTTCACTAACTCAATCCTCCCGTGTATATACCATACACTGAGTTAAGTGATTACATAAACGATATACTTTAGGGTTTTCTGTAGTGTAAATACTATTGTCACATCGGTGATTATGAGAATAATAAATATGAATAATAATATCATTTCATTTATTAAATAAAACAATTACAAAATTGTCTTTCGGGCATCACACCTAACAACTTGTTGGGCGCCTCAGTCATTGTTTGGATTGACCACGCTGCTCTGCGCTATCTTATGACAAAGAAAGATGCTAAACCGCGCTTACTACGTTGGATACTGATCCTGCAAGAATTCGATGTTCAAATTAAGGATAAAAAGGGCAGTGAAAACGTAGTAGCAGATCATGTTTCTAGAATGCGTAATGATGAAAAGAAAGAACCCGAAGAGATAGACCTTTACTTTCCTCTCGAGCATGTTATGCATATAGACGAGTGCACTCCGGATGTTCCATGGTTTGCCTCTATCGTCAACTACCGCATTCCCGTATTTAAATCCGAATTTTCATATCGGGAGAAGAAGAAATTTTTCTCTCGATTTGAAAACCTTCGTGTGGGATGAACCTTACCTCTTTAAAATCAGTAAAGATGGATTGTTGAGAAGATGTGTCCCCGAATCAGAGCAACGTGATATCATTGAACAATGCCACAGTGGACCTACTGGTGGCCACTTTGGTCCCTGGAAAACCGTTGCTAAAATCTTTCAGTCCGGTTTCTATTGGCCCACGATCTTTAAGGATTCAGAAGCCTTCTGCAAGGCTTGTGATAGGTGCCAACGAACCGGTGCTCTAACTAGGCATTTTGACATGCCATTGAAGCCCATTTTAGAATGTGAGGTCTTTGATGTGTGGGGTATTGATTTTATGGGCCCGTTTCCATCTTCCTGTGGAAACAAATACATCTTAGTCTCGCGTTGACTACGTATCGAAATGGGTGGAGGCTCAAGCCACTTCTCGCAATGACCACAAAACGGTCATGAACTTTCTCAAGAAAAATATCTTCGTGAGATTTGGATGTCCCCGTGCCTTAATCGGTGATGAGGGAACGCACACGCAATGAAGCCACTAGAAAAAGTCCTTGAGAAATATGGTGTCCGGCACAAAATTGGCACACCATATCACCCTATGACTAGTGGCCGGTGTCGAGAGAAGTAATCAGAGTTTGAAAAGGATCCTGGAAAAAGTTGTGAACAGTCATAGAAAGAATTGGAGTCTCAAACTGGATGATGTGCTATGGGCATACCGTACTGCCTATAAAACTCCCATGGGTACATCTCCCTATCAGATGGTGTATGGCAAACCATGCCACTTGCCAGTCGAATTAGAGCATAAAGCATATTGGGCCATTAAGTTCTTGAACTTTAATGCCCAGTCATGTGGTGAACATCGACTGATGCAGTTGCATGAATTGGATGAGTTTAGACTCCGGGCCTATGAGAGTGCCAGGATTAGCAAGGACAGAATGAAACTCCTTCGTGATGCTAAAATCAAGAAGCGAGAATTTCAAGTTGGGGAGCAAGTCTTACTTTATAATTCCAGGTTGCATCTGTTTCCTGGAAAGTTAAGGATGCGTTGGTCCGGCCCCTTTGAAATTCTTCAAATTATTGCCGGAGGTGTTTTAGAGCTGAGAGGTCATGGTGACCAGCCATTTAGAGTGAATGGTCAAAGGTGCAAGCACTATATTGGTCAAACTAAAGAAAAACCTTTGATTATTCACTTCCTCGACATCCTCGGGTGTGGTATGACTGAAGTCAATGGGCTTGAAGAATTTTCGCCCGACTTGTTTTCCGAGGATGGGCAGTGGCTTGGTTGAGCAAGTTATGGTCGATAGTTGGGACATGGAAGAGCATGAAAGGGAGGCCAAGTTAAAAAGGAAACTGAAGAAGAAAAAGTCGACAATGGGGAAAATTAAGAGCGTTTGGAAAGAATCAAGGAACCTAACCTCCTGTGTTAGATGCTGTTTCTGTGGCAACCAAGCTAATAAGAATTTAAACGAGGTCTTAAGTGGTAGAAAGTTAAAGTGGCCTGATCCAGGATGAGTTGCAGGATTGTCGAGCAAACGACGTTAAACAAAAGCGCTACCGGGAGGCAGCCCGATAATAATAATAATAATAATCATAATAATAATTTGGATACAACTAGTCTTAATGAAATGTAGAATATGTGGAATAAATAATCATAATGGAAGTTGAACACATAGCACAACCAAGTATCAGGATGAATGTTTGAATGTCTTTTAAAGGGAACGATTAGGTGGTTATCCGAAAATCCTGAGGAAGTACACAGAAAACATTCAAATACATCATTTCGTGGACTTAGGTTGTTAGAATGATTTAACCCTTGAGGATCTGGGTATAAAAGACTCGCTACATTTTATGATCTAGTCTGTTTCCAATATGAATTTATGCCTTGACTATGATATATACTCGTTTGATACTCTCTATGATACGTTTATGCTTAGATGTTCTGTGCTTTACCCGTGTGAGTTATTTTTCCATCTAAAGCTTTTATGAGAGTGACCATATATATATATTGCCTATCGAATTTCTGACGTGACAGGGCCATTTTTTTTATTATTCCCATATCCCTATTGCATAATTTGGCACGAGGACCATGTCCCGTGTTTGCTTTGTTTGTTTTGGTACAGGGATTCGGATCGTGCTTTTTCATGGCTGTTACGGGATTCGATAGCATATTTCTGCCAGGTTTATAAGCTAAGTCTTTCTCTTTATCTCATTCACACGCTTGGGACAATGCAAGTTCGTAAGTGGGGGGGTAGAGTCGGGGTTGGTCTAGAAATGGCATTAAGAGTTTATTATGATGACACCTTAGTTTTTGAATCTTTTTCGTGCATTAATAAGTTGATTAAAATGAACTTTATAAGGTATATTTTTCATGTATTTGAAGATGTAATGATCAATTTGGATATATATAACCAATGTGATCCGTAAGTGCATATTAACCATAGTTATCAGACCCGGCCCGGCCCGGCGGTCGAACCGGTGGTTGGCCCGGCCCGGGACCAAAACCGGGCCGATTCAAGAGTCTGACCGTTCAAGGAGTTGACCCGCCCAGACCCGGGAAACCCGGTGGTTGGACCGGTGAACCGCGACCCGGCCCGGTATGAATCAACCCGGTCTGTTTTTTTTTTTTTTTTTTTTTTTTTTTTAAATTTTAAAATTGCCACAGGATTTTTTGTTATAAAAAAACATCATTGCTGTGACTTGAACCCAGGTCCCTCAGGTAGGAGTCGAATATCCTAACAATCATTTCTTATTTCGTACTCTATCTTTTGGCAGAAATGAGTTCTTACATTTCTATATTCGTCAAATTAAACACCACAAACTAAAGTCGAAATTCAATACAACTTCCAAAATTGGCAAGTAATAAATTAACATTGTTTATAAACAAACTTGTTGGGAACGAGGACTAGTTTTTATTTGAATTAATAATGTTACAATGCATGGACCAGCTCTTTTGTAAGAAATTTTGATGGTTTTTCACTTGTATCGTCATGTGTTTTGGTATCAAAAACGCTTTTCATTTGTATTTATTATGATTTGGATGTTGAAAACTTGGAATATTTTGGAATTCATTATTATTATCAATTTTTTTTATTTTTTTATTGTATGAAAATATTATTTTTAACCTTATGTTGTGACCCACCGGTTGAACCAGTGACCCATCGGTTGAACCGGTGACCCGGTGACCCAGTAAGTTTTCCGGGTCGATGACCGGGCCGGGTCTGATAACTATGATATTAACCCCAAATTTATTTGTGTAACATGAATTCCTTCACGTAAGCCTTTGACATTGAAGCGAAAATTTTAAACTGTATACATTCAGTATCCTAGTGGTTTATCCTATAATAGCAGTAACTTAGTACCTAATTTTTGAACGTGTACTGTGAATATCTGAAGGTTTGAATGTGATAGAAAGAATTTCAAACTAAGTTGAACTATTTATATGCCGGTTGTAGCTGCCAATGATTTGAGTGCGGTAGGGCGTTATCACGAAACGTCCTATATCACTATGAGGTTTAAAAGCTCCCGACTGCCCGATTATAGTAGTCCAGCTAGGGTGTTATCACGAAACGTCCTATTGTTGGGAAAGAGGGCAACTGCCTGATGATAGTAGTCCAGCTAGGGTGTTATCACGAAACGTCCTATTGCTGGGAATGAAGGCATATGCTACAAATGTGAAAGAAAAAAAATTGACAATTTGGTTAAGCATGGTTGAAAACTTAGTTATCTTCTGACTATCCCCAGTATAAACTGAATGATATGCATTAGGGATTATCCTAATAAGTACACGGGAGGACGTTGAGTGGAACTGTTACTGCCTACACCTAGGAAAGTCATTAGGACTGTCTGAATGGATATTTGTGCGTATTGCTTGAATTATTCAAGAGAGGATAGTGGAAATTGAAAAGGCTTGTCACACACACACTCGTTATACATTTATATTAAGGTTAACGTGTGGTTATGATTCGATCGGTTGTATTATCTGGTTGTCCCTTATATCTTATCTTTTCATGAATTTTGTCCCTCATTCATTTTGTTTTATCACTTGTTTTGCTCGAGGACGACCAAAAGCTAAGTGGGGGGTTTGTGATGACGGAAAAATTCACTATTATTATTATAACAATTCACCCCACTTCTGATACCATTTTGAGCATTTATGTATCAAATCAAGTCATTAATTCCTTAGATTTATCTAAATACGTAATTAGTAAGTATTATATAAAATATCGCATTTTTTTATCGTGTTTTTATAAGTTTTTGTACCGATTTTAGTAAATCGGAATGTCGTGTCAGATTTACGTGGGTATTTGTGGTATTTTATTGCAGATGTATAAGCCAAGACCCCGAGAATCGACATTTTGAAGTATAATCATATCTCTGAAAGGATTTAGAGAGTGTCACGAGCTTAAGTGGTCAATCGAATTGCTTAAGTGGTCAAGTGGTCAATCGAAATGGTCAAGTGGCTAATCGATTTGATTTAGTGGTAATCGAGAAATATCTTCGACAAACGAATAGCTCATCAAAACGACATTTTCTGAAGAAGAGTCCTTCATGAAAGTTGTAGATTTTTCCGAGAGCTTTCCGATGCCTCTTGAATCATGTTGTTTGGAGATCCAGAACTCGAGATATGAATTTTAGAAGTTTTATTCCAAAATATATAAATTATATCCGAAAATTGGAAATTAAGGGGAGATGAATGTAATGATTACACCGGCCCGATCCGAATATTTCCCGGCCCGGTCCGGCCGTGACTATTTTGCCTATAAATAGGCGCTTTTTCTCAACAGAATGAGGGGCCCTTGTTTTCGGCCAATTTCTTTTTTTTCTTGTTTGTAGTAAGTAACATATATATATATAATTTCCCTTCTTTAGTTTGTTTCATTTTTTTTTATAGTATCTAGCTATATATATATATATATATATATATATATATATATATATATATCTATACGTATATCTATATATCTATATTAGTATCTATATTTATGTATCTATATATATATATATCTATAGATCTATATACTTATATACTTATATATATACTTATATACTTATATATATATGTATCAAAAATAATAATACCGTAGTATTGTTGTAATACTCGGGAAATTATCGGAAGATCGTTCTTCGTTAAAGTCGTAAGAATGTTTCCGGAGAATACGGTCTCCGAATCAACATTGTAATCCGAAATGATTTCAAGCAATCATACGATGATGAAAGGCTAAAGCACGTTGGAACAAGCCTTGTGAAACCGATTCTTAGCAACATCTCGATTTCAACTTTTGGATTGTTTTGTGAGTTTTTATCAAAATTTGTATCTTTATTATGTTCTTATTGATTATGCAATTTAAATCGAGAGATGGTTGCTGTTTGATGTTTAACGTTTGATGAGAATCGTCGTTAAACCTTAGATCACCGTAGTAAAGATTAGATTTTTAACCTAAAAATAACGAGAGTTGTTAGGTTAGTATCTAGGTTGCTAGATGGAGAAATCTTACACATTTGTTATGAAAGCGTTAATCTTTAAAATCGAAAGATAAAAGATTGATAGGCGAACTTTTCTAAGAGATTAGGAGTTCATACCTTCGATAGGTGAATCACAATTTTCGTTAAATCACCACAAGATAATCTAGAGTCGAAATTGAGGGTTGCGGGAATCGGTGGATCATTGCTTGTTCGTTGTTAAATTAATTGAGAAAAATCGTTTGTCTTTGTTTTGCTTCGTTTTCATCGTAGTAACCGTAGTAAGTTTATTGTAGTTTTAGTTATAAAATAGGTACAACTTAGTTAGCTCGGTTCGTAATTATCTTTCCTGGCTTTGGATTGACAACCCTCTGTCCAGTTATTTGTTTTCGTTTTTAGTTTTTATTTCTCATGACACTTTTAGAAAAATTAAGAACTAGACCAACCTCGATTCCCTGTGGATCGACTCCGGTTTTTAATCGCTATACTACGATCCATGCACTTGGGGTAAGCCGGATTTATTTATTACTTGTTTGTTTTGCTTTGCTATAAAATCCGAGACAGGAGTCCCCATCGAGAAATTTTTATGGGTCCGTCAATACATAAGGCATTCCAGTACATGTCTACTTTTAAATATTGTTGTGTGACAAAATCCCTCAATACCCAGAGCATTCCAATACATATCTATTTTTAAACATTAAGGTGTCGCAGGTATTTTTAAACATTAAGGTGTCCCTCAATACCCGAGTCATTACAGAGAGAACTAATTGTATTCAGGGGCGGATTTAAGAAGAGGGTAGGGGGGTCAAGCGCCCCCCCTTAGATCCGGAAAACACACTATTATGTATGTTGTGTATTTTTTTTGCCCCCCCAAAAAATTTACACTCGTCCATAGTATCGCCCCACCTTACCCGGGATCCTGCGTCCGCCCCTGATTGTATTTCTCTCTTTCCTCCTTGATGCCTTATGGTGGAAATAGGATGTGTTTTTATCGATCGATGATAGCCATTCCGCCAAACCCCCCGTACACGCCAATACTCTTCCTCTAAAATTTGTAACTTTTCAATCTCCTTGAGAATTGATTTCTCTTCTTCGACATTGTAAGTTTCACCATTATAAGTCGCTTCTAATTTTTCATGCAATTTCTTTAGTTTAGCGGGGATGTCACCAAACTTTTGTCTTGCCCAAAGCCTAAGCTCTTCCCGAACTTTTTTGATATGAATATCCAAGTTCTCTACTTGTAAGGTGATAGGTAGTTCCCCATGCATTACAAAATATATGATCAAAGTCATCATCATGGAGCCAAAGGGGCTCAAAACGGAGGACTCTTCTCCATTTAATAGGGCATGTTACATCTTCCTCTTTTCTTAAAAGGAGAGGGACATGGTCCGAGTGAGCCAAAACAAGATGAAATATTTTATATTGAGGGAAAAGTGATTTCCAATCTGTACATGCCACTCCACGATCTAGTCTGATTCTAGTCGAAGCATTATCAAGTCGATTTCTCCACGTGAATTGGCCTCCCACAAACCCCAAATCAAATAGTTCACAGTCACTTAGGGCAGTTCTAAAGGCTTGCATTGCGGAGCCAGATCGGTCATTTGGGCCATCCTGCTCATGAGAATACATGATCTCATTGAAATCACCCATAATACACCATGGCAATTGATGTGTGTCTTTGAGCCTTCTTAGAAGATCCCAAGAGTGTCTATGCAAATTGGCATCCGGATTGCCGTAGAACCCGGTAAATCGCCAGGGAAACAGGCATGGAAAATCCTGGCTACGCTTGATTTCATTTCAACCCGTGTCCTTAAAGCAAAATATTTTGATAATCGCGACTTTAAAGATGCTACCCCCACGAGAAACCCCTCATTTATCTAGAAAAACATCTTAAAAGGGAAGAATCTCCTTTTTCATGGGTTAAGATGGAAAGTGGGGAGCGGAAACAATATTGATATCATCCATGATGCTTGGCTACCTGCTTTACCTTCATTCCAAGCGCATCCTAACGAAGGAAAGCTACCCAACCGCAATGTAAGTTGTCTTATTAACCCATTTACTCGCCAATGGAGACAAGATTTGATCAGGGAGGCCTTCAACCCATTTGAGGTGGATAAAATCATGTTTATTCCACTTTCCCCAGAAGCCAAAGAGGATAAGCTGATATGGCACTACTCGAATAATGGGATCTATACAGTTAAAACTGGGTATCAATTGGCTCATGAGCTTAAATTTCGGAGGTCAACAACTCCGGCCTCAACATCCTCACACTCATGCAGTAGACTCTGGACTAGCTTGTGGAAATTGAGAGTAAAGCAGCAGATTATTCACTTTATCTGGAAGCTTTTCAACAATATCTTGCCTACGGCATCCACACTACGGTCCAGGGGTGTTGGCACGGGCTTATGTCAAGTATGTTTACAACATGAAGAAACAGTTTGGCATTGTCTTTTGAATGTCTAATCCCACAATACATTTGGCGCAATCATCACCTTGGTGAGTTTTTCTCCAATCTTAGAATACACTCATTTCTTGATTGGTTTGATGAAATGCTCAACCTGAACAAAGAATCCGAGCTACTCCATGTAATCTACCTGTTATGGAACATCTGGAAGGCCAGAAATGGGCATATTTTTCAAGGTGAACAGGTGCATATAAATTCCATTTGCAATCGTTTGGCAATTGAGGCAGATGAATATACACAAGCTATCACGAGACATCCAGATATCGCCAAGGGCGGGAACTAAATGGAAGCCTCCACCCACAAGCGCCCTCAAGTTTAATATTGATGCAGGTTTTAGTGAGTCGTCAACGGCAGTTGGTGGGATACTTCGTAATAGCCAAGGAAAAATAATTCGAAGCTTCTCAAAAAAATTGGAAGGAAGATATGATGTCTTAGTAGCCGAGGCCTTAGCGATTTACCACGCTTTGACGTTCGCGCTCATATGGGGATTCTTTAACATTATCATTGAAAGTGATTCGCTTATCTTACACCATTGATTTCAAAGGCAAGTAGAAGACTTATCTCCGGCCGGAAGTATTATAGAGGATTGTAAAAAACTTGTGCCAGCTTTTTTTTCTCTTTCTTTCTCTTTTGTTAAAAAACAATGTAACAGCCTGCCTATTTTTTTGCGAGGGAAGGCCTCAATCTTATTTGTTGCATCTATGACAGACTGTGTTTAATCAATAAAAAAAGTGCTTTTACCCCTAAAAAAAAAAAAAAAAAAAAAAAAAAGGTGTCGCAGGTAGATTTATAATGATATAGTATACTAATATTTTTTAAGAAAATAATCCAAAACGAATTTACAAATCGTATAAATATAAAAACAGAGCAAGAAACTGAAAAATAAAAAAAATAGAGTCTGTGGTTTCATTATACATGGAGGGAATTAGGGTAACCAGAGATTCAGACCTTTAATGGCGGCACAGCAGAATCAAACTCCATACTTTTTTTCAATATCAAGTAATTATACAGCTATATTTCTCTTCAATTTCTCGGTAATTTATCTATATATGTACTGTTTTTTTTCTTCATTAGCAATTGTCTATTAAATCGTTGCGCCCCTCCTCAATCTTCAGGTAGCCTGATAAACACTAGTTGAAGTTATTCAAATCACAGCTGAATCCGATAGGATTGACCGGTAGTAGTCAACGATGATGCAGCCAAGAGAATCCAATAGACATGATCTCCATGATTCTTCCGGGAGGGATCAAGAAAGCAACGGTCATGATTTGTTTGATAGAATCAGCGATTTACCGGACTCGATTCTTGGTATTATTCTGTCTTTCCTTCCCACAAAGAAAGCTGTAGCGACCTCCATTCTTTCAAAAAGATGGGAATTGGTGTGGAGGACAATCCAAAATTTTCAATTTTGTTTTTCGCATTACAATATAAAGGTTGGAGATGAAGAGATGAAATTCATCCAATTTATTGACCGTGTTTTGCTTCTACATGATGCTGGAATGCTAAATCAGTTTCATTTGGATTGGTATCATAATAGTATTCCATCCCGTGCCATTTCATGGATCAAGACCGCAATCAGAAGAAACGTTCGTGATATTTTTCTGTCTGTTCAAACTTCTGGTGGTTGGCGTGGTGTTGATGCTGGACCACTTGAAATGCCTACAAGTGTTTTCAATTGTGACTCGTTGCATACTTTGGTGTTGTTTGGCAACATTTCTATTTCAGGAACTGCGGTCTGTCTTCCAAAACTTGAAAGTTTAATACTTGATTCAGTTTTTTTCGAGTGTGAAGAAGCTTTTGAGAAATTTATAAGTGGATGTCCAATGCTAAATTATCTGGACATGCATATGTACATTTCGAACATGTTGCGCGATTATGGACTTGATGATTTTACATATATAATAGCTTCAACTTCCTTAAGACATCTTAAGCTAAATTTCAAGTATAGTCATCTACATGAGAAACATACTTATTTCAGACTGAAGCTAGACACTTGTTCACTTGAGTACCTCAAGTTAAAAGGTTTTATATACGAGATTGTTGTGCAAAAATGTCTAGGCTCTCTGTCCGAAGCCCGTCTCAAAATTGAGGTACCTATAAATGAATTCTCTAAAGACAACTTTTGCAACTCATTCGTTGAAGCAGTTCGTGCTTTTAACTGTGCAAAAGTTTTAATTTTATCAACAGATATTATGAGGGTAAGCTACTCTATTCTTTATGTGCTTTAATGAGGTGTATACCAATATTAGACTTCTTTGTAAATATTGTTGCCAAGACCGGACATTTAGGAATCAACATGGCACTTGATATGTTATGGTACTCTTTTTTTTTTCTTTTCTTTTTTTCCTTTTGTTACTTGACATCATTCAAAATCGGAAGATGATGTTATATTATAGAAATACACGATCATTAACGTTTGATGTTCTTAGGCTCTTAATTATGCCACAATCAGCTTGTCGACTAAGTTTACGAGATTGATGAAATTGGAGACAAGAACTTATTGTTGTGATTGTTGCCCATTACCGGATTTGCTTCAAAGCTCAGACAATTTAGAAGTTCTTATCATTTATCAGGTTAGTTAAAGACGCATATGGAAAGTGTGAGTGCTAATTAAAGCGAAGAGAGTGCATTTTTTTTTAATTAAACATTTCCAAGTATTATAATTCAGGATGTGTTCTCTGTGACGACAGGATTCAAGATATATTAATCGTCATGATTGCTCAAATTGGACAGATCCTGCACAAGTTCCGAGATGCTTGTCAAACAACTTGAAGAAGGTTGTAATTGATGGTTATTATGTTGTTTCTGCTAATGATGTCAACATGATACGTCATTTGTTAAAGTATGGAAGTGCTCTTGAAACTATGAAGATATCTTGTAGTATCTCTATGCCGAAGAGGACGAAGTTAATGTTGCATCAAGAGATATCTGATTTCCCAAATAAGTCGAAGGTTGACATATGAGAATAAAGTTAAGGTTGTAACAAATGCCGCACAGCTAGTGACAGTGAGAACATTTCCAAATTCTTCCTTCTGGTTAGCGATATATGTACTCCCTCTGTTCCTTTTTAATTGTCGCACTTGACAAAACACACATATTAAGAAGAGAAGTTAATGGTTTAACTTTAATATCAAAATAACAATAACATCCCCTTGAATATAATTAATGCAATGTTGTTTTCACTTTCTCACATCTTAATATATAGGGTAGATTTAGAATTGTTGGAGAAATTTGAATAAAAAATCAATATTTGAGGGGAAATCCGAATGGACATGTGACAAAGAGTTGCATCGGTTCGGTGAAAGGTTGCAACCAAATAAGTGTTGCACATGTTCGGTTGAATCATTTTGAAAGGATGCAACCGGTAGTGAATAGCCTCCATTCTCCTATAAAATCCTAACATGCAAATTAAAACGTGGCTGTAATTTTTCCATAAGAAACTCATTCTTTTCAAAGGCCAACTTCTTATGTTTATTCATAGCATCTAGAAATACACTTTGCATATTTTTTGAGTCAAGAAGAGATTTATAGAACATGATCGGTTCGCCGTCTTCTTCTCATTGAAATGCAACAATCCGAAGAAAGTATGACTGTTGTATCTTGTGAGACTATTGCCATTACTGTGTGCACATAATCGTGGCAAAAACGTCTTAAGGACAGAGTGCCGCACTCGCCTCAGTCAATAAGTTTTCTGTCCTAATTTATATTTTCGTTTTGATTGAATTACGTGTTAAACAGCATGCTAGATGTTATTTTTTCCAACAAGAATAACACAATAAAGAGTGTTTTGGAAATGTAAGTGCGATAAATAAGAAGAGATTTATATTTTTGACAACTACAACAATTAAATAGAAAGAGTGGGACGGTAGTTCAACAATAGGTGGTTTTGTTATAACGATCTTGTTGGACATTATAACATACCGGAATGAAAATAGAATGAATTTTATTTTCTGACCCGTATCTCGAATTTAGAAGACAAGAAAATGATAAATTTCTGACCCGTATCTCGAATTTTCTGGTCTGTGGAAGTAGATTTGCGGTGTTAATTATCTGCTATCATTATCATATGATTTGTCAAAAGCAATGTTTATGAAATTTACCTATAATAGGTATTTGTTGGAATTCTACTGCGAGACTAATTAGTAGAATTCTACTGCGAGATTAATTAGTAGAGAGTTTCACTCCATCCATTGAAAACAAAGCACATGGTATTCTTTTAAGGGATGAGATCACTTGTCTAATTTTTGTGTCTAATTTCGGTGTCTAAGTAAAAACGACGTCGTTTTATGTGTGTTTTAATTTTTTGGTTTTGGTTTTTTATTTTTATTTTATTTTCTTCATGAAATAAAACACACATAAAACGACGTCGTTTTTACTTAGACACCGCAATTATACACACAAATTGGACGGATGATCTCATCCCTTCTTTTAAAGAGTTTATGATGGCCTACTTTGTTTATAATTTTATTTATAGTGTATTTAATGACATGTGTCATGTTTTAGTGTTTACAATCTCTCACATAGTAGTGGTGTTTAGGGGTGATGTGGATAAATCTCAATCATCATCACTGCTTGGTATCACTCACTAATACATGTTGTGTAATAACTCTTCTCTTTGAATTTTTGCTCTATCTTTTTGTTGTGTGTGGTGTGGAAATTTGTGTATGTAGTATATAATATATGATGTATTATTTTTTGGTTTGTTGTTACTTAATTGGTAATGGAATAGTGAATGTTGTTGTAGAATTATGATACGACTGTTGTATCAAGTGTAATGTATTCGAGTCATATTTTATACCATAAAAGATAGGTCTTTAAAAGCACCCGATTTGAAACTATCATTGCTCGGGACCAGGGGCGGACTCATGTGGAGTTGGATGGGGCCAAAAAACGATGTAGTTTCAGAAAGAAAGAAAAAACGTAATAACACTATTATTGTCTACACTCGATTTTCGAATTTGTTTTGGTGTCTTCATTAAGAAATGTTTCTAGGTCCGTCACTGCCAAGGGTATCCCACTATATACATATTTTTAATAGATTTTTGTCCACAAGGACAAAATTATCAAAAAATCGGGATAGAAGGACACTGTAATTTAATCAGGACAAAAGTAACAATTATGAAGTAACAAATATGAAGTAACAAGTGTGGAATAAAGTAAATATGAAGTAACAATTGTGAAACACAAAGTAACATTAACACATGAAGTAACAATTTTAAAGTAACAATTGTGATTTTTGTTCTTTATAATCATGAAAATGTTACTTTTGTCCTTCCAGACCCATTTATTAATTTTTTTTGTCCTTGTGGCTCCCTCCCCCTATTTTTAAATATTCTTGTGGTGCATGTCCCAATAGATTTAGTAAAGGCCCCTAAAATATCCTATTGGAAATGAATACCTTGAGAAATTCTATGGTACAACGGTTGTAGCAAAATTATACCAAATGACATATACTAAAGTATAATATTATTGTTTCAAATGACATATATTAAATTTTGTAACGGTTGTAGCAAAATTTTGCCAAATGGCAAAATTGTACCCTAAACCCTAATATAATTTTATCGTGTGTGAAGACTAGAAATGATATAGTATAATACTATTTTTTAAGAAAAAAAATTCCAAAACGAATTTACATATCGTATACAAACTAAAACACATTACGTATAGAACAAGAAAAAAAAACAAAGAAAAAAAGTCTGCGGCTTTCATTATACATTGAGGGAATTATTAGGGTAACCAGAGATTCAGACCTCTAATGGCGGGACAGCAGAATCAAACTCCATAGATTTTTCAAATATCAAGTAATTATACCAATTTCTCGGTAATTTATCTATATTTACGCCTTGTTTTTTGATAGCCTGATAAACGCTAGTTTAAGTTATTCAAATCACAGCTGAATCCGATAGGATTGACCGGTAGTAGTAGTCAACGATCGATGATGCAGCCAAAAGACTCCAATATACATCTCCATGATTCTTCCGGGAGGGATCAAGAAATTAGCAACGGTTATGATTTGGTTGCAGATAGAATCAGCGATTTACCCGACTCGATTCTTGGTATTATTCTTTCTTTTCTTTCCACAAAAGAAGCTGTAGCGACCTCCGTTCTTTCAAAAAGATGGGAATTCGCATGGGTGGCTATCCATAATTTTGATTTCAGTTTTAAGTATAACAATATAAAGGTTGGAGATGAAGAGATGAAATTCATCCGATTTGTTGGACGTGTTTTGCTTCTACATGATGCTAGATTGCTAAATCAATTTCGTTTGGATTGGTATCATAATTGTATTCCATCCCGTGCAATTTCATGGATCAAGACCGCAATCAGAAGCCCAATAAATGGAAGGGCCGGCCCTGTCTATGCCGAAGAGGGCAAAGTTAATGTTGTATCAAAATATATGTAATTTCCTGAAGATTGTCATAACTGAATAAATGTCAAGGTGTTAAAACAAATGCCGCACAGCTAGTGACATTGAAAACATTTCCTTCTTTTTAGCTAATATTTTATATATATTTGTTGAAACTAGGAGTTTCTTTTTTTTAGAAAGAAACTAAGAGTTTCCTAGTTACCTTCTGCAAAGTGGAGTTTACATTCATGTTATCTTTGCAGAGTTGAGTTTACATTTATTGTAACATCCCGACTTTTCAGAAAGGGTAAAATAGTAATTGGGCATACCCACTACGACCTAATTATTATTTATCATATTTATATAATTAAAAAGGATTTAATTAAAAAGATTTAGTTATTTAATTAATGGATTTAATTAAATGGCTATAGAAAAAAGTAATATCAATAATCCCCTCATTGTGATTCATGGCCGAATTCAGAAAAAAAAATAAAAGAGAAGAGGAACGATGGCAACAGACGCATGAAGGTTTTGAAAAGGGAGAACGTAAACTTCAACCGTGTGACCAATCCGTTCATCGTTTCAAGATGTCGCAGTAGAGAAAAGTGATCACCGCGAAGAGACGCAACTTTGGAAAATAACATCTCTTAATTTCGTAAGTTTTCAGTTTAGCCCTAGTTTTTGGTAATCGTCGAGTTCGATTCTTCAAAAATTCGTATCTTTTAATCCGTAACTCTGTTTTTCAGCCATGAGTAGTCAAAACGATCGTCTTGGAGCGTAGATTAATCTAAAAATAGGATCACAGCAGTTAATCCAGGTAATCTTCAGTTTTATACACTTTTGTATTTCGGTTTTGCAAGGAAAATAGGATTTTAGGGTTTCTTGTTGATCAAATAGGTTTTGGGGGTTGAGGATCAACATTTGTTGCAGTTGCTTGGCGTTTTGCTTTCAGTTTGCTGGCAATTAAGGTAAGAGGTTCTTCCTAATGAATAATTATAGTTGTATTATGTCTAGGTTGAGTTTTGGTATAGATTGGTGGCTAGAAACATCCTTATGTGTAGTTGTTGTCTATGTTAAGCTATGACATACTTTGAACATGTTTCCCTGTTGATTTTCTATGTTTTTTATGGTAAACATGCTTGGTTTGTGTTATAAATCGTTAAGTGCAGAAAAAACATGTTTTTAGAGCTTAACAGCGTTGAATGCGCATGCATTCCTGTTACAGGATTATATAGTTTTGTTTCTACAGGTCGAATGCGCACGCATTCGTGGTTCAGGTTGTAGGTGTCTTCTTGTTACAGGTGCAATGCGCACGCATTCAAGGGAATGCTCACGCATTGTTGGTTCCGGTTCTAAGGAGTTGCTCCCAGCATGAGCACTGAGCACGCATTGGTTGGGCAGTGACTTTCAGCATGTCTCTGGTCAGGGAATGCGCACGCATTCCATAGGGATGCGCACGCATTGACCCACAGTTTTAATAAAATGTCGTTTAAGCTATGTTTTGGGATTTTAAACATTGTTTCGTGATCTAATAACATTAATTAAACATGAACAAGCCTGGATTGAGCTTCTAATTCGTTTAGTTTCGGCACCGAATGTACTCTTAAAGGGAGTTGAAGTTCGGATCCGTCGGAAGAGCATGAAAGGCTTGTGCTTTGATGAATTAGTATTCATCAATGTCTGTGTAATTACTAGGCCTTGTCCATGTCTAATGGCCTAGGAAAGAGAGCAGTGTTTGTGAGGGAGCTTACTTGAAAACACTTAGGTGGTTAGTTAAAAATTTAATAAATACGTACTTGGCTAGTAAAAGATTAAACATCATGTCACTCTTGGATAGGCACCAGACAATATCGCGATGTGTATGCTTTCCTGAAGGTGGATAACTCCGTAAGTTCACAAGACCCTAAGTATGGAGGGACTTCACTGAAACGTGCGCACTATCGGAGTCTACCAGAATAGGCTTCCGTGGATATTGGTGTGATCCACCAATATGTTGCCAAGAATATCCCCAGTCGGATATGCGTAGTGCCCTTGAGTGCGGATGTAACATAGATAAATTAAGCTAGAAACGTATAGTCACGACATGTTGATGGACATGAAGTGAACCCTAGATTGAGTCGATCTCATAAAGGTAATTTAATAATCATAATAATAACCTTTCGTGGTACAACTTAGTTATTCATTAGCTTCTCACTTTTACTAAGTACTTTGTACTTACCTCCTTTGCATTTCCTTTTGTATGCATTTGGGGTGAGAAGACGAACAGGTTGTCCAAGCGTAGATGACGACTTTTGAAGACATTGAAGTCTTGGCGAAGCTTTTAGTTTATTTCTTTGTAAAGGTTGTACTAGACTAGTTGTATTTCTTTTCTTAGACTTGTTGTACTTCTACTTTTAAGACCTCGTATTGTATAAGTCTTTGGGTTTTTCGTCGTTGTAATTTAACTATTCATCTTTAGTATGGTAACTTTCTATTCTTAGTATCATTTATGTTTTTACCTGAGTCCTTTTAGCTTCCGGTTGCTTTATTTTGATACGACGACGTAGAGGCTTGCGTATAATATTAGATTTATTTAATGCTATACGCGCCGAACGTTTCTCTTCCGGATAAGGGCTCGGTATCCGGGAGCGGGGCGTTACAGAATGGTATCGAGCCGACTATCATACGGAACTAAGTGCCACACCGTGAGAGCGAGTGGTGGAGGCCACCTCAGAATCCTATGGTAGGGACGAACTGGGACAAGTCTTGGTCGTCCTGGCGAGGACGCCAGTCCCTTATAAGGAGGGAGAATGTAAAATCCCACATCGGTAAAGTAATGTCCTGCTCACCCCTATATAAGTGTGAGGCATAAAGGTCTTGTCAAATCGGGTTTGCCCTTTTAGACCAAGCGAGGACGGCGGTCTAAGCAGTTGACTGGACCATTTATGACTCATTTAGCGCTACCAGACCCGGGGTCTGGGGGCGTTACATTTATTTTTTCAAAGTTGAGATTATATTCAAGTCACCTTTTCATGTAAAATTCTGTAGAGTAGGGTTTACCTTCAATATTTCAGAAGTCGAATATCGGTGTGGAGTTTACATTGAGCTTACATGCGATACGGTCACCATCTGCAGAATCACAATCAATTTTTCAGAAATCGAATATTGATGTGGAGAATATCGGTGTGGAGTTTACATTCAATTTCAAAAATTGAGTTCTGGTGTGGTTTTCATGAATACAAATTCGGTACGATATCAATGACAAATACGTAAATTTTAAATAATACCTCATCACAAAATAAAAATAAAAATAAAAATTTAGTTATACAAAATAAAAACACATTAGTAGGGGAAAGAAAAAAGAGGCGGGGACATCCACAAAGAAAATGGCGGGCACAACACACATGTAGGGAATTAGGGCAACCAGAGGTTTGGAGGCTCGGCTTTAATGGAGTAAAATGTTGCAGAGCGAAATCATCAACTGATTCTACAGCTTTATTGCTCTCCAATTTCTCGGATACTTTTCATTACAGGCTAATATTAAGAGCTTCCTCACTTGAGTACATCACGATATATGGTTTCATAGATTGTATTTCCGTGGAAGAAAGTTTAAGCTCTCTGGTTGAAGCTGACATCGGGATTAATATCCGTGGCTATGATTTCACTGAACCCGAATTTTGTGACCCGTTTGTTGAATTGGTTCGTGAATTCGATTGTGCTAAAACTCTAATTTTATCCGGCGACGTTCTGTGGGTAAGCTAATCTTTTCTCTAGGAGCATTAATGATTTGTATACTATTATGTATGTGAATGTATGTTGTTGCCTACAATGGATCACTAACATTTGATATTATTAGGCTCTTAATTGTGCCTCAATCAGCTTATCGACCGAGTTTAAGAGACTTATGAGATTGGAGGCAGAAGTTTATTGTTGTGATTGTAGCCCTTTATGAGATTCCATTCAAAACGCAGACAATTTAAAAATACTTACCATTAATCAGGTTAGAAGACATCTGCAAAGTGTGTTTGTGAATGAGAGTATAGTTTCTATTACGTTAACATTGGCTAGTATAATTGATAGATGTGTTTTCTGTGATTACAGAGTCCAGATTATCAAGATAGAGATCATAAATCATAATCACACAAACTGGACTGTTCCACTAGAAGTTCCGAGATGTTTGTCAAATAGCTTGAAGAAATTTGTACTTGATGTTTATTGTGGTTTTGGCGATGGACGTGAAATGATACAATATATGTTAAAGCATGGAAGTGTTCTTGAAGTTATGAAGATATCTCTCGATTGTTTCAGGGATAGCTCAAAGTTTGAGTTTCTTCAGGAGATATGTAAGTACCCGAGAAAGTCTCCGGGTTGTGAAGTTGAATTTGTCTTGAGTTCGAACCAGAATGATCAGGTCAATGTGACTACAGAGGAAACAGTTGAATAGTTGGATCAAGAACCCAGAAATCGGATCCATTACTTGAACTGCAAACTGAAAAAATCAGAATTCTTGGCCGTGATAGATTGTACTGTATTTCTTTATTCTGGTTCCTAACAGAATTGATTTTGCAATTATGAGGCAATAATGTTTTATGGTATTGGGCATCTTGGCATGAAACGAGTTAAACTTTTGCATGTTTGGAACATGGGGTTGCCTTTATTTACACCATATTGATTCACATTGATTTTACTAGCGCACCACACTGAACCGACAGTTTAGAAGTCGATCCTTGTTTCAAAACCGACTTTCTGGAAGTGGATCATCACCTTCGACCTTCGAAAAGTCGATTCTTGATTCAAGAATTCACCTTCAAAAAGTCTGTTTGGGTGTGGTGTATAGTCCATTCGGACAGGTGCAAATACAAATAATGGCTCCTTTTGATTAAATATGGTAAAAAGTTGGACTCACCATGTTTCCAAACACCATTGATTAATTTGTTTCGTGATATAGGGGACAATTCACAATTGTATGTTTATTAACGATGAAGAAAAGGTTCGTACGATCCATTATTCTGACTTTCTTCTTATGCCAAAAGAAGTAAATATTATTTCTTCTGAAGAAAAAAATCGGTTCTTTTTATCAACAAAGCAAAAGCATTGATGCATTTAAACAAACTGTAGAAAAACCAAACACAAGCAAAATCTAAGTAGACGAAGTTCACGAGCTCTGTTCACTGCATTTGAGAGAATAACTTCAGAAGGTGGTCTCTCGACGTCTACATTATGAATATTCTTGTTTCTCCACGTCCAAATCCTAGCTAGAGGAGTTTTCACAAAACATATAGTGCCAAGTTTCACCATAAGTCTTCATTGCACGATTTCCTAGTTTATAACCAACTTGTGTTATCAACCTATATCGTGTGATAAAATGGTTATGACTAGTTTGGATTGAAGTAGTAGACTGCATTGAAATGGTTCTCTATTTTAATCAATGGAACCCCAGCCGGTTTTTTCCGGTCCTCAAGGGATATAAAGCAAGGTGACCCTATATCACCCTGTCTCTTCATCTTAGTAACTGAAGCATTGTCTAGGGGTATCAAGCAGTTGTTTAGGGTTGGCTCAAACACTTTTGCCACTCCTAGAGGATTCCACATTGTCACTCACTCTCTTTATGCGGACGATCTAATTGTCTTCTCCAATGGGGGTAAAAGAACCTTACACAAGCTTTTCCAATTTCGAGTAAGGTATGAGCATGCTACTGGGCAGAAGATAAATATGGCAAAAAGCTCATTATTGATTGGTAAGCATGCTACATATTGAGGATCTGACTAGTATGAAGCATGTCCAGTTCCCCTTCATTTATTTTGGGTGCCCCATATAGTATGAAAGAGCCAAGGCGGTTTACTTTGATGGTCTCATTAAAAAATTCGAAAAAAGCTCCAAGGCTAGTACTCTAAGCTTTTGTCTCCTGGAGGTAGAATCATTCTCATCAGGCATGTATTGACTTCCATTCCAATAAATTTGATGGCAGCTATGCACCTCCCAGCATCTGTCATACACAAACCGGAGAGCATTATGAGTCATTTTTTGTGGAATGATCTAGAGGGTAAGAGAAGACGGGTCTGGAAAAAATGGAAGGAGATTTGTTACCCAGTTGAGGAATTAGAAGGATTGGGGATCAGGGATGTTCAACTATACAAGACAGTTTTGCTTGTAAACTATGGTGGAAGTTAAGACCCGGACAAGGTTTATGGGCTGCTAAGGTCATGAGTGGTTATTACCCCTTGTATAAACTACATGATTGGAAAATGGTCTGGGAAATATATGTATTTAAAGGGTATATTTGTACGTTACGATACATTGTGTTTAGGGTTTTGGTGATGCATTGTACTATAAATATTTTATCATTGTGAATACACAAATCATCTTTTCTCCCAATAATTTTGTGTTTAACATGGTATCGGAACCACTCTAAATTAGAGTTTTTTTTTCCGTTCTTGTTCTTTCTCGAAAAGAAAAAAAAGGTCACAGCTGCTTGATCAAAATTGGTGGTATTTGTTGATGTTCGTTCATCACATATCGATTTTATTTTACCGGAAATTGCGATCGGTGTGTGCGATTGCTGCTCGAAGGCGTGTACTTCGCTCCTCTTCCGGTCCGTATTATCAAGGGCGTGTTCTTTGATAGTCATAATTGCTGAGTCCGTGTCGCTCATCATCCCAATTTGCTGTGTTCTTTGGTCGCTTTGTCCGTTCCGCCGCTGTGTTCTCGACGATTTTGCTGCTGCCCTTGTATTTTTGCTGCTGTTGTTACCGTACCTTTTCTATTCCATTTTTTCAGAAAAAAAGAAAAGAGAAAAAAATAAAATAAACCTGTGTTTTTTTTTTTTTTAACATTGGAGCAGCCCCTTCCATGGAAACTTATTTCCGCCCTGCTGCTGTTGGCGAGCAGCAACTTGGAGAAGGTGATCTTTTTTCGACTCTTTCCGATGATCAGTGGACACAACTTTTGTCCGTTTTAAAAAATATCAAACCCGGTTCATCCGCAAATTTGGCTGGTATGTCTTATTATAATGATTGGTTAATCGATATTGGTGCTTCCAACCACATGTCTGGTAATATTTAGTTATTTACAAATTTACGTGAAATTTCATCCCCGGTTGGGTTGCCTAATGGGCACAGTACTACAACTACACAATCTGGCACCGTTGCTTTGACTCCGGCATTAATTTTGGAAAATGTTCTTTACGTCCCAGGCCTTTTTTGCAATTTGCTATCAGTTTCTCAATTACTCAACACCCACCAATATTTTGTTATTTTCATTAATAAGCTATGTCTTATACATGACCATACTTTGAGGCACCTGATTGGAGCGGGGTGCAGTGTAATGGGGTTTACTATTTTCAGCCGATTTGTTCTCCACACTTTCAAGTTAATAAAGTTGTTAATAAAGTTGCTACTATTGATCCTCATTTGTTGTGGCATCGGCGTTTGGGTCACCTTTCGATGACTGTGGTATCTTCCTCGTCTGACATTCCTAGCCTTAGTAGTTCCAATAAAATTTGTGCCTGCTGATTGTTCCGTGTGTTTTATGAGTAAACAACCACGTGCTTTGTTTACTTTAAGTTACAATAATGTTTTGGATTTATTTGATTTGGTTCATTGTGATATTTGGGGACCTTATAAATTTCTATCTAGTTGTGATGCTCGTTTCTTTCTTACCATCGTTGATGACTGCTCTCGTGCCACATGGGTATATTTATTGGTTGGCAAGAATGAAGTGCGACACTTGATTGAAACGTTTTATAAGATGGTGAAACGGCAATTTAATAAACGTATTAAGTGTGTTCGCAGCGATAATGGACTAGAATTTTTAAGCTTACAACCTTTTTTTGATTCAAAGGGTATTTTGCATCACAAATATTATGTCGATACTACTCAGCAAAATGATCGAGTCGAACGAAAACACAGGCACATTCTTAATGTCGCTCGTGCCCTTCGTTTTCAAGCAAAGTTGCCTAAATATTTTTGGGGAGAATGTGTCCTTGCTGCGGTTCATTTGATTAATTTGACGCCCACTCTTCTTTTAAATGGTAAAACTCCGTATGAAGTTTTATATGGTCGTCTCCCCTCTTATGATAATATCCGATTTTTCGGTTGTTTGTGCTATGCTTCGGTTCGTCCTCGGGGTCCGGATAAGTTTGATTCTCGGTCTCGGAGATGTATGTTTGTTGGTTATCCGTTTGGTCAGAAGGGCTGGCGGCTTTATGACCTTGAGACCCATGATTTTTTTGTCAGTCGTGACGTTGAATTTTTTGAGGACTAGTTTTCGTTCCTTGACACCCTCCCTGACCACGATCGCCTGCAATGGGAACGCTATTTTAGTCAATCTCTATTATGGGACGATTATGATGATGAACCTGATGATGTGATTGGGCCCGTGGAAACCACCACCTCGGCCCCTGCCCTCCTGGATTCTGACCCTTCGTCTCCATCCTCGGGTAAACCTTTTGACACCGCTTGTTATGTTAATTACAATAAATTTTCTGTCCGCCACCAGTGTTTTTTGACAGCTATTACTAAGGGCCACGAACCCGCCACTTTTCGAGAAGCTGTTCAATTGCCTGGTTGGCGTCGGGCTATGCAGGAGGAAATTGATGCTTTGGAACGTAATGGTACTTGGTCTTTGGAGGTTCTTCCTCCCGGTAAACATGTCATTGGTTGTGGTTGGGTGTATAAAATTAAATACACCTCCACTGGTGACGTGGAGCGCCTTAAAGCTCGACTCGTTGTTCGTGGTAATCGGCAAGTTGAAGGTGTTGACTATAATGAGACCTTTGCTCCGGTGGCCAAAATGGGCACTATTCATGTTTTTTTGTCCGTAGCCGCTGCACGCAATTGGGAATTACATCAAATGGACATTCATAACGCCTTCTTGCATGGTGATTTGATTAAGGAAGTCTACATGTGTCTTCCTCCTGGATATCGTGCTTCCTCTCCTGGCATGGTTTGCCGATTACGTAAATCTTTATATGGACTGAAGCAGGCTTCTCGGCAATGGTTTGCCAAGCTTTCCATTGGTTTGAAATTTTTTGGTTTTCTTCAATCTTATGCGGACTATTCGTTGTTCAGTTATACTCGGGATGGTGTTTTCCTCCATGTTCATGTTTACGTCGATGATTTAATCATTGCAGGCTCTTCTCATGCCGCCCTTGTTCGTTTCAAGTAATATTTGAGCTCTTGTTTTCATATGAAGGATTTGGGGCCTTTGAAATATTTTCTCGGCATCGAAGTGGCACGTGGCCCCGAAGGTATTTTTCTCTCTCAACACAAGTATGCGTTGGACATTTTGACTGAGGCTGGCATGTTGGGTTGTAAGCCCACTGATACACCTATGGAGCAAAATCATCGCCTCGCTTCCGCCACAGGTCAGCCATTTGCTCGTCCGGATCAATACCTCCGCCTTATGGGCTGCTTGGTCTATCTGTCTGTTACCCGTCCTGAGTTGAGTTACTCTGTGCACACTCTAGCCCAGTTTTTGATTGATCCACAGGTCCCGCATTGGTAGGCCACGGTGCGTGTTGTGCGTTTTCTTAAGGGGAGCCCTGACCAAGGAATTTTGTTGCATCCAGTGGATGATTTGTCTTTGACTGCTTTCTGTGATAGTGATTGGGCCGCGTGCCCCTTGACACGGCGTTCTGTCACTGGCTATTTGGTATTTTTAGGTCGTTCCCCTGTCTCTTGGAAGACCAAGAAGCAGCCTACGGTGTCCCGATTTTCTGCCGAAGCAGACTATCGTTCTATGGCGGTTGCCACATGTGAGTTAAAATGGTTGAAGTCCTTGTTGTCTTCTCTTGGTGTTTTACATCCTCAGCCTATGCGGTTATTTTGTGATAGTCAGTCGGCGCTTCATATCGCAAAGAATCCCGTCTTCCACGATCGTACCAAACACATCGAGGTGGATTGTCATTTTGTTCGTGATGAGTTATTGTCCTGTAATTTGGCGCCATCTTATGTTCCTACCACGCATCAATTGGCCGACATTCTGACAAAAGCTCTCGGCATGCAACAATTCCATTTTCTTTTAGGCAAGTTGGGCATTTGTGATTTAACTGCTCCAACTTGAGGGGGTGTGTGGGAAATATATGTATGTAAAGAGTATATTTGTACATTACGATACATTGTGTTTAGGGTTTTGGTGATGCATTGTACTATAAATATTTGACAATTGTGAATACATAAATCATCTTTTCTCCCAATAATATTGTGTTTAACATTTTAAGAAGGATTAAACTATCAAGATTTGAGCTTGGGGAGATATGGAAACCATACATACCTGTTAAAATCTCTTTCTTTTTGTGGAGATTGCAAAACCATTTGTTGCCTTTCCCTTTGCAATTAAGAAGGCTGGGATTCCATGGGCCTTTTAAATGCCCTTTTTGTGCTGCTCAAGACTCAATTGTTCATGCCTTTTGGAAACGTGGTAAACCTCAGGAAATATGGGGGCAATTTCAAGACATTCTTCAGTTCAAGCCTTGCACCAGAACTTGGGAAGACTTTATGCAATCTTGGCTACATTATTCCTTTACTGGGGAATTGGGAAAGACTCTTAAATTGCTCTTTTTCTTCATTTTGTGAGGGGGTCTGGAAGAACAGAACCAATATGTTGTATGGAGATGGAAATAACTCTTTCCCAAGCACTTTGAGAGATATTGGTAATAATCTTAATTATGCTTCTATTAAAATGAATTTGAGGTACCAATATGCAGAAGATGCGATTTTGGTTGAAAGTGGACTTTTGACCAACTTGCTGCCTCCTCTTCCAAGAAGGGTCCAATTAGTTCAATGGCACTTCCATGCAGGCCTTCATCTTAAGGTTAACTGTGATGGCTCATCCCTGGGTAATCCAGGTCTAGCTGGTGGGGGATTTGTGGTTAGAAACAGCCTTGATAAGGTCTTAAAAGCAGGGTTATGAGGCTTATGGCATTTGTTCCAACATGGAAGCTGTAATCAAAGCAATGAAAGCTGGTATTCTTTGCTGCAAGGTGCTTGGTGGAGATGGTATAATAGTTGAATCCGATTCCTATAGCTTGATCCAAATGTTAAAGGGTAATTTTGATGCTCCCTGGAAATACCTCGATGATATTTCAGATCTGTTGAAGTAGTGTCCTAAACCCAATCGGGTTGGACCGGATCCGACCGGGTCAGATCATTTCTACTATTTCTTTATGTTTATACATAGATTAAATGGCTTTTCTGTTGTCATATATTTGGTCTTTTAAAAGAACCAATTATGAATTGTTATATGATAACGTCCTTAGTATTAAACTGTGATAGAGAAACCATGATAGGCGATTATGGTTGATGAGATCTCTAATCACTTTAATAAGTTTGATACTTAAATGTCTCTAGGCTGATGTACTATTAAACAGGACATTGATAGTACAAACAGACTAGCACGTATTAGATGTCTTCTGTCTTTAAGGGCAGGGATAGATCTCGTCTATCGAAGTGTAAAGACACTTGGACTGTACGTGGACGTGTATTAGAGAATGCGTACGTTAGACTGACCCACTTACATTAAGTGTCGCACTATGTGGCGGTTGTGTAATTATCCTTTAGACCGGAGTCTTCATGGCATCACGGTGTGGATTGCCATGCTTTTGACACTATTGAGGTTTCCCCTAGCCACGGGGCGATCATGCGGTAGTGATTGGGTGTGATACTGAAGCATGCGGAGTATACATGTTTGGTCGTCTGGGAATCGCGTACCCTATCAGTAGGGGTGAATATCCGAAAGGGCCTTCTTATAAGTAATGTCTTACTCTCGTGAATCTTTGCAAAATGGGAGTAAATGAGTTACTTCGAGAGAGCATCATATCCATATTATAAGATACGGTCGTTAATGTTTGACACTTGACGTACGACCGTATGGATATTATTACAGCGATGGGATTGTAAGTTACACGGTAACTGTTTCAAATGAAAGGTAGTAGTCATTGCATTTGACTCTTCCGATGATTGGGGGTCACGGTGTGTTGCTAGACGCTATCCCGTGATCGTTAGGCATGAAGGGCATTTTCATAATTTGCACTTTGTGTCTACGGCCAACATATTCGGAAGCCTATCGGGTCACACACATAAGAACATCTAGCCGGATTAAAATGAGGTTATAGATGATAACCAAATATGGAAAGTTTATCTCGAGACTATAAAGGTTATAGTGGTAAATTAATATGGTGGTATTTATTTATTATGAATAAATATAATACAAGATATTAATTATGTTGATTAATTAAATATGTATATTGATACATATAATTTCGAAATATATATATATATATATATGATATACATGTATTTTGCAAATTAATTAATCATAGCATTATATTAATTAAAGAATATTCCGGATGCCAAATCTTTGGGATATGTGTCGCCAATTATAAGTGTATTATGATACACTTGGATTGTGCAATTTAATTAATAGGATTACCATAATATTAATATTAGATATTAATTGATTTTGGAAAAATAGATTTATGGTAATAAGATAAATATAATCAATATAAGATATTGGCAATTTAGATTTTATTTAATATGAGATATTATAATAAAAGAGATAAATCAATATATGAGATTTTCCTTATTTTATTGGGAAAATGTTTTCTTCTCCTCCACTCTATTGGGGCGCCACTTTTGACTATAAATAAGAGGTGGGTGTGAAGCTCTTTTGTTCACAATTGCAAGAGCTCATAGTTCTTGTGTAAAATATAGAGCATCCAATAGTGAGTTGGAGAGAGGGGAAAAAGGCCGGTCTAGCAACCGGAGTTTTCCAATAGCAATCCATGATGGGATTCCGGCGGGCTGTTCGTGTGGATCACCGGTAGAGGCCGAACACTTGGGCGGCTCTATGCAGAACTACTCTCCTTAGACGGTCAAAGCTTCGATCTTTTAGATCAAGTAAGGTAACCACCGTCTTTAGCTTATTTGTTTATTGCTTAAACGAAGTCGATCTTGGGTAAAAGGAAATCAAAATTTTGAATTTCGCTGCGTTCCCGCGTAGATTTCCTAACAAGATCTGCATAATTTGACCACTCACAACAACATTCCGCTTCAGCATATTTATTGTGAAAGGAATGCTGTAGATGATTATCTAGCTAAAAAAGCAAGCACCACACAGGAAACCCAAACGCTTGATTGTACTAAACTGGATGCATCTATTGGCTTGCTAGTGCTGAGAGACTCACTTAATTTACCAGCAGTTAGAAAAACAGATAGATCAAGAGATAAGATTTCATTGATAAGATTCTTTCATTGTTACAATCAGGTGACCATAGCTTCTGTTATATATCAAGAAGACAACCAACGGCTAAGAGCAGCCAGATCTATGCCTAGATTTTCTAAGGGAATAATCTAACAGACTTGCTGAGTCATACATAACAAATTATACTAGCCACAGGATTAGATCACACATGGACAACTGTGATGTGTCCACATACACATTAGCTTTACACATTGTATCTTAACATCCCCCCTCAAACTCAATGGTGGGGATACCACATTGAGTTTGCCTCTAAAAGACTGAAACTGAGTAATGGTCAAGGGTTTAGTAAGACAGTCTACTACTTGGTCAGCAGAGGGTATGTAGCAAACATTCAGCTTCTTATTCAACACCTCATTTCTGACAAAGTGAACATCTATCTCTATATGTTTGTTTCTAGCATGATAGATAGGGTTTTGTGCTAGAAAGGAGGCACTAGTGTCGTCACACCACATAGTAGGCACACCATTGATCTTTAGCTCTGATAAAGGAGATGAGATCCATTTAATTTTTGCAGTTAGATTAGCCAAGGCCCTGTATTCAGATTCTGTGCTGGACTTGACACCACATCTTGCTTTTTTAAGCTCCAGGAAACAAGAGATTCCCCAAGAAAAACACAGTATCCACCAATAGACTTCCTGTCTACAGTTGAAACCCCCCAATCTGCATCTGAAAATCCTGTGAGATTGAGACAAGCAGCAGGCCTGAAGTGTAACCCAAGTTTAAGAGTCCCTAGTCCATATCTGAGTAGTCTCTTGACTGTCTTCCGGTGTTCAAGATGTGGAGTTTGCATAAACTGACTCAAATAGTTAACTGCAAAGGTAATGTCTGGCCTGGTACAAGTTGGTACTGAAGGCCACCAATAGCACTCCTATAAAGTGTGACATTCTGAAACAATTCACCAGGCTCTTCTTCCAGTTTCTTGCCTGGCACAATAGGAGTAGGACAAGGTTTTAGTGAGTTACATCCCAGTCTAGACAGCAGCTGTGTAGCATATTGAGTCTGAGTTAAGTAAAGTCCAGAAGAGTCTCTCACAACCTGCATTCCCAGAAAGTGTGATACACGTCCCAAGTTTTTCAAGGCAAATTTAGAGTCCAACATGTGGATAAACTTGTTGATTAGTGTAGGAGAATTCCAGTCACTAGTATGTCATCAACATACACCAATACAAGAAGTATTTGACCTGCAGATCTTAAAACAAACAAGGAATTATCACAAACAGATTGTTTAAAGGACCATGCCAATACTGAGATCTAAGGGCTTCAAACCATGCCCTTGGGGCCTGTTTTAACCCATACAAGGCCTTTTAAAGTTTTCAAACATATTGAGGTCTACTTGGATCCGCATATCCTTCAGGTTGTGCCATGTAAACTGGTTCCTTCAATGGACCATTCAGAAAGGCATTATTGATGTTTACCTGATTAATAGGCCAGTTACAGGTGACTGCCAAGGAAAGCACAACTCTGATGGTTGGAGCCTTTGCTACAGGGCTGAAGGTTTCTGTAAAGTCCACCCTATAAGTTTGAATAAACCCTTTGGCTACCAACCTAGCCTTATGCTTGAGCACAGAACCATCAGCTTTCAGTTTCAATTTGTACACCCATCTACTGCCAACCACTGTTTGATGAGCTAATGGTGGAACTAAGTCCCATGTATTACTCTTCATAAGAGCTTGATTCTCCTCTTGCATAGCATGTTTCCATTCTGCACTAGACAGAGCCTCTGACACACTTGAGTGCTCAGTATGATTAGCAACTGCAGCAAAAACTTTGGGTTTAAAGATGCCCTTTTTGGCTCTAGTGATCATGAGGTGTGTGTTGACAAGTTTTGGGTCGGTAGGAACTGTAGGTTGGGGTGAGAAGTGTTGTGGAGATACTGGTGCAGAGATAGTGGGACGAAAGTGAGGACCAGGAGTAGGTGTACTTTGAGGTATGTCAGACATAACAACAGGTGAAGATTGTGGTGTTTGTGGTATATGTTCCTGTGGTGTATGAGTGGTGGTTTGAGGTGATACAGTAGAAAGAATACTTGATGGGCTGGGAACAGGTGTAGAAAAAATAGGAAAACTAGTATTTACCTCAACTACTGGAGTGTCTATACTTGATATAGATGCCCCATCCTTCTGAGAGTGTAAAGAGGGCAAGACAAACTAGTTTTCAGAGTCAGAATTAACAAGAACAACCCTATGTGGGCCTTGTAAGAAGCCATTACCAAAAGGAAAACTTAATTCATCAAAGACAACATCTCTAGTAATATAGATCCTACCACTCATATCCAAACACTGGTAACCTTTATGAACAGGACTAAGCCCCAAATTGATACACCTGCTAGAATGAAACTAGAACGTTGTGGTTTGGAAAGGTCTTAAATAGGGATAATAGGCACACCCAAAAACTTTGATTTTAAACAGACACTGATGAGGAGAAACATCATTTAGAACAGGAGTCGGCAAACTGTTGATGATCATGACAGCTTGTTGGAAGCTGTGCCACCAAAAACTTAAGGGCGTAGAGGCTTGTTCCAAGGGAGTAAGACCTAACTCAGCCGCATGTCTATGTTTCCTCTCAGCCCGACCATGTTGGCCATGAGCATGAGGGCAAGGATGTCTAAATAAAATACCTTGATCCTGAGGATCAGACTCAATGTTCCTGTATTCACTACCCCAATCAGACTGTATGCATTTAATTTTGGTTGAAAACTGAGTTTCAACCATCTTTTGAAACTGTTTGATAGTAGTGTACACTTCAGATTTATGTTTTAATGGATAGATCCATGTATATCTGGTATGATCATCTAGGAAATGCATATAATAAGAGTATCCATTTGTTGATTTTATAGGAGCAGGGCCCCAAACATCTATGTGAACAAGATCAAACATTTGTCTAGCATGAGAATCAGATAAAGTATATGGCAAAACATGAGATTTACCATATTGGCAAGCTTCACAAAAACAAAATTTTCATTCAAGGAAACATTACAGAGTTTCAGAATCTGACTCAAGACTTTGGGGGAAGGATGGCCTAACCTCCTATGCCAAACATTGGCATTTTTATTGACACTGACAACCTGAACTCTGCTAGACTCAAAACAAGACTTAGGCTCAATAAGAGCAGCAAACTTGGAAAGAGGCACTGAATTGGATTGAGGGGAGCTCATGGCACTCTCAGTTGGATTGACCATCTTGTACAGACCACCCTCTAGTGTTCCTATGAGAAAAGGCATCCATGTTCTCTTGGCCTTCACAACACAAATAGAATCAATAAATTCAATAGTCACATCATTATCATGAGTTAGTTTAGAAACACTCAAAAGATTCTTAGTAATGGAGGGAACATGTAACATAGACTGTAATTTGAGAGGTGTGTGGGAGTGTGTTGTATGGATAGTGGATTGGCCAATATGAAGGATACTAAGTTCCTCACCATTACCAACTCCAAGTGTATCGGAACCTGCATATCCAGCACTGAGATGGAGGTTGTTCAAATCTCATGTGATGTGGTTTGTTGCACCATTGTCTATATACCATGAGGAATCAATAACAGACTGTGGAGAGGCCACATAAGCAGCAGGTCTTGGATTTCCTGAGTTTCCAATAGGCCTAGGGTTGCTGTTATTGCCATTCTGAACCCCAGTTAAGACACATCAAATCTGAACCAACAATCCAAGACAGTGTGCCCATTTTTGCCACACAATTGGCACACACTTCTGTTATTAGCATTGACCTGCCACCCCTACCACCACCTCTTGATCTTCCACCTCTAGAGCCACCCCTGCCTCTGTTGATATTAAGGCCTAACATCAGAAAAATTTGATCCCTTATTATGGGGATACATCTGAGCAAGATTAAGAGAGGGATTAGATCCTCCAACACTAGGATTAAACCTAGCAACAAGTCTTTCATGGGTAAGAAGTTGGGACTGAACTTCTTTCCAACTCATACTACCAACTCTTGTGGTGAGATTAACAATGACAGATTCATAATCCTTATCAAGACCCCCATGAACTTCTAAAATAAGCTCAGATTTTGAAATGGGGTAACCAGCTGCAACTAATTTATCAGAATAAGATTTCATTAATGCCAAATAATCTGCCATGGATCTCTTACCCATTTCAGTTTTTGTGAGAGCAATTTTGTATTCCAACATTCTAGCCTCAGATTGAGTATTAAAAAAGCTCTCCAATGTACTCCGAATTTCATAAGAAGTGTTACAGCCAATTACCTCAGATAAGGCTTGTTCAGTCATCGAGCTAAGAAGCCATCCCATAAGAAGATTATCAGTTGAGGTCCACTGATCAATAGCAGTGAAAATTTAAAGATTAACACCAGTGGAAAACCTAGATGCAGATAGAACATGAGATGGTTTAGGGATAGTTCCAAAGGGAAATCCTTCAAGTTTATAGCCCTTGATAATGGGAAGAACAGTATACCTCCAAAGCAAGTAGTTCTCGCGCTTGAGTTTCACAGTACATGCAGACGCCATAACCTTGCTCGGATACCAAGTTAGAAAAACAGATAGATCAAGAGATAAGATTTCATTGATAAGATTATTTCATTGTAACAATCAGGCAACCATAGCTTCTGTTATATATCAAGAAGACAACCAACGGCTAAGAGCTGCCAAATCTATGCCTAGATTTTCTAAAGGAATAATCTAAGAGACTTTCTGATACATAACAAATTATACTAGCCACATGATTAGATCACACATTGACTGCTGTGATGTGTCCTCATACACTTTAGCTTTACACATTATATCTTAACACCAGCTGTGAGGATACACTGATGTTTTGGAATTTCTTTCTCTGCCCGCCTTTTTTGGATGCACTCTTCATTTTTATGAAGAGTGCCATCATGTTGTTGTTGTTCCTGTTTTTTTTATCCTTGCAGCTATTTTTGTGGCCCTTTGCTGGTGCAGTTTGTTGTTGTTGGGAGGAGTTTTTCATGTGCTGGCTGGATCTGGGACCAGCCAAGGCTTCAATGGTTGATTTGGAACTTTTAAATGCTGCAGTGTCTTTGGGAGGCACTCTTCATAAGCATTTGAATTCACATGCAATGTGTTAGAAATTTTTTCATAAATACTTTTATAATCGTTTGAATACGAGTTACCGAACGAATTAATGTTATCGCAACTAAACGGATATATGCATCACTTCATGAAGGGTTTTATGTATTTTCGAATACATGAATTTTCGGATTCATGCATTTTTTCCGAACTGATGCACCTTCACAAGAGAGCATGTATCCGGTGAACAGTGATGACACTTACCCTTTCGTGTAAGGAGTACCTCCATTCGTTTATGGGGTACTTGCAGCCTATAAAAGGTACAACATATACAAATGAATTCATACACATAATACACACCATCATCAGAATTTTCCAGAGTGTCATCGGGTTTGATTCAAACAAGTAGACCATTTTTTTTTTTTCCAACACAAAGTAGACCATTTTTTTTTTGTGCCGAAGGATGCTGATCTTTGGTTGATTACCTTGCTATGGAGCTTGCAAATCAGTGCTGCTGTTAATTGTTTGCTGATGTTTTTCGAGATGGGTGCTGCCTGCTTGCTTTGGGTGCTGCCTGCTTGGCTTTGAGCCTCACAAGCTTTTGTTTTCATTTGTTTTCTTTTGTTTGAGACTTTTTAGTTCTTAGGTACTAGGCTGGTGGTTGTCTCCTTTGCTTTTTATTATGGAGTTGTGGAGCAAATAACCCATTTTATCAAAGTTGATTGTCACAATGCACCTACGGTAAGTTGGTTTTTGGCTCTAAAAACGACTTTCTATTAGATTATATTATTTACATTATTTTGTATTTTACGAATATAGCCTTGTTGGCTCTCTATATAAACCTATTGTACACACATTATTTCCTAATGACAATTAGTTTGTTATTCAATATTATCTATCATGGTATCGGAGCAATTTGATCCCTAAAACTTTTCTTCTAGCCGCCGCCGCCAGCCTTGTTCTTTTTTTTCTTTTCTGCCGCCAACTGTACAGCGGCTATGGCAACCTCCTCCGCCACCTCTGTCCACTCGGCCACCTCTGCAGCTTCCGGCGCTGCTATTGTGACTGCTGCGGCTGCAGCCCCCACCACCGTTATCTCTCTTAATCCTGCTGTCAATGCTCCTACAAAACTCGATGGCAAAAATTTCACGGCTTGGAAACTTCAATTGACCACTTTACTCACGAGTCACGGTCTCCTCGGTTATGTGACCGGTGCTACACCCATGCCGCCACCAACAATTCCATCTCGCGTGTTTGGTGAGGTTACGAACCATGCGGCTCACTTGCATTGGATCCAACAAGATGCCTTAATCCACAATTTGCTTTTGGGTTCGGTTGATAAAGAATTTATCGCTACGATTCAGCACACGACAAATTCGAAACAAGCTTGGGACACTCTTCTCGACACGTATGGGAAACAGAGTAAGGGTCGTATTCGACATCTCAGACTGCGTTTAAATTCCATTACCAAAGGTACAATGTCAATCTCTCGATACTTCACTGCCGTTAAAACTGTTGCGGATGATCTTGCGTCTCTAGATGACGATACAGGGTTTCACTCCCTCCACGTGTCATCTATCGGTTGGTCATCACACTATAAATAACGTCAGTATATTCATGTCGATGCCCAGGCTCGAGGCCGAGGCCATCTCATAAACGCCAGGCTACGATGATCGACTATCGACTACCGAGCGGTGTAGGACCTTCGATCCGCACCGGCCTAGCAATGTAGGACGGTGAGTCCCGAGTCGATCACCACAGTCGACATCGAGGACGAGTCCGCATCGGCTTACTAAGCCCATTAATAGCGGTAGCTTGGGCAAGGGTCAAGGCCCATTTAAGGGTAAAGGTGACAATAACACAAGCCGACTTAACCTTAGGGTTTAGGCAAGTATTGTCATTATAAATACCCCCAATCCGGGAACTACGTAAGGCTTGATTCTGGAACATAACGAGATACGTAGGCAATCCAAGATACGGTCTTGGACTCGGCCCGCATACATAAAATCCACCCCCTCATTCCTCTTTTTGGCATTAGGGTTCTTGTGTGTTCATCACTAGATTAAATTAGGGCTCACATCATTAAGGTGACATAATTTGTCATCGTCATTGGCGCTAGAAGGAGGGCCTTCTATTGATTGAATACGCAAAAACACGATGCCTCCCAAGAAAACCGCATCCAAAAGCGCACAAGGCGGTCGATCAAGGCTCCCAGTTGAACGAGGCGATCGATCCTGATATGCAAGGAGACGAAGATCCCGCCCTGGATCTTATTCAGCACGATCCTCAGCAAAAACAAGGGGAAAAAGATCCGGTTTTGAATCTTGTCCAGGAGATCCACCAACCAGAAAAGCAAGCCCTTGCTCCAGAATATCGGGTGCTTGCAGATCAGTTGGCAGGAGCAAATTTGGAGGTAATGTCCGGGATAATAGCCGAGGCGGTTACGGCGCGAGCGGGCGCGACGCGGCCCGTAGAAAGAAGCTATGGCGGAAGGCGGCCGAAAGATGTAGTGGACAAACCTAAACGGACTCCCTGGGGACGAAGTAAGCGCATCATCCGGCTCGGTGGAAAGGAAGAGACGCGAGATCCACCAAAAACACCGAGAGGGGACGATGACGGCGCCGGGGAGGAGTTGAATGCACTTTTGGGAAAGAGTCGGGTGTCGTTGTGGCTCGAGTCTCCCTTCACGAAGGAGATCGAGAGCTTTCCTAAACCCAAGGGGTTTAAGATACCAAAGATAGAACCTTATGATGGCACCACCGACCCGGAGGACCATCTCCACAGTATCCGTCTCAAATGAGGTTGGATGGGGCACCCGATGCAATGCGGCCGTCGGGCATTCGAGACGCTACTCGTAGGTCGAGCAAGAGAATGGTTCACGAAGCTACGCCCGGGGTCGATCTCCGGTTTGCCATGCTCGCTCGAAAGTTCCGAGATGCGTTTATAGTCAACAAGAAGTTTCATCGAGTGCCACGCACCTCATGAACGTGAGGCAAAGCAAAGAGATGAGACAAGTGATGGAATATTTGAAGAGGTTTAATCTCGAGGCCATGCGAGTCAAGGACGCGGATGACCGACTTCGATCACATCGTTCGTAGGGGGCTGCGTAATACTAAGTTATACATGAAGTTGAGCGAGAGATGTCCCTCATACCATGGACGAATGTGTCAATATAGTGCATAGGTTATGTCAAGGGGAGGAGGCAGTGCGGCGACACACCCAATCCGACTGGATGGAATCCAAGAAAGACACCCGAGGCCCGATCAGGAATCAGTCCAAGAGGCAGGATGTCGAAAGTAAGCCATCGGTCTGGGACCGTATCGACACGTCCACCTCAGACCGTGGGGGCAAGAAGGGACCCTCACGTGATAAGGACTTTATCCCACTCAATCGACCTCGATCTGAGGTGTTGTCGATTATGCTTTCGAAAAACTTGGCGAGGAAACCGCCACCGTTGAAGAAACCTCGAGAAAAGAGGAACGCAAGCAAATACTGTGATTTTCACGAGGACATAGGTCATACAACTGAGGATTGTATCGACCTGAAGAGAGATATCGACGTCTGCATTCAGGAAGGAAAGCTAGACGAAGTTGTTGACAGATCACGGTATGATGGGCCCAGAGGGCGTGGAGAATTTAAGAGGAAAAACTCCGATCAAGACAGGAACCGAGGTCGAGATGCCCAGAGACGAAGGGATCGGTCACCTCAGAGGAACCGATCCCCGGGTCGAGAAGGAAACAACAAAGACAACTTTGGTCGAGACAGGTATGAAGATAATCGACCAGTTAACTATGTCAACACAATCTTTGGTCCTGGTGAAAGTGATAAAGACCAGACCAGCGAAGAGCCATTTTGTAGCTCGAGAGAGCGCAAACAGCTCAGGTTCACGACAGAAGTTGGATACGGCCCTCGAGATGATATCCCCAAGTCGAGGAATCATAGCGAAGGGTTAGTTATTGAGGCAGTTATTAGCCGAGCCCGGGTATCGAGGGTTTGTGTCGATAACGGGAGTGCAGTGAACATCATATATCACTCGGCATTCCAAGCGATGAAGTTGAAAGAAAAGGATCTAGCCCCCATAGCGTCTCCCCTGTTTGGATTTACAGGGCAAGCAGTCCACCCCCTGGGCTCGATAAAGCTACTCACGACGGTTGGGGACGGCGAGAAAGGAAGGACACTTGAATTAAGCTATGTGGTGGTCAAGGCTCCTTCTGCGTACAATGTTATCTTAGGGCGACCTGCGCTCTTTGACCTGCGTGCTATTATATCAACTTTTCATAATAGTGTGAAGTTTCCCACTAGGAATGGTTCCCACGAAGTAAAAGGAGACGTTGAAGTCGCTCGGAGCTGTAACTCTGTTGTCATGAACGGGAAAATGGCGGTCCAACAAGTCCTAGTCGAGGAACTTATTCCAGAGGAAGAAGAGGAGAAGAGTTGGGTCTCCAGTGATGCAGTTGAAAACGTCCGACTCTGGGAGGGAGAGGACGATCAGTGTGTGCAAGTGGGAATTTGGATCCCAGAGAAAGATAAACAGTTACTGGTTGAGCTGTTGATCGAGTTCAGAGACATCTTTGCCTGGAAGGCCACTGACATGCCGGGGCTATCTACCGACATCGCGGTTCATAAGCTCGAGATTGATCAGGCTAGGAGGCCAGTCAAACAAAAGAAGAGAAATTTTGCGCTGGATCGGCTTGAGGCTATTGAATTGGAAGTCGGCAAGCTACTAGCAGCCAAGATAGTGAAAGAGGTATTCTATCCCGAGTGGCTAGCTAACCCGGTTTTAGTCAAGAAGCCTGATGGTAGTTGGCGTATGTGTGTGGACTTTACAGATCTTAACAAAGCCTGCCCGAAGGACTCTTATCCGTTGCCCAAAATCGACAGATTAGTAGATTCAACCATTGATTTTGAAGTTTTTGGTTTCTTAGATGCATATAAAGGATATCATCAAATTTTAATGGATCCTCGAGATGCGGAAAAAACAGCGTTTATCACAGAATTCGGCACCTTCTGCTATGTGACCATGCCATTCGGATTAAAGAATCTTTGGGGCAACATACCGAGGGCGATCAATAAGATATTTGCAAGACAAATTGGTAGATGTATGGAAGTTTATGTGGACGACTCCGCTTATCAAGAGTCGATCTATGAGACAAGCACTCGGTCGATGCTCGAGAGGTTTTTGAAGTGTTGAGAGAAACGCAGATGAGATTAAACCCGAAGAAGTGCACTTTTGGAGTCAGGTCGGGTAAGTTCTTGGGCTATATGATCTCGAAGGACGGGATTCGAGCAAACCCAGATAAAATTGACACATTGAAGAATATGCCCGCACCTCGAAATGTAAAGGAAGTGCAGAGACTCACGGGTAGAATGGCGGCCCTCAATAGATTTCTATCGAGATCAGCACAGCGTGCACTACCATTTTTCAAGATACTCCGAAAGGCCAGTCCTTTTCACCGGGATGATGAATGTCGATGACCTTTGAAGAGTTGAAGACTTATTTGTCAAAATTGCCTACCCTCACTTCTCCTCGAGAAGGGGAAAAGTTGTTAATTTACTTGGCAAGTATGCGAGGAGGCGAGTGAGTGCGGTCCTGGTTCGAGAAAGGGTACATGGCCAAGTGCCAATCTACTTTGTCGGCAAGGCTTTACATGGCCCCGAGGTCCGATACTCGCCACCGAGAAGTTAGCATTGTGCCCGGTTCATGCCTCGAGGAAGTTAAGGCCCTATTTTCAAGCTCATCCCATTGTGGTAGTCACCGACCAACCACTAAAGCAAATATTGGCAAAACCCGACACCTCGGTCGATTGGCAAAATGGGTGATTGAAATGGCCCGCACGACATCGAGTTCGTCCCTCGAACCGCGATAAAAGCACGTGCCTTGGCGATTTTTTGGCCGAAGGGATATCCGTCCAACTCGATCGGGAAAAGCAAAGCCCGGAGGAAAAATGGACTCTTCGGGTCGATGGCGCATCGAGTAAGGAGGGGGCAGGGAGCGGTGGCTCCTTCGGTAAGCCCGAAAGGCGAGGAATTCCCCTACGCCCTTCGATTCGACTTCAAAGCAACGAACAACGAGGCCGAGTATGAGGCTATGATCACCGGCTTAAAGCTCGCTTTGAAGCCGGGTGTCGAAGATTTGTCGTTTACGGTGACTCGCAGTTAGTGGTCAATCATGTGAAAGGGGAGTATGAGGCTAAGGAAGAAACCATGAAGAATTACTTAGCAAGTTGTCCGAGCCTCATACCAAAATTCAAGACGAGTTCGGTTTGAGCAAGTCCCCCGAAGTCAGAACAAGAGAGCCGATGCGCTCTCCAAGTTGGCATCGAACTTCATGTCAAGTAAGAAGGTTCTAGTCGAGTTATTGACCGACCGGAGTTACATCGAGATGGAGGCCCAGCCGATCACTCAGCAGGCCACGTGGATGGACTCGATCGCTCTTTACCTTAAAGACGGAATACTGCCATCTGACAAAGTGCAAGCCAGGAAAGTCCGACTTCAATCAGCTCGATATGCATTCTTTGACGATATCTTGTATCGAAAATCTTTTCTGAACCCCTGGCTAAGATGTGTTTCAGAAAGTGAAGGCAAATACCTCTTAGAAGAGATTCATAGAGGAGCCTGTGGGAATCATTGTGGAGCCAGAATGTTAGCTCGAAAATGTAAGTTAGCTGGATATTTTTGGCCGTCGATGCAACGAGATGCAAATAATCTTGTCCAGAAATGCAACGCTTGTCAGATTCATGATAATATCTCTCATCAACAAGCGCAAGACATGAATGTCATCTCGTCAGCATGGCCTTTCGACCAGTGGGGAGTCGACATTGTAGGACCTTTACCTCGAGCTCCGGGAAATCTCAGATTCGTGGTCGTTGCGGTGGACTACTTCACAAAATGGGTAGAAGCTAAGGCTTTGCCCGATATCCGAGCTACAACCATTAAAAAATTCTTGTGGGTCGACATCCTCTTGCAGGTACGGAATTCCGAAAGCTCTAATCTCGGATAATGGTACCGGTTCGAGGATCGAAAAGTTAGAGAATGGTGCAGCGAGTACCAAATCGACCAGCGATTCACCTCAGTGGCTCACCCCCAGGCAAACGGTCAAGTCGAACAGACTAACCGACAGATCAAGTTGGGGTTAAAGAAGAGGCTAGAGGCAGAAGGTCGAGATTGGGCAATTCAACTTCCGAGCATCCTATGGTCGTATAGGACGACTCCTAATTATCAACCGGAGAAACTCCTTTCTCTTTGGTATATGGGTGTGAAGCGGTGATTCCCGCCGAGATCGGAGTCCCTTCTCCTCGAGTTCGGCCTACAACGTGGAGACAAATGATCCCGAACTTCGACAAGAAAGGGACAATGTCGAAGAGCGAAGAGAGATAGCCTCGGCCTAGGATGGCAAGGTATAAGCAAAAGATCTCTCGCACTACAACTCGAGAGTAAGACACGGTGTACTTCAAGGTTGGCGATCCGGTTCTAAGGAAAAATGAAGCGAGTCGACGGGGAAGCGGTCGGGAAATTAACCCCGAATTGGGAAGGACCCTATCAGATCCTGAAGGTCCACCCCAAAGGGTCTTATCAACTTGGTCGGGCAGATGGAACTACTGTTCCTCGACATTGGCATGCCAACAATCTGAGGAAGTATTATATTTGAGATAAGCTTTATTTTAATGAACCTGTTCACCTTTCAATTCTGAATCTTGTAACAAGTCCATGAGACAATTTTATGAGTATTCTAATAAATTTCTATCTTTTCGAGATGCTTTCTGTGTTTGTTAGGATTTATAGTCAAAACGATACAAGTCCAATGCGATAGAAAAGTTAAAGGCAAAACAATCGAATACGAGTAGAGAAATCCGCAGGTCGGACATCTCGATAAAGCCAAAGCAAAGTTATCCCAATGGGCGACGAATGCAAAGGCATAGAGACGGTTCGCGTGTGGTCGGGCCAAAGGTCCAAGCTAAGAGCCGAACGAGCCCGAGAGGCAAACAAGGCTAAAGCAAAGGACGGTTCGCATAGTCGGGCCACCGTCCCGCCGAAAGCCGAATGAGCCCGAGTGGCGAAAAGGCCTGGACAAAGGACGGTTCGCATAGTCGGGCCCACTGTTCCGGCCGAAGGTCGAAAAAGCCTAAGAGGCAAAAAAGACCTAAAACCAGGGCAGTTTATATTAAAATGCTCACCTAAAGGTCAAATAAGCCCAAGGGACAAAAGACTACGGCAAGCAAGTCGATCTCAAGTGCAATAAGAACCAAAGGTTCATAATACACTTGGGGGCAACACAATATTAACAAAGCGAATAGCGAGTAGCGAGCAGAGCGGAGCCAGGAGCCCGACAAGCGAAAGACTATGAAACATTAAGACAAGCAAAGCAAAAATCACAAGAAAGAGAAATCAAATCTCAAAAGCAGATCAAATTCAAAATAAAGTTATTACAAAAACAAGGCCAGGTCGAAAAGACCAGCCAAAGTTAAAATAAATGTCATTACAAATCAGAAGTTTGAATAGCAAAAGAAGATATAAAAACATCAAGATCAGGGGTCGGCTTCCGGAGTCGGCTCAGTTGTGGCAGGGGTCGGATCGCTGGCGGTCGGATTGGCAGTAGGGGCAGACGAAGGAGGAGCATACTTTATAGCCAACGACTCTCCCCGCTGAAACTCCTCAAAGTATTGGTCGCATGCCTTCTCCGAGTCGATTGTAGAACATAGGCGTCTCGGAGAGTCGACATATCGAAGCTCGGAACGGCCTCCTTCACCTGATCCACGGCCAGGGTATATCCACCCATCATTGAAGCCCGCATGATCACTTCTAGATCATCTTCAAGGTTGGAGGACTTGCGATACTCCATGATGGCCTCGGTCCTAGCCTCTTCGACTCGCGCCTGCGCTCGATATAATTCAGCCTGTAGCGCATCTCGATCTTGGCGAGCCTTCCTCGCTTCATCGTCTGCAGCTTTTTGACACTGCTGCAACCTCTCATAGTCTTGAGCCAGCTTGAGCAGCTCTCTACCCTGATCCTGCCTTTCGTCTCGGAGTCGGTCCAGCTCCTTCTCGGTAGTGGCCAGCTTTGCCTCAGCAGCCGCCAACCTATTTTGCAGCCTCTCGAGCTCGGCAACCGACTCTTGCTTCAACTCCTTATATTGTTTCTCCACAGAAGAGAGAGCAGCGTCTTTTGCGATGTTGTCTTGGAGTAACCTTCCATTCACCTTCTTGATCTCGTTCGCCGACTCTCCTGTTTTGGCTAGCCGACGAGCAGCCTCTCGACCAACAAGAGTATGCTACAAAGTAGAAGAACGAGTTAATAAACAAACAGGGCACGTGCCTCGAAGAAAGCGAATACAAAAAGAAGGATCGACTTACGAGGCGATTCAGCTTTCGCAGGACATAAGACAAGTCTTTGTCATCCACACCGGTATAATCATCAAAAACCCAGTCAACACCGATTCCTGGCTCGGCAGAGGTCTCAGCAACCTTCTTCCTCTTCGCTTCTCGAAGCTGCTCCTTTACCACCTCGGCAACAGAAGGTCTTTTCTTTGTTTGCCCCGCCGGCTCTTCAACATTAGCCTCAACGTTCGAGGTCAGATCGATAGGTTCCTCTTCGTCTTCATCTCGAAGAGAGCCATATCGGACGGTTAACTCGCCGGTGGTCGAGGGCACCTCGGTCGTTCCAGCTCCGGCGGACGATCCGATCGCAAAGCAAGGATGGTTCTAGGTGGAGGGACGCCCGCCTCTCGAGAAGAAGAAGGCATGTCGATCTCGCCCACCGGCAAGTCGGCGGCGGCCCGACCCCCGAGAGGTGGGGGGCGCCTACGACCGTCGACTCAGAATGCGCCGAGGGTTGGTAACCTTGGAGAATTTGCCCACCGCAATACGAGAAAAAAGACAAGTTAGTTTGGACCAACAAACAACAAGTTATCGACATAAAGAACTACTATTGTGTAAAAACAAGCAAGCAAGTAAACATCCTACGATTCTCGTGATCGTGAACGTTCAAGCCTACGTACGGCACGGGCCCGGCCTTCCTCTAAGCGAGCCAGGTGATACAGAGACTCAGTCTCGAGTACACACCTCGAAGTTGTGTCCACTCAAGAGTCGAGCCTCGTGAGGAGCCGATGCCTTCCCGAGCTTATCTTGCTTCCCCTCTCTCGACCTCCATTGACCGATATAGGGGTTGTCCAAACCATGACGGAGAAAAAAGAATCGAGGCTTCCACTCCCCGTGAGAAGAAGGCCCCTTGGTTATGAACTCATGGCGATTAGCTCTCCTCTGAAAGGAATACCATAGTTTGTCGGGTGTGGCAGCAATCTTGTAGTAGTATCGAAACACGGGCACTGAAAAACAGACCTGAGCCACTCGACACGCTATGATAAAACCCATCAGAGTTCTGACACCGTTCGGGGCAATTTGGGAGACGCTAATCTCGTAGTGGTGAAGGATGGCCAGAACGGCTGGGCAGAGTGGAAACCTCAATCCACTCGCTAGTTGGTTCTCGTAAACCGCACGTAATCCTTCGGGGGCTCGTCGGCAAATATATGATTACCGATGGAAGTCGAGCTTCGAGTGGGGGCTTGATATCATATTTTTGACAGATTTTAACAGCTTCCTCAGAGAAAGTGCACCGAGACATCCCTTAGCGCCCTTTCCATCCATCCTTGTTACTAGTTTTTTGGGCGGGTTAGGGACGGGAGGAGGGAAGTCGAAGGCTCGCCGGACTCTTGCCGGAGAAGATGATCGGCGCAAGAGTGTGCCCGAGAGCGGCTATGAACGGGCGTTTCACTACCCCTATCCGATTCGGCCGCACTACTACTACTTGACATAGATAAATCAAACAAAGATGAACAACACTAAGATAAAAGACAAGATCTTACTTGGTGTTTTGTAGTTTGGAGAATAAGATGAAGAAAATAGCAAGCAAAGTTGCAAAGGCGTGCCGGTTTCTCTCTTTTTATATATGAAAGCAAAAGTTTGCAAATGATTTGAAGAGACGTGAGTTATGGGGGTTATAACCACTGAAAATCGCAGTTATCAAGGCAATGACGCGTCTTTTGCGGGATTCGAAGCATTTCGTGGGCTAGAAACCGCTCCACGTGGATGCTAGGCAGTTAGGGTTATGAAAAGGCGGGCTTTCTCCCGCCCAAAGAACAAACCCAACTCGATGACAATTCAAGTGACAGACTCGACCTCGGACAACGGAAGCCGCCTCTCGCAAGTGGGGGGCTTATGACGATACGGGGTTTCACTCCCTCCACGTGTCATCTATCGGTTGGTCATCACACTATAAATAACGTCGTATATTCATGTCGATGCCTGTGCTCGAGGCCGAGGCCATCTCATAAACGCCAGGCTACGATGATCGACTATCGACTACCGAGCAAGTGTAGGACCTTCATCCGCACCGCCTAGCAATGTAGACAAGTGAGTCCCGCAGTCGATCACCACAGTCGACATCGAGGGGAGAGTCCGCATCGGCCTTACTAAGCCCATTAATAGCGGTAGCTTGGGCAAGGGTCAAGGCCCATTTAAGGGTAAAGGTGACAATAACACAAGCCGACTTAACCTTAGGGTTTAGGCAAGTATTGTCATTATAAATACCCCCAATCCAGGAACTACGTAAGGCTTGATTCCTGGAACATAACAGGATACGTAGGCAATCCAAGATACAGTCTTGGACTCAGCCGCATACATAAAATCCACCCCCTCATTCCTCTTTTTGGCATTAGGGTTCTTGTGTGTTCATCACTAGATTAAATTAGGGCTCACATCATTAAGGTGACATAATTTGTCATCGACAGTCCTCATACACATTAGCTTTACACATTATATCTTAACACCAGCTGTGAGGATACACTGATGTTTTGGAATTTCTTTCTCTCGCCCGCCTTTTTTGGATGCACTCTTCATTTTTATGAAGAGTGCCATCATGTTGTTGTTGTTCCTGTTTTTTTTATCCTTGCAGCTATTTTTGTGGCCCTTTGCTGGTGCAGTTTGTTGTTGTTGGGAGGAGTTTTTCATGTGCTGGCTGGATCTGGGACCAGCCAAGGCTTCAATGGTTGATTTGGAACTTTTAAATGCTGCAGTGTCTTTGGGAGGCACTCTTCATAAGCATTTGAATTCACATGCAATGTGTTAGATATTTTTTCATAAATACTTTTATAATCGTTTGAATACGAGTTACCGAACGAATTAATGTTATCGCAACTAAACGGATATATGCATCACTTCATGAAGGGTTTTATGTATTTTCGAATACATGAATTTTCGGATTCATGCATTTTTTCCGAATCGATGCACCTTCACAAGAGAGCATGTATCCGGTGAACAAGTGATGACACTTACCCTTTCGTGTAAGGAGTACCTCCATTCGTTTATGGGGTACTTGCAGCCTATAAAAGGTACAACATATACAAACGAATTCATACACATAATACACACCATCATCAGAATTTTCCAGAGTGTCATCGGGTTTGATTCAAACAAGTGACCATTTTTTTTTTTCCAACACAAAGTAGACCATTTTTTTTTTGTGCCGAAGGATGCTGATCTTTGGTTGATTACCTTGCTATGGAGCTTGCAAATCAGTGCTGCTGTTAATTGTTTGCTGATGTTTTTCGAGATGGGTGCTGCCTGCTTGCTTTGGGTGCTGCCTGCTTGGCTTTGAGCCTCACAAGCTTTTGTTTTCATTTGTTTTCTTTTGTTTGAGACTTTTTAGTTCTTAGGTACTAGGCTGGTGGTTGTCTCCTTTGCTTTTTATTATGGAGTTGTGGAGCAAATAACCCATTTTATCAAAGTTGATTCTCACAATGCACCTACGGTAAGTTGGTTTTTGGCTCTAAAAACGACTTTCTATTAGATTATATTATTTACATTATTTTGTATTTTACGATTATAGCCTTGTTGGCTCTCTATATAAACATATTGTACACACATTATTTCCTAATGACAATTAGTTTGTTATTCAATATTATCTATCATGGTATCGGAGCAATTTGATCCCTAAAAATTTTCTTCTAGCCGCCGCCGCCAGCCTTGTTCTTTTTTTTTTTTTCTTTTCTGCCGCCAACTGTACAGCGGCTATGGCAACCTCCTCCGCCACCTCTGTCCACTCGGCCACCTCTGCAGCTTCCGGCGCTGCTACTGTGACTGCTGCGGCTGCAGCCCCCACCACCGTTATCTCTCTTAATCCTGCTGTCAATGCTCCTACAAAACTCGATGGCAAAAATTTCACGGCTTGGAAACTTCAATTGACCACTTTACTCACAGGTCACGGTCTCCTCGGTTATGTGACCGGTGCTACACCCATGCCGCCACCAACAATTCCATCTGCGGCTGGTGAGGTTACGAACCACGCGGCTCACTTGCATTGGATCCAACAAGATGCCTTAATCCACAATTTGCTTTTGGGTTCGGTTGATAAAGAATTTATCGCTACGATTCAGCACACGACAAATTCGAAACAAGCTTGGGACACTCTTCTCGACACGTATGGGAAACAGAGTAAGGGTCGTATTCGACATCTCGCATCGCGTTTAAATTCCATTACCAAAGGTACAATGTCAATCTCTCAATACTTCACCGCCGTTAAAACGTTGCGGATGATCTTGCGTCTCTAGATGCTAAAGTACCCGATGATGACTTAGTTGAAATAATCTTAAAAAATCTTGGTAGTGAATATAAGGATCTTGTGAGTGCCATTCAGGCTCGTGATGACACTATCTCTATGCCATTGTTACATGAAAAATTGCTAATGCATGAAGCGTCACTTTTACAAAGTCCGTCTGTTCCACCCCCTGCGTATACTGCTTTCCCTGCCTACCCTTCACCCCGTCCCATGCATGTTCCGGCCAATACAGCCTATTCCCCCTATCAGCAGCTACCTCGGCCCCCTCCCCCTATCCTGCCGCAAGCTCCCTCCCCCTACCCGAGACCCCAACAGCCCGGCCCTTCCCCCAATCACTCATCCAAAACTACCTCTGCCCGTCCCTCCAAAGGGTATCAAGGCTTCTGCCAACTCTGTGGTCTCCAGGGTCATGTTGCCACTCGTTGCACCGCTTATCCTCTCTACAATAATCTTCCACATCCACCCCGCAACCAAGGAACCCCTCGGCCCCCTCAGCCGACCCATGCCCATGTTGCCCAAACTGCTCCTTCCAGCTCTACTCTGCAGTACTCGATCCTTCTGCTACTTGGATGCTTGATAGTGGTGCCTCTCATCATATGACACAGGAACTCAATTTACTTTCTCTTCACTCCCCCTACCAAGGTATGGATCGTATAGTCATTGGTGATGGTAGTTCTTTAGCTATCACACACATTGGTTCTACCTCTCTTTCTTCTTTCAAATTAAATCATGTGCTTTGTGTACCTTCTCTTTCTCGTAACTTATTATCTGTCCAAAAATTTTGCCAAGATAATTCTGTGTCTATTGAATTCTTATCTGATTCGTTTTTGGTGAAGGACTTGAAGACTGGCACATGCCTCCACCAAGGACAAGTCAGTGATGGAGCCTATGTGTGGTCCTCCAAAGCTCTCTTTGCCTTCTCTGCTTCCAAAGCTTCTGCTGCCACTTGGCATCTCCGCTGCGGTCATCCTGCTTTTCCCATTATTCAAAATCTTGCAAACAATAATTTTTTAGAATTATCTACGGTTTCCCATTCTTCTTGTGATTCATGTTTGTGTAATAAGAGCCACAGGCTCCCTTTTTCGGATTCTACACTGTTTACTTCTCAACCATTGGAAGTTATTTATTCTGACGTTTGGTCGTCTCCTGTTTACTCAGTTGATAATTTTAAATATTATGTTCTGTTTGTTGATCATTTTACTCGGTACATGTGGATATACCCGCTTGCATGTAAATCTGACGTATATAATACTTTCATTAAATTCAAGCATTATGTAGAAAAACTGTTAGATGCCCCTATCAAAATCCTCTATTCTGATAATGGCACTGAGTACATAAAGTTACGTCCTTTTCTCTCTGAGCATGGCATCTCTCATTTCACTTCTCCCAATTACACCCCGCAGCACAACGGCATCTCTGAACGCCGGCACTTGCATATCGCTGAAACCGCCCTCACCCTTCTTGCCCATGCCAAAATACCAGTTACCTATTGGTCCTATGCCGTTAGTACCGCGGTTTACCTCATTAATCGCATGCCCACAAAAAATCTTAATATGCTTTCACCACATCTCAAGCTCTTCTCTAAGCCCCCCAATTATTCTAAGCTTTGCGTCTTCGGCTGCCTTTGCTATCCGTGGCTTAAACCCTACAACCCGCACAAGCTTGCGCCTACATCCAAGCCATGTATATTTCTTGGTTACGCCCTCACACAAAGCTCTTACCTTTGCTATGACATCTCTGAGTCCCGTATGCATATTTCACGTGATGTTAGGTTTGTGGAGGACATTTTTCCCTTTGCTAGCATCTCCTCTTACTCTTCCTTACCTCCTTTAACTGCCCTGCTCCCCTCTGCTTCCTACGAAACCGCAGATGTCCCTATCCTTCCACCACCCCCCACGGCCCATACACCAACCGTGGGCATTTATGAGCCAGCCGCAAGCTCCCCCTCCTCCTTTTCTCCTGTCTCTCCCAACTCCAACTCTCCCAGTGATTCTCATTCTTCCTCCACTCCCATCTCATCTCCTTCCACCTCGTCCCCCACTCCGCCGCCTCCACCCCCTCCTCCCCCCCAGCCGCACCATCCCATGACCAATCGTTCTCAAAATAAAATCTACAAACCTCGTCAACCCTTTAACCTTCAAGCTCAAATTCACAATCGCTACCAAGACACGGAGCCCTCAACCCTTAAGCAGGCATTGCAGTGTCCGCAGTGGTGTGTTGCCATGTCTGATGAGTATAGTGCGCTTCTTCGCAATGACACGTGGTCTTTAGTTCCCCCTGCTGATGGTTTAAATATAGTTGGTTGTAAGTGGGTTTTCCGAATTAAACGAAACCGGATGGCTCGATTGATAAATACAAGGCTCGGCTGGTTGCCAAAGGGTTTACACAACGCCCTGGTTTGGATTACTTCGAAACTTTTAGTCCTGTTGTTAAACCTGTTACAATCCGCCTTGTTCTTAGTATTGCAATTTCCTTTGGTTGGTCTCTTCGCCAACTCGATGTCAATAACGCCTTCCTACAGGGGACACTAGTTGAAGATGTGTATATGTCTCAACCACCCGGGTTTGAGGATGCTACGAAACCCACTTTTGTGTGCAAACTTCGCAAGGCGATCTATGGTCTTAAGCAGGCACCTCGGGCTTGGTACCATGAGCTTAAGTCCTTTGTTCTTACCATGGGTTTTGTTAACTCTGCGGCTGATCATTCTTTATTTGTTTATCGCACATATATCAGCATTACTTTTATCTTGGTATATGTTGATGATGTAACGCCCCCAGACCCCGGGCCTGGTAGCGCTAAATGAGTCATAAATGTCCGGTCAACTGCTTAGACCGCCGTCCTCGCTTGGTCTAAAAGGGCTAACCCGAGTTGACAAGACCTTTATGTCTCACACTTATATGAGGGTGATCATTCTACTATTTTTCCTATGTGGGACATTACATTCTCCTCCCCTTATAAGGGACTGGCGTCCTCGCCAGGACGGCCGAGACTGTTCCCGGATCGTCCCTACCAGAGGTAACTAGAGGCCATCCTTACACCGTCTTCTTGTACGGTGCAGCGCATAGTTCCGTCTGATAGTCGGCTCTGATACCATTCTGTAACGCCCCCAGACCCCGGGCTCTGGTAGCGCTAAATGAGTCATAAATGTCCGGTCAACTGCTTAGACCGCCGTCCTCGCTTAGTCTAAAAGGGCTAACCCGAGTTGACAAGACCTTTATGTCTCACACTTATATGAGGGTGATCATTCTACTATTTTTCCTATGTGGGACATTACAGATGACATCATTGTTACAGGTAGCTCCAGTGAGCAGGTTCAGAGTGTTATTGATCAGTTGGGCTCTCGGTTCTCTATTAAGGACCTTGGTCCCCTTTCGTATTTTTGGGAGTTGAGGTCACTCATTACGCCCTTGGTATGTTACTTACGTTGGACTGTGTACACAAGTGAGCCGCTTTCTCGAGTTCACATGGGGGACTCTAAGGCAGTTTCCACGCCTATGTCAGCTGATGCCTTTTCCGGTGATCCCATTGTTTCTCCTCCTTATTCCGATCCGACACAGTATCGTCAGGTTTTGGGTGCCTTGCAGTACTTATGCTTTACGAGAGTTGATATTCGGTTTGCGGTTAATAAGCTCTCCCGGTTTATGCATGCACCGACGAGTATCATTGGATGCTTGTCAAACGTCTTCTGCGTTATTTGTCTGGCACTCCTACTATGGGTTTACAGCTATATCGGGATTCTCCTCTGGCCTTGCATGCTTTTTCGGATTCTGATTGGGCAGGTAACAGGGACGCTGGCTATCGCGACCCCGTGTCCTCTGAGTATGTGCCAGGTTACACTTCCACTTCTGCTTATATTGTCTTCTTGGGCAAAAATGCCATTTCCTGGAGCTCCAAGAAGCAACACTCAGGTTCTCGTTCTTCCACCGAAGTTGAGTACCGGTGTGTTGCAGATACGGCCGCCGAAGTTGTCTGGCTGACTTATCTGCTTGCTGATCTCGGTTTTACCGTTACCTCCACGCCAGTGATTTTTTGTGACAATTTAGGAGCGCTTCGTCTCAGTGCCAACCCGGTTTTTCACTCACGCATGAAGCACGTGGCCATTGACTATCACTTTATTCGTGAGCATGTTGAGCGTGGTCTTGTTCGTGTTGCTCGTGTCGCTGCTGCAGACCAGCTGGCCGATGTTCTCACCAAGCCCTTGCCGCGGTTATCTTTTTCTACACTTGTTTCCAAGCTTGGACTTAGCTCAACTCCGTCCGCTTGAGGGAGCGTATTAGATTATATTATTTACATTATTTTGTATTTTACGATTATAGCCTTGTTGGCTCTCTATATAAACCTATTGTACACACATTATTTCCTAATGACAATTAGTTTGTTATTCAATATTATCTATCACTTTCACAATACAAATCCTACTGTGACGCAAAAACACGAGTAGAATCGTGCACCGATAGAATCGATGTTCTCTCTCTTAAAAACTCTCAAAAATGTTAATAATATAGCACCTCTGTCATCCAAACTGGTACCCGCCTTTGAACTGGAAGCCAAAACCTAAAAAAAAAATCCCCTATCCAACCGACCCTTCATTTTATCTTCTCAAATGGTGGTTATTTGATTACTCTTCACAGTTTCTCCGCAACTAATTTGATAGTATTTCCTTTTTAATTTGACGGTCTCTGCCTGCATTCCCAGATTTTTGTTATGCAATTAACTGTGTTGAGGAGCTTAAATTTGTCAAGGTAAATCGCTGAATCTACTTCTCTGATTCTTCATTCTGCCTATTTGTATGATTCTATTGTAATCGCAGCCAGTTGTTTGTTAATCCTTCAATTTTAATCTTTAACACAGGTAGCTCGAGAATTAGGGCACGCAGAAAATTGGGGCTCAAATGGATAGAAATGCAGCAGAGCAGAGCCTATTATTATAGTGTTTTTATAGCTAATTTCTCCCCATATTTTCATTAATCTGTCTCTATTTCACTTTTGATTTCCATTTTCTAGAGCTAGGTTCAGTTGTTTTCTTCTGGTTCCTGATAATAGCTGGTTTAAGTTATTCAATCCAGCTGAATCTTAAACATGAAGCGAAGGAAATCCAGTATAAATGTCCATGATTCTCCAAGACTCAAGAAAACGACAGTCTTGATTCGGTTGATAGGATCAGTGATTTACCGGACTCCATTCTTGGTGTTATTCTGTCTTTTCTTTTCACAAAGAATGCTGTGGCCACCTCCGTTCTTTCAAAAAGATGGAAATTCGTATGGAGGACAGTCCATAATCTTTTTTCTGGCATTATGGTTACAGTGAAGGTCATGATATGCAATTCGTAGAATTCGTCAACCGTGTTTTGCTTCTCCATGTTCCTAGATTGCTTATTGCCTTTGGATTGGTCCGGAAACATAGGTGTAATTTCTTTCATCTCAATTCATGGATTTGAACTGCAATTACAAGAAATGGCCATGCGTTTTTTCTAAAGGGTAAACCCTACCCCCGAGGGTCCCCATACTCCCGATCCCACAGGTGTATGGAGATGTAAATCTGGGTACCTAGTAGCTTAGAACACAAGCTGCCCATTGACAGGAGACAAAGAGCGATTCGCCCCTTGTGGGGTTCGAACCTTGCCATGCGTTTTTTTTCTAGATGTTGAGACTCGTGGTGGTCCAAATAGTAGTCCTCAACCAATTCAATTACCTATAAGTGTTTTCAGTTGTGACTCGCTACGATCTTTGGAGTTGACTGGCGGCATTTCTGTTTCTAACACTGTTACGAAACAGATGGAGATAGCTTCAGATGCAAGAAATAGAAACAGATGCAATCAAACGTAAATAATCAAAGGAGATAACAGAAAACAAGAAAACACAGATTTAACGTGGAAAACCCCTCTCAAAGTGAGAGAGATAAAAAACCACGGGCAGAAACGAGATCTTTATTATTATGCACTGAGTTACAGATTTCACACACACAGACAATGCAACAACAACTGTATTTATAGGCACAAATCCCTAAACCCTAGCCGTCAAGGAATTTTGTCTGATACACCATAAATACCCCTACACGTGTCCTCCTTTTAATGACACTGTATAGCTGTCACATAACAGAATAACAGATGTGGGACCCTGCCGTATTCCAGTACTCGGCAGTCTTCACTCGTCGCGACGAAGCCTCCGTAGACTCCACTCTACCGATGCACGTAATTGAATACACTTCTCACCGTCCATCACACAAACCGAGTCTCCGATTGGTTCCAACGGATGTAGAGTTTAAGTCACTTTACCGACAAATCTCCACCTTGACTTCAACTCTCACCAGAGTCAAACAGATTGCATAACCAGATGTACTTGTACCAGATACATTCGTCAATGCCAGATGTACTTGTACCAGACGATCTTTACAGAATCCACTCCACCGATCGCCTCGCAGAGTTTCCGAAACAGATTATAAGCTTTGAATATTCGGTAAGTCCGGCAAAGCCGAAACTTACTCTATTTGAAGCGGTTTAGTGAACATATCGACAGGATTCTCCTTTGTGCCAATCTTCTTCACCACAACCCTCTTCTCATTCCTCAAGAAATGATACCCGACATCAATATGCTTGGTTCTCTCATGATGAACCGATCATTGGCTAAACATATTGCACTTAGATCGTCACAATATATATCTCAGCCTGATCCTGATGCAACCCCAAGTCACTGACTAGACCCTTCAACCAGATACCCTCCTTAGCTGCTTCAGTAAGAGCCATATATTCTGCTTCAGTAGTTGATAAAGCTACTGTAGCCTGAAGAGTAGCTTTCCAGCTGACCACTGCATTTCTCAATGTAAACACATAACCAATCATTGATTTTCTGTTGTCAACAACCCCTGCATAATCAGCATCACAGTAGCATGTGACCAGACCAGTATCACCTCCATAAATGAGACCAACATCAGTTGTACCTCTCAGGTACCTGAACATCCTTTTAACATGACTTTCCAAAGTGTTCTTTTCCGGAGTTGAGCCATGAACCTGCTGACAACACTGACTGCCTGAGCCAAATCAGGCCTAGTGCATACCATGGCATACATCAGACTGCCAACTGCACTAGCATAGGAAACTTTTGACATATACTCCTTCTCTTCAGCTGACTGTGAAGCATAAATAGACAAATGAACATTTGATGCCATAGGAGTATCTATTGGTTTTGCAGCAGACATCCCAAACTTGGCCAATATCTTCTGCACATAACCCCGCCGAGACAAAAACAATTTCTTCTGACTTCTATCTCTCCAGATCTCCATTCCCAAGATTTTCTTGGCTGCACCCAAATCCTTCATTTCAAATTCAGCACTGAGAAGGTTCTTCAGATTTTGAACATCAGACTTCCTTGCAGCAACTATCAGCATGTCATCCACATACAGGACAATATAGATATGTGATCCATCTTTCAGCAGACTGTAGTATACACAACAGACATAAGGACTTCTGCTATAACCCTGCTGAAGCATAAAACTGTCAAACCTTTTATACCACTGCCTTGGGGCTTGCTTCAAACCATACAATGATTCTTTAACTTGCAAACATAATCTTTCTTGCCAGGAACTTGAAAACCTTCAGGCTGTGTCATGTATATCTCCTTATCCACCTCACCATGTAGAAAATCAGTCTTCACATCTAATTGCTCAAGTTCCAGATCCTGCTGTGCCACCATTGCTAGTAACACCCTGATTGAAGTGTGTCTGACCACTGGTGAAAATATTTCATCAAAGTCAATCCCTTCCTTTTGACTGAATCCTCTTGCAACCAAACGTGCCTTATACTTGACCCCTTCTGCCTTAGTTATTCCTTCCTTCTTCTTGAAAATCCATTTACAAGTTACAACTCCCTTGTCAGTAGGCTGTTTGACCAATTCCCAAGTCTGATTCTTCAACAATGACTCCATTTCATCTCCCATGGTAGCATGCCACTGAGATGCTTCTGTACATGTCACCGCTTCCCCGTAAGTAGTAGGTTCCAGCAACCTCTACTTCTTCTGCAACTTGGAGTGCATATCCAGCCAAATCATCATACCCATATCTCCTTGGAGGTATCCCAACATTAGATCTTCTAGGCGCTGGCGCCTAGACTCGCCGATTAATGTTTGTATGACGCCCTACCGAGGTCTCGGCAGTCGGCTTGGATCGGATTCGGTTCAATATCCGGATCGTATAATGTTGATTTGGATCCACCGATTGTTGCATATCGTAGACTCCACCTGAAGCTCCACCTGATTCTCAATACTATCAGATTCAGCACTGATTTCAGATTCAGTAGACCTCCCCACTGATGAGTTAAGCATATAATTTTCATCAAACACGACGTCCCTGCTGAGGATTACTCTGGACTCTGCTGATAACCAAATTCTATATCCCTTTACTCCATCACCATACCCCACAAACACTCCCTTCTTGGCTCTTGGCTCCAACTTCCCTTCACTAACATGATAGTATGCTGTACTTCCAAAAAACCTTAGAACTGAGTAGTCAGCAGGCTTGTCTGACCACATCTCAAATGGTGTCTTGAGATTGATCCCTGTGTGAGGACTCCTTGTTGATTAAGTAGCAAGCTGTTTTTACAGCCTCTGCCCAAAATCTCCTTGATAAACCAGCTTGAGAAAGCATACATCTTGCCCTCTCCAGTAGAGTTTGATTCATCCTTTCAGCCACACCATTCTGCTGAGGTGTATTCCTTACAGTATGATGTCTGGCAATACCCTCAGCTTCACATAATGAATCAAAATCCTAACAGCAGAATTCCAGACCATTATCTGTACGAAGCTTCTTGATTTTCTTGCCTAACTGATTCTCCACTAGGTCCTTCCACTGCTTGAAGTTAATGAATGCATCACTTTTGTTCTTCATCATCACCACCCAAATCATCCTTGAATAGTCATCTATGAATGACACAAAATATCTGTGACCACCCAATGACTCAACTTTTGATGGACCCCAGCAGTCTGAATGGATATAATCAAGTGATGCCTTTGTGTTGTGTAACACTGCTGAGAACTTACTTCTATGCAATTTCCCAAACACATAATGTTCACAAAAGTCCAGATTCCTGACCTTATATCCCCCAAGAAAACCTGCTGAAGAAAGAATCTGCATACCCCTTTCACCCATGTGACCTAGTCTCGTGTGCCACACCGAGTCCGTCGAGCCCGATGAAGCTGAGGAAGCAAGCAGTGCATACTGATAGATCCCTGTAATATATACAAGGTTCCCCTCTTGTTGCCTTTGAGGACTACAACTGAATCTTTGAAGACATTCAGCTGTCCACCTTCACCCTTGAAATTAAACCCCTTGCTGTCCAGTAGATTGAGAGATACCAAATTCTTGGTCATCTGTGGAACATGTCTTACATCTTTCAGTGCACAGAATTTACCATCCTCTGTCCTCAACTTTACTGAGCCAATTCCCACAACTTTGCAAACCTTGCTGTTGGCCATATAGATTTGACCACCATCCATCCGCTTATAAGTAGAAAACCACTCCCTGTTTGGACAAATATGGTAGGATGCTCGAGAATCAAGTATCCACACATCATTCGGTTTGTAGAATCCCCCGCAACCGCAACCGTAACCTCATCGTATTGCTCTCGCAGCCAAGGCTACCGTGCGAAATTGCCTTCATCTGTGTCTCTTCTTCCTTGGACAATTGGACTTCCAATGTCCCCGCTCCTTACAATAATTACGGACATCGTAGACTTAGGACCTTTGGACCCTGACTTCTTTTTCTTCTTCTGTCCATATCCTTTTCCACTATTGCTGCTGGCTACTAGCCCAACAGCCCGATCACATCGTCCGGCGGCCTTGTGTCTCAGGTCCCTGGCATGTAAGGCAGACCTTACATCTTCTAAAGCTACTGTATCCTTCCCAATATGAAAGACTGCACAAAGTTTTCATATGATGTCGGTAATGACACCAACAGGATTAGGGCTGCATCTTCATCTTCAATTTTAACATCAATATTCCTTAAATCAAGTAATATTGTGTTCAGCTGGTCAAGATGGTCCCTCAGTGGACTCCCTTCATGCATCTTTAAACTGAACAACCTCTGTTTCAACAACAACTTGTTGGTCACTGACTTGGTCATATACAGGCTTTCAAGCTTCTTCCACAAATTGGCTGCGGTGTCTTCCTCAGCAACCCCAGTGATAACATCATCAGATAAGCACAACATGATGGTTGAATGTGCTTTCTCTTCCAGACTGGCAAATTCTGCTGCACATGTATTTGGTTCGTCAGATAAAGGACTCCACAAACCCTGTTGTTTCAACAGTGCACGCATCTTGATTTGCCACAGACCAAAACTGTTCCTTCCTGTAAATTTATCGATTTTCACGTTTACTACTGACATCTTTTCTTGCTAAAGATCACAACTTTATCACAGATCCTAGCACCGTGCTGAATGTCTTGGTGAAGATGAAGTTGATCGTACAGACTGTTTTCTCCAGAACCTCTCTCTGATACCACTTGTTATGAAACAGATGGAGATAACTTTAGATGCAAGAAATAGAACAGATTCAATCAAACGTAAATAATCAAAGGAGATAACAGAAAACAAGAAGAACACAGATTTAACGTGGAAAACCCCTCTCAAAGTGAGAGAGATAAAAAACCACGGGCAGAAAAGAGATCTTTATTAATATGCACTGAGTTACAGATTTCACACACACAGGCAATGCAACAATAACTGTATTTATAGGCACAAATCCCTAAACCCTAGCCGTCAAGGAATCTTTGTCTGATACACCATAAATACCCCTACACGTGTCCTCCTTTTAATGACACTGTATAGCTGTCACATAACAGAATAACAGATGTGGGACCCTGCTGTATTCCAGTACTCAGTAGACTTCACTCTGCTGACAGAAGCCTCAGTTGACTCCACTACCGATGCACGAATTGAATACACTTCTCAGCTGTCCATCACACAGCTGAGTCTCCAGATTGGTTCCACCAGATGTAGAGTTTAAGTCACTTTACCGACAAACACAGACGTGGTTTGTCTTCCGAGACTAACTAGTCTAAAACTTGTTTCAGTTGATTTCCAGTCCAAAGGAGCTTTTGAAAAATTTATAAGTGGATGCCCGATGCTATATTACCTGCACTTGCATATGGACATTGAGTACACGGTAAACTATTTTGGAAGAGAGAACTATTTTACGTATGTAATATCTTCAACTTCCTTGATACATCTTGAGGTGTGTTTCTATTATAACTTAGAACCTCAAGAGTATACGCTTTATTGCTCCCTGGAGTTAAAGGTTTCCTCACTCGAGTACCTCAAGCTAGATGGTTTTATATACGACTTCCTTGTGCAAAGAAGTTTAAGCTCTCTGATTAAAGCTGATATCGGGATATTTCCGTGAAAATGATTTCTTTGAATCCATGGATATCAATCCATTTGTCGAAGTAGTTCGTTCTTTGAATTGTGCAGAAACTCTGACTTTATCAGGCGATGCTATGTGGGTAAGTAAGCTATCCTCATTTGTGAGTTGTATGTCCATATGAGACTTTTACTCTTCATTTTGTGATTGTTGTTTCCTCTGACATTTGATATTATCAGGCTCTTTGTTGTACCAGTATCAAGTTGGCGACTGAGTTTAAGAGACTGGTGAATCTGGAGACAACGATATATTGTTGTTATTGTAGCATATTATGAGAACTCAGACAATTTAGAAGTTCTTACAATTTATCAAGTTAGTTAAAGGCATCTGGTAAGAGAGAGGAGAGAGAGTGTGTGTATACGGTTTCTAGTAATCAAACATTCACAAGTATACATGCTAATGCGTTTTCTGTGATGCCAGCATCCAAATTATCAAGATAGAAACGATCGTCATAATCACTCAACGTGGAGAGCTCCTGTAGAAGTTCCGAAATGCTTGTCAAACAGCTTGAAGAATGTGGTAATTGATGTTTATTATGGTTTTGGCGATGAGCGCGAAATGATAAGTTATTTGTTAAAGAATGGAAGTGTTCTTGAAGTTATGAAGATATCTCTTGATAGTTATCGGGAGAATGTGAAATTTGAGTTGCTTCAAGAGATAAGTATGCTTCCAAGAAAGTCTCCGGCTTGTAAAATCGAATTTGTTGTTGATTATTTCAGTCTGAGTCCAGTTGTATCGAGCTAAAACTCATTCGGTCTACGGTTTGATCTGAAATATTAACTTGGTTTTGCTGTTTTTCAACCTTTTCTCTCTATTTGTGTGTGTGTTATTTTTTTGTGTGTGTGTGTGAGGCGTTGCTCTCTATGTTACATGTGCATCTTTGTTTTTGTTTTGTTTTTTTGGGAAGAATTTCCTTGTTCCTTTTACATATGGTGTTCGAACCTTTTATTCTTTTATTTCTTTTAGTGAGTATAGCAACTCACTAAAACAATGATACTCAAACTCATATTAAGTTGTTTGAGCAATTGATCGATATCGGTTCAATTAAGTTTTGATTATACTTGAGTTCGGTTTGAGCATATGCTCGATTAAATTTTGAGGATTTTCAAGCTCGAACTAGAGTAGCACAAAAAAAATATGTTAAGCTTAAAGGTGTTCGAGTCCAACTCATTAAAAAATACAAAAAAAAAGTATATTATTAATATAATATAATATAATAATACTTGATAAAACTCGTGAATATCTTGAACCAATGCTCGAGTTCAGCTAGTTAGAAAATACAAATAATACGAAGTTTTAGTGTAATATATTAATACTCGATAAATTAAAACTTGTGTGAAGCTTTAAAGTGTTCGAGTTCATCTCGTTATAATATTCACAAGAATATATGTTTCTAATATAATAGAATATAAAAATGCTCGATAAAACTCATAAACATTTTGAATCAAGTTTTAAAAGTGCTCGAGTTTAGCTCGTTCAAAATACAAAAGAATATATACAATAGAATAATTCTCGATAAATCCATGAACATTTTGAGTCAAACTTTAAAGTATTCGAGTTTAGCTCGTTCAAAAATACCAAAGAATACATATAATATAATAATTCTCGATAAAATCCGTGAACATTTCGAGTCAAAGTTTGAAATGCTTGAGTTCGGCCTCTTTAACATTCATGACATGCTGGGTTCAATTAGATCACGTATGAATGTGAATTTCACTAACCGAACTTCGAGCTAATCGTGAGCGACTCGAATCGCTTACGCTGTTTATTCTTCCCGCCACCTCCACCCCCATTTACTGTGTAAAAGTGCGAACTGGATCACCAGCTTTTGTATCCCAGTTTCTCCCCAGCTTTTGAAGACGTGGCCGAACAGCGGCCACCCAATGTTTGTGTGCGCTCTCTCCCCAATTGGAACGGACAGCCGTGATCCGGCCACGTCCCCAAAGCAGGGGAGAAGCCGGAGTCCCAAAGCCGAGGATCCGAATCCGTAAAAATGTACTCGTTCGTATTTCAAGTGCTATCCCAAAATGTGAAGCCAAAACCTAAAAAATCCCCCTTTCGGAGCCTTTAATTTTTTCTTCACATAAATGGTTGTTTGATTACTCCTCACCGAGCTTAAGCTCATACCCTAGTGGTAACTTTAATTCTGCTACAATATTTTGCCTCATAAGTACCCCTCTTGGTTACTGATTATAGCTAGTTTAAGTTATTCAAATCAGCTGAATCCGGTAGTATTGACCGGTTGGTAACGATGAAGCGAAGAAAAACCAGTAGCAATCACCATGATTCTCATGAGAGTCAAGAAGAAGAGAGTCTTGATTCGGTTGATAGGATCAGTGCTTTACCAGACTCGTCGGTTGATAGGATCAGCGCTTTACCGGACTCTGCTTTGGGACTAATTTTGTCTTGTCTTCCCACGAAGAATGCCGTAGCTACCTCCATTCTTTTGAAAAGATGGAAATCCGTGTGGAGGACGGTCCATAATCTTGATTTCTATCATTGGGGTTTATTGGAAGAACTGTATGAAGGTGAAGATATGAGATTCGTCGAATTCGTTAACCGTGTTATGCTTCTTACTGATGCTACATCGCTAAACCGGTTTCGTTTGTTCAGGAAGCTTAAGTGTCTTTCGGTTCATGTCAATTCATGGATCAGGACTGCAATTACAAGGAATTTCCATGAGCTTATTCTACGTTTTGAGAATCATGTTGGGGCGGATGGTTTTTTTGAACCGATTGAAATCCCTATTAGTGTTTTCACCTGTGCCTTGCTTCGAGCTTTGGAGTTGAATGCCGGCGTTTCTGTTACCGCCGCACATGTGGTTTGGCTTCCAAGACTTGAAAAGCTTGAACTTATTTCGGTTAATTTCCGGTCTGAAATAGCTTTTGCAAAACTTATAAGCGGATGTTCAATGCTAAATTATCTGAACCTTTATATGGACGTTGACTACATTTTGAAATATTTCGGAAGACATGATCATTTCATGTATATAATAAATTCAACTTCCTTGAAACGTCTTGAGATATGTTTCGAGTATGGCTTAAAACGACCTGAGGATATTTTTTATTGTAGTCTGATCTTACAGGCTTCCTCACTCGAGTACTTCAAGATAGGTGGTTTTATACACAATATATTTGTGGGAAAAAGTCTAAAGTCTCTGGTTGAAGCTGATTTCAGAATTAAATTACGTAAATTTTATTTCCCTTCACCCGATGATTGCAATTTATACGTTGAGGCAGTTCGTGCTTTTGATTGCGTGAAAATCCCAACTTTATCAAGCGATGCTATGTGGGTAAGCTACTCTATTTTCTAGGAGCATTAATGAGTTTTTATCAATATTAGACTGGATCACTAACATTTGATATTAACAGGCTCTTAGTTGTGCAACTATCAGCTTGTCGACCGAGTTTAAGCGATTGGTGAAATTGGAGACATACATTTATTGTTTTCATTGTAACGCATTACGACAATTCATTCAATGCTCAGACAATTTAAAAGATCTTACGATTTATCATGTTAGTTAAAGGCATATGGTAAGCAATAGTGTGTGTGTATACAGTTTTTGGTAATTAAACATTGACTAGAGTAATTGATGATGCATTTTCTGTAATGCCAGCGTGCAAATTTTCTGGACCGAGTTCATGATGCGATAAACTGGATAGCTCCTTTAGAAGTTCCGAGATGCTTGTCAAACACCTTGAAGAAGGTTGTACTAGATGTATTTTTGGGTTTTGAAGATGAGCGTGAAACTATACGTTATATGTTAAAGCATGGAAGTGTTCTTGAATATGTGAAGATAAATCTTGATCTATTCTTTGACGACGTAAAGTTAGACGTCCTTAAACATATATGTAAGTTCCCAAGAAAGTCTCCAGTTTGTGAAGTTGAATTCGTCGTTGATGTCAACGGTCCACCGTATCTAGAAAGGATCTCAAACTCCAATTCGGTCTTGGGTTCAAATGACAATGTGATTGCGAAGGAGGAAACGGTTGGTGGTTGCACGGTTGAGCAACCGGAAAAAGTAGCACACATTCCCTTAAGGAGCTCAAACTCCAATCCGGTCTCGGGTTCGAATGACAATGAGATTGCTGCGGAGGAAACAGTTGGCGGTTGCACGGTTGAGCAACCGGAAAAAGTTGCATCTGTATCGCCGCACAGCCAGTGACATGGAAAACATTTCCATTTCCAAGATTTTGCAAAGACTGATGATTAAGTTTCAAGTTTTTTTATTCTAAATATGTTTGGTTGAACTCCATCTGACCCAGAAATCGAAGCCATTACTTGAACTACAAAATTGTAGGTTTTATTGGTCAGAAATCGAAGCCATTACTTGAACTGCAAAATTGTTGGTTTTATTTTGTTGTTATTTTTATTTTTTATTTTTTTGGAGGAGGGCAAATCAATAGAAGGTGAGTCTTTAGTGGCACCACACAAGTGACATCATATCAGGAGGTGAGGTTTGACTTTACAGAGGTCGAATATGGATATTCGACTTATGTAAAGTCACAACATCTGACGTGACATCATATCATGATGTGAGGTTTGACTTTATAGAAGTCGAATATGGACATTCAACTCCCGTAAAGTCAAACCTTTGTATGAGATTCAATTTTTTTGTGAGTGAACGTCACTGTTGTGCTTGGAAAGTAGTCGAATGTGGGCATCCGACCTATGTAATGTCAAACCCTATGAGGTTCGATTTTTCGGTGATTAAATGTCATCGTGGTGCTTTTGAAAGTAGGTTCGACGAGGTATCAATCAAATCTGCCTCAATCATATTACGTCATTTTAGTGTAAATATTGATGTCTCACAACAAAATTATAATAGCAAAATGATACGAGAAATTCTTACATAATTGATCATTACATTATATGCCTCGTATCAATCAAATCATCATACATAATGATCAATGATGTAAAAGTATGTTGTATCACTTTATTGTTACAGTTGAATGTAATTGATGATACTTAAAATTGAAAACAGGTAATTAAATGATTCGAGTTAGGAAAATAGTATAGAAACAAGTATGATTTTATATGAATTTGGAGTGAACTCTTTTGAGAGAGCTGCCTACGTATCCTATTCAATGGTTGAATCGGAATCAAGTCCCCATCGTAGTTCAGGTTTCACCTTTTATACTTTCAGATCATGGTGATAACCTCCCCTACCATAATGGGGAGTTATCACCGGTTATCCTGTCAACCATACGATGTGGGATCTACCCACGTCCGTAACGGTTATGTCATTATAGACTCTGTTTTTGGCAGTTGCTTGGTGGTTCTGTCCAGAGGTCGTTCTGCTCAGAATCTGGCAGAGTCCTGCCCGCCACTTATATTATTATCTGACTGTGCGGTAGGCCTGGCCCAATTGTAAATAACCCGGCCCAGTAGGCCCATATATCATCATAAGCCCCCCAGACTAGGGTGAGATGCTGTACAACTATCCTAGTCTGCAACGTATGAACTTCCATCATTAATATAACGTGAAACGAGGCCAACTTGCACCCTACTATAATGATTGCGGGCTGAATCATTACGTCCCTTCCATTTCCTGTCATATAACCCCTTTATTTGAAACTCTCTGGATCATACATCTGCGATTACAAGTAAGTCTCTTCATCTGTCTTATTTCTTCCTCTTCTTTTCGGATTGATACTTATTTCATGAGTTTAAGAACCAATACTGCTTCCAGTGACTCCATAGAAAGATTATTTCAATCGTCTGAAGAAAACGCAATCGTAGCAGAAAGCGAAGAAGTGAATTCCTCCATTCCAACCCCTTGCCCTAAGCCTATCATAAACTCTGATAATCCCTCTTCTTAGATTAATTTGAGGGAGACTTCTACATTTGGAGATAATCCCTTGTGCCTCCTTCCTTCTCATCTTCTTCTTCCTGGGATCTTTACCCCCACTTCTATTGTATACAAATATCCAGAAGATCATTCTGCTTTTGTTAACATCCTTAGTAGGGAGATCAACCGGTTTGACAAAACAAAGGCAATAATGGCCTGCCACGGTGTTTCTAGCAAGATGACGAAAACCGAATTAGCCCATCTACTGAAAACTTATAGGATTCCTACCGATCCCTGATGGGAGTCAACTTTACGCGACTCCGGTGCATTAATTACCCCCGTTTACCACACTTTCAGCACATTTTTGGGTGAATTAGACCGTTTTCGGGGTGTTATCGTGAGCTTATGGCACGGGGAGTGATTCCGTTGCTCTGACGGATTATTACCCCTTTTTGTTGATATTAACCCCATTCCCGAGCACTTTTACCCTCCGGAATTGTTTGGATGTTTTTGGTTGTTTATGATGTTGAAGGGTATTGGTGTCTCGAGGACCCGGAAGATGACGATTTGTGGTGAAAAGCATGATCGAGGCAAGAAGAGGGGCCAAAAAGGAAGAAAAGTGAAGATTAGGGGAAACAGGGGTTCAAACGCGCGTTTGAACCCCCCAAACGCGCGTTTCAGAAGTCCAGAAGCGATACAGAGTTGAAGCCCTCCAAACGCGCGTTTGAAACCACCTTAAACACGCGTTCCAAGTCATTTAAACGCGCGTTTGAACATTCTAAACGCGCGTTCCAGATGAAGAACAGTCAAGTCCCTGCCCAGAAATGATGCGAAACGCGCGTTTGAAGATTCCAAACGCCAGTTCCAGCCTCCAAACGTGCATTTGGACCGTTTTTCTGCAGATTTTTTCTCCCACTTATAAATACCCCCCTTAGACTATTTCTTGAGATATCTAGTTTCCTTAGCAAAACTCTACCCATTTCTTGCTCGATTTTTGTAATAGCTTAGAATACTTTATCTTAGCTTACATCAACATAATATTAGCTTAATCTTTCCATTTCTTAGCTTAGATTTCCATTCCAAACACTAAGAGACCACCTTTTAATTACTTCTTTATTTTGTACTTTTTGGATCTCAACTCGAATTTCTGCAAATTAATGGTATATTTCTCTTCTCTTTTGCTTGTTATGGCTTTCATTTATTGTCTTGTGTATGTTTTGATTAGCATAATGAGTAGCTAAACACTTACATAGTCGAATCATGTGAAAATTAGTGAAATCACCCTTTGGGTGATGAAATTGGGAGTGGGTAGTGCTTTTTATTGTTGTATCTTGCATATTTCACGTTTTAGAACTTGTTATAACGGATTTGGGCTAGATTGATCACCTAGGTCAAAAATCATACACATCAATCTTGAGAGTTGTTCAGATAGAGAGATGTGGGGAAAAGGGGTTCTAGGATCACTTCTTTGAGTGAGGTTACTCGTTTTAACGTTTAAACGGCTCTCGTGCATAACATGTCTTGTGAGTGAATCTTCCTTAGGGAAGGTTAGTTAATTTGGCATAAGGTGCTGGGGAAGAGTTGTTCAGACCTCAGCACCGGGATTAGGAGTACGTACCCGTGAAATTGAATGTAAGAGTTCGTTCGTTATTGCACACTCCCGGTTTTGTCATTCCTTAGGGTGAAACTAGCTATTTTGATCATGGTTCGGCTATGTCCCTTTATATATCTTTAAAACCTAGGAGCTTAATCTTCTTTCTTTCTTTCTTATCTTTAAATTTGTTAGTAGAGATTACTTTAGTGTCGTTGTAGTTACAAAAACTTCAAAATCATTGATCACCTAGACTAAGCATTACGTTCACTTTGATACTTGCAAACACGATTCCTTTGGGTTCGACCTCGTACTCCTGTAGCTATTCTAACAATCGACCCGGTACACTGCCGGTTAGAGAGTTAGTTTACCTACGGTTTCGAGTCTTTATAAATTGTTTTTGTTGGGGTAGATTTTAGCTCAATCAAAATGGCGCCGTTTCCGGGGAGTTGTGTGCTATTTGTGATATCTTGTAAGTGAACCGAAGGCTTGGGCCTAGGTTTTATTTTACTGTTTTCGTGTTGTTTGCTTTTTGTAGTGCATGACCCGGAGATCTCAAACACCACTCGAACCATACATAGACGGAATTGAAGCTTACGCAAGGCGTAAATAGTCAAAGAAGAAGAGGTCGTCAAGTAGAGGAGTCGATTCCGGTCTTTGAAGAGAATAGTTTGGGTGAGTTGGGAGAAGGATCCGACATGGCACAAAATGGTGGACAAGGTTTGGAAGGAAATTTGGGGAACAATAATGGAATCCCAATTCAAAACCCGCCTCTTGTCAACAACATTGCACAAGGAGGTGGGAATGGACAAGGAAACAATGATGTGAATGCGAATAGGCCTATTCCACAATATGTTCAACATGAGGCCCAAGGGAATCAAATGGATCCCATTGTGATGCAACAGTTCAATGCATGGATGTTGAATCAATTTCAACAGAACCAAAATCAAGCTCACAATCGATGCCTAATTGGTTCAACGGTCAACAAGAGCAAAATCAAGTTGGATTGACTTGTAGAGACTTTGTGTTAGCTCCCACGGCAACCATGGGGCATAGTCCAATTCGAATGCCGCCGGTGGCCGCAAACAATTTGGAATTGAATAGAAATATCATACATTTGTTGGGAGACAATGCTATATTCAAGGGAACCGCTTTAGAAAATCCTCACTTGTTCATTGATCACTTTCTCCAAATAGTAAACTCAACAAAGATCAATGGAGTGAGTGATGAGGCGCTCAAACTTATGCTTTTCCCGTTCGCCTTGAAAGAGCAAGCTAAGAGGTGGTATGATTCTTTGCCTAATGATTCTTTGCACACATGGGAGGAAGTGATTAAGACTTTTCTACTCAAGTATTATCCCCCATCGAAGACCATGGATATGAAAGAGGCCATTATGTCGTTCAATGCTTATGAAGGAGAAGAGTTACATGAGTCTTGGGATCGGTTTAAGGCTTTGTTGAGAGAGTGCCCGGGGCACGGATTGAGATCTTATGAGGTAGTTCATGCTTTCTTCTGGGGTTTGGATCAAGTGCATCAAAGTACCTTGCATGCTTCATGCAATGGAGATATTATGAGTATGGTACCCGAAGTGGCTATGAACCAAATAGAGAAGATTTCCGAGACCTCGAGGCAATATATATCGTCAAGTAGAAAGGGGACAAGAAGCAAGAAGCCCGGTTTGGTTGAAGTGAAAGAAGTTGAGGCAAATGATCAATATCATGCTCAAGTACAAGCGATGGAGCAACAGTTGGGGAGATTGCAAAAGGAGAATGAGAGTGCTAAGCCTTGCCAAATTTGCAGTGGATCACACTCGGCAAAGGATTGTAGGATGACGACCAAAGCTCAAAATATGGCTTATCCTCAATCCTCGACTCAAGGGCAACCTAGTACTCTATCTCAAGATAACATGAATGAGTTAGCTAAGCGGATGATGAGTATTTGTTCTATGGAGCAATGGAATACGGGGCCCCAATATCAAAATCAATTGCAAAGCCCCTATCAAGGCCAATATATGGGGGAGCAACAAGGTGGACATCCGTATGAAGAATCCCAAGATGTAAACTATGTGGGACAAGGTCAAGGAGGGAATTATGGAAATCAAGGTGATGGTTCTTGGAGGAATAACAACAATCAAGGTTGGAACCGAAATCAAAACCAAGGCCACAACCAAGGTTATAGACAAGGCCAAAATCAAAGCCAATCTTCACAAGGGCAAGTCTATCAACCTCCACACCAAAGGCAACAACAAGGAGGGTATAATCAACAAGGTTCTAAGAATTATCAAAACCCTCCTCCTTTGGCTCCTATACCTTAAAAGAGTGCAACCGATGTCATATTGGAACAAATGAACAAAAACTTTGCTGAGATAAAGAAAGACATGGTTGAGATGAACTACAAACATGGGTCCGCCATAAAAAATCTTGAGACACAATTTGGTCAAGTGGTGGAACATGTACAAATGAAGGGCGGCTTACCGAGCAACACCGAAAAGAATCCAAGAATGTAAGCACCATCTTAACTCGAAGTGCTAAAGTGTTGAGGACGAGTGGAGAAAAGAAAGTCCTATGGGAGGACAAAGCTAGAAAAGCTCCTATTGAGATGGAAGCGGGAGCCATGGATGGCGACATAGATGGGATTGAAGATGATGAAGATCATGGAGAATATGTCAAGAAGAAGGAAGTTGAGAGGAAAGAAGCTCAAGCTAGGGGAAATTATGTGGTTATCGATGTGAAAGAGGAGGAATCAACTAGAAGAGAAGGGAAAGAGCCAATGAAAGAGCCGTCCTCCCCACGCACCAAAGGTAAGAAAGGTATGATCCCTCCCCCTTCTAAAGATTTTGATTTGAGTACTCTCCCTTATCCCCCTAAGAATCATAGACAAAGTTGCTTGAATAAGGCACAAACCCGATTTATTGAGATTTTGCGGAAAATTGATTTGAACATTCCTTTTCTTGAAGCACTTGCAAACATGCCCTCTTATTGTAAGTTCTTAAAAGAGTTTGTGTGTCTAAATGAAGAGTGTTCCGCTATTTTTGATGGAAAGTCTAGGATTCCCCCGAAAGTTAGAGACAAGGGTAGTTTTACTATTCCGGTCAACATTGGTACAACTCATTTTCCTAGTGTTTTATGTGATTTGGGGGCTAGTGTAAGCTTAATGCCCCGTGCTATATATGAGAGTCTTGACCTAGGAGAGTTGGAGCCAACGGGGATGACCCTTCAAATGGCGGATAGGTCTATTAGGGAGCCTATGGGAGTGATAGAGGATGTCATAGTGAAAGTGGATAAGTTTGCCTTCCCGGTAGATTTTGTGGTACTAGATATGGAGATGGACTCTAAAACACCTTTGTTGTTAGGACGTCCCTTCTTAAACACCGGGAGGACTTCGATAGATGTTGCGAGCGGTGAGATTATTTTGCGAGTTGAAGATGAAAAAGTCACGGTCAATGTTTATAAAACCATGAAACATCCTAAGGAGAGCACCGAGGACTGTTTTTCTGTTGATGCTATATATTCTTGCGTTTCGGAACATGTTGACATGCAGGAATATAAAGATAAGTCCGATGAATGCATGGCAAGAGTGAGCACGGAACTTGATGAAGAAGAAGAGTTGGATGAGGAAGCAATAGAGCCAGAAGAGACGGCTTTCGTGGGTGAAAAATGGACTGAGAAGATTGATCTTGGGCTTGAAGGAGAGCTAGAGAAGCCATCAATTGAGGACCCACCGAAAGACTTGAAAATGAAGCCGCTTCCACCTCATTTGAAGTATGTTTTTCTTGAAAATGATGATTTAATTCCTTTGATTATTTATGTTACACTAACGGCCTTGCAGGAAGAAGAGTTGGTGAAAATGCTTAAGAGGCACAAACGTGCTTTTGGGTGGAAGATGTGTGATCTCAAGGGTATAAGTCCCACCATTTGTCAACCCAAGATTATTCTAGAAGATGGAGCAAAACCGGTGAGGCAACCTCAAAGAAGGCTCAATCCACACCTCCAAGAGGTTGTGAGGAAGGATGTGGTCACGATGTTAAAGCTTGGGATCATTTATGCCATCTCGGATAGCAAATGGGTGAGCCCCACCCAAGTGGTGCCGAAGAAGGGAGGTATGACCGTTGAAATCAATGACAAAGGTGAGGAGGTGCCTAAACGTTTGGTAAGTGGTCATAGAATTTGTATTGATTATCGTAAGCTAAATGACCAAACCCGTAAAGATCATTTCCCCCTCCCTTTTATTGATCAAATGTTGGAAAGATTGAGTGGTCATGCTTTTTATTGCTTTCTTGATGGGCTTAGTGGGTATTACCAAATACATGTGGCCTTAGAGGACCAAGAAAAGACTACCTACACTTGTCCTTATGGTACCTTTGCATTCCGTAGAATGCCTTTTGGGTTGTGTAATGCACCCGCGACATTCCAACGGTGCATGGTTGCCATATTTGCGGATATGATTGAGAAATTTTTAGAAGTCTTTATGGATGATTTTAGTGTATTTGGTGATTCCTTTGAGGATTGTCTAGATAATCTTGAAAAGGTGTTGAGTAGATGTGAGGAGACGAATTTGGTGCTAAATTGGGAGAAGTGTCATTTGATGGTCACGGAAGGGATAGTCTTAGGGCATAAGATATCGAGTAAGGGTATAGAAGTAGACAAGGCTAAGGTAGAAGCGATAGCTAAGCTTCATATGCCCACCAACCTAAAGACTCTTAGGGGTTTTTTAGGCCATGTGGGATTCTATCGTCGGTTCATTAAGGATTTCTCGAAGATAGCCCGTCCTCTTACCCTTCTTCTTGGAAAAGACGTCCCGTTTGATTTCGACCAAGCTTGCATTGAGGCATTTATGTTGCTCAAGCAATTGCTTGTGTCCGCTCCTATCTTAGTTGCTCTGAAGTGGGACCAAGAATTTGAGCTAATGTGTGATGCGAGTGACACCGCGGTTGGTGCTGTCCTCGGTCAAAAGATCGACAAAATCTTCAAGCCTATTGCTTATGCTAGTCACACTTTGAATCCGGCCCAACAAAACTACACCACCACTGAAAAAGAGCTTTTAGCGGTCGTCTTTGCGTTTGATAAGTTTCGGTCTCATCTCGTAGGTTCTCATGTAGTTGTGCACACGGATCATGCTGCTTTGCGTTATCTCTTGCCAAGCAAGATGCCAAGCCTCTCCTCTTGAGGTGGATCTTGCTCTTGCAAGAGTTTGATCTAGAGATCCGTGATAGGAAAGGTTGTGAGAATGTCGTAGCCGACCACTTAAGTCGTATGGAGCTTAGTGAGGAACTGATTAAAGCACAAAGTGAGATAAATGACTCTTTTCCTCACGAGCAACTTTATGCACTTGACACCCTTCTTCCGGTTAAGAAAGGCAACTTTCTAAAAGTCGGTAAGGAAGGTAGTCCTTGGTTCGCTCCTTTTGTCAACTACCACGAGTGTGGTTTTGTAGATCCCGACCTTGACTCAAATCAAAGGCGTAAATTCCTTAGTGAGGTTGGTAAGTATGTTTGGGAGGATCCTTGCTTATATAGGTTGTGTTCAGATGGCATTTTGAGGAGATGCATCCCGGAGAGTGAGATTTTGAGTGCGCTTTCTTTTTGTCACGATAAAGAGGCCGGGGGCCATTTCTCGGGGCAAAGGACCGCTTTGAAAGTGTTGCAAAGTGGGCTATATTGGCCCACTCTATTCCGAGACGCACATGCTTATGTGAAATCTTGTGACGCTTGTCAAAGGTCCGGTCGTATATCTAGGAGGAGTGAGATGCCTCAAAAGCCGATCATTGTTTGTGAGATTTTTTATGTTTGGGGCATTGACTTCATGGGCCCCTATCCTTCTTCGTGTGGTAACAAGTATATCCTAGTCGCTTGTGATTATGTGTCCAAATGGGTTGAAGCCTTAGCCTCACCCACCAATGATAGGAATGTTGTTATCCGTTTTCTTAGAAGGAACATCTTTTGTCGGTTTGGGGTGCCTCGTGCTATAATCAGTGATAATGGAAGCCACTTTGCCAACAAGCCGTTTGACAAACTTTTAGAGAAGTATGGGGTGAAACACAAGTTAGGTACCGCTTACCATCCCCAAACGAGTGGTCAAGTTGAAGTCACGAATAGGGGTATTAAGCGTATCTTAGAGAGGACGGTAGACACGAATGTCAAGAGTTGGTCTTTAAAGTTAGATGATGCTTTGTGGGCCCATATGACAGCCTTTAAGACACCCCTAGGCATGTTGTAGTGGATTTTGTAAATGAAACAAAAAAAAGACAAGAAATAAAAATCCGGTTAGTCGCCCCAAGTGCAAAGCTTGTAGTAAAGCGGTTATTCCGGGTCGATCCCACGAGGAACGTGAGGTTGAATGTGTTTTTTTTTAAGTCTAGGCTAAAAGCGTCACAAAACTAACAATTTTAGGTTTATCAAATAATGGGGAGAAAGGCAGACGAACAAGGATCCACAATTCGAGATAGCAGTAAAGGTTTCTAATCTCCTACGCATGCAAATCAACTAAAGGCCAAGATTAACCTATACCTAATGCAAATTACTAATTTCTTAGATAATTTGTTTATCAACTTTTATCAAAGATTGATTCTTCAAGCACGATAGGCATAAATTCTTTCGAATCTATTATCTAGGTTAACAATTTGATAACTTTCGTTTTTAGACAAATTGATTAAACGGAATACTATTGCGGTGATCTAGAGTTCATTCAACTATCATCAAACGAATATCACAGGCTTTATCTATCGATATCAAGCACAAAATAAACGCAATAGAAATCTAACCTTTTGTTAATTGCAAACGTAGAAAGAACTAAGAAAACCCAAACACCTCTTGAATTGCTTCACCCGTTCGTCCAACCCAAGAGTTTAGCTACTCATAATAATATTGAAATCAAAAAGCTGTTTTGATTGCATAAAAACCAAAAAGAAAGAACAAACTGCTGCTGTTTCCAATGTAAAATTTGACTGTATGAATGTATCTCTGTGTGTTCCGGCTAGGTTTTACAATCAGACTATTTATAGAAAACATGAAAATTAGGGTTGGGGCGCAGCCGCTACGGCCTAGGGTTTTAAGTCGGTTTTGCCCAAGTCGGTCGCCGGACGCCCGTTCGATTTTTAGACGCTCGTCCACTCGCATACAAACTTCGAATCGGGCCGAGTCATGATCGGACGCCCGTCCGGTCGGCGTCCACCCTGCGTCCAAACTTCCCGAATGTAAAATATCCTCCTGGACGCCCGTTCAGATTTTCAGACGCTCGTCTACCATGGACGCTCGTCCAATATTCTGGACGCCAGTTCAGCTGTTCAGAATGCGATTTTCTCATCTTTATCTCTTTTTTCCAATGTAATTCGATTCTCATCTCTCTTTGATTACCATTTAAGCATCAACACGTACCTATAGCACATTAAAACATCGCAAAACGTAATATCATCCAAATAATCATAAAATCAAGATTAAAACACCAAAATAAACCAATTTTGCGAATAACTCATTAAAAACCTCACTTGCTCAATAAATCCATTTAAAAGCTCATTTTCTATGCAAATTATCCAGATGTGGGGGAAATTAACATAAAATATATACTTATAAAACGTATAAAATCACCCTTAACAACTCCCCCACACTTAGCTTTTGCTCGTCCCGAGCAAGACAAAACATAATCAAGGCTCGGGAAAAATATAGACACCTCAACACATATATAACACGTATCCAATAAATCAGAAGTCCACCAGTGTGTGTGCATAGCCATAATAAACTTCCACTAAATCCGAACTCGAGAAACTCAAAGCAAAACTAGCTAATACCCCCTTGTAGACTAGCAATAAATGACACTCATAAGATGTACCCTACAAACGTGACATATCCCGAAAAAGATGATAGAATATATCTAGGGCCTTTCTGAAATACTCAGAGGATAATCCCTACAGCATATCTATCAGTTTCTACTGGGGATAAGATAGACGATAACTAAGTCCTTACTTATTCATAATAATATATTTCAATATTTTCACTTTTTAAACACTTTTCTAACACACATCAGAATAAGCTTTTGCCCTCATAGCAGAATAGGACATTTCAAGATAATCCCCTACCTTACTCCAATCATAAGGCAGCTATAAACTGACTGTCGTGAGCTTTTGGTCATCATAGTGGTATAGGACATACGTGGTACAACCTACCTCACCCAAATCATCGGCCAGCTTTCGACACACCCATTTAATTCATTTAATTCAACTTTTTCATTTGACAATAAGTCACGTGTTACTTATCACATTCAAACTTTCAGATATTCACAGTATAACATACTCCGGATCTAAATACAAACTATCATAGATCTCAAGATATATACGTAGCACTAAGCACATGACTTATAAGAAAATCAAAAATCACTCGTCAAAACGGGGTATAGCTGTATAAATTAGCTCATCATTTACTATGGCTCGTGAAAAATAGTGTCGGGTGAGACATCTAAATTACCAAACATATGATATATAGCATCAATGACTATTAAAACCGAACAAAAAGTATGCATTGCTCACTCGGGACGAAACAAAAATTTTGAAAAATTAGCTCATTTTAGCATAGAATCATAACGAATTAAGCAAATGATATAGGTACATATCAAAACATCCCCTTCCCCCACACTTAAACGACAACATGTCCTCAGGTTGTGCAGAAAGAAAGAAGAGTAAGGTACTTAGCTGATCGTAACAGATACTTCAATCGTTTGTCAGGCCGGAGCCTTCGTAGTGATAAATGGAACCCGTATCGGCACGATTGAAAAGCTAGCTAGAAATATACCTGCACTTCTTGACAAACACGGAAAAATCTCGGGGAACATAGGGGGATATAACATGACACAATGAAGATAAAAAGAAGAATAAAGTGAAATCGAATCAACCGACCAGGCAGAGTCAACAATTACCCTAATTAGACCTAAACGAAACAAATAAATAAAAGAAACGAACAAAAACGTAAAATAACTAAAACAAATAAGGATATCTAGGTTGCCCCCTAGTGGCGCTTTTGGTTAATGTCGTTAGCTCGACATTCAATTCAGGTTTAGCCCGGGTCGGGCCACTTCGGCTTTCTGCAGGTCATCTTATCAACAGAATTCTTAACAAAATTATGACTACAGAAACAGCAGTGCAAACTCGGGATCCGACCCACCCATTTTTCCCAGGCCTGCTTGATCCGCTTTTTGACTGGGGCCCTTTTCCGCGCTTTATTTTTCTTCAAAGCCACTTCCTTCCAATATTGTTCCATGTCCCAGCTTCCGGCAAAAACTTCAGCTGGTGATTCAGCACTATCATCAGAAAACAGGTCCGGGGAGAACTCATCGCAATCATCAACTTCTGAAGTGATACAACCAAGCAAATCAAGGAATTTAACAATCTCGGGGGGTTCCTTCGGTTGGCCAATGTAGTGTTTGCATCGTTGACCATTGACCTTGAAAGGCTGATCACCAATCCCCTTAAGTTCCAAAACACCGCTAGGAAAGACAGACAGGACCTCAAATGGACCGGACCAACGCGTCCTTAGCTTTCCTGGGAAAAGATGCAGCCTAGAATTGTATAAGAGTACCAGCTCGCCTTCCTGAAACTCCCTTTTCTTGATCTTTTTATCATGAAGGAATTTCATCCTTTCCTTGCTTATCCGTGAACTCTCATAAGCTTGGAGCCTGAACTCGTCTAATTCATGTATCTGCTGGAGCCTACGTTCTCCACAAGCTTGGGAGTCGAAGTTTAGGAACTTAGTTGCCCAATAAGCTCTATGCTCTAATTCTACTGGCAAATGACATGGCTTTCCATAAACCATTTGGTACGGTGATGTACCCATAGGGTTTTTGTATGCGGTCCTGTAAGCCCACAGTACATCATCCAGCTTCAGACTCCAATCTTTTCGATGGGAGTTGACCGTTTTCTCGAGAATTTTCTTTATACTCTGATTACTACGCTCAACTTGCCCACTGGTCATAGGGTGGTATGGCGTGCCACTCTTATGCTTAACACCATATTTAGCTAACAGGCTATCCAGGGGTTTATTAATGAAGTGTGACCCTTCATCGCTGATCAGAGCTCTAGGGCAGCCAAACCTCGTGAAAATGTTCCTCTTCAGAAATTTCATTACCGTTTTATGATCATTCAGTGGAGTTGCGACAGCTTCTACCCATTTAGATACATAGTCTACACAGACCAGAATGTATTTATTTCCGCATGAAGATGGAAATGGTCCCATAAAGTCAATGCCCCATACGTCAAACACTTCACACTCCAAAATGGGTTTAAGTGGCATATCATACCGCCTGGTCAAAGTACCGGTTCTCTGGCACCTATCACAGCCTTTGCAGAAAGCTTCAGTATCTTTAAAGACTCTGGGCCAGTAAAAACCACATTGAAAGATTTTGGCAACGGTTTTCCATGGATTGAAATGGCCACCAGTGGGACCACTATGACATTGCTCAATAATATCCCGTTGCTCGGATTCAGGGACACACCGGCGAAGCAACCCATCCTTGCAGATCTTGAACAGATATGGTTCTTCCCAGACATAGTCCTTTAGGTCAGAGAAGAACTTCTTCTTCTCCTGGTAAGAGAATTCGGGATTCAGATAGCCAGAATGAAGGTAATTGACAATCGAAGCATACCAAGGGGGGTCGGGAGTGTGGACATCCATATTCATAACGCTCTCGAAGGGATAATAAAGATCAATGTCCAGGGGATCTTCCTCAGCTACTGGCAATACTCTCGAAATATGGTCCGCTACGGTGTTCTCACTACCCCTTATATCCTTGATGTGAACATCGAATTCTTGTAGTGTAAGAATCCACCTCAGCAGTCTCGGTTTAGCATCCTTCTTGTTCATTAAGTAACGCAAAGCCGCATGATCAGTCCATACAATCACCTTGGCGCCAAGCAAATAGCTGCGGAACTTATCCATGGAAAACACAACCGCTAACAGTTCCTTTTCCGTAGTGGTATAGTTTGCTTGGGCTGGATTCAAGGTATGACTCGCGTAAGAAATAGGTTGGAATTTACCATTAATCCTTTGCCCCAACACAGCACCAACAGCGTAATTGGAGGCATCACACATTAGTTCAAATGGTATGTTCCAATCCGGAGAGATCAGGATAGGAGCAGTGGTTAAACGCTGTTTTAGCTCTTTGAAGGCACTTTGACAGTCATTATCGAAATTGAAAGCGACGTCATCTTTCAGTAAAGTTGATTAAGGTTTAGATATTTTTGAAAAATCTTTTATAAATCTCCTATAGAACCCCACATGACCAAGGAAACTTCTTACTTCTTTCGTGTTTCTGGGGTAATTCATCTTTTCAATAGCTTCTATCTTAGCTTTATCAACCTCTATGCCTTTAGGGGAAATCTTGTGACCTAAAACAATCCCTTCGGTCACCATAAGATGGCACTTTTCCCAGTTGAGAATCAAGTTCTTCTCCACACACCTCTGCAGTACTTTGTCTAGATTTTCAAGACAGTCCGTAAACGATGTGCCAAACACCGAGAAGTCGTCCATGAACACCTCCATGCATCTCTCCACAAGTCCATCAAAGATAGCCAACATACATCTTTGAAATGTAGCTGGTGCATTACAAAGTCCGAAGGGCATTCGCCGATAAGCGAAAGTGCCATAGGGGCAGGTGAAGGTTGTTTTCTCTTGATCTACTGGGTCAATAGGGATTTGGAAATAACCTGAATAACCGTCCAGAAAACAGTAGAAAGCATGCCCCGCCAAACGTTCCAACATTTGGTCTATGAAGGGGAGAGGGAAATGGTCCTTCAGGGTCACCTCGTTCAGCTTCCTATAGTCTATACAGACTCTGTACCCAGTGACTAATCTAACAGCTACCTCTTCACCTTTGTCATTTTTTTCAATGGTAATACCTCCCTTTTTAGGTACTACCGAGTGGGGGACACCCAATCGCTATCGCCTATCGCATAAATGATCCCCATATCCAACGGCTTAATGATCTCTTTCTTCACCACTTCTGCGTGTGTGGGTTTAAACGTCTCGTGGTTGTCTTATACTCTTTGCACCTTCTTCAGTTCTAATCTTATGCATACAGACGTCCGGAGATATTCCTCTTATATCACCTACCTGCCAACCGAAAGCTTTCTCATTTTTCTTTAGAACGTCAATTAACTCAGCTTCTTCCTCTGCTGACAATTTAGAGGAGATAATCAGAGGTAAGCGCTCACCTTCTCTCAAGAAGATATACTTCAAATGCTGAGGTAGAGGTTTTAGAACAAGGTCCTCAGGAGGTTCCTCTAAGCTGGTCTTGGCTTCTCCTTGTTTTAGATCTTCCTCGCTGATAGGGTCAACAATTCTTGCCTCAAGCAAATCGACTTCTTCTGAGGGGGAAAGAGTTCTTTCAGAGAGCACTGTGTCCTCGTCAACAAGCTTTTCTCCATAGGCAGCCTCTAGCTCGTCCAGAGTGTAGTCTGTGAAATCGTCTGACGTCTCAATCACAAAACCTGAGGGGTTTTCAGAAGGTGCTCTGAGAGCTTTAACTACACTGTAGCGTACTTCCTCATCCCCAACACGTAAAGTGACAAATCCTGCGTCGCAATCTATAGAAGCTCTGGCAGTGGATAGGAAAGGTCGTCCCAGGAGGAGGGGGGTATCTTCTTCTTTAGTGTCCAAGACGTACCAATCCACAGGAAATGTAAATTTGTCTACTTGGACCAGAAGGTCTCTAAGCACTCCGTCGGCTCTCTTGAAAGATCTATCTGCAAGCTGGATACTTATGGGGGTAGGCTCCAATAGATGGTCAAGGTGTAGTCTCTTGCAGACAGATAGAGACATCAAACTAATGGATGCTCCTAAATCACACAGAGAGTTTGGGAAACTTAAATCCTTGATCTGCAGAGTTAAGACAAACTTTCCCGGATCGCTGCGCTTCTTAGGAATTTCTCCGTCATTGATAGCGGAGCATTCTTCTCCCAATCTTTTCTCCAGCTTCAATCTCTTTTTCATCTTTCTCTTTATCCAGGTTAGGGGACTGCGATTCTTCCCCTCCTACCGAATCAGGGGTAGGAGGGTTTACTCGTTTCCCTGGTTCTGTCTGTAACCAGGGTGTTGTTGCAATTGTGTACCGGATCTCGATTCATAGCATTTGACTCCTCTTGTTCATAGGGAGTAATGGGTGCGAGCTCGGTACGGTGGTTTGTTCTTGCTTCACTTGGGCGCATGCCCACTTTTAGGATTCTTTTTCGTAAAAGCGGGTAGCCGACCTTGAGGTCCGCGCACTAATTGTTCGGCCTAGTCGTCCTAACTGTCTTTCTAAGTTCTTCATCGTCCTCTCGTTGCTCTTCATACTCGCCCTTGTGGGGGTGGTACCATAAGTTGAGGAGTCTGATTAGGGCGGTTTTTTGTGAGTTTTGATTAGCGGGCCAGGTTGGATTTGTTCTTGGTTGAGAATTTGAATTTTGACCCGAGTTGGGGTTCTGGTAGTAGACATTGCGAGAGGTGTTCTGTCCCGAATTTTGATTATAGCCTGAATTCTGAGTGCGGTTTTGGTCATAACCTTGATTTTGAACATAATTTCTATTCTGGTTGTAGTTCTGCCCTTGAGAGTTATTCTGGTTTGAAAATCTCTGGTTCTGCGGGCCAGAAGAATCGTAACCCTCATTTCCACCATTCAAGGGGCATGTTGCAGAAATGTGACCTCTAAGTCCACAGGTATAGCAGTTCACAGAACCATACTGCCTCGTTTGTTGGGCAGCATTGACTTGAGAGGTGGGAATAGGGGTGTACTGACAATGGTCACTGATGTGACCGGTCTGATAACAGTTATCACAAGAGAATACTTGTGCATTCTGTTGGATAGAGGGCTGATTTTGATTTTTAGTCATGGTCAAAGGAAGAATCGCAGTCCCCGGCAACGGCGCCAAAAACTTGTAGTGGATTTTGTAAATGAAACAAAAAAAAGACAAGAAATAAAAATCCGGTTAGTCGCCCCAAGTGCAAAGCTTGTAGTAAAGCGGTTATTCCGGGTCGATCCCACGAGGAACGTGAGGTTGAATGTGTTTTTTTTAAGTCTAGGCTAAAAGCGTCACAAAACTAACAATTTTAGGTTTATCAAATAATGGGGAGAAAGGCAGACGAACAAGGATCCACAATTCGAGATAGCAGTAAAGGTTTCTAATCTCCTACGCATGCAAATCAACTAAAGGCCAAGATTAACCTATACCTAATGCAAATTACTAATTTCTTAGATAATTTGTTTATCAACTTTTATCAAAGATTGATTCTTCAAGCACGATAGGCATAAATTCTTTCGAATCTATTATCTAGGTTAACAATTTGATAACTTTCGTTTTTAGACAAATTGATTAATCTGAATACTATTGCGGTGATCTAGAGTTCATTCAACTATCATCAAACGAATATCACAGCTTTATCTATCGATATCAAGCACAAAATAAACGCAATAGAAATCTAACCTTTTGTTAATTGCAAACGTAGAAAGAACTAAGAAAACCCAAACACCTCTTGAATTGCTTCACCCGTTCGTCCAACCCAAGAGTTTAGCTACTCATAATAATATTGAAATCAAAAAGCTGTTTTGATTGCATAAAAACCAAAAAGAAAGAACAAACTGCTGCTGTTTCCAATGTAAAATTTGACTGTATGAATGTATCTCTGTGTGTTCCGGCTAGGTTTTACAATCAGACTATTTATAGAAAACATGAAAATTAGGGTTGGGGCGCAGCCGCTACAGCTAGGGTTTTAAGTCGGTTTTGCCCAAGTCGGTCGCTGGACGCCCGTTCAGATTTTTAGACGCTCGTCCACTCTGCATACAAACTTCGAATCGGGCCGAGTCATGATCAGACGCCCGTCTGGTCAGCGTCCACCCTGCGTCCAAACTTCCTGAATGTAAAATATCCTCCTGGACGCCCGTTCAGATTTTCAGACGCTCGTCTACCATGGACGCTCGTCCAATATTCTGGACGCCAGTTCAGCTGTTCAGAATGCGATTTTCTCATCTTTATCTCTTTTTTCCAATGTAATTCGATTCTCATCTCTCTTTGATTATCATTTAAGCATCAACACGTACCTATAGCACATTAAAACATCGCAAAACGTAATATCATCCAAATAATCATAAAATCAAGATTAAAACATCAAAATAAACCAATTTTGCGAATAACTCATTAAAAACCTCACTTGCTCAATAAATCCATTTAAACGCTCATTTTCTATGCAAATTATCCAGATGTGGGGGAAATTAACATAAAATATATACTTATAAAACGTATAAAATCACCCTTAACACATGTCACCTTATATGATAGTCTATGGTAAATCTTGTCATCTTCCCGTAGAAATTGAACATAAGGCTTATTGTGCCATCAAAATGCTAAACCTCGATGACACCTTGATTGGTGAGAAGCGTATGGCCCAATTGAATGAACTAGATGAGTTCCGCCTTTGTTCTTATGACCTTTCAACGAAGTATAAAGAGAAGACTAAGTTACTCCATGATAAGTTGATCAAACCTCGTGTTTTCAAGGAGGGTGACGAAGTCTTATTCTACAATACTCGTTTGCATCTTTTCCAAGGGAAGTTGAAGTCTAGGTGGTCCGGTCCCTATGTTGTGTCGAAAGTCTATCCGTCCGGTGCTATTGAAATCACCCATCCTAAGTTTGGCACGTTTACCACTAATGGCTTACGGTTGAAAAGGTATGAGAGGTTGCCTTACGATGAAGCACTAGAAATAGTGCACCTTGAAGACCCCATACCGTGTGATGAATCGTGTAAGTCTTGTCATGGACTTTAAAACTTGACTCGTATAATTCTTAATCCACCATTTCATCTCTCTTTCTATCCTTTCTCGCCTTGTGCCAACGGTATAACTTGAAAAAGTTGGCACCGTATAATCCATCTTCTCGAGCCAACGACGTAAAACAAAGGCGCTTGGGGGAGGCAACCCACCATTTCGTAGTTTTTGCTGAGTAAGTTTGGTGTTTCTAGTGGTCTCGGGGCGGTTAAAATCAAGTGTGGGGTAGAAATCTTGTGTTATCCTAGTTTCTGGTCCAAACGCCCATTTAGCCCTGTCAAACGCGCGTTTAAAACTTTTCCCTGCCAAACGCGCGTTTAGAACCATTTCAAACGCGCGTTTGAGGCCTCAACTCTCTGTTCTTAATTTCTCGTCCCAAACGTGATGAGGGAAAAATTCACAGTTATTTTCATAACATTTTACCCCATTTCTAATATCATTTTGAGCGTTATTATATCATTTCAAGTTATAAATTCCTTAGATTTATCTAAGTATGTTAGTAGTAGTTATTTTATAAAATATCGTGTTTTTATGTGTTTTTGTACCGGTTTAGTAACCGGAGTGTCGTGTCGGATTTACGTTTGGTATTTTGGTGGTTTATTGCAGAATTATAGGTTGACCAAAATCCCGAGTAATGACACGTTTTGAGGCCTAAAAGAGGTATTTTTGGGGATTTAAGAGTGTGCCACTAACTTAAGTGGTCAAGTGGCTCAGTGGTTAGTGGTACCACTAACGAATTATATCTTCGACGAACAAATGGCTCATTAAAACGGCATTTTCTGAAGAAGTGTCCTTAATGAAAGTTGTAGATCTTTGAAAGAGTTTTCCAACGCATTTTGAATCACGTCAATCGGACATCTACAACTCAAGTATCATTAAGTCAAGTGGTCAAGTGGTTAATTGATTCGATTTAGTGGAAATCGAGAAATGTCTTCGACAAACGAATGGCTCATCAAAACGACGTTATCTGAAGAAGAGTCCTTCACAAAAGTTGTAGATTTTCCCGAGAGCTTTCCGATGCCTCTTGAATCATGATTTTTGGAGGTCCAGAACTCGAGATATGAATTTTAGAAATTTAATAATTATATATAAAAATATATAATCATACGGAGCACATGCTGAGTGATCAAGGTGGTGGATGCAATCATTAGGCCGGACTGGTCCGGCCTCATCAAGGACTGGTCCGGCCCCTTGGAACTTTGCCTATATAAAGAGTTGATTAGAGAGCAGATCGAGTACATATATATATATATATATATATATATATATATATATATATATATATATATATATATATATATATATATATATATCTCCTTCCTCTTTTCTTTAGTTTTTAGGATTGTATATAAGGCCTTATGCCAAAATAAATTTAGTAATAATAGTATCGTTGTAATGCTCGGGAAATTATTGGAAGTTCGGTGTTGCTGAAATCGTTGTAATATCAAGTTTTTTTTATGTAATCGAAGATATCTCCGTTATAATAGTAAGTTTGTTTTTGTTTTCTCTTATTATTGTTATATCTATATCTAGCTATTTTTTTCTTGTTGTTTCTTGTTTCTTTCATTCTCGTATATATATATATATATATATATATATATATATATATATATATATATATATATATATATATATATATATATATATATATATATATATATATATATATGTATCGTAGTAGTATCCATATATAAGAGAATCTGACAAATGATTGGATTTTGGTTTTAATTTGGTTTTAATAGAATTCTGCCATAATTGACAGAAGGCTATTATGTAAAATTTCCCACCATTTAATCCATGACATGTTGACAGAATCCGTTTATATGGGTAGCTAAACTTTTCATAGCCGAAATATGTGAAAACGGGTGAAATCAACCCCCGGGAGACGAAACGGGAGTTGTGTAGCGCGTAATTTTATGTTTTAATGATTAATCCACGTCCTAAAACTTATTTTAAACATCTTTGAATTAGATTGATCACCTAGTTCACTATCACACACATCGAACCTATAGATGTATTTTGCGGTGAGATGTGGGACAAGGGGTTTTGGGATTGTTGCGTAGATTCGGCCTAGTTGTAGGACCGTTTCCAATACAGAGGTTTGTCATCGTTGTTCGAGCGACTCTAAGAGCGTAATCATGTTAGGTTAATCGGTTTTCTAAAGGGAAAATTAATTAACTTCACATAGGGTGTTGAGTGAGAGTTGTTCAGACCTTAACACCAGAATTAGGAGTTGGCACCCGTGGATGTCGTTAAATCACTGTGGAAAGGTAGGTTGGTTAAAACACGCTCCCTATCAAGTCTTCTCTTAGGGGTAAAAGTAACTTGTTGGATCATAATTCGGCTATACCTTTTAATAACTAGAACTACAACCGTTAATTAATCTTTAATTTTGCACTAGTGTAATATCTCCCTACCATAATCTTGACCTGAACTAAGTTCTACGTCGACTTTGGTACTTAAACGTTATTCCCTGTGGATTCGACCTTGTTACCATTATACTACGTTGACCCGATACTCTGTCGGTTAAAGTTAGCAGTTAGTTATTTTGCTATCAAGATTTTTGGCGCCGTTGCCGGGGAATACTACGTTTAATATCTTGTAAGTTGACCGAAAGCTTGGGCTTAGGTCGTTTTTATTTTTTATTTTTTTCTCTCGTTGTTTCTTGTTTGTCAACGCATGACCCGAAGCTCCAAAGAACCACTCATCGAGCCAATTGAAGAAATTGAAGCTTACGCATGTCATAGAAACAGTCAGCGCCGAGGAGAACCTCTGATTGCCAGTCCGAACCCTTTGTTTGAGGAAGAAGGGGTAGTAGAGAGTTCATTGTCAGAATCTTCAGAGGGAATGGAGGATTCACCAACTCATAGAGATGGCAAAGAGCCCTTAAGCGAGCACAATGTACAAGGGCAAACCTCAGACACTACTGGTGGTAACGCAACACTGCCATTGCCTACTCCACCAAGGACCCCTTGTCATGAGCCGTCAAGAGATGACAACACAGAATTGCGTCAGTTGAGAACCCCACAGCTTAATCAGAGGACAGGGATTGGACAGTACAGGGGAGGACAAAATATTCAGAATACGCAGAACTTAGGACCCGAATTAGACCAAGAGACGGTAAATCGAGTATTGCAGATGCTAGAGAATCAAGGAAATGAACAGGGGTTCCAAAACCCATATAATCAGCAACCACCTCTGCAGCAGGATTATCAACAGCAACAACAACAGGATTATCAGCCACAGATGGCTCAGCAGGTACAGCGACCGAGGGTTTGCCGAGATTACGTCACTACTCCTCAGGAAGTTATAGGGCACAATCCCATTAGAGTGCCCCAATTAATGCAAACAACATGGACATCAAACGAACATTACGAACATGTTGGGGGAACATGCTCTATTCCACGGGAAATCAAGCGAGAACCCGAACGGTTTCCTTGACCACTTTCTCCGATTTGTGGAACGATGAAATATAATGGGGTGAGTGACGAGGCGGTGAAGTTAATCGTTTTTCCGTTTGCATTGAGAGGAGCCGCAAAGGATTGGTTCGATTCATTACCCAATGATTCATTGCATACCTAGGCAGATGTAGCGAGAGTATTTCTGAAAAAGTACTTTCCTCCGGCGAAGATATTAGATCTGAAAGAAGAAATCTCTTCGTTTGACTGTCTCGAAGGAGAGACATTAAAAGAGACTTATGAGAGATTTAGGGGTTTACTGAAGAGATGCCCTCCACACGGTTTTTCTACGGTGGAGCAAGTCATTATGTTATTCAGGGCCTTAGAGCCGATGGACCAGAACAAGCTGAATGCCGCCAGTGGTAGAGACATTATGAATCTGCCGCCAGAACAAGCTATGAGACAGATTGAGAATGCAGCAGAAGGAGAAGGACAATGGGGGGTCCAGTAGAAAGAAGAAGAAAGCCCCAATGGAAAGTGTGAAGTCGTTGAAAGAAGAACTTGATAGAGAATCGGCCATACACGATAAGATGCAATAAATGGTACTAAAGATGGACCGAATGGAGTTAGAAAGAAAGAAAACACAGCAATACCAGCTTTGTGGAGGTGGACATTCGGCCATGGAATGTACATCATCAGAAAACCCACTTATCCACAACAGTTGCGACCTACTCCAGTGCAGCAACAGTTGGGAAATCAGAATGACCAACAGCGAATGGATATTTATGCAATGGGTCAAATGAATATCAATCAGCAAGAGTTTGGCCAGCAACAGTGGAATCAGAACTTTGATAATCAGCAAGGGCCTCAAATGGATTATGGTATGGGTAATGATTCACAACAATATGATGTGAATTATGTTGGAGAAGGAAACCAGGGGCAATGGAATCAGAATCAGCAGAATCAAGGGTGGAACCAGGGGCAGAATCAGAATTGGAATCGAAATAGTAATCAGAACCAAGGCTTTAGGCAAAACCAAAGCCCGTACAACCGACCTTGGAATCAGAACCCCCAGAATCAGAGTTCATACCAGAATCAGAATCAAGGCTGGAATCAAAACAGTCAGAACCCGCAATCTCAGTCACAAGGCCAACAACGGAAGGGCGGGGTGGGGCCAGAATCAAGGTTGGAATCAGAATCAGGGCCAGCAAAGTAATCAGAATCAGCAAGCGAGCCAACCATTGAGAAATAATAATTCTGGCACCTATCAGCATCCGAATGCTCATCTGCACCAGAACAACCAAAACAGTCAGCAATCAAACAATTCTGGTGTTCAGAAGACACCCGTTGAGATACTTCTGGAAAGATTAGACAGGACTGTTTCTGAGTTAAACAAGAATGCTGTAGAGCAAAAAGTGGCCACACATTCTGCCATTCAGAACTTGGAGACCCAAGTGGGTCAAATAACCGACACATTGAAAACAAATCTGAGTGGTGGACTCCCAAGTAACACTGAGAGGAACCCAAAAGATGTGAATGCTGTGTTCACACGAAGTGGTAAAGAGGTCGGGCTGAGTCACAAAAAGAAAGAATTATGGGCTGAGGAAGCAGAGACTGAAAAGGCTGAGAAAGAGAAGGCGGTCGACCGTGAAGGGGCCATGTATGGTGAAGTCGAGATTGAGGACTTGGAAGTTGGTAGTGTGAAGAAAGAAATGGCTGCAATGAGGAAAGAATTGGAAGCGACGAAAAATGCTTTAGCTGAGGCAAATAAAAAAGCATTGGAAGGGGAAGCACCGAAGAAAGACTATGTGGTACTGGACATCAAAGAAGAAGAAGCCTCGTCGCCTAAAGAAAGAGGTAAGAAAAACAGAATTCCTCCTCCTCCCCCTGATTTTGATGTTAATACTTTACCCTATCCTCCTAAGGGACCCAGAAAGGACATGCTGACTCAAGGTCAGGCAAAATTTCTGAATCTCTTAAGAAAGGTAGAGGTGAATATTCCCCTATTAGAGGCAATTTCGAGCATTCCCCCATACTTTAAGTTTTTGAAAGGAATGTTGTCGAGTAAGGAGAAGATGCAACGAGATGGTACATTTGAGTGAGGAATGTTACGCAATCTTTGATAATAGAATACCCCCAAGTTGCGGGATAGAGGTAGCTTTACCATCCCAATTACCATTGGAGAAGCTGTGTTTAAAAATGTGCTATATGATCTAGGGGCTTCGTGAGCTCGATGCCTAGAGGAGTGTATGAGAAATTGGGGTTGGGTAAGTTAGAACCAACGGGGATGACCCTACGGATGGCAGATAGGTCTGTTAGGAAACCAATGGGGGTAGCTGAAGATGTGTTAGTGCAGGTTGACAAGTTTGTTTTCCCCGTTGACTTCGTAGTCTTAGATATGGATGCTAATGCCCCGCTTTTGTTAGGTCGGCCTTTCTTGAACACAGGAGAGACCTTGATAGCCATTAAGAGGGGAGAGATTATACTACGAGTCGGGAAAGAAAGTGTAGCCATAAATGTCTATAATGCAATGAAGCATCCTGATGATGAAAAGAGTGATTGTTTTTCTGTTGATGCTATATATCCTTGTATTTTGGAGCACACTAACCTGCAGGGATACCAAGAACCAATGGAAGAATGCTTGATGAAGTCGAGCACCGCAGAGGATGACGATCCACAAAAGAGAGTTCAGGTATATCATTTGGAGGCAACTCCTTTTGTCGACGCAAGCTGGAACAAGAAGCTAGAGCTCGGTTTGACTGGCAAGCTGCCAAAGTCGTCAATCGAGGAACCACCTGCGATGCGGAGTGAAGCCACTTCCTAAGCATTTAAAGTATGTATTTTTAGAACACGATGAATTACTTCCTCTTATTGTTTCGTCCGCACTAACCGTTTTGCAGGAAGCTAAGTTGATCCACGTTCTGAAGAAACACAAAAAGGCCTTCGGATGGAAGATGGTTGACATAAAAGGGATTAGTGCTGATATCCGCAAGCACAAGATCATCCTGGAAGAAGGTTCCAAGCCGGTTAGGCAATTTCAGAGACGGCTGAACCCACATATGCAAGAAGTGGTAAGAAAGGACGTGGTAAAGATGCTTGAGTTAGGGATAATCTACGCAATCTCCGACAGTGAATGGGTGAGCCCCACGCAAGTCGTGCCTAAGAAAGGAGGCATCACAGTTGAGCTTAATGAAAAAGGTGTGCCCATTCCTACTCGTTTAGTTACCGGTCACAGAGTTTGTATTGATTTTCGCATCTTTGAATGATAAGACTAGGAAAGATCATTTTCCCTTACCCTTTATTGATCAAATGCTAAAGCGTCTGAGTGGTCATGCATTTTACTGCTTTTTGGACGGTTTTAGTGGCTATTATCAAATTCACATCGATATACATGACCAGGATAAGACTACATTCACGTGTCCGTATGGCACCTTTGCATTCAAAAGAATGCCGTTTGGGTTGTGTAATGCACCCGCGACATTCCAGCGATGCATGATGGCCATCTTTGCTGATATGATAGAGCATTTCATGGAAGTTTTTATGGATGACTTTAGCGTTTTTGGTGATACTTTTGACGAGTGTTTGTCGAACATTGATAAGGTGCTTGCACGTTGTGAGGAGAAAAACTTGGTTTTAAATTGGGAAAAGTGTCATTTCATGGTAACTGAAGGAATTGTTTTAGGACATAAGGTATCGGGTAAAGGAATAGAGGTCGATAGAGCAAAAATAGAGGCGTTTCTAAGCTTCCTATGCCTACAAATCTGAAGACTCTACGTTCATTCTTGGGACATGCAGGTTTTTATCGTAGATTCATTCCGGGCTTTTCCCACATTGCTAGACCTCTTACTCTTCAATTGATGAAGGGTGCCCCTTGTGTTTTTGATGCGGCATGCCTAGATGCTTTTCGAACTCTTAAGAAACTTCTTACTTCGGCTCCCATCTTGGTAGCACCTGATTGGTCTAAGGAGTTCGAAGTGATGTGTGATGCGAGTGATTATGCCGTAGGAGCTGTCCTAGGTCGGAAAGGCCGACAAGTTGTTTCGCCCTATCTACTATGCGAGTCATACCATGAACTCGGCTCAACAAAAGTACGCCACAGGCGAAAAGGAACTTTTAGTCGTTGTTGTTTTTGCTTTCGACAAGTTCCGGTCATACTTGGTTGGATCGAAAGTCATAGTTCACACCGACCATCTTTGCGTTGAAATACCTATTTGCCAAGAAGGATGCAAAACCACGCTTGTTAAGGTGGATCTTGCTTCTTCAAGAGTTCAATGTAGAGATTAAGAATAGAAAGGGTTGTGAGAACGTTGTAGCTGACCACCTGAGTAGGATGGAGCCGAGTGAAGAAAGATGTTTTACAAAAGTTGAGATTGATGATCGTTTTCGGGATGAGCAGTTGTTCGTAGTGGATACGATGCTCCCGGTTAAGCGAGGAAATTTTCTACAGAGAGGAAAGAAAGAAAACCCATGGTATGCCCCATTCGTTAATTATCATGAGTGTGGATTCGTAGATCCTGAGTTTGATGAGAACCAGAAGAAGAAGTTCTATAGTGAGGTGAACCGATATGTGTGGGAAGATCCCTTACTTTTTAGGCTTTGTGCGGATGGAATCCCGAGGAGATGTGTTGATGACGGTGAGATAGTGAGTATTCTCTCGTTCGCCATGATAAAGAGGCCGGTGGCCACTTCTCGGGCGAGAGAACGACATTGAAGGTGTTACAAAGTGGGTTCTGCGGCCCACTATTTTCAAGGATGCACATGCGTATGTTAAGACATGTAATGCCTGTCAACGCTCAGGGAGGATTTCCAAGAGAAATGAGATGCCCCAGAAACCGATAATAGTGTGTGAAGTTTTTGATATATGGGGACTAGACTTCATGGGACCATATCCGTCTTCTTTCGGGAATCAGTACATTCTTGTCGCCTATGATTACGTTTCAAAGTGGGTTGAGGCAATTGCTTCGCCTACTAACGATAAAAATGTAGTCATACGGTTTCTTAAGAAACATATTCTATCCCGGTTTGGAATACCTCGAGCGATAATCAGTGACAATGGAAGTCACTTTGCAAATAGAGATTTCAATAAGCTTTTAATGAAGTATGGGGTCACTCATAAGTTAGGCACTGCCTACCACCCTCAGACTAGTGGCCAAGTAGAAGTGTCCAATCGGGGAATTAAAAGAATCTTGGAGAAGACAGTCAATTCTAATCTTAAGGAATGATCGAAGAAGTTAGATGATGCGCTTTGGGCACACCGAACTGCGTTCAAGACACCAATAGGTATGTCACCCTACATGCTTGTTTTTGGCAAGACTTGCCATCTCCCCGTAGAGTTAGAGCATAAGGCCTATTGGGCGATTAAGAATCTATATATGGATGACGCATTAATTTGTGAAAGAAGGATGGCTCAGTTGAACGAGTTAGACGAGTTTCGCTTTCAAGCTTACGATTGTTCGGCAAAATATAAGGAAAAGACCAAAATGCTTCATGATAAGTTGATCAAACCGCGTATTTTCAACGTAGGTGATGAGGTCCTTTTCTATAATACTCGCCTCCATTTATTTCAAGGCAAACTTAAGTCAAGGTGGTCAGGACCATATACGGTATTGCGAGTTTTCGACGCAGGAGCCATCGAGGTAACAAATCCGAAGCACGGAACGTTCATCACGAACGGCCTTCGTCTAAAAAAGTATAAGAAGTTACCATTCGATGAGGCTCTCGAAATTGTGCATTTGACTGATCCCGAGTCTTGATAAATCGTTTCTGAGTTTTAGTCGAGCCAACGACGTTAAACAAAAGCGCTACCGGGAGGCAGCCCGTTAAATAATAATAATTTGGATAAGACTAGTCTTAATGAAATGTAGAATCTGTGGAAAGTATGATCATAATGAAAGATGAACACAAAGCACAACCAAGTCTCAAGATGAAGGTTTGAATGTTATTAAGATGGGAACGATAGGTGGTTATCCGAAAATCCCGATGGAGAACAAAGAGAAAATTCAATTGCATCATTTCTTGGATTTAGGTTGTTGGACTGTTTTGACAGAACCCTTGAGAATCTGGGTATAAAAGACTCACTACATTTTATGATTTAGTCTGTTTCCAATTTGAATTGATGCCTTGACTATGATATGTATATGCTTTATATGATATGTATGCACATATTGCCTATCGAATTTTCTGACGTGACAGGGCCATTTCCTTATTATTCCCATATCCCTATTCGATGTCTTGGCACGAGGACCATGTCCCGTGTTTTCTTTATTTTGGTTTTGTATAGGGATTCGGGTCGTGCTTTCTCATGGGTGTTACGGGATTCGGTAGCACCTTTCTGCCAGGATTATAAGCTAAGTCTTCCTCTCTATCTCATTCACACGTTTGGGACATTGCAAGTTCGTAAGTGGGGGGTAGAGTCGAGGTTGGTCTAGTAATGGCATTAAGTATTTATTTTGTATCAGAAAATCGCTTAGTTTTTTATTTTTTCGAACATTATTTAGTTGATTAAAATAAATTGTATAAGGTATATATTTCATGGATTTGATGATGTAATGATCGATTTGGATGTATATAACCAAAGTGAACCGTAAGTACATTTTAACCCCAAATTTATTTGTGTAACATGAATTCATTGTTCACGTAAGCCTTTGATATTGAAGCGAAAATTTTAAACTGAATATCTGAAGGTTTGAATGTGATAGAAAGGATATAAGTTAAGTGGAATGAAAAGAAAAATACCAAATTAAGATGAACTATATATATGTCGGTTGTAGCTACCAATGATTTGAGTGCAGTAGGGCGTTATCACGAAACGTCCTATATCACTATGAGGTTTTAAAGCTCCCATTTGCCGATGATAGTAGTCCGGCTAGGGTGTTATCACGAAACATCCTATTCGGGAATGAAGGCATATGCTACACATGTGAAATTAAGTCCGGCTAGGGTGTTATCACGAAACGTCCTATTGCTTTGGGAATGAATTAAGCATGGTTGAAAACTTAGTTATCTTCGACTATCCCAGGTATAAACCGAATGATATGCTTTAGGGATTATCCTAATAAGTACGGGGGAGGACTTTGTGTGGAAGCTGATATCGCTATACCTAGGAAAGTCATTAGACTCATCGAATGGATACTTGTGCGTTTGCTTGAATTATTCAAGAGAGGATAGTGGAAATTGAAAAGGCTTGTCACACACGCACTCTGTTACACATTTATATTGAGGTTAACGTGTGGTTATGATTCGAATGGTTTAATCATCTGGTTGTTCCTTACATCTTATCTTTTCATGAATTTATCCCTCATTCATTTCGTTTTATCGCTTGTTTTGTTTGAGGATGACCAAAAGCTAAGTGGGGGGTTGTGATGAGGGAAAAATTCACAGTTATTTTCATAACATTTTACCCCATTTCTAATATCATTTTGAGCGTTATTATATCATTTCAAGTTATAAATTCCTTAGATTTATCTAAGTATGTTAGTAGTAGTTATTTTATAAAATATCGTGTTTTTATGTGTTTTTATTAGTTTTTGTACCGGTTTAGTAACCGGAGTGTCGTGTCGGATTTACGTTTGGTATTTTGGTGGTTTATTGCAGAATTATAGGTTGACCAAAATCCCGAGTAATGACACGTTTTGAGGCCTAAAAGAGGTATTTTTGGGGATTTAAGAGTGTGCCACTAACTTAAGTGGTCAAGTGGCTCAGTGGTTAGTGGTACCACTAACGAATTATATCTTCGACGAACAAATGGCTCATTAAAACGGCATTTTCTGAAGAAATGTCCTTAATGAAAGTTGTAGATCTTTGAAAGAGCTTCCAACGCATTTTGAATCACGTCAATCGGACATCTACAACTCAAGTATCATTAAGTCAAGTGGTCAAGTGGTTAATTGATTCGATTTAGTGGAAATCGAGAAATGTCTTCGACAAACGAATGGCTCATCAAAACGACGTTATCTGAAGAAGAGTCCTTCACGAAAGTTGTAGATTTTCCCGAGAGCTTTCCGATGCCTCTTGAATCATGATTTTTGGAGGTCCAGAACTCGAGATATGAATTTTAGAAGTTTAATAATTATATATAAAAATATATAATCATACGGAGCACATGCTGAGTGATCAAGGTAGTGGATGCAATCATTAGGCCGGACTGGTCCGGCCTCATCAAGGACTGGTCCGGCCCCTTGGAACTTTGCCTATATAAAGAGTTGATCGTAGAGAGAGATCGAGTACACCATATATATATATATATATATATATATATATATATATATATATATATATATATATATATATATATATATATATATATATATATATATATATATCTCCTTCCTCTTTTCTTTAGTTTTTAGGATTGTATATAAGGCCTTATGCCGAAATAAATTTAGTAATAATAGTATCGTTGTAATGCTCGGGAAATTATTGGAAGTTCGGTGTTGCTGAAATCGTTGTAATATCAAGTTTTTTTTTATGTAATCGAAGATATCTCCGTTATAATAGTAAGTTTGTTTTTGTTTTCTCTTATTATTGTTATATCTATATCTAGTTATTTTTTTCTTGTTTTTTCTTGTTTCTTTCATTCTCGTTATATATATAGATATATGTATCTGTAGTAGTATCCATATATAAGAGAATCTGACAAATGATTGGATTTTGGTTTTAATTTGGTTTTAATAGAATTCTGCCATAATTGACTGAAGGCTATTATGTAAAATTTCCCGCCATTTAATCCATGACATGTTGACAGAATCCGTTTATATGGGTAGCTAAACTTTTCATAGCCGAAATATGTGAAAACGGGTGAAATCAACCCCCGGGAGACGAAACGGGAGTTGTGTAGCGCGTAATTTTATGTTTTAATGATTAATCCACGTCCTAAAACTTATTTTAAACATCTTTGAATTAGATTGATCACCTAGTTCACTATCACACACATCGAACCTATAGATGTATTTTGCAGTGAGATGTGGGACAAGGGGTTTTGGGATCATTGCGTAGATTCGGCCTAGTTGTAGGACCGTTTCCAATATAGAGGTTTGTCATCGTTGTTCGAGCGACTCTAAGAGCGTAATCATGTTAGGCTAATCGGTTTTCTAAAGGGAAAATTAATTAACTTCACATAGGGTGTTGAGTGAGAGTTGTTCAGACCTTAACACCAGAATTAGGAGTTGGCACCCGTGGATATCGTTAAATCACTGTGGAAAGGTAGGTTGGTTAAAACACGCTCCCTATCAAGTCTTCTCTTAGGGGTAAAAGTAACTTGTTGGATCATAATTCGGCTATACCTTTTAATAACTAGAACTACAACCGTTAGTTAATCTTTACTTTTGCACTAGTGTAATATCTCCCTACCATAATCTTGACCTGAACTAAGTTCTACGTCGACTTTGGTACTTAAAAGTTATTCCCTGTGGATTCGACCTTATTACCATTATACTACTGTTGACCCGATACTCTGTCGGTTAAAGTTAGCAGTTAGTTATTTTGCTATAAAAACGCACGTTTCACTTTTCGAACGCGCATTTGAACATGCGAAACGCGCGTTCCACCCATTCCAAACGTGCGTTTGGGCTCTTCACCTTTAAATACCCTGCAACCCAAACCGGCGTTCCAGAATTTTTTTTCTTCAAAACCTAACCAACGTCCGGCGGCCGCTTTTACCCTTTTCACTCGAAATCACTCAATTTTAATCCGTTTTTGGCGATTTAAACTCCAAACAACACCTCTCAATCTCTCCTCTTGATTCCACTACTCCATTCCAACAACAAATTCCCCGATTCCTCGATTCGATCTTCACTTTTTAGCACTTTTTTCCCAAGGTCGAACTTGACCTTTTGGGACGTTTCGAGGCTCGTTCTTCGCTCCAAATCATTCGTGTCGTCTCATTTAAGCATAGTACAGGTACATTTTGGTTTCACGTCTAAGTTTTGGTTAGGGTTAGTTTTTGCCTATTTTGGTTTAACGCCCCTACCCCGTTATTTATTGATTATTGATTTTGTATCCTGTTTCTGTTTGTTTTGTTGATCTATAGTGAATGGTGTGGCTCTCGTGGGGTGTTTCGTTGTGGTTGGTTGGTTTGTTTTGAAATCCCGGTTGGACGATAACCGGGTCGGTTTTGTTTGTTGATTTGGTTGATTGGTGGTGTTTGGGTGAGTTCAGAGATAATGAGAGAAACTAAACGGAAAGAAACCGAGGATAAGGGTAAAGGGAAACAACCGGTAGCTAAACATATACCCAAAAAGCAAAAAAACCTAGTTTATCCTCGGATACCTAAGGGTGGTATTCGGATCAGTGACACGGGCCGTGCAGAGAGTAGGAACCCTCGAGCCCTTAGGACAGCTGGACAGTTGAGAGATGAGACTTCAGATGAGGATTTTGAACCCGACAGTGAGGGGAGAAATTCCAGTAGTGATAGTGATGAGGCAACGGACCTTGAGAGCGATGTGCCCTTGGCACGATTGCGAGCCAAAACTGTAACGACACCTATTCCACCTCCTCCACAAACTACCCCTCCACAGAGTGTCCCCGAGCAAGACCCTCCACTAGCTCCTCCTCCTACCTTTCGAGCAGCGTTTTAACTCACCGGTGGCTTTCTCCAACTATAATGAGTACATCGATGTGAAGAATATGTGTTATGAGAGGGGGTTAGACCTCAAAGTTGTTCCTAAAACTTTCATTGATGACTTGAGGAAGAGAGGGTGGAATAATTTGATTTATGAGCCAGAGGGGAATCTCAATCTCTCATTAGTCCGGGAATGGTATGCGAACTTCAATGTGGCCAATCTAGAGTCAGGATTCATCAAGGTGAGAGGGGTCAATGTCCCGTGGTCCGTCAAGGCCATTAATGATTACTACTGGATACCTGCTTTTGAGGGACAAGATTATATTAGTTGGTTTGCGGAGAGATCACATTGGGGTAATACTGAGACTCCGGATCCGTTAGAGGAGATGAGGAAGGCCATCAATCCAGACTTACAGTGGGTTTCTAAGGGGAGTAATGCGCGAAGTCAATTGGTGACGACAACTTGGCCTGATGAGTGGAAAGTAAAGGCAAAGTTTTCTCAGAATCGTCTGCTACCGAAGGACAACATAACGCATTTCCACATCAAGGATTTGCAATTGTTGTATGCTCTACACTATAATCTCAAGGTAGATGTCGGGAAAACTATTTTCGAGGAATTTAGAGAAAATCAGAAGGTCAAGCGTCGTATGCTCATGTGCCCCTACCTCATTTATGGCTTGTGCAAGAAAGTGCCGGTAGATGAATATCCCGATGATCAAATCTTGAGGAAGAAAAATCTGCCCGTGGTACCAAAGCCGTTCAATGCCCGCACCGCTTCCAAACTTCCTAGGCCCACCCCACGACTTATTCACACCGTCCCCCGTCCCACCACCTCCACTACATCCACCACACTCCCTATACCTCCACCTCTCATCACCACCACTACCACCACTACTATACCCCCACCTCCACCTTTCACTACTGGACCTTCCACCACGCCTACACCTCCACCTTCTATACCAACAACCGGGGGGTCGTGGCTTAGTGAGCGGCAAGGGCTTTTAATTGCGCATAAACAGCGGGATTGGATGGACAGTCTGAGGGTGACACTGAATGGCATAGTGGAGGGTATTCGCTCAGGAGAGGCAGATTGAGCTCCCTTAATTGGATCTGGATATCTCACCATTTCAGTATACCCCGTAGATCGAGGAGGACTTGCAGCGGGTCATAGAGGATTTGTTTGTTGATGAGCCGGAGGAGGGATTTGATGACATTGCTTTGGATGATTTGATTGGAACAGCAGGGGCTGGGACAGAGGTAGTTAGGACAGGTGCTGCAGGACCTACACAGACCGAGAGTGCAGCTGCTGTGGTTGCACCATCATCGAGCACACGTGACTCCACTGCTGATGGACAGGGCACTGGAGCAGACTAGCCGTTTTCTTGCACTTTACTGCTTACATTTATTATGCTAGTTCTGTTTCAGCTACTTTTGATATTTTTTCTATTATTCTGACTGATACACTTCACTTTTGCATGCACGCGCACTTACTTTTGAGCCCCTGAGGCCTGCTTGACCGTGTATGCATTCCTTTTCTTTGACTTATACTGTGGGATGACAAGGATTTTTTTGTTTATTATTGGTTTATACCTGATGCATGGATGTTCTGTTTTCATTGATTCTATTGTATCCTTCCATTGCATATCCCGTATTCCCCCTCTTTATGCTTTGATCTCGTCGCTGTGGCATGGACTCATTATTTTATGCACCCGCTTACCCTATTTCCTGCTTTATAGCACGCGGATTCCGTCCCGTGCATGCGCTGTCTTTGTTTCTGTTGATCTCGCTCTAGGTTACGGGATGGATTCACACGAGGTTGTCACGAGTTTCGAGTCACGATTGCGCCTTTCTGCCGGGTCTTTTTGTTAAACATCTAAGTCTTTTACTCTTTTTATCTCTCACACACTGAGGACAGTGTTTCGTTTAAGTGTGGGGTGGGAGACTTAGCCGTTCTCTTGTTTCTTATTGATAAATGTGCTTAATATGTGGTATACTTAGCCTATGACCGGGCTTGAGTCGATTTTTGGGTAATTTTTAATTTTTTTCAAGGGTTTCAAACACCGTGTTGTGTGTGTTATTTCCATATTCGAGTGGTGGCCACCTTAGTAGGGCCCCGAACGTGTACGCTTCGGTTTGATATTGTCTTGAGAATAGAGTCTATTAACTTCACGTAAGCTACACTTTGTGCACAATTTGATTACTACCACATCTCATACCACTGGTCTCGAGACGAAATAGAAAGGTTCACCTAAGTAGGATACGGGATGACGGTCCTGGCGTCTCTTTGACCCTACCAAAGCCAAATAAGCCTTATCCCCAAAACATTAGACCTTCGTAGCCCCTCTCAACCTTGACAGAATGGTCTGACCACCATTCGTTTATAGCCGTTTTGTTACTTAGCCAGAAACCTACCTTGAGCCTTAATTATGGTCACATTTCCTTCATTTACACCTTACGAGTGGACTTAGTCTTTTGTTAGGCCACACTTGCCAAGACAAGTGTGGGGTGGGGGAAATGATGTTTTGATGGGTTGGTGTTTTCTTGGTTTGAAGCTATAAGGAGAAGAGGAGCTCGTTTGGGCTTAGTGTTTGGGTTTAGCCCAAAAAGAAAAGAAAAATATGTGAAATTCCTTCTTTCTTTCAAAAAAAAAAAAAGAAAAGAGAGATCAATCAAAGTTCAAAACAAATTAGCTCTCGTTGAATAAAAGCTTAGAGTTTATTAGAAAAAAGGGTTGGAATCAAAGGAGTGAGCTCAAAGTTATATTTATGATGTTAAGGGTTGGGATAGTGAGATAGGTGCTAATATATTCGATCTCGCCTCTTGATACTTGAAACATAGTTGATTGTGGAAATGAGTTCGGGTGTGTTAGTATCCTACGGTTCCCAAAGTGTTTTATTAATCAAAAAGGAGTTTGGGTGGTTTGTATGATAGAAATAAGGTGGTACACTTGTTGATTAAGTTCACTCGTACTTCTTTTTCTCCAGTTCCCAAAATATCATTTTCGATTAACCGGAATTACCCTAGCCTAACATTATAACCTTTCAAGTCCTACCCGATCGTGTCCAAACTTAGTGACCTTGATTAGTGGAGAGGGTAGTTGGTATGAGACGGTTGGTAGACTTTTGGTCGGGATTCAAGCCCGACAATCATTTTGAACACTTGGAAGTAGCTCGGCACCACACACACTCTATTTTCTTGATAATGTTATAACCGGTGTCTATATGTTCGTGTCTCCTACTTTGTAGTTACCTCGAGGGTGTGGATGGTAACACCTACGTCACAACGTTGAATCCCTTGGTTGTTTTTAAAACGCCTAGTTTACTCGAGGGCGAGCAAAGGCTAAGTGTGGGGTGGTTGATGGGAGTCAACTTTACGTGACTCCGGTGCATTAATTACCCCCGTTTACCACACTTTCAGCACATTTTTGGGTGAATTAGACCGTTTTCGGGGTGTTATCGTGAGCTTATGGCACGGGGAGTGATTCCGTTGCTCTGACGGATTATTACCCCTTTTTGTTGATATTAACCCCATTCCCGAGCACTTTTACCCTCCGGATTTGTTTGGATGTTTTTGGTTGTTTATGATGTTGAAGGGTATTGGTGTCTCGAGGACCCGGAAGATGACGATTTGTGGTGAAAAGCATGATCGAGGCAAGAAGAGGGGCCAAAAAGGAAGAAAAGTGAAGATTAGGGGAAACAGGGGTTCAAACGCGCGTTTGAACCCCCCAAACGCGCGTTTTAGAAGTCCGGAAGTGATACGAGTTGACGCCCTCCAAACGCGCGTTTGAAACCACCTCAAACGCGCGTTCCAAGTCATTCAAACGCGCGTTTGAACCTTCTAAACGCGCGTTCCAGATGAAGAACAGTCAAGTCCCTGCCCAGAAATGATGCGAAACGCGCGTTTCAACTATGCGAAACGCGCGTTTGAAGATTCCAAACTCCAGTTCCAGCCACCAAACGTGCGTTTGGACCGTTTTTTCTACAGATTTTTTCTCCCACCTATAAATACCCCCTTAGACTATTTCTTGAGATATCTAGTTTCCTTAGCAAAACTCTACCCATTTCTTGCTCGATTTTTGTAATAGCTTAGAATACTTTCTCTTAGCTTACATCAACATAATATTAGCTTAATCTTTCCATTTCTTAGCTTAGATTTCCATTCCAAACACTAAGAGACCACCTTTTAATTACTTCTTTATTTTGTACTTTTTGGATCTCAACTCGAATTTCTGCAAATTAATGGTATATTTCTCTTCTCTTTTACTTGTTATGGCTTTCATTTATTGTCTTGTGTATGTTTTGATTAGCATAATGAGTAGCTAAACACTTACATAGTCGAATCATGTGAAAATTAGTGAAATCACCCTTTGGGTGATGAAATTGGGAGTGGGTAGTGCTTTTTATTGTTGTATCTTGCATATTTCACGTCTTAGAACTTGTTATAATGGATTTGGGCTAGATTGATCACCTAGGTCAAAAATCATACACATCAATCTTGAGAGTTGTTCAGATAGAGAGATGTAGGGAAAAGGGTTCTAGGATCACTTCTTTGAGTGAGGTTACTCATTTTAACGTTTAAACGGCTCTCGTGCATAACATGTCTTGTGAGTGAATCTTCCTTAGGGAAGGTTAGTTAATTTGGCATAAGGTGTTGGGGAAGAGTTGTTCAGACCTCAGCACCAGGATTAGGAGTACGTACCCGTGAAATTGAATGTAAGAGTTCGTTCGTTATTGCACACTCCCGGTTTTGTCATTCCTTAGGGTGAAACTAGCTATTTTGATCATGGTTCGGCTATGTCCCTTTATCTATCTTTAAAACCTAGGAGCTTAATCTTCTTTCTTTCTTATCTTTAAATTTGTTAGTAGAGATTACTTTAGTGTCGTTGTAGTTACAAAAACTTCAAAATCATTGATCACTTAGACTAAGCATTACGTTCACTTTGGTACTTGCAAACACGATTCCTTTGGGTTTGACCTCGTACTCCAGTAGCTATTCTAACAATCGACCCGGTACACTGCTGGTTAGAGAGTTAGTTTACCCACGGTTTCGAGTCTTTATAAATTGTTTTTGTTGGGGTAGATTTTAGCTCAATCAATCCCTTCGAGGTTTCTCTCCCCAAGGCTACTGAATATGTGTATAATCCCCTACAGGTTTCTGCACAGTGTATGCTGACCAGCTGCAAAATGGCCTTAGGTTTCCTCTTCCTCCTGGTTACATAGAGGTAATGCGGCACTATAAGCTGGGTAGCGGGCAAATCCATCCAAACAGCATTAAATTCCTGATTGGATTTATGATATGGTGTCGTCTGAACACCACCCCTTTTTCGGTGAAGTTATTCATAAACTTTTATCAGTGCAAGTTAACACCTGGCACTGGGGGGTGGTACCACTTCTGTCGTAGACCTGGTAAGCTAAGGCAGATTAATACCATAATTGGTAAGGATAAAACCAAGAAAAAAGTGGCAAGAACACTTTTTCTTTGTGCGACATAACACTAATGTGGGCCTTGGCCGATGGAACACTTCCTCCATGAAGGATAAGCTAGAAGAGTCTATAGATTCTGCCCTTGCCCAATACCTTGTTGATAATAAGGTTTCCCTGACATTAGACTTCCTAAGATCTGCCCTGAAAAATGCTGCTCGGCTTCATACCGCAGGTCCCACCGGATATGTGGAGTTCACAAAGGAAGAATATAAAAAACGTAATTTTTGAACTTATACTTTTGCTTGTTATTGGGTGTAACTTAACCCTCTTTTTTCTGTGCAGTGGCCAATGTGGATGACCTAATCGACGTTGATGTTGAAGAGGAGGTTGAGCAGGTGCAAGAAGATTCCGAAAGGACTTTATCATCCACCCCTGAAGGCGGTGAGACTTCTACTCGGAACGTAGTTGGGGAGACAAATGTCTCTTCTGGTGTGGCTGCCCAGAACACCATGGCTGTAGTGGAACCTTCTGCTCAGATCCTGTCAAGCATAAACAAAACTATAGACTTTCCTGAAGAAGAGGGTCCTCCTGGTGATCAATCTATTGGTCTGAATGTTGTGCCCTTGAGGTATGTTTCTCAGAAAAACAAGAAAAGTCATAGGTCGACATCATCTGGTAGCTCTGTAAGTGATTCTTCTTTTAATTTTAAAGATATGACTGTTGAGGACTTTGCCAACTCTGTAAGTAGTTTTCTTATTGGGTCCTTTATTTCCTCTCTGTTCTTTATTCTTTGACCTCCAACCCTTTTGCAGTGTTACCACCTGGGCAAGTCTTTGCATAAGAAAGCTTCTGGTATGGCCAAAGAGATTGCTGCTCTGCAACAGAAGGTGGTCATTTTAAAGGAGGCAAATGCCAAGGTTGCCAGTTTGGAAGAAACTAATCGCACAATGATTGCTGCCCGTCAGGAGGTTGAGCAGCTAGAAATCAAACTTAGCAATGCTGACAATTTGTTACTCACTCAAGATGAACAATTAAAGCTGAAAGACCAGCAACTGGCAGAGAGGAATGAGGAAAATCAACGGCATCTTGCAACACTACAAAAGTTGAAAGCTGATTTTGAGGAGACTGTGCGACAGATGGAAATGGCTCCTGCTCAGAATATCGTCCAAAAAATCATTTCAGAGTATAAAGCTTCTCCTCAAACTTATGAAGAGATTAAAATCATCCTGGCTCCTGCCATGCGTAGGGGGTACACTCTGGGTGTTGATGAAGCTAAGCCAGCTGATTTGGTGATTAGCACTTTGCCTAATCACAAATTATATGATAAGGAAGCAGGTGATATCTTCACCAAACGCTACGAAGAATATAAATGTGTGGAAGATATCGTATGCAAATATGCCAAGAAAAAGCCTGCTGCTCCTCCTTCATCTTGATTTTATATATCCGTCTTGAGATTTTGATAATCAAACTTTGATGTTTCTGCAACTTCTGATGTTATTTGAATTTTCCTTATGAAACCTTTGTTTTTGATATATCTAATATTTTGATCATCAGCAATTTTAAATTTGCATTCTTGATATTTGCTTGTTTATCTGTTCTTTATCTCCTATTGCGCTGCCACTCCTTTCTTGCCGAACGGCATTGCCAACGCCTGCTGGGCCTCCAACAATCGTATTCACCGTGTTGATTGGGGCATTTTCCCTATGCCCATCAGGAGATTGATCTCTACGTCTCCTCTGATTATTTCTATCATGATCGTTGTTGAATTTTCTAAACTCCCTCCTTCCTCTAGGGTTATCAACTTGTGATCGATCGATGCATTCATCGATCTTCCCTTCCATAGCTGCCGCATCTATATCTCTGATCAGGTCCCTGCACTGCTCAGAGTCATGCCCAATGTCTTTATGATATTTGCACCACCTTGTATGGTCTCTTTTCTCTCTTGGACCCCTCAAAGGAGGAGGAGTCTTGGCAATTCCTTTCTTCTCCATTATCGCCAGAACTTGATCGCAGGATCGGTTCAAAGAAATAAGATCTTTGTCCTGCAAAGCACCTTTCTTCCCTAGCCTATCGGATATAGGAGCGGTTACCCTGTCCCAAACTGATTTTCTTTTCTTGTCATATTTATCATCAATTTTTCCTTTTTTAGAATCCCTGTGGGATTCCTCTCTCTTGGCCCTGTTTGCCTCTTCTCCTTGACAATGTTTGTACGCAATTCCAGACATTCTTCCATCATGCTCGGATTCTTGCTGCTTAGCTTAGCATGTAGCCGCCCTTCTTTCAGACCTGCCACGAAGGACGCCACTAAAAATTTATCATCCAAATCCGCTATCTGGGATGATTCTCCGTTGAATCTTTTGATGAACTGCAGCACTGTTTCATCAGTTTTCTGTCTGATGGTTAGCAAATATGTTCGGTTTCTTTGGAAAGGTCTTGCAGCAATAAACGGGTGCCTGAATTTTCTGGTCAGAGTGGGGAAGTCTGGTATGGACCTGGGACTCAACTTGTTGAACCAATCCCTTGCCTTCCCTGTAAGAAGAGTTGCAAATGCCCTACATTTCATCTCTTCTGGTGCATTGTATAGGCTCATATGCTGTATGTGCTGGTGCATATGGTCATATGGATCTTTAGTGCCATCATATGATTGAATCTTGGGGATCTTGAATCCGGGAGGACAAGGAAATGTAACAATGTCCTCAGTAAAAGGAGACACCAGCCTAAACTCGTCTTGCTTAGGCCTAAGAATATCATCCAATTCTGCTTTGGCGTTATCACCACCTGGGCGAGTAACCACCACCCTTCCACTGGACTATGCCTCATGTTTTTCTTTCGTGATTGTATTATGAGAAGGAGGTGTTTCTGAAACTTCGCCATCCTGATTTCTGGCTTTCAACACCTCCTCAAAGATGGCTTTTATCTCTTCTCCTTTGAGATTTGCCAGGTTTTCCACCAACATCTATCTGACTGCATTTGGTGTGCTGGTTTGTCCTTCTTCCATTAGAGTTTTATTTCCAGGTTGTTGATTGTTTCCTTCTTGGTTCTCTTCCCTGTTTTGATTTCCAACTTCCGTTTGATTTTGATGCTTCTTCCCATGATTCTGCGCCATTGTTACTATAAAAGAAACTCACTAACTAGAATCGGCCCTCCTTCTAGCGCCAAATGATGATACTTCAAATTGTAAACGGGTAATTAAATGATTCGAGTTAGGAAAATAGTACAGAAACAAGTATGATTTTATATGAATTTGGACTGAACTATTTTGAGAGAGCTGCCTACGTATCCTATTCAATGGTTGAATCGGAATCAAGACTCCCTCGTAGTTCAGGTTTCACCTTTTATACTTTCAGATCGTGGTGATAACCTCCCCTACCATAATGGGGAGTTATCACCGGTTATCCTGTCAACCATACGATGTGGGATCTACCCACGTCCATAACGGTTATGTCATTATAGACTCTGTTTTTGGCAGTTGCTTGGTGGTTCTGTCCAGAGGTCGTTCTGCTCAGAATCTGGCATAGTCCTGCTCTGCCACTTATATTATTATCTGACTGTGCGGTGGGTCTGGCCCAATTGTAAATAACTCGGCCCAGTAGGCCCATATATCATCAGTAATGATGTTTAATTCAAACTTGAACAAGAAAAAAAAGTTATTTTCGTTAACTCCGATAATGTGAAGAAAATTGAAAATCTGATACCCTTCTATAGGATTGAGCCGTGTCAAGTTGATATTCTCTAATACTCGAGCTCGATCGAGCCGTAAAAGGCGATATCGATCTCCGCTTGTTAAGTACTCGATATAACATGCTTTGATTCTTATGTTTGATTGTTTATTAAGAATTTATTTAATTTTTCAAAACATGACAAGAAAAAGCCCGGCTCATCTGATACTCGACTAATATTTAAATATCAATATTAAATATTATCCAAAGTTATATTTCACAAATCAAATTAACTTGATTAAAGCGAGTCACTCGATCACTACATTTTAAAGCTCAATATCGACTCATTTAATTATTCGTATAGATCAACTCTAGCTCAAATTGGAAAGAAGTGAATCGAATCAAATTCATTCACGAGTCGAATACGAACATGTCAATATGTCACTACTTAATGTGCAAATATACCCAGGTACTTTAACTGGTATATTCCCGCCCGTGGAATGTGAAGCCAAAATCTAAACCCCTTTTCCCAACTCCCAAGCTTTATCATTTTTTTACAAAAAAGAAAAAGGGTTTTGATTAACAAATTTGAGGCCAACGAGCTTTGGATATGATATCAACAGTGTTGAAGAGCTTAAATTTGTGAAGGAAACCTCTGAATCTACTGGCTATGATTCTTCATCCTGTTTATAGGTACGATTTATTTTTATTCGCAATTAATCGCTTGTTAATCTTTGAATTTTATTCGTATCACAGATTGCTCGAGAATTAGGGCTGAAATGAAGAAAATTGGGGCTGAAATTGGATGAAATTGCAGTAGAAAAGAGCCTATTTTTATAGTTCATAGTGTTTGTGTAGTTAATTTTCCCCAAATTTTTTCGTCAATCTGTTTCTAGATTTTCAGTAGCAAGTGCTCGGGTTAGTGTTTGATATTGACTAGTTTAAGCTGCATTCAGATCAGCTGAATCCGATAAGATGAACCGGTGGCTAACAATGAAGTGAAGAAAATCGAGAAGAAATCTTCATAAATCTTCTAGGAAGAGACAAAAAAGTACCACTCTTGATTTGGTTGTTGATAGGATAAGTGATTTACCGGACCCGATTCTGGGTATTATTATGTCTTTTCTTCCCAGCACAAGGAATGCTATAGCCACCTCCACTCTTTCAAAAAGATGGCGATTCATGTGGAATTAGACGGTCCATAATCTTGTATTCTTTCATTTGGGTCGTATGGGAGGCGATGATATGAGATTCATAGAATTCGTTAACCGTGTTTTGCTTCTCCATGATGCTACATTGCAAAATAAGTTTCTTTTGTTCTGGAAACCTAGGTGTAATTTAGTTCACTTAAGATCTTGGATCAAAACTGCGATTACAAGAAATGTCCATGAGCTTGCTATAGGTGTTGAGACTCGTGTTGGTCCGGATAGTAGGCCTAAACCAATTAAAATGCCGATAAGTGTTTTCAACTGTGAGTCATTACGGTATTTGGAGTTAGATAGATTTATTTTTCTGAAGCAGATGTGATTTTCCTTCCAAGACTTGAAGGTCTAGAGCTTGTTAAAGTTGATTTCGAGTCAGAAATGGTTTTTGAAAAAGGGGCAAATGTCCAAAAGGACACATATTAGATTTAATTAGACAAAATGAACACTAAGGAATCTTATTTGGTTATAAGGACACAAAATTAGTACATAGACCAAACTACCCTAATTTTGTTTTGCTTTTGTTTTCTTAATGTTTTTTTCTTCCTTTTTTCTGGGCTTTTTTTTCCGGTGACCACATCGATGCATTGACCACCGCGATGCAGTGACACCTCCGATGCAGAGACGCCGCAATGCAGAGAAGCCTCGATGTAGTGACCTCACGATGCATTGACCATCCCAGATCCATTGACCACCTCGATGTAGTGGCCACCTTCGATGTAGAGACACCGCGGTGCAGTGACCACCTCCGATGCAGAGACACCGCGATGCAGTGAACACCTCCGATGCAGGGACGCCGCGATGTAGAGACGCCTCGATGAAGTGACACCGCGATGCATTGACCACCCCAGATATATCCATTGACCACCGCGATGCAGTGGTCACCCCCGATGCAGTGACAACCCTCGATACAGAGACACCGCGATGCAGTGACCATTCCCGATGCAGAGACACCGCGATGCATTCACCACCGCAATGCAGTGACCAACCCAATGCAATCACCACCGCGATTCATTGACCACCGCGATGCAATGACCATCCCGATGCTGGGACCACCTCCGATGCATTGACCATCGCGATGCATTGACCACCGTGATGCATTGACCACCTCTGATCCATTGACCACCGCGATGCAGTGGCCACCCCGATGCAGTGGCCACCCCCGATGCAGTGACCACCCCCGATGTGCAAATATATATAACTTGTTTAAGATGCATTCAAATCAGCTGAATCTGATAAGATGAACCAGTGGCTAACAATGATGCAAAGAAAATCGAGAAGAAATCTTCATAAATCTTCTAGGAAGAGACAAAAAAAGTACCACACTTGATTTGGTTGTTGATAGGATAAGTGATTTACCGGACCCGATTCTGAGTATTATTTTGTCTTTTCTTCCCACCACAAGGAATGCTATAGCCACCTCCACTTTTTCAAAAAGATGGCGATTCATGTGGAAGACGGTCCATAATCTTGTATTCTTTCATTTGGGTCGCAAAGGAAGGCGATGATATGAGATTCATAGAATTCGTTAACCGTGTTTTGCTTCTCCATGATGCTACATTGCTAAATAAGTTTCTTTTGTTCTGGAAACCTTGGTGTAATTTAGTTCATTTAAGATCTTGGATCAAGACCGTGATTACAAGAGCTTGCTATAGGTGTGGAGGCTCTTGTTGGTCAGGATAGTAGTCTTAAACCAATTGAAATGCCGATAAGTGTTTTCAACTGTGAGTCATTACGGTATTTGGAGTTAGATAGCGGCATTTATTTTTCTGAAGCAGATGTGATTTTCCATCCAAAACTTGAAGGTCTAGAGCTTGTTAAAGTTGATTTCGAGTCAGAAATGGTTTTTGAAAAACTTATTAGCGGATGTCCGGTGCTGAACTTTTTGCACCTAGAAGTGGACGTTGACTACATGTTATATTATTTTGGAAAAAATTATGGTGATTTTACGTATAGGATATCTTCAACTTCAGTGAAACATCTTGAGCTGTGTTTTTGTTATAATTTGGAAGAGCCATGTGATGATAATTTTTATTGCAGCCTGACGTTAGAGACTCCCTCACTTGAGTACCTCGGGCTAGGAGGTTTTTTATTCGAGATTAATCTGCAAAAATGTCTATGCTCTCTGGTTGAAGCAGAGTTCAAAATCGAATTACATGATATTGATTTCTCTGATCCCAGTATCTGTGATTCAATCGTTGAAGTAGTTCGTGCTTTTGACTGCGCAAAAATTCTAACTTTATCAAACGATGCTATGATGGTAAGCTACTCTATTCTTTAGGAGCATTAACGAGTTGTATATCAATATTAAACTTCTACTTTTCGTTTGTGATGTTTTTTTTCTTACATTGGATCACTCGTGTTTGATCTTATCAGGCTCTTGGCCAAGCTGAAATCAGTTTGTCGACTGAGTTTAAGAGATTGGTGAAATTGGAGATGACGATTGCATGCTGTCATTGTTGTGTCTCATTACGGGATTTCATTCAATGCTCAGACAACTTAGAAGTTCTTACAATTAATCAGGTTTGGTAAATGCATCTCAAAAGCATGTGTCACACAGAGTACACGATTTTTCGTTCATTAAAAAACATTGCCAAGTAATAATGATTGTTGATGCGTTTTCTGTGATGTCAGTATCCTAGAGGCGATTTTCATGTTAATCACTCGGACTGGAAGGCTCCTGCAGAAGTTCCAAGATGAGCGTGAAATGATATGTTATATGCTAAAGCACGGAAGTGCTCTTGAAGTTATGCAACTTAAATGTGAGAGGGACAACGCAAAGTTCGAATTGCTACAAGAGATATGTAAGTTTCCAAGAAAGTCTGATGTGATCCGTCCCGAAACATTTTATTTGTTCTGTTTATTTTAGTTTTCAGTGTTTTAATGAATAAAACGGCGTTAGGCCCGTGTCAAAAGTTGCCCATATGTTAGTATATTGGGCCAGGTGTTTATTTTTAGCAAATAATAGCCTTTTGGGCTTATTAGGGTTGAGTTATGATTGTTACAAAATAAAGTGGCGAAAATTACTATGTAATTTATCCCACATTGCTTAGGAGTTGTTTAGTCATTTATTTTATAGCCTATATAAAGGCATTCCTTGTAATATTATAAGAATAATCAATGATGAAATCTTTATAATGAATTTGAGAGTTTTCTCTTCTTCCTTGGTCTGTGATTGATCAAGAACATCGCTTGCGAGCGAGTGATCTCTTTGTCGTAGAGATTGCACCCCTTTCGAGAGCTTATCAGCGTTCTTGAGCAAAGCGTTGAGTTGTTCTTGGCCCTCTTCCTAGACTGCTGCTCAGTTAGGTTAGGGTTTTCCCGCTCTTATTGATCCTTTCGTCGATCTCCTGGGATCGTATCCGCATCAGTTGGTAGCAGAGCTCAGCGACGAAGGTATCAAATATCCCCGTTTATTTTCCTTCTTTAATTTTCTTATTCAAAAAAAAAAAAAAAAATTAGTTCCTTGTTTTTTGTTCATTAATTTCGTCCACCCTCTCCCAAGAACATCCAAAATCTTCAAATCTTCATCCATCCTACCCGGGAAACTTGAAGATTCTTCAAACCTTCATCCCAAGAACCCTAATTATTTTACAGATCCCGTTTTTTTGTATCAGTTCGTTTCCTAACCAAAACAACTCGAAAAATTCTGCACTTTTTACCACATATACAACACATCTCGTGCTACAATTTCTCTCTTTACACCCAATCCAGATTCAACATAAATCTTACCTAAAACCGCCGATTACTCCGAACAATCTGTCCAGAAAAACTGCAGCAGTAAATCATTGTTTGAATTCGTTTTCAGTGGGCTAAACGAATTACAATTACCTGCAAATTGGTGAACTTATAGGAAATTTGCAGATCTACAACTTTTGTCTTTTGATATTTTCCAAATTCGCTGTAGTTTTAACGGATTCGGCACCTTAAGTCACAGCTATCAATCTGGAAATTTTTGACAGATTGCATCAGTTTCTGAAAAACGATTGTTTGAGCGACTTCCGTATCTCCAAAAAATCTGAAAATTTGACATCCTTTAGAAAACTCTCAGTTCTACAACTTTTGTCTTTTGAGTTTTCCCAAATTTGTAGTCGTTCGGTGCTTAAATACGTGGGTTTCACACCCAGGGTGTAAACATTTTCACACCTGTGAAATTCTGTTGTCAAAACAATTGTGAAACTAAGGCATCTGGAGGGTATGAATCATTGAAAGGAGAGATGTTTGTGGTAAAGAAAGCCTTGAGTAGTGTGGAGAACGTGGAGAATGATTTGCACCGAGAGAATATGTTTCATACGAGGTGTTTGATTAGTGAAAAGCTTTGTTTGATGAAAATTGATGCGGGAAGCTGTGCCAATGTTATAAGTGCTGGTTTTGTCTCCAATTTAGCTATTCCTACGACACCTCATCCTCAACCATATACGTTGCAAGGACTCAGTGATGTTGGTCAAGTGCGAGTTACCAAACAGGCCTTAATATCTTTTAATCTTGGTAGGCTCGATGATGAAGTTTTATGTGATGTAGCCCCTATACATGCTTGTCATATCATACTTGGGAGACCGTGGCAATATGATAGGAGGGTTACGTATGATGGGTATTTGAATAGCTACACCTTGCGCCATAAGAGGATGAGACTTACACTCCGTTCCTTATCCCCCGAAGATGCCCACAAAGATCAACTCAAAGCGGCGTACCGCGCACGAGGGGAAGCTCGTTTGAAACGTGAATCCGAAAGGAAAAAGCCTTGGTTGAAGCAAACAACGAAGAGAGTGTTAACATTCAAGAGGAGGTAGTCCAAGAGTCTATGGTGGCAGATGCAGTCACCGAGGAGAATGAGATTGTGGAAGAAGTAGTGGAGAGTCATGTTGACCATGCGGAGCCTGAATTTGTGAATGCGCCTGAATTTGTGGATGAGCAATTAGAGAGTGTGCCCAAAGTAGTTAATGAAGAGGCGGAAATTGTTGTGGACAAGATAGTGCGCATCGATGAGACAGTTGTTGAAGAACCTGTTGAGTGTAGTGATGAGCATACTGAGGTTCTTGATACACCATCCGAGGGTCCCGGTTTATCTTTGAAGGTAGTTTGTGGTGAGAAACCGGTGCATTGTTTCATGGATCCTTTTGATGTGCGTGTTGACGACGACGCCCCTACACCATATTGTTCTGATTACATTGCTTCTACGCCGAGTGTTCTTGACATCAATCTCAAGCCGTTGGACTTTTCTTTTGTTGCACTGATGAAGAATGACTCATTCGTTCCACGCACCATTGTTGTGATGTCATCTGTCCACTTCATATTTGATCCCGGTATATCTTTGCTTATGCTTGAGGGTTGTTCGAGATTGATTTGTGATGCTGCTCAGTTCTATGACGTCCTATTGATTCGAGGACGAATCCTTTCCAACCGGGAGGGAATGATGTGATCCGTCCCGAAACATTTTATTTGTTCTGTTTATTTTAGTTTTCAGTGTTTTAATGAATAAAACGGCGTTAGGCCCGTGTCAAAAGTTGCCCATATGTTAGTATATTGGGCCAGGTGTTTATTTTTAGCAAATAATAGCCTTTTGGGCTTATTAGGGTTGAGTTAGGATTGTTACAAAATAAAGTGGCGAAAATTACTATGTAATTTATCCCACATTGCTTAGGAGTTGTTTAGTCATTTATTTTGTAGCCTATATAAAGGCATTCCTTGTAATATTATAAGAATAATCAATGATGAAATCTTTATAATGAAATTGAGAGTTTTCTCTTCTTCCTTGGTCTGTGATTGATCAAGAACATCGCTTGCGAGCGAGTGATCTCTTTGTCGTAGAGATTGCACCCCTTTCGAGAGCTTACCAGCGTTCTTGAGCAAAGCGTTGAGTTGTTCTTGGCCCTCTTCCTAGACTGCTGCTCAGTTAGGTTAGGGTTTTCCCGCTCTTATTGATCCTTTCGTCGATCTCCTGGGATCGTATCCGCATCAAAGTCTCCTGCTTGTGAGGTCGAATTCATTGTTATTCCAGATCGAGTTGTAAGTTGTAACAAGCCCAAATTCTCATTCGGTCTTGGGTTCGATCTGAAATAATCAGATCAATGTGACCGAGGGGGGGGGGGAGAGAATATAATTGAACAACCAAAAATGATTGCATCTGCAATCCCGCACGATCAGTGATATGGAGAACATTTCATAGATTTTACTCTTGATTTGTTTTCTAGTGTGTTTGAAGACGCGGAAGGATGATTATGTATTTGTTTTAATTGTGTTTGAAGAAATTGATCCATTACCTTCTGTAGATGTTATTGAGCCTTACTTCATGATAAGTTTTGTAAACTGTTCTGTACTTCTTTTGACAAAAATGTTAGTTGTTGCACGAACGTTTAGCAAATTTTTTGGTTGCCACGAACGTTTCAACCATATCCGCAATAGGAGTGTAATCGAACCGAATCGAATTGATACTTTTTTGAACTCAAACTCGGCTCGACTAAAAAAAACTCTGGGCTCGTGTCATCAAAAGTCAAGATAGAACTCGACTCATTAAGTACTCTATGAAACTTGACTCGTAAGCTTGATTTTTATTTTATTTTATAGAATTCATGTAATTTTCATAAAGTTCAAGTTCGACTAGTATAATAATCCACTCGACCAATAAGTTATGACTTGTATAATACTCCCTCCGTCTCACTTTGTTTGGGACTTATTCCTTTTTGGGATGTCCCAAAATTAGTCCCACTTCTAATGTTTAGAATTAAATTTGTCTCTTAAATGTCTAAAATGACCTCATATAACAATTTATTGAAAAATGTAGAAGAACACAAAAGGATGTAATTGTAATTGAGCTATGTTTTTAATGAGTAGACAAGACATTAAATGATGTCTCCTTATTTTTTATGAGTTCCCAAAAATCCCAAACAAAGTGAGACGGAGGGAGTACTAGTATATCATTTTAATACTCCCGTCAAAAGCACACAGTTTAAGAAAACAATTTATTGCATTGACTTTGATGTGATATAGACTAAAATACTCTTATCTAATTACCTTAGGAATAAAAACCTTTGTGTTATAAAACTAAGAAGATAATGGAGGAAGAACAAGAGGAAATGCAAGTATAGAAGAAGGGAAAATTGCTTGTGTATTATTCCAATGATATAAGGGGGTATTTATAGTAGAGATTACAATGTGAACACAATAATCCGAATTAATCACAAATCTACTTAAATCAATCGAATAATAGATAATCCATCAATGATATTATTTCATAACACTCCCCCTTGGATATCTATTATTTAAACATACAAAGATATGATATGCCTCATTAAAACCTTACTAAGAGAAAACCCAAAGGTGGGAAAAAAAATCTTAGTTAAGGAAAAAGAGTACATATTTATCCGGTTGATTTACTCCCCTGGACCAAGCGTCAACTTCGATATTTCAATTGCCGCATCCCAATGCTCTTCAATGGTCTTTCAAATGTTGCGGTCGACACTTTGTCTTGATAAATAATTATCGGTTGACCGGATCTCGTTGCACATCAATCTCCTCATTCTTTTGCAAATCATGAGTAAAGAATAACTTGGGTGAAATATGTTTTGTTAATCTCCACTAATATAGCCTCACTTCAATTGAGATATGCAAGATGCATTGTCTTCATGCAATTAAATAATTTCCATTCTCATCTAGACAATGTCTCAATTAATTGTCTCGATCGTAGTTGCATAACGTATATGTCATGTACTATTAACTTTGCTAGAAAAACCCAGTGGGAAAAAAACTAGACAAGGTAAATAGTTCATGTCATATGCGTTTCTATGTGTTGCACCGATCGTCTCATTAAAAACCTTTAACTAAGAAAACCCTTTGGGAAAAACTTGGTTAAAGGGAAAAAGAGTACAATCATTGGTTTTAAGACCAAATCCACACAAAAGTTTTGAAGTTGTCGCTCTTCCTGACGACAACAATCTTTCAAATGTACACATTCCATTATTATAAACACTTATTATCCAAAACCGATGTAGGAATAATCTTAGTGAACAAATCTATGAGATTGTCACTTGAGCGTACTTTTGCATATCACTCTTTTTAGAGTTTATTGGATAGTCGAATGTAGGGGCTAATAAGCGTCATTCCCACTACTAACTTATGCAACACATGCAACACAATCAACACCGTAATCGCCTAAATAATGGGGGAAGTAATATAATCGAAATTTGCATGCATATATTTCCACTATCATGCATCGTAATTCCTTAAAATTTATGACATTAACCATGCATTACTTACATATTCCTTTCTCAATAGGAATCTACTCAATCGGTCATACTACATTCAACATGAATGATAACGACCTTAACCATACGCATGTTGCGATCGTCATATTAATTCATTTCTGAAATCCACCAAGGATTTTCATATCAATATTAATGTCTAACGACCCGTAAATATACCGTCATGACATAAAGTTACCGCCGAGATATATTAGTTAGCGGAATATTATATTATCTATAATGGGAGAATATATTTGATCATTAACAAACAAATATTTCCAATTCAAACTCAACCTCAATTGCTTATTTCATTTTTACCTAGTCCGAGTGTTTATGGCACTCGCGAATGACTTAGGTCTTTCGGATCCGATATAATAATAGCAATTAAAGAGGCAAATATGTCGTCGACGACTATTATATTTTATTATAATTTCTCCCATAAAATTCATTGCTAATTCGATATTAGCATAAACCAATTCCTTATCAATGTATGGATTGGTTGTTCCGCAACCCCAATATTTAATCATTTGATGCACGTGCAATTTTTGTTTTGGGGTTTTCGTCTACAAGACGAATCTCTTTAAGAGATTTCATGAGTGACTGAATATCAATAATAAATTGATCATTCTTCCGCGGATTTTTATCTTTAACACCGATCGGTCTTCTACGCTTCTGGCGTAGAGAAATATCTTCAATCATACTGTTGGTGCATTTGTAAATAGTCACTCATTTAATTTCAATATAGGCATCTGGCATATTACTTTGTTAAATACTACAAGTAAGATTATTTTCGCCGATTCAGCTTAAACCGATGCGTGGAAGATCGTTTATCTTGTTAAAATTTCTCGGCATTCTTTTATTCTAACACGAGATTTTCTTTATCTCCCCCTAATGCCGAGAATCGATCTTCATCGAACATGTTGCACCGAGCTATACATTGATGCTCTTTTATTCGCTTCATGCGATTTACACATATAAAACATAGTGGTTTCAATTAAATATCTCATTCTATGAGATTTTTGAAAGCAATATCTCTCTTGCGCTTCATGCGTTTAATATATCACTATGTGATTTTAGATTCTTCAAGAATCGTTCGAAAAAATTCACGTTATATTTAGAGAAATCACTAGAATGAGACAACGGACTTTTGGTTCGTTTCTCCCTCTTTCTCGGAAAATATTTGATATATGCAAAATGTGCATAATCTACGTACCCTTCGTGGGTTTCATGTAAATGAATAATATATGAACTCATGGTTCATATATGTCTATATTTGTCACGAGATATAATAGATTTTCCTCCTCTTATTCTCGGACAACACTTTTTCACAATCGGTATCTAGAAAATTTACAATTACCCGTGACGGATTCAACATTTTAATGTTAGAGATCCTCTTATGCGGGTATCAACAAATTTCTTTAATATTTTCCGATTTGGGGAGAAGCATTATCTCCTTTAGAGATATTTTATCAATTCTCACAATGCTTATTAGGATGATTAAGTCAAGCGATTTTGAATTAATAATAATATTCACAATCAAACAACACAATGTAATCATGTAAATGATAATATTGACAATCAAACAACACAATGTATCACGAACAACACAATGTATCACGATTCCTAAGACAAACAATTCATATAGGATCTATTACTAGAACAACTCAAGGAATCCTCGATAACTGAAAAGTCGGTAAAAATTATATGTCAATAGACACTATATTACCAAAATGTGATCACTTACATAATAAATGGCAAAGCAACTTTTCTCGACTAAATGCATGTTTCTATCGTATATTATGAATAGATAAATCATGCATTACATAGAGCATAGTATTAAAGGTGATTTGATCTAATAATGTGTTCAACTTCTCAAAAGTAATGAGAATGAGTTCAAATATTTCTAGAATTAAGTAATAGTCTATCAAATTCTAAAACATTTTAGTGAATTAATATGATAGAAATGAATTGTTATATTGAAGAAATCTTCACCGTTGATTAGAAAATTGTATTAGTATAAATCGATTTTCTACAAATTGAGAATATCAATTGAAACTCGTGTAAATCTATTCTTATGCAAAAGGTGTATGAACTAAGATGCTCACGAAAATTGGCATCGAAAGATACATTTTAAGTTCAACACATTTAATCATTTTATTTAGCCATAAGCGAAAATCAAAACGATCATTGAAAATAGAATAAAGTCTTATCAATAGACTAAGTGTAGAGCATCCTAAACAAAGAGTTTTGGATCTATAATTATTATTATAACACACTAACCCATATCATATCATTTTCAATGCAAACTACCATTTTACATCATTAACACATATCATTATCAATGTAGCTAGGAGAGTATTTTATATGAGTCAAAGAAGAATTCATCTTAATGCCCATAAATAAAACCAACCCATCATATATAAAAATCACCATTTTATTACTAAAATAGAAATTACCTCAAAACTGCGTCAACTTAGAGGAATTACATACCACAACATAAAAGAATTACCAACCATCGAGCAAAAGGATACAATCAACATACGCCAACTAACTTCATGTTGTGAAGCCTACTAACTTCAAATTGTGATATCAGTGGCATATCAAAATCAACTAAAATATTGGCCTTCTCTTAATTAATATACCAAAATATTGGCCTTCTCTTAATTAATATATGGCCTTGTCTCAATTAATATATGGCATTATATGCCTTTTCTCAACTATGTCATGATTGTCGTTGTGAAAGGAAACATATTTTCCACGACCGCATCCACGACCACCGCTCTACCAAGACCTCCGGGCGACCACGGCCATGACCAAAATTGGAATATTATGCCGTGGCCAAAATTCGATTATATTCACTCCAGAGAATGGACTCGGCACCAATATTGATTTTCAATAACAAATCTTTTTTTTTTCTCGGCGAACAATGGACATGCAAGTGAGATCAACTCATCACCAAAGACAATATGAGTACAATGAGATCGAATATCTCTTGAGACATTTCTCGGGATATTTGTGCCCGTAGAGACTTGTCACTTACACCATATTATTTCAATCATGGTGCAATAAAAATGCCTGAATTAACCGATTTAAAATCCTGCATTCGCAGGTTGAACCAATCATGTATGGCTTTCGTTAAAACGACCAATCTCAAGTGGTTGAACCATTATTTCAAATGGTTGCACAAGTCGAACCTTTTTTTTTTTTCAAACGGTTCCATACTTCATACGGATCTTTCACCGTTAAATAATCATAGTCGAACATTTTTTTCAAACGGTTCCATAATTCATACATGGCAATATTAATGTTTGATCAATCATTCTCTGGAGCATGTCCTTTTGAATGGACTTAATGGCCTTATTTATTAATGTAATGACATGTCGGCATTATTTTTCAAATTCACTCATTTATGTGAATTTCATGTCCACTTTCGTCAATTCTCGACATGTCAACTTTTGTGAATTTTATATTCACTTTTACGAGCTTTACATATTTAAATGAACTTCGTGTCCATTATATGCTCGTTCAATGTATTGATCATCTCCAAATAATCAAGTTTTTTTCAAAATTGTCAAAAGGACAAGACGCTATTGCGTTAGGTAAAATTAAATTGTATCCATCTCATATAGAATATGGAATTGTATGGTAATATTTTAATCATTACAAAATAAATTAAACAAGCAAAATTTTACCTTAATATTTATTTCTTTCTTGGATCAATCTTCTCTCCCTTTCTCCTTTCTTTCTTGGATCATTCTTCTCTCCCTTTTTTTTTTTTTTTTTTTTTTCACACCGATTAAACTAACAATTTTGTTTCAACCATATCATCTTTCTCCTGGTGATATAATGCATCTGTCCAATATAAATGACGTCGGTGAAAAATAATATAAAATTTTAGACAAGGAAAAAGAATTACACGATTTCCATAGTTCGTTTTTCAATCGAATCATGTATTAAACTCGCACCAAACTCCTCATCAAAATTAATTAGTTAAATCGCTTCCCGAAAACTTTTGATTTATATTCATACATCCTGTTGTTCCAAAAAGATCAAATAAAGGTTGAACAAAAGTGTATAAATTATATTGCATAAAAATAGAATAGAGCTAATGAAACTATGAATTGAGCGAGAGGCTCGGTGTGCACAAGTGGATCTTTTATGACGTTTCATATTCTAAGTAATATATAGATCTTAAAGATTCAAAAAGAATTCTTCCCCTTCGATTATTATATATGCCTGCCACATATATTGACGATTGATTATCTTTTGTGGTTCACCCTCAGATCCTGTACCGAATATCATATTGCGGGACGGATCCACCTCCGTGATGATGCACCATTGATCGCCGGCGAATTAGTGAGGTTGGTGATGACAAGATGAACAAGAAGTTTGTGAATCGGTGAAATTGTGTTTGTCAATTTACGCTCGAATGAGACTCGTGGTTAGAGACTCGTGCGATAACGTGTTATAAAACTAAGAAGATAATGGAGGAAGAACAAGAGGAAATGCAAGTATAGAAGAAGGGAAAATTGCTTGTGTATTATTCCAATGATATAAGGGGGTATTTATAGTAGAGATTACAATGTGAACACAATAATCTGAATTAATCACAAATCTACTTAAATCAATCAGAATAATAGATAATCCATCAATGATATTATTTCATAACACTTTGGAATTTGTTGTTTTTTTCTCTCCAAAAAACCTTTGGAATTCTCTAAATTGATGGAGTACTCCCATAAAAAAAAAACTTCGGAGTATAATAAGGTGCATTTAATGCGGTGGAAGACGAAATTAAAAAGAAGGGTAAAATAAAAATAATTCATTAAATATTTCATTGAAATTTGTACTGGCTCAATTATTTTGAAACGAATCTTTATGTCAACTGTTCAGTTATTTCAAAACGGAGGGAGTAGTAATAATTTTTATAAATATACTTAATTAATTAATTATTGTAGCTCGATTAAATCGCGGATTACTTGATAACTATATTTTAATCGGCTCGGTTGATTATTGGAGCAGCTCAAACTAAAAAAACCCGAATCGGATCAAACCTTTACGAGTCAAACATGAATTGCTCAACGAGTCAAGCTCGAACTCAAAGACAGCCGAAACGAATAGAACTTCTTTACGAGTCAAACACAAATAGCTCAACAACTTGAGCTTGAACTCGAAAAATCCGAAATGAATCAAAAAAAAAATACGAGTCACTTACAGAAAACTCAACAACTCGAGTAAAAACCGAAAAAAAAACGAGTCAAACTTATTTATTAGTTAAACATAGACAGACTAGTAACCCGATTCACTTTCTTTCCCATAAAAAAATTGGGTGCCTTTAAAGGCACTACACTGTTTTTACTTAGGCACCAAAATTAATGGGCACCACACCTTAACATAATGTAATTATTATGATGTCATTATTACGTCACAATGTAATTATTATGATGTCATTTTTACTTATGACACCACACCTGTTATTATGATGTCATTTTTACTTATGACACCACACCTGTTAAATCTTCCACTATAACAAAATAACTACACATATAACACTATTTTTTCCTAATTTCTTTTTTGCCACCACTCTCAACCAACCCCACCACCCCTACCAGCCTTGCCTCCCCTTTTCTTGCCACCCCTCCTTAACCAGTCTTCCACATCTCACCTCAGCTGCCATTAACCCAACCCCACTGCCCCCTTCCAACCACCTCCTTCTCCTTCCTCGTTCCTTTTTTCATCAAAACTTTCAACAAAAGGGTAAATTTCATCCTGCTACCCCCACCACCCCCGCCAGCCCCACCACCTCACACCAGCTGCCACCCCTCACCAGCCCCGCCACCTCACCACCCCGACAGTCGGATAACGAATTCGGCATAAAGAAGAATCCAAATCGAAATAAAATCAAAAGATTTTTAACATGGAAAAAAAAAGGATCAAAATTCGATTATAAGTTTTTATCGTGTCAAGAAAAAAAAAGCCTATTGGGTGAAGAAAACAAAACAGGGGAGTTGGAAGCCTGAGAAACCTTCGCCGGAGCATGGGAAGGTGGTTGTATTTTTCTTTTTCTTTTTATTTTCTCAAAACATTTTTAGGAACTATCATCGTTTGCTTGTTGATTTTAGGGTGGATGTGGATTTAATTGATGGGTTGGAAGAGAATGGTGAATTTTTTTTATGGTAAGAACTAAGAAGTGGTGGAAATGGTGATGTGGGTGGTTGGAGGGTGGAGAAGATGGTGGTTGGAGGTTGAGGAGAAAAATCCAAATGTTTATGGGTGAAAGGATGTTATTGTAAAAAAAAATATTGGAAACAGTAAAACTAATCTGGAGAGAGGAATTTTGAATTTTAATAGGTGTGATGTAATTGGTAGGTTTATCATTAAAAAATTTAGTGTGTGGTGCCACGTGTAATCACTTGTTTTTACACCGCTGTGGTGTTCACGATAGAAAAAGTGTGGTCCCACAAAAAATTTCCATATTATATTTTCATTTACCGCCTAAGAACCGTGAAGCCATAACCTCCCAAATTAATCTCATTAACCGGCCTTTATTTGTTTTTATTATCATTGTTCATCACTCACACAGCCTCTCTGTATATCTATATTAATATTTTAGAGCAATTAATTGTCAATTGATCCGATTAGGCTAATTGACCCGTCCCACGACCCATTTCCTTGACTATCAGCTTTCCATAAAACAAAACCAAAAAAACCAAAAAAAAAAAAAAAAACAACAACAACGATCCCACCCCTCGAATCTCTCCCGAGTCTCCCCTCGCCTTGCCACGATCTGCTTCCAAAATAACCCCCACGCTCTGCACTCTACAACTCCCCACGATGACACAATCCCTAACCTCCACTCTCTTTCTTCTTATAATCTCATCCAGGGGATCATTCTTACTTCCATGTCCAAATAAAGTGAGAGACAAATCTGATTTTTCAGATCTCCGATCCACGAAAGCTTTTCCCGATTCGAACGGGAATGGACTGAGTTCCCCAGCCCAGGAGTTCACAACAGATGGAGAATCAACCGGTAGCGGCAGCAACAACGATCATTATCTGAGGAAGGATCGATCAATTCACTCAAGGACTGTCTCACGAAAGAGAAGGTACTCCCGGTCAGGAGTGTAAAAGAGGCGGAAGCACTAATTACTTATCTACAGAACGAGGGATGGAGGGGCGCAGCCATGATCTTCCTGAAGGAAAGTACGTTGAGGACTTATTCGCGCATAAAAGAAACTCTTGAATTGGGTCAAAGCATTGAGTTCAAGGCGCTGGCTCCTTTTCCGACCCACACATGTTCCTTTATACAAACAGAACATAAAAGAATAAAAAAACAAAAAAAAAAACAACATTCTGTTGATTCAATGGTTCCTTTAGGTGTAAAGCATGATCTTTTTCTTACTATACTTCATTTATGGATTCTGAAATGACAGCCTTCCATTCTGCTTAGTATATTTTTATTTTTATATTTTTTGGGTTTCATTTTGTATGGCATAATTTTTCTTAATGTTGATTGCAATGCCTTTTGATTTTGCAGGGTATCTGTTTAAATTTTATTAGGAACATCGATTTGTGAGAAAATGGTTTCTTTTGTTGCCAATGATCGAGTGGTTTCTTTATGAGCTATGATGAAATCTTACAAGAGTCGTGAGTTTTCTGCATCTATAAATGAAGTTCTTGATCCTTGGATCAATACAAGGCTTCCAAAGAAGGAGATGGACAGACTGACATATGGTTACATTCTCCTCCGTAAATCTGCAGGTATGGTTACTTTATGCATGGTCATATAAGGTATAGTTATATGTCTCAGGAGTTAATATTATACTTGCAGTCATATGTTATGTCTTTGAAGTTCTCTTGACTTTTAATCGGTGCTGGCAAGGTTAGCTACGTAGCTCTTTCATTAGTAGCAGGTTAGAAAGATCCAAGGTCCCACTTTATTTTTCTGAAAAATTTCAGTTTAACTGATCCTTATTGAAAAACACAACTAAAATGTTTAACTTAATTTTAAGACGTGTCATGCATTAACAAAGATTTTAAAGCTACATTGAATGAAAAATGTCATTTTCTTGAAGATCCATTTGATCCTCGCCATGTTGTGGTGGGTGTGGGACTTTCCTAACTTAATAGATTGAATCACAAGAAAATTTAGGATTTTAGATAGTTATGGAAAGTGAATCAACTCATTATCGTAACCATCCATCAGATTTGTTTGAATGTTTAAGTGTAGCAATGTTTGGTGTTTTTGCCCATTAATGGTAACTTCAAATATGCGTTACCGACCACATTATAAGGAAACTGATAATAGCTTTTTAGGAATAGAGATTAATGTTTTTGGTCAATGGGGTCTCATTTTCTATGGCTGCTTCATTAGATATTTCATGTTAATTAAAAGATGAATATTGCTCTTCAGAGTTTAGACATTTGAATCTTTTTCATTTTTGAAAAATATGACGATGCCTAAGGTTTAGTTTGGTGAGTTCTAATTTAATCTAAATGCAATAATTTTTTTGTGTTCATTAGGTGGCAGCAAACATGGATATTATTGAATTGTTCCCCTTTCTTCTCGAGTTAATTGCAGAAGCAACCACTTTCTCTGTAGATGAAGCCTGTTTTAATGGAATGGAGTACGTGTAGACACATTTTCTGGCATATATAGAGATGGTAGTACAACACCAGTGGTGGTTGAACGCTGGATGTTATGTTGAGAGTGTTATTACTTGATGCATTATGCCTATGTCGCTGGAAACTCTGACTTGCACTTCTTTGCCGTCTATTGTTTTTGGGTGAGTTGTAATACAGTAACCGTGTATGTGTTTTTAATGGCTGAGTATCCATATCTGATCGAGGTTCTTTGTTAACTTATAATGCTTGATTTTTGTGTTGAACTTTGACAGTGTATCAAATTTGCATGTGATTTGTTACCTTTTTTCATAAAGGATTACAACAAATGCATTTTGTCATTGCATGAAATTAAAAGGAACAATACACGATTGTGAGTTACATTAGTGTTCGGTGTGATCGTGGGCCAAATATAGTTTACTAATTCATCATTTGATGATTTATTAGTTTGAGACATCGGTATAACTTTTAGTAAGATCTTGAAAGATTATATGAATGTTTTATATTTTTCACATAAATTTTCTTTGTAAATTTTATACTGACACTAAACTTTTAACAATGATACTACCTCCATTTCATATTATAAGTCATCATTGCTTTATACACACATATTAAGAAACTCAATAAATGATCCAACTTTGGTAGTTTTGGACTAAAATGCTCATAGGCTAATTAGAATAATGTAAAACTTTGGAATATGGAATAAGAATAAAACAAGAAAAATAGCATTAATTATTGCATTGAAATGTGAGAATTACTTATATTGTGAGACGGATGAAAAAATACTATGATGATTTATAATATGGGACGGAGGTAGTATTTTATATTTATGTAAATTCAAGTAACATTTTAGATATTATTTTTCTATTTTGTTGCTTATGTTGTGAAGTTTTCTTTCGTCCCCGTTTTCTTATGGAAGATACTAATTTTTTGATTGGCAGATTCTGCATAGAGGTACTAATTTGGTTTGCTTCTATTTTCTCTCTTAAGGTTTCTTTTCCAATCATTTAATTACAATCTATAAATATGACAAGTTTTTTTATTTTTAATTTTCTATGTTCCTATCAGCAGAAAAAGAGGGTTTTCCGTGTTGGCGTCAATCTCAATTGATCCAGGTAAGTAGTCGTTCTTTCTGATTAATTTTTGTATTAATGTTTTTTAAAATTAACGGAATCATATGTAACATAAATTTCTAACGATTACTATTTTATTTCTTTATTTTAGCTCATACACGATTAAATTCGTGTACACCTTATGTATGAAGTTGTTTTGATTTTTATTTTTTAAAGCCAAAGCTTTTCATGTTATTATCTTTGTTGCCGACATCGTTATTTGTATTCATAAATTGAATCATAATCCTTTTTCGTTCATTCATACGGTAATGTGCATCAAATAATCAGGGTTTATGTCTATATTTTTCCCTAAAATAATAATAATTAGGGTATATGTTTGTGGTTACAGTAAAAATAAAGTCATTAGGATTAATAATCAGCACATTCTGTGGTTTCTTATTTCTACTTATTTTGCGTCTACTAAACTTTTTGCATAGACAAAAACAAAGACATAATGCATCTACCACCACATGCTAAATTGCTAACGGCCAACTTGCCGTAAAAATGTTATCATTTGCTGGTATGGTTTCAAGGAGAAGATGTTCTTATCTTCTGTTACATGGTAATTTTACATTTTTGTTATCCTATTGCAAAAATTAGTCGCAACCGTTATTATAAGTTACCCGCTTTTCATGCTTTCTTCCTTTTACATTGAACACATTTCTACAATTATCTTTCATTGTACATGGACATGTATGTCGGATTGTTTTTTCATTCAAACCATCGTTTTTAGGATTTTATGTTTCCCTGCAGCTCTTACATTATTATAATATCCAAATTAATTGCCGAACACATTTATGATAGATTAAACTTTTTTTTCATTATTACACAAATTAAATTTATTCTATGTTTTTTATGAATAAAATCATTTTTTTATATGTTAGTTTGTTTAAACCCGACATTTTTTCATAACTTATTGTTTTCCTTCAATGGTTACTTTCTAAATATAATGTTCTACGTGCATCGCACGAGTTTCCTACTAGTAATTACATATTTTAGTTTGACGTTGTATGTTTTGCATTGGATGCCCCATTTTTCGTTCATCAAAGCCAAAGATCTTGTTTATGCTAATTGTTGGTCCCTTGGAAAGGCTAACACAAATTAAAAGGGGGGGGGGGGGGGGGGGGTGAATAAACTTGTCACCAAAAACTTATCCTGAGCTGGAAAAGCCCCAGGAACTGAGTTTCTTCGAAACTCAAAGGCGATCTCCGGTTCGGTTTTGTTCCCGTCTCTTAACTTGTGCGGAGTTCGGTTAGCTTAACTGAGAGTAAGTCAATGCTGACTTATATTCAGTCTTGTTAACTGGCAGCGGATAAATAATAGCCTTTAACAACTAGTTAACTTAGTTTCGGTATGAAAACCATGTGAATATAGCTATAATGAAATAAGTGAGTGCATAAAGTAAACAGACAAGAATTATAGAGGTTCCAGGTGGTGTAATCCTGTACGTCCTCTCTTCCCCTGTGACGCGGAGGAAAATTCCACTAGAACTTCTTTGAGATGGCCCGGTTACAAAAAGTTCTAAAGCGATAGTCCTTGACTAATCCCTAGCTTCACTATCTAAACACTTGTAGAACGGGTAGAATTGCTGCTCTTCAACTGTTTGAACCACCGGTCCTTGGAGGGTAGAATTGCCTCTTCACCACTCATCACAAACACAGTCTTCCTGACTGCACTCAACTGTCCTTCACACCTTCTTGGTGTTTCACAGTCTAAACCTTTTATAAAATCAAAGTTGAGACTTTGAATCAATAACTATTATTCAACTGTGATTTTGAGCTTTTCTTCTGGATGATTAATTTAAGCACGACTCTGTATTTCTTCAAATGAAAGATCTTGAATCTATTTGAATATGCTTTGAACACTTTGAAGAAATTTCTTGATCTTGCAATTAAACACTTAAAGGTATTCTTTTGAATTTGGCTTTCCCCTCAATTTGATCTTTCTTGACTAGATAGATTCTTTTTAATTTTCTTGCTTTGTTATCACATACCCGCACATTTTATGATGTCGTAGAAGTAATCTATTTATAGGGGTTCATTCAACGTTCATCCCGCTTGAATCTTGCAACGGCTATATTTTATGACCGTTCGATTTGTCGTAGTTCATCCAATGAAATTGCTTCCTTTACAACGTTCGACCGTACGATCGCCTTGATGGATGACCGATATATAAAACTGAGTTTCCTTATCAGTTTTATACTGAGTTTTTCACTTATCAGTTTCCTAACTGACTTGGAGCATTAACTGAGATTTTACTCTTCTTCAAATATCAGTACTCCAGTTTTCATCTGATTATTATTGACTTAATCAGAGTACACCATAACTTATTATCATCCAAGAATTCATTGTCCTTATGATTCTTAGGTCTTCATACAAGATCTATAAAGTCAGTTCAGGTCACCACAATCTTGCCTGAAGTCTAACTTTACAGTCTCGACTTGTAATCTTCATAACTGAGTTTGAACCCTCAGTTCTTCAATCTTCTAGATAAGCCAACCGAGTCTTTGTCCCTCAGCGAACTTATCTTCTTCAGTTTTCTGTTGGTGTGCTCTATGTTCAGTTTCTTGTAGAATCTCAGTTAAATTAAATCTCAGTTTCTTCATTCTTCAGTTCCAGCCTAGAATTATTACAGTGCTTGTCTGATTTAACTTATACAAATGTCAGACTCTAATAAATCCTATACATTGATATCTAGACATCTTTTTGCTTTGCACTATAACAGCTAGTTATGACACTTCATCAATGGGGTTAAGAACAATTAACAAATAAGTGATGAATCATCATCAAAACATAAATTTTATTTCCAACAATTTTCCCCTTTTTGATGATGTCAATACCCTCCTTAAAAGCAATGCAAAAAGATAAAGGACAAAATTCAGTAGATAACACTATGAACTGAGAAACTGAGAATTTATTTGATAACTGAGTTACAATGCTGGGTAAGTAATAAAATACAACATGATAAAAAGAACTAGAAGATAGTTTCTTTTTACTTGGCCGATTGAGAATGTTGATTATCATAGTTTTCCGCAACAGTTCTCATTGCATCATTTGTGGCTGAATGTTCAATTCCATGAATGCTTGCCCAAATATTCCATGATTCAGATAAATTGTTTTTCTTGAAAAATTTGCTTTTGAATAGAACTGCAAATGTAAAGACTGATGTCCTTAGTCTTCATTTGTGGCTGTTCTCAGTAGATTTTGAATAAATTCAGGTTCAGCCTTTTCAACTTTCTCTGAAGCTCATATAAGGTGCCATCTCGCTTCCCATTTCTTCGAGTTTATTCCAATAGTACATGAGTTTCTTCGCATGTGTAGAAATGTTTCAAGAGATTCTTCTTTTGATACTCCTTCTTTCTCGGTAAGTTCTTGAATAGATTGTAGAGACGAGAATCCGGACCAACTCTTTTGTCGGTCGGTTCTGAGTATTTAACAATCGGTTTCATCTCATCATCAGTGAAATCTCCTCTTGCTTTCTTCAGTTCACTTAACTTATCATCAACATTTGTGAGGACTTGTGGCATTTCAGCTGCATGAACTTTTAAGATATCCAAACTTTCCCCCTTATTGACATCATCTTTATGAATCAGGCTTTTGATGTAAGCATTCAATGTTTGTTGGGTTGATGCCAATATGGTTTGAGCCACAACTGAGTCCTTTATGCCCTGTTCCATTAAAAACATTCTATCGACTAGATTATTAAGAATACCTTCCCATCTGTCTTGAGTTTCATTTTTCCTTGTGACATGCTCAGTGGTTGTTTTCCGAAGCTCAAGCAGAGTGGTTTGACAGTTGTCATTCACAGTGTCCATCTTCTTTTCAAGCTTGGTTCGTTCATCTTGACTGGCTTCTAAGGATTTTAAAACTTTTCCGAATAAGCTTCGGTCATCCTTTTGAATTCTGAGTATCTCATTGTGATAATACTTAATGAGATCAACTTGAGTAGGGACATCTTGTGAATTTCTTGCTTGTTGATCTTTTCCTTTGTTTGTCTCAGCCTCAGTTGGTTTAGCTTGCTTTAGAGGTGAGAGAACAACTTGCTTCTGTTTTTCTCTAAATACAGCTGATTGTCTTTTCTCTTCAGATTGTTTCTCAGCTCCTTCCAAGCTTGATGAATCAATAACTTTTGCTGGTGACAGATGTACGTTGAATTCATCATCTGACTCTTCACTAGGCATGTTTGCCAAAGTTCTTGCTATTTCAAGTGTGGATTTATCAGTGGGAGATTGGTAACCTCCTTCTTGTTCTTCATCTTGCTATATTTCAGATGCACTTTCAGAGCTTGAACTTCCACTGCTTTCTCCAGAACTACTAGAATCATCATCAGTATTCAGTTCTGTTGCAGTTTCCTTTTCTTGTATAGATGCAAGAATCCCTTTTTGTAGATCAGGATCTTCCTCAAAATCATTATTATCAACGTTCTTCTTAGAACTTCCACTGGCTATGGCTTCCTTCCAATAGCTATTTCTGATCAACGCATATCCTTGGTTTAGGAATTCGTCGGTATTGATTATCTCCGTTAAACTAGTAATGTTGTAGATATCGAATACCCATTTCTCAATAAGCTCCATTTCTGCACGCTGACTTCTTTGATTATCAATAGAACTGAACTTCCAAGTTCTATATCTTTGCAATCGCTCCTAATCAGCTTTCATAAGTTCTGTATGATCAGATGAGGGTTTGAATGGTGTGAGGGTGTCCTCTGATTCTCTTGTGATCTCATGATCTTCTTCTTGATAGAAACTTCAATTTGCATGGGATCAGTTCTTGCAGCATCATCAGTTTGCATAAGATCGATTCTGCTGGTTTCTCCCTTAGCAGTAACTGGAACGACTGATGTTTCTTTTTCAGTGACCGAAACTGAGATTGTCTGCTCAGTTTGCAAAACTTTTTCACTTGCAACTTCTTCAGCGACTAGTTTTTCACTAAGCTCAGGTTCCAATTCAACAACTGGAACTTCCTTCGTTGTGTGTTCAGTGGGTTCAACTTCATGAACTTGCTCATCCAACTGAATGATATTGGTTGATTCTGTTTCTGCTTCAGCCTCCTTTTCTTCAGTTTGATGAGCTGAAAATTCTTTAGCATTTTCCTCATGTTCTAATCTGGGGACAGATTCTTGAGGAGTAGACTTGGATTTTGAAAGCAACATAAGCATGTTCAATGTTGTTTCATCAATCGATCTTTCATCACCATCGGATTCTTCATCATCGGGCTCGTTCTCGTGTCCGTTCCCCCGAGTTACAACTTCTTTCGCAAATCCGTTTCAACGACCTGTTCTTTGTTGACAACTTCGATTTCTTCTACCATTTCCATTTCCCGTGAATGCATATTTGGTTCTTGAATTGGTAAAACTTCGATTCTTGGAATAGATTCGGTGAGATTAACTTCGTTTGCACTTCGAGTGCCGATCCGTCGGCAACTTCGGTTCTTGCTTCTTGAGTTGATTTCTTAGTCACTTGATCGTTAAGCCTTTTTTCGATTTTTCCAACTCGTTTTCTTCTTTCCTTTAAATCTTCAATTTGTGCCAACACTTCATCTCCGAGTTGCGGGTTTCTTCGATTTCACGCTTTTCTTCTTCTTGGGTTCGATCTCGGATTTCTCGGCTTTCCTTTTTCCGGCTTTTTCTTCCTTAACGACAATTTTCCCATCAAAGAATCGGTGTTTCTTTGCTCTTAGCAACTCCAAAGTGGTCGAGTATCCTCTGGACTACTAACGCAAGAGTCTTCTTGTGATAAAATCGTCCTTTCTTTTCATCGCTCTTCTTTTTAGGTACGTCAATTGACTGTGCTATCAATTGATCAAATAGATACCTTGCCCAATTGAACTCTTTTTCAAACCAAATCACATATAGCAAATCTAGTTTTGCTCCAGATAGGTTGCTGAAGTTTCCAGCATTCCCAATTATGCAATTTGCCAGCATCTTTGAGAGAAAATTAAATTCTGGCTTGAGCAAGCTTGTGCTCCATGTCTGTAAGACAGCAGATTCTCCATTAATCGCTATATCTTTCCATAACTTCTCCTTCTGTTCCTTAGTCAGCTTAATGGCCGCAGCTCCTCCGGATTTGTCAAACCCAAAGATTTCTGCAATTAGATCTTCAGTGACTTTGATTTCCTTATCATTGACAGTGGTGATATACGTTTGTGTGTCTTCTCCTTCTACAGTTGTTCTACCAAATTGATAGAAGTCTCCGATGCTTTCTAAACATACACTTTTCAGATCGATGTTGAATACAGCCTCCAATCCTTTAATTTTTCGGATTTTTGTTGCAATTGAATTGACTAGAGTTTGATCAATATACTTTGCAATATACTGGTCAAGAGAAACGATCATTCCGGGTTCAACAAGAGTGAAATTCATTTTTCTGGATTTGATTGAGAATTTGAAAATTTGAAATTCAGATAGTGGATTCAAGGTTTAAGCGTAAGGAATTATGAAAAGAAATTCTGGGTTTTTATAATTTGTAGCAGAGGTAGTTAAGAAGTGAGTGGGATTTTAAAACGTCTTGTCATAAATGTTTTGAGATTGGGAAAATGTGGGTGAGTGGAAAACTTGAACGGTTTAGATTGAGAAGGACCACATCTTTCTTGATAACCGTAGCTAGATAATAGTTAGTAGAGTAGGTACGGTGTATCACAGCTGTATACGCTCAGTTTTGTCCTTATGTTGAATTCAAAAACTCAGTAAATACAACTCAGTTTTGTGAATTGCATTTTTCTGTTTTTAGCTAGTGGTGTTTCTCCTGCAAAACAAAGTGAGAAATTTTTGGTACCCATATTTGTTTGGGTCCTAACTGATTAGCTTTTGATGGTACAACTTTATTTTTAACTTTATACCTTTCTTGATATTTTGACTGAGTAAAGTCAGTTTTCACAAACTTTTCCTGTTTTGTCATAACAGTTTTAAATTTGTTCAGTTTGTGAAACTGATGTGATAGTTCATTCCAATCTTCATCAGTGGGAAATAATCTTCCTTTCCTCTCGAGTCTATTATTCCATGAATGATCTTCATTCTTAGATGGATATGACTTGAAGATTTTTCTTACCGACTTCGGATCGGTTTTCTTCGTTTTCGACCTTCGAGTCTTCTGTAAAATCTGTTGGCTTCGTGAATTTTACTAGCTGATTTTTCAGTTTTATCAGTTTGTGCGTTTGGCTGTGCTGAGTATTTATCAGTTCTAATAATTTTATCAGTTTTCGAGTTCTTGATCGTTGAGTAGTCACAAATTTTATTGCAAGCGATCTTGGTCTTAGCTTAGAATTATATCGATTATCAAACCCTAAACCGAGATCTATCTCCAAATGGTTTTCCTGGTTTGAATTGAACTTTGGAAATTGGATCAACTGATGATTCACTGATGTTTATAACTTTTGTTGGTTCATCAGTTGGTCGAATTACCTTGGTTCCATTATTAGTCTTGATTAGATTGATTTCAGCATTCAATCTCGAAATTTCAGTTTTCAATAACTTTTTCTCCTTTTTGACATTCTCATAATTCTTTTGAATGACCTCTAATTCCTTTATGAGTTCGTCCAAGGTTTCATTGAAATCTTCATTTCCTTGATTGTTCAGGATAGTGTGAGTTTTGGATGTAGATGCACTTACCTCCTGATGTTTGATAGGTAAACCTTCTGTTGAGGAATCATCACTGATTAGAACTTGTTTTCCTTTATCAATAGCATCCGTCTGTGTAGCTCCTAGCAGTATGATTTCTTCATCGCTTTCACCTTCATGACTTGTAGGTAGAGTCTCATCAATATCTGTGGCTTTTGCACTGGATGGATCTCTGGTTAATTTTTCTTCTATAGGATCAGCTACTCGAAGTAACTCTTTTTCTGCTTCTTCTGAAAGATCGCTTAAGGATGGAAATCCTCTTGATTCATCTTTATCTGTGTTAAAGTCAATATCTTCATCATAACTGAAATGAGGTTCCGGATTTGTGTGAGAGCTTGTAGTACCGAATTTTTCGAGCACTTGATCCTGAATATCATAAACAACATTCTGCAAATAGTCAGTCAGGGGGTTGTTTAGCCAATTTCTAATTCTGGATGTATCCATTAAAATACTTCTATAAGGGGTCTTCAACGACTGGTCTGAAATGTATCTTGGATCACTTCCAAAAGGAAGAGCCGCTCCGATACCAATTGTTGGTCCCTTGGAAAGGCTAACACAAGTTTAGAGGGGGGGGGGGGTGAATAAACTTGTCACCAAAAACTTATCCTGAGCTGGAAAAGCCCCAGGAACTGAGTTTCTCCGAAACTCAAACTGATCTCCAGTTCAGTTTTGTTCCTGTCTCTTAACTTGTGCGGAGTTCAGTTAGCTTAACTGAGAGTAAGTCAATGCTGACTTATATTCAGTCTTGTTAGCTGGCAGCGGATAAATAATAGCCTTTAACAACTAGTTAACTTAGTTTCAGTATGAAAACCATGTGAATATAGCTATAATGAAATAAGTGAGTGCATAAAGTAAATAGACAAGAATTATAGAGGTTCCAGGTGGTGTAATCCTGTACGTCCTCTCTTCCCCCGTGATGCGGAGGAAAATTCCACTAGAACTTCTTTGAGATGACCCGGTTACAAAAAGTTCTAAACTGATAGTCTTTGACTAATCCCTAGCTTCACTATCTAAACACTTGTAGAACAGGTAGAATTCGCTCTTCAACTGTTTGAACCACTGGTCCTTGGAGGGTAGAATTGCCTCTTCACCAGCTCATCACAAACACAGTCTTCCTGACTGCACTCAACTGTCCTTCACACCTTCTTGGTGTTTCACAGTCTAAACCTTTGATAAAATCAAAGTTGAGACTTTGAATCAATAACTATGATTCAACTGTGATTTTGAGCTTTTCTTCTGGATGATTAATTTAAGCACGACTCTGTATTTCTTCAAATGAAAGATCTTGAATCTATTTGAATATGCTTTGAACACTTTGAAGAAATTTCTTGATCTTGCAATTAAACACTTAGCAGGTATTCTTTTGAATTTTGCTTTCCCCCTCAATTTGATCTTTCTTGACTAGATAGATTCTTTTTAATTTTCTTGCTTTGTTATCACATACCTGCACATTTTATGATGTCGTAGAAGTAATCTATTTATAGGGGTTCATTCAACGTTCATCCTGCTTGAATCTTGCAACGGCTATATTTTATGACCGTTCTGATTTGTCAGTAGTTCATCCAATGAAATTGCTTCCTTTACAACGTTCGACTGTACGATCAGTTTGATGGATGACTGATATATAAAACTGAGTTTCCTTATCAGTTTTATACTGAGTTTTTCACTTTTCAGTTTCCTAACTGACTTGGAGCATTAACTGAGATTTTACTCTTCTTCAAATATCAGTACTCCCGTTTTCATCTGATTATTATTGACTTAATCAGAGTACACCATAACTTATTATCATCCAAGAATTCATTGTCCTTATGATTCTTAGGTCTTCATACAAAATCTATAAAGTCAGTTCAGGTCACCACAATCTTGCCTGAAGTCTAACTTTACAGTCTCGACTTGTTATCTTCACAACTGAGTTTGAACCCTCAGTTCTTCAATCTTCTAGATAAGCCAACCGAGTCTGTGTCCCTCAGCGAACTTATCTTCTTCAGTCTTCTGTTGGTGTGCTCTATGTTCAGTTTCTTGTAGAATCTCAGTTAAATTAAATCGCAGTTTCTTCATTCCTCAGTTCCAGCCTAGAATTATTACAGTGCTTGTCTGATTTAACTTATACAAATGCCAGACTCTAATAAATCCTATACATTGATATCTAGACATCTTTTTGCTTTGCACTATAACAGCTAGTTATGAAACTTCATCAATGGGGTTAAGAACAATTAACAAATAAGTGATGAATCATCATCAAAACATAAATTTTATTTCCAACACTATTATTAACGGTGTTAAGGAGCTTCAATTTGTCAAGGTAATCGCTTAATCTACCGCTGTGATTCTTCATCTTGTTTATAGGTTCGATGGTTTTGTATTCGCAAATAATCGTTTGGTAAATCCTTTTCATAGATAGCTACAAAATTAGGGCACGTACAAAATTCGGGTTGAAATTGATGGAATTTCAGCAGAGCAAAACAGGGCCTATTTCCGTAGTTTATCCAGTGTTTGTACAGCTAATTTCTCCCTAATTTCTTGTTAATCTATCTCTAATTTTGCCTTGATTTTCATTTGAGAGCTCGTTTCACTTCGTTTCTATTAGATTAGCACAAGTTTAAGTTATTCCAATTAGCTGAACCCGTTAGGATTAAGTAGGTAAGGATGAAGCGAAGAAAATCGAGAAATGTCCATAGTAATTCTAGGAGACAAAAAAACAGCATTCCTGACTCGGTTGATATGATTAGCGCTTTACCGGACCCCATTTTTGGTTCGATTCTGTCTTGACTTCCTACAAAGGAAGCTGCAGCCACCTCCGTTCTATCAGAAAGATTCGAATTCATGTGGAGGTCAGTCCATAATCTTAAATTCTTTCATTTGGGCTATAGGGGAGAACGGTATGAAGGTGAAGATATGAAATAAGTTGAATTTGTCAACCGTGTTTTGCTTCTCCATTATTCTAGTTTCTTCGCATAAGTTCAATTTGTTCGGAAACCTAGGTGTATTTCATCTCATGTCAATTCATGGATCGAAGCGCAATTACGAAAAATGTCCAAGATCTTTTGTTATGTGTTGAGACCGGTGATGTACCAAATAGTAGTCCTGAACCGATTGAAATACCGATAAGTGTTTTAAACTGTGACTCGCTACGATTTTTGGAGTTAGATGGTGGCATTTCTTTTTATGTAGAGGACGTGATTTTCCTTCCAAGACTGGAAAGTCAAAAACTTTTTTTAGTTGACTTCAAGTCTATGAAGGCTTTTGCAAAGCTTATAAGCGGATGTCCATTGCTGAACTTCTACTCGTACATATTGACATTGTCTACATGATAGATTATTTTGGAAGAGGAGATCATGATTTTACGTATATAGTATCTTCAAATTCCTTGAGACACTTTGTGCTATGTATCAATAAAAAGGAAGAGCTGCACTTTCTGAATTTTTATTGTAACCTGATGTTAAAGACTCCTTCACTCGAGTACTTCATGATAGATGGTCATCTACATGAGGATTCATGTAAAAGAAAGTCTAAGCTCTCTGGTGGAAGTTAACTTAATGATCGATTTGCATGAAGATGATTTCTACAAAACCGACATTTGCAATGCAGTCGTTGATGTAGTTCGTGCTTTCAATTGTGCAAAAACTCAGAATTTATCAAGCGATGCTATGTGGGTATGCTACTCTTTTTCTTTAGGAAGATTAATGCTTTGTACATCGGTATTGGACTTCTACTCTTGTGTTTGTCAATGTTGTTGCCTATGTCGGATCACTAACGTTTGATATCATCAGGCTCTTAACAATTCCACAATCAGTTTGTCGACTGCGTTTAAGAGATTGGTGACATTCGTGACAGAATGTTATTGCAGTCATTGTTGCTTATTACAAGATTTCACCCAATCCTCAAACAATTTAGAAGATCTCACAATATATCAGGTTAGTGTTTGCAAGAGAGTATGTTTTTGTTAATTAAACAATGTTAAGTATAATTATTGATGTGTTTTCTGTGATGTCAGGGTGGTAGAACCGATAGTCATTCTTATCACTCAAACTGGAAAGCTCCGGTAGAAGTTCCAAGATGCTTGTCAAACAGCTTAAAGAAGATTGAAATTCATGTTTATTTTGGTTTGGCCGATGAGCGTGAAATGATACGTTATATCTTAAAGCATGAAAGTGCCCTTGAACTTATAAAGATTGCAATAGATAGAAACCGGGAGGATGAAAGTTTGAGTTGATTCAAGAGATTTGTAAATTCCTTAGAAAGTCTTCAGCTTGTGAAGTTGAATTCGTAGTTGATCAGTACAAGCTAGATCCTGTTGTAACAAGTTGAAACTTTGATTCAGTATTGGGCTTAAACTTGAATAATCGAGTCATTGTGATTAAGATGGATGGTGTGATATGGAGACTTTTTAGAGCAGGCCTAAATTTAGGGATTTTATTGAAGGAGGACATGTTATAATTACAGCATAAGTTTTAATAAATTATTATGTAGGATAATATTGGTGATTGGCAGATTTAAGGAGGTTTAATAATTAAGGGAGTTATTATTTGCACCACGTCAATCCTACCGTTATACCACTTTTTAATTTGCACCACATCTAAATGAATAATCTACCTTTACACCATATTGAATTTTATAACTATTTCACTCTTTATTTACACCACAATTTCTACCTCTACACCACACTTTATAACTATTTCCACACCAATTTTTTTTGTTACAAATTAGTCCCCCTATTTTCACCCACCTTATAACCCACACCTCTACTTACAAACCCCAAATTTTCCCACCATAAACACCTTCTTCATTAAACCCATTTCAAAACAAAACCCTTATTTCCATAATTTATCATCATCTTCTTCATAAACCTTCATCTTCATCCTCATCATTTTTTTTTCATCATATATTCATCTCCATTAAAAACCCAAATCATCACCTTCAAACCCACCTTCAAACTCAAATCTTCATTTTCATAACAAACCCACCTTCAAAGTTTTTTTCTTCTTTTCATCTTTAAATCATCTTCATCTTCAACTCTTCTTCATCTTCTACTCTTCTTCATCTTCATCTTCTTCATCTTCTTCATATTTTCCCAATTTTTTTTATCTCATAACCATATCTATACCAAAAAAATCAATAGCACCACAAAAAAAAGCTTCTTTGGACGATCTATAACCATTTTCAATAGATGAAGGCAATGAATCAAAATCACACATTGGAGAAATTAGGAATTCAAACACCATGGATGAAAAAATACTTTTCAACTCAATAACTTACTTCATGTTATTTTCCTTAGATTAACATGTCAAAATGCAATAATGTACATGAAATTAGGATATTAAACTCTCATGTTGTGTTTGGTGAATGAATTTTGACAAAGTTTAAGCCTTTTGTATCATTAGATCTCGCCCAGGTCGATGCAACCTTACCAGGGTCGAGTCTCAGAGATGCAACCTTGGTAAAGTCGCATCTCCTATGCAATATGCAACCTTCCCAAGGTCGAGTTGTGCGTTTCGACCTTCCCTTCACAGGGTCGAAAAATGCATTTTCGACCTTCCCAGGGTCGAAATTTGGCCATTTTCTGCGTTTTGAGATGCAACCTTGACAAAGTTGCATCTCTAAAAAACCATCTAAACATCATGAAAGTTTGTGTAATTGATTGTCTAACACCTATAACACGTAAAATACAATTGATGAGGTTTATATTGATGTATAAGAGAGGTATTTGATCATGCAAAATAAACAAAAATATATAAGTAACAAGAATGAGATGCGATACCAAATTCCATTTCGTCAAGCCATGTTTCATACATATTAGTCTAAACACACGATAGTAGTTTCAAATTAACATCAAACATTGAAATACGATAGTTGTCTCCAAGCCATGTCTCGAAATAGAAAGGAAACATACGATTTTTGTCTCAAAATATGCAAAACGATACGATAAAGTACAATCATTTCTTCATGTCTTTCGCTTTTCCTTCTCCACGATCTTTCCCTTCCCCTTTCCTCCCTCTTCAATAGATGGTTTGCTACGTGGTCATTCTCTTTATCGTACAAATCATAGTTATACTCGTCAGCAAGATCTAAGAGGTAATCGTATTCACCTTCTTCTTCATCTTTGTCTTCTTCACTGTTTTCTTCATCATTCATATCATCGCTCCTCCCTTCACCACTTGCTTCTTCGTTTCTTTCGTCGCTCCCTTGACTTATCTCTTCATCTATCTCTTCGTCAACGCCATCACTTTCATTATCTTCGTCTTCACTACCCTTCTCTCCACCAATATCTTTTTCTCCAGGTTCTTTTCTTTTCCAATTTCTTTCTTCTTCGTCGCTATCTTCATTACCGATTTTATCCCTCAATTCAAGTAATAACGATTTTCTTTCCACGCGTTTATCCCCTTTTTCTTCCACCCGTGTGCTTGTTTTTCCTCTTCTATAAGAGACAGTCATTGCTTGACGTTTTCTTGAACACTCCTCATCCGTGATAGATTTGCTTTGGCCCTTTGTCCTAGCCATCTACACATAGAAAATTAAACACAAGTTCATGATCATTTTCCATTCAAACAAACACATGATACAATCATTAATCATCTAGGTTTCATGATCTATACACATTTAACAAATAAGAGGGAGAAACGAATTTAATAGAGTAGAATTTGAGAGATTCGACCACACGAGAAGTCGTTTCTCGTTTCCCATTTTCGACCCTCACAAAGTCGCTTTACGCACAAGACATGCGACCCCCACAAGGTCGCATGCCAACACTCCCATTTTTTTTTCAACACACGTGTAAAGCTCAATTCTTTGTTTACAATCGACATCATCAAAGTAGTTTCTTGCTTCTATCATCTTTATACATTCATAACATAACTCACAAACTATATGCATCAACAAAATTACTACTTGTGCATAATCCATTCTCTTAAGTATTTTATCGAACACTTGGTAGGCATATAAAATAATTTGAAGAAACCTAACAATGGCTATCAAAATATGTTAAATGAAAGATGATAAACACTATATAAACGTATACGTACCTTGTTTAACACCTTTGAAGCAATGAAAATTGATCTTGTAGTTGTTGATTGGTGAAGATGAAAGTATGAAATTAAAATGGGTTGTTGTTGATTGGTGATGATGGAAGATGAAAATGAGTTGTGATGGAAATGAGTTGTTATTCTTGTTGATAAGTTTACTTAGATATCAATGAATTTTGTGGGAAATGAAAGAAGGAAGTTGGGAAGAAGTTGAATGGGTTTTTTTTTAAGAAATGAAGAAGAGGAAATTGGAGAAGAAGATGGAAGAGGGGGTGGGTTTTGTGTGAGAAATGTAAAAAAATAAGTTGGGAAAGAAGATGAAATGATGGGTTTTTTTTTAGAAATGGAAAAGAAGATGATGGAGAAGAAGATGGGAAGAAGGAGAAGAAAATGGGAAGAATTGAGGAAATGAGTAGTTTTTGTTTGAGAATTGAGGGGGAAGGGGGGGGGGGGACTTTTTTGATAGGATTTGGGGGGGTGTTTTGTATTTTTTAAAAGTTTAGGATAAATATATAATTATTTAAATCTGGAAATAGTAAAAATATATTGGCAAAATGATGTTTTTTTTTAAAGTTTTGAAAAGTGACTATTGTGTAGTGGTAGATTTTTAATTATTAAAATAATAGGTGTGGTGTAAGAGGTAAATGACATATTTTTTATAAAGTTGTGGTGTAAAGGTAGGTTGAGTGTGATGCAAATAATAACTCCCATAATTAATTGGTAGCTTTAATGAATCTATGCACATGTGTTTGATAAAATGCTTGACATAGTCCCATTTTTGGGTGGGGGTAGGGGTTCGGGATTTTATATTAGGGACATGATGAGAATCAAACTCCTTTTCATTAGAAAGTGCAAATGTCTGTATCACTAGCCAGATCCGATTTCCAGTGCAATGGCATGTATGTTTTGGTGTGAAGCTATGATGCACCGACACTTTAATCTGGTCGACGTGCGCTGTGTCCGACACAAGACACGGCACGTCATGCTCCGACGCCGTGTCCGACACATGTCGGCTGATTAAATTAATATTATTCAAAATTTAAATATCCGACACGCTTCCGACACACTGTCGACACTCCCCGACACTCCACGACACGGCACCGACACTCCTGAACCCAAATTTTTTAAATTTTTTTCTTTATTTAAGTTTTCTTCAATGAAAAGTTAAAATACACAATTTTCATTTCTATAATAATTAAATAAATAATACGTCGTATCAAGTTTATATGTTTTTTTGTTACAATCATTTTTACATTTTGTAATATTTTGAAGATCAACCACAATTTCTTTTGGCACCGTATATTCTAGATATTTATACAGTTTATGTAATACATATCTTATTTTGTCCAGTCTTTTCAGATGTTTACGATTTTCTTTTTTGATAAATTGAATTTTATGTACATTATATATATATATATATATATATATATATATATATATATATATATATATATATATATATATATATATATATATATCTATATATATATACATATATATGTATATATATATACATATGTATGTATATATATATATATATATATATATATATATATATATATATATATATATATATATATATATATATATTGTCGGCGGCGTGTCATGTCTTTAAATTTTGGAATTAGCCGTATCGCCGTGTCCGTGTTGTGTCGTGCGACGTGTCCATATCTGTGCAACATTGTTGTGAAGTAAATTAAACATTTTGACATGAATTCACAACCTACAGTTTCGTATTTATATTGGAAAACTCTAACACTAGTATTTTTCCTTGTGAATAATGTATGTGCATAGAATAGAGTCACCTGTTAATTTTTTTTTTTTGGATAAGTTAGACTCGAATTGGATTTAATAAATCTATTAAGAATCCTAAAAGATTGTCAATAGCTACATTAAACAATTTTATTGGCTTGTATTTGATAAGAAGACTCATAAGATGGAATGGTGTGATAAAAATGACTTGCACATGAAAGACATTAAGACATATTATTTCTTTGATGAAAAGTTTAATTTTTTAAGGGAAATAAAGAATGTATTCAACTAAATTCATCGAACAAGAGGATATAACATCATCCAGGGGGGAATAGACAACTAATGCCGGACCACCGGCCGGACTGTTAAGGGTGAATTTATACGATTTATAACGCTATATTTTATGTTAATTTCCCTCATATTTGTATGAATTTGCATAAGAAACAAGTGTTTAATGGAAATATTGAGCAAATGATATTTTAGAAGAGTTGATCGCAAAATAGGTTAATTTATGTGTTTTAATTATGTTTTTATGATTATTTGAGCGATATTACATTTTGCGATGTTTTTATGTGCTATAGATACATGTTTGAAGCTCAAAAGATGATCAAAAGTTGATTAAGTTCGAGCCAAATGCTGATAAAAGAGATAATGGAAGAATGAAATAGAGATAAAAGAGATAAAGATCAAGAAATCAAGATTAATACGATCCTGGACTGGCGTCCAGAGGTTGAAGCGGCGTCCATCCGGACGGGCGTCCGCCGAAGTGAACGAGCGTCCGTTTGAGGAGAGTTGATTCAGGAAGTTTGGACGCTAGGCTGGACGCTGGCTGGACGGGCGTCTAATCATGACTCGGCCCGATTTGAAGTTTGCTTGAAGAGTGGACGGGCGTTCAAGGATCCAGACGGGCGTCCGGTAGCCGACTTTGCTGAACCGACTTGGAAATCTATATAAAGGCGGCAGTTTCTCCACACAAAACACACAATATCGACATTATTCAAAACCCTAAACCTAGGGGCGGCTTTAGGCTGCGTTTTCCTTCTTTTTATTCCAGTTTTTATGCACTTTAGATTTAGATCAAACTAGTTACTTTTTATGCACTGTTTCTGCAAATTTGAGTTGCTGAGGATGTTCAGAAGCTAAAAGCTTCATCAAACGAGTATTGTGAAGCCATCCAACAATTGTTGATTTCGTTTTCATCGATTATACTGTGAGTTTTTATTAAAGGTTGTTTCTTATTCATGCTTATTATGTTTAATTGCTCTTATATCGGAAGATATGCATGTGTTGATTGTTTATTGTTGATGGAAATCTTAATAAACCTTAGATCACCATGAATAGGAATAGTATTTTGAATCTATCATAACGGAAGTTAATAGGTTTAATTGCTAGATTATAAACATTAAGTTTACACCTTTGGTTAGAAAACGCGTTAATCTTAGATCGGAAGATAATGGATTAATAGATGAACTTTCTAAGGAATAAGGGTTCATGTTTAGATAAGGTGAATCACAACTTAGATAAAAACCTCAATATAATCGAGATAGGAAATCAATGCTTGTTGGATAGGTGGATCAATCCTCGTTTGCTCGTTATAAACTTGATTTAAATCCTTAAAAACTTGAATCTGTTTAGTTAGTCTACTTTTATTTGCATCTTAGATTAGTTTAGTTTAAATTGGTTCGCAACCCGTATCCTTCCTGGCTTTAGATCATATCTTCTGTCCAGTTTTACGTTTTAGTTAAGTTTTATTTTCAGTTTCGTTTAGTTTATCCGCTGTTTAGTTTAGTAATCGTGACATAGGTTAGTTAGTTAGACGAAAACTAGAATTCACAATCGCCAGTTCCCCGTAAGATCGACCCGGCATTAACCACTATTACTACGATCCTTATACATGAGGTTAACCGGATTATTACTTGTTTTGTGTTAATAAATTCCGTGACAAGTTTTTGGCGCCGTTGCCGGGGAACCGGACGGTTGTCTAGTTTTTGTTCTTCGTTTTTCTGTTTGTTTTTGTTTTTCCTGTTTTTATTTCGTTTTAAATTCCTGTTTTTAGTTGATAAACGTTTAGGTAATTAGTTAATTAGGGTTTTAGCTTAGGGTTTAAGGTTCTCTTGTGATTAGTTCTCTGCTCTTCTTTTCTATCTATCTGTTATTTTTCTGCAAATTTTCTGCTTCTGTTCTAATTTTCCTGCTACCAAACGGGCGTCTGGGATATTGGACGCCCGTCCGCTGGAAAATTTTCAATTCTGTTCTGCTCTCTTTCACTTAGACGAGCGTCCATAAAATTTGGACGCCCGTTCAAGTTTTTCTGAAGGCCAGACGAGCGTTTGGGCATCCGAACGCCCGTCCAGTCCAAAAGTTGGGCAGACGCCCGTCCAAACCTTTGGACGCCCGTCTGTTTCATCTTTTCCTCAATAATCTTGTTTCCTTTTTCTTCCTTTCTTTTCTTTTCTTTTCTTTTCTTTAGGCTTTTAATTTTTAGTTTAGGCTTTTCATTTCTTAGTTTTTAGGTTTCAACTACTTGTTTTTGTTCCGGTTTATGCAAACTCGGAGTCAAAAGGGACCGTTATTATACACCCCTGACCCCGAGCGAACCGTAGTCCGGCCAAACAGGTGGATTTTCCGTTCTGCGGTTCTGGCAGACAGAGCCGAGCAAGACCTTGAAGATCAACTAGCTAAGGAAATCACGATTTTGTGATAATGGCCGCTAATAATAGACGTACGTTGGCAGACTACGCCATGCCAGGCGAAGTCAAAGTCAACCCGGCTATTGTTATTCCAGCCATTACCGCACAAACCTTTGAGCTAAAACCGGGACTTATTCAGATGATGCAGCATGCATCAATTTTTCATGGTTATCAGTCTGAGAATCCCCATACTCACTTACATACGTTCTTAGAGATATGCGGTACTACACGCATCCAAGGAGTAAGTGAGGATGCTATCAAACTGAAGCTTTTTCCATTTTCTTTGAAGGGAGAGGCTAAAGAGTGGTACACCTCTCTCCCCTCTGAATCTATCACCACCTGGGCTGAACTCGAAAAGGAGTTCTTGAGTCAATATTTCCCACCTTCAAAGACAGCCCAGTGCTTAAATGAAATATTCACTTTCTATCAGAAAGAGAATGAATCCTTCTTCGAATGTTGGAAGAGATTCAAGTCCCTTCTTAGAAAGTGTCCCCACCATGGCTTGCCACTGGAAAGGCAAGTCAACACATTCTTTAGCGGATTGACCGAGCTTACCAAAGGCATGGTCAATAGTTCATCTGGTGGGGCATTTCTGAAGAAAACGCCTGAAGAGGGATGGGCACTGTTTGAGGACATTGCAAAGTACAATTACGCCCCCTCTTATCAAGCAATTCAAGCACCTCCTCCTCCTAAGGTTGAGGAAGTCAATATGCAAAGTTTGATCGCCATGCTGCAGGAGCAGATGGCAACATCTCAAATTTCAAACCCGATAAATCAAATTTCTTCTTTTCCACAGAACCCTCAGGTTCTGTACTGTGAAAATTGCTGTCAGACTCGCCATATGAATGGCCAATGTCAATTTAATCCCCCTGCACCTTATAAAGTTAATGCTGTTCATGATTATGGACAGTACAATCAAGTCACATGTCAGAATTGTGACGAGATGGGGCACACTTCTAGATTCTGTCCTATGAACGGACAGAATGCTGAAGTGAATGCATTCTATGGCCAGAACAATCAAAGGTTCAATCAGTTTTCTGGCCAGAATAATTTTCAAAACCAAGGGTTTAATCCGTCTTCAAGTTCTAATCCAAATTCGAATTTTAATTCGAATCAAAATTTCAATAGAAACCCTGGTTTTAATCAAAAGCAAAATTCAAAATTTTCCAATCCTACTCAAAGGTTCAATCAGAATTGGCCCGCCAATTCTAATTCTGCAGTCCAAAGTCGGCCCAGCCAGCCCTATTCTCCAAATTTCCAAAACTCTCAAGGCCCCTCCCAATCTTCCAATCTTGAAGCTAAACTGGAGGAGCAAAGTAGATCAATGAAAAATCTCGAGAGACAAATTGGACAACTGGCTGAACAGTTAGCTTCTAGACCCCCAGGGCAGCTGCCCAGTTTCACCGAGAAGAATCCAAAGGGTGGTCAAGTTGCTCAAGCTGACTTAAACAAAGGCCCATGTACTGACCTCGTGCCATCAATTCCATACGGTCAAGAAGAGGCCAGTGCGATGAACCTCAGAAGTGGTACTCAACTTAGTGGTCCTTCCCATCAGGGAAACCACTAGCCCCTCCCCGCCATTGATAAGGCGGGGAGGGAAGCCGAGCACCTACACTCCCCTCAACCGCAAGAGAAAACTCGGGTGGCCGATCCCCCGAGAGGTGAAAAAGTTGGAGATCCTCAAGTGGCCGATCCCGAGGACCGAAAAAGCGAGCGAAAGTCGGGGGAGGCCGATCCCCCGACTACAAAAAAATCTCGAAAAATTTCGTTCGATGGAAAGATCTGGAAGACAAAGCTGTAAGTGCATCCTCAAAGAAAGTTTTTTCTGAGAGTGACCTTAAGAAGCTTCCATTTCCACTGAGAAAGGGCAACATTCCCTTGATTGAGGACAAAAAGTATGAGAAGGTTCTGAACCTTCTGAAAAATACTCAGGTAAACCTTCCATTATCAGAAGTCTTGGTTGAAATGCCTAAGTATACAAAATTCATCAAGGATGTTGTGTCTTCGAAAAAGAAGTTAGCAGGCATGGAAAGGCAAATTGGTGAGGATTGCTCCATGATTAATTATGAAGACTTACCAATTAAAAGAGGTGACCACGGCAAGTTCGTACTTACAAGTATTAATGGGAGGTCTAGTCTTCCCTAATTCTTTGTGTGATCTAGGTGCCTCTATAAGTCTTATGCCAATGTCCGTATGCAAACGGCTCGGTTTACTAAGCCTTCTAGAACCCACTACTATGAGTTTACAATTCGATAGATCTTCTAAGAAAGCTGCAGGGGATCCGAAAGACGTTTTGGTTCGATTGATAGATTTACCTTTCCGGTCGATTGGTATGTTTTAGATATGGAGAAAGATGAAAACGTCCCCCTGATTCTTGGAAGACCTTTCTTATCTACAACTAGAGCCCTCATCGATTGCGATGGTGGGCAAGTGACTATCCGAGTTGGTGATCAAGAGGTGAGTTACAATGTCTTAAAGTCCATTCAAGTACCCTCTGGCCCTCCAACCGGATTTTCCATTGATTACATGACAGATGATTTCACCGATTATATGGATAAGCAAGTCATGGCTGTAGAAGCTGAATATGAGCGATTGGTTGATAATCTAAATACTCATGGTGTGGTCAATCTAGATCAATTAGCAGCTGATTGTGAGGAAGAATTGCTGGAAGGAGAAGCTTTGGCAGTGGGACCACCAAGTAAACTCAGCGATATTGAGTTGAAAGGTGGAGATCTTAAGTCAAGTTTGGAAGACCCCCCTGCTGATTTGGTTCTGAAGCCGCTGCCCAAACATCTTAAGTATGTATTTTTAAGAGAAGGTGACAAGCTTCCATTGATTATATCTGCCAAGCTTTCTCGTTTAGAGGAGATGAAATTAATCAACGTCCTGATGAAAAATGAAAAAGCCTTTGGTTGGCAGGTAGGAGATATCAGAGGGATATCTCCGGACATCTGTATGCATAAGATCAAGACGAATGAGGGTGCAAAATGTGTTAGACAGCCCCAGAGAAGGCTCAACCCTCATATGCAAGAGGTGGTTAAGAAGGAAATCATCAAACTTCTGGACATGGGAATCATTTATGCCATAGCGGATAGTGAATGGGTTTCCCCGACTCAAGTAGTTCCCAAGAAAGGTGGAATTACGATTGAGAAGAATGAGAAGGGAGAGGAGATAGCATTGAGACTTGTCACTGGTTACAGAGTCTGCATCGATTATCGCAAGCTCAATGAGGTAACCATGAAAGACCATTTTCCCCTTCCATTCATTGACCAGATGCTTGAGCGTCTGGCGGGACACGCATTCTACTGCTTCCTAGATGGATATTCAGGATATTTCCAGATACCCATTGATCCAGCTGACCAAGAAAAGACCACTTTCACCGCTTCTTATGGTACATTCGCCTACGGGCGAATGCCATTTGGTCTCTGCAATGCCCCGAAGCCTACATTTCAAAGATGTATCGGCTATCTTTGACGGGCTCGTAGAAAAGTGTATGGAGATCTTTATGGACGATTTTTCGGTTTTTGGTCAGTCTTTTGATGATTGCCTTGACAATCTTGATCAAGTGTTATCCAGATGTGTGGAAAAGAACTTAGTACTCAATTGGGAAAAATGCCATTTCATGGTTGATGAGGGAATAGTTCTTGGCCACAAAATCTCCGCCAAAGGTATAGAAGTTGACAGGGCAAAAGTAGAAGCCATCGAAAAGATGAGTTATCCCAAGAATGTGCGTGAAGTGAGAGGCTTTCTTGGACATGTCGGCTTCTACAGAAGATTCATTCAAGACTTCTCCAAGATAGCCAAGCCCCTGTCTACTTTACTAAAAGAAGACGTTGAATTCAATTTCGACGAAAACTGCAAGCAAGCGTTTGAGGAGCTTAAAGATCGGTTGATCTCTGCTCCAATTCTTATATCGCCCGACTGGAACTTACCTTTTGAGCTTATGTGCGACGCATCAAACTATGCTGTTGGTGCTGTCTTAGGACAAAAGATCAAAGGGAAATTCCAGCCTATCTATTACGCCAGCCACACTTTGAACCCCTCTCAAGTAAACTATACTACCACTGAAAAGGAACTATTGGCCGTAGTTTTTGCTATGGACAAGTTTCGTAGTTACTTGTTAGGAGCGCAAGTGATTGTGTAGACTGATCACGCTGCTTTGCGGTATCTGATGACTAAGAAAGAGGCCAAACCGCGCCTACTACGTTGGATATTGACCCTACAAGAGTTTGACGTTCAAATTAAGGACAAAAAGGGCAGTGAAAACGTAGTGGATGATCACGTTTCTAGAATGTTAAGTGAGGAAAAAGATGATCCTGATGATATAGATCTTTACTTTCCTCTAGAAAACATTATGCTTATCGACGGTTGTCCTCCTGATGTTCCTTGGTATTCGTCCATTGTCAATTACCTTCATGCCCGATATCTCGACCCAGAAATGTCCTATCAAGAGAAGAAAAAGTTCTTCTCTGATTTGAAGTCTTTCGTTTGGGATGAACCTTATCTGTTTAAGATCTGTAAAGATGGTTTGCTTAGGAGATGTGTTCCTGAGTCTGAGCAACGGGATATTATCGAGCAATGCCACAGTGGACCCACTGGTGGTCACTTCGGTCCGTGGAAAACCGTTGCTAAGATCTTCCAATCCGGTTTCTATTGGCCCACGATCTTTAAGGACACAGAAGCTTTCTGTAAAGCTTGTGATAGATGCCAAAGAACCGGTACTCTGACAAGGCGTTTTGACATGCCTTTGACGCCCATTCTTGAATGCGAAGTCCTTGATGTATGGGGTATCGATTTTATGGGACCATTCCCATCATCTTGCGGTAACAAATACATTTTAGTCTGCGTAGACTACGTGTCTAAATGGGTAGAGGCTCAAGCCACTCCTCACAATGATCATAAGACGGTGATGAAATTTCTAAACAAAAATATCTTCATGAGGTTTGGATGTCCACGTGCCTTGATCAGTGATGAAGGGACGCATTGATGGAGGTCAAGTTAAATTATTAACTCGAGACCTACTAACCCACTAGCAAGAGAACTAGGTTCAATTGTAGTATAGCTAGATAGAGTCGAGGTCGATCCCACGAGACTCGGCACAAACAAAACACAACTTACTTTATCAGAACTAAATTGAAAGGGCGGTCTACGACCAACTAAATGCAGTAAATAAACTAGTGACAACCACAAGACACAAAAGACCACAAAGACAAACTAAAGACTACTAAGCACGGATAATACGGTTGATATTATCTAAACAAATAGTATTGATTACGCTAGTAGATTATAACTCCCCCATGTGAATTAGGATGATAACGAGACAAAACAAACGTTAAAGATTAATTATTATGACTACGGGAGTCATCCCCTAAGGTAGATTTAGTTCCAATTAGGCCCTCTATATCATCGTGCCTCCATTACGTGACTTCGCTTTTTAAGGCCTCCATCTCATATAACTTCTGACACAATTCCGAGACTAGGGATGCCGGTATAAACCGTAACCTCATCTAAGCAACATTCCTAGGGTAAGGCGTACTTCTTAGATGCCGATTCAATCTATATCCTAAGTAACAATCACTTTTTAGGTTTCATGTTAAATTATGATGACGAATAACTAAGTTGATCAGGTTTAATTACTCGTTTTAATTCCAAATCAGAGAATCTGACGTAGTCGAAGCCGATCATAATATTGCCCTACACATCACCAGGCTCGGTCGACCGAACGACAGCACTCGGGCGACCGAGTGACACGTCTAGGTCGACCGAACACAGTTCGTGCCGGAACAAATCATGATTACTTCTTAACGTTTCTAACCTAAACACATGGGTTCGTAAATTAATCTACATCACGCAATCAATACAGATAAAATTACTCCATAATAAAATACACCAGATCTACAAATAAAGATGGCATAATTGAATAGTCATACCCTCGAAGACGAGAGTGACTCCCACTCTTTAATGCGCTCCCTAATTGGAGAATCCGACGAATCCACAATGAACGAACATAAAGAAAATAAAACTAAAAACTTAAAAGCTAAAATTTGTATGAATTGTTTTGTGTTGTAGTGGTGTGTGTTCTCAGCATCGTGGCTGCTGTTTATATAGGAGTTGTAGCCGACATAGGGAGAATCCAACGGATTGACATGCATTTATCAACTTAGGCTCGGGTGACCGAACGTACACGCTCGGTCGACCGAATGGCATGGCTCGGTCGACCGAGCCTCCCTCTTTACGCGTTTTCAAATTCGGTTCGTCTGACTTGTTCCTCACGCCATGCTTTTGAATTGATCTGATTTATCTTTTCTTCAGTGCTCCGATTTTCTTCTCTTTTATCTTGAGATTTCTTGATTGCGTGATAATTATCTTCCCGATTTTTCATGATCTGCAAAATCAGCATTTATCACACAATTAATTGCTCTTTTATAATAAAAACAGCTAAATACCAATTATCATATTAATAATCACTTATCATTAAATAATAAATATAAACACGTGATTAAATATGAAATATATATATAATTAACTCCGATTTAAGGTTATAATTGATGACATAAATGGGTATATTTTAACTGTCATCAAAATGCCCCCCACTTAAACTTTGCTTCGTCCCGAACAAAGCATCAACAAGTTATTCCCCAAGACAACATTTTCTGTGGTCAATTCATACTTACACGAGAAACCCGAGTCAACTCATACCAGCCATGCTCATAAGATAAGCATTATTCACTACTCGCTATGAATCGAAGTGATTGTGTGCATGTGCATTGGTTTTATATAAATGTAGCAAGATTAGAGTTTATGCAGACTTCATATCTAAATTCACCAACATCAGCATTCATACTTCTTATGCCTTGCAATGGTTAAAGCACTAGAACAATAAGCAAGAGCGTATCATAGGGTTTTTGGACTTGGAGACCGAGTACTACTCGAAGCCTCTAAAAATTCGAAATTTTTTTCAATTTTGCATATTTTTCGAATACTACTAACCTCAAAGAAGAAAACTCTTCATAGAGTATCCCCTATCTTAGATTAAGCATAGCATCGAATATTACCACAAGCGCGGGGCTACTTTGGTAATGTTACTACAAGCCCAGTGTTTTAATACATTGTCAAAACACAGTACGTCCCAAGCTTATTACTCCGCTTTCGTTGGCTAGAAGATCGAATACATCAGTCGACAAATGTCGACACTAGGTCCTCATAACCAATTATCTACGCAATGTACACATACCTCTTTCAATTATTATAACTCATACGGTACTAAGCGATTCGCATGTTGAGTAATTGAACAATACCTAACTACTTGCAATTGTTGGCATGAATATCCTTAAATCTACTAACAATTTATCGCAAAAGTATAATATGACCACGTACTCACGCAACTTGGTTCATTTTCTATTAACTCTAAGTATAAGAACTTCACAAGTTTAAGGGTACGAGTTAAACAACTTGGCATTTATCCACAAAAAATTTTTAAATTTTGCTCAATATTGTCTCGGTATTCCGTTCCCCTAGACTTTTTCAACATATAGCACAATATATAGCTAAGTCCCCTGCCCCCCCACTTAAACATGGCATTGTCCTCAATGACAAAAATAAATGAGAGTTCAAGATGAAAGACTTAGCTCTGGAAACGGCTCCCAAGTAAAGGAACATTATCGGAGTAATCATCGGCACAGCGTGGGGAGACAGACACATCCTGTATAAACAAACAAGCTCCACGAAATCGTCAAATACCATGTCTATGGAAGTTATAAAGTAACGTGGCAGTAATTAGATATAGATATCTAAAAACAATTTAAGCCACTTTACTTTATACTGCCATGGACAAGATCAAAAGGGATTTAAACCTAACTAAAAACTCACATGACGGCTATCAAGGAAAAAACCTCGTTTATTCCGAACTTAGACTCGGAACATGGCGAGATGAAAAAAACCGTGATAGGCGCATGCTACTTTATTAAAAAGAAAAACGAAAAAAAAAGATAGGTATAGGTAGTAGTTCTAAGTTTATAGTCGCTAGCTCGACTCAGCTCAAGATGGTTTATTCATAGACAGGGTCATCGAGGTACAAAACCTCCTCCTCAGCAGCAGGCGGAAGCCCGTGATAATGCTTAAGACGATGTCCATTGACCACAAATCTGGACTCGTCTCTAAAATTTAGTAGTTCCACCGCTCCAAAAGGAAAGACTTGTTGTACTTGAAATGGGCCATACCATCTTGATTTCAACTTACCCGGGAAGAGTCTTAAGCGCGAATTGTACAAGAGAACCAGATCACCCTCTTGAAAGGTCCTATCCAGAATCTTCTTGTCATGGAACTTCTTCGTGCGCTCCTTGAAAATCTTGGCATTCTCGTATGCCTCTAAACGAAACTCCTCCAGGCGAGTTAATTCTAACATCCTTTTCTCACCGGCCAACGTTTCATCAAAATTTAGCATCCTTGTTGCCCACATGGCCCGGTGCTCCAGTTCCACAGGTAGATGACATGCCTTTCCAAAAACAATCCTATATGGTGACATTCCAATCGAGGTTTTGTATGCAGTCCTATAAGCCCATAAAGCGTCGTCTAAACGTAACGACCAGTCCTTCCTAGTCGTATTGACAGTTTTCTCCAGGATACGCTTTATCTCTCGATTGGTGACTTCTACCGTCCACTAGTCTTGGGGGTGATATGCGGTTGCTAGCTTATGTCGAACCCCATACTTAATCATCAGCCTTTCAAAAGGTTTATTGCAAAAATGACTACCATTATCGCTTATAATCGCCCTAGGCGTCCCAAACCTTGTAAAAATATTCTTTTTCAAGAATCTAACCACAACCCTAGCATCGTTAGTAGGGGAAGCAATGGCCTCAACCCATTTGGATACATAATCAACAGCAACTAAGATATATCGGTTAGATAGTGATGAAGTGAAGGGTCCAACGAAATCTATTCCCCAAACATCAAAAAGTTCTACTTCTAAGATGCTCTTAAGTGGCATCTCATTCCTCCTTGAAATATTACCTGTCATTTGACAAGCATGACATGCTTTTGCATATTGGTGTGCATCCTTAAACAATGTCGGCCAATAAAAACCGCATTGGAGGACCTTAGCTGCGGTTTTTTCTCCCCCGTAGTGTCCTCCAACTTCATAAGAATGACAATGCTTCAGGATATTATTATACTCTTCTTCGGGCACACACCTTCGAAAAATATTATCAGATCCTAGCTTAAACAAATAAGGCTTATCCCAATAATAGTGTCTAAGATCTTTAAAGAATTTTTTCCTTTCTTGGACAGTGAGATTCGGTGGTAGGTACTTTGCGGATAGATAATTAACAAACAAACTAAACCATGGTTGTTTCTTCTCCTTCACAACCTCTATTCGCGAAGAAACTGCAGCACAATCATCATGTCCCCCGATGGTGGTGATGGAGAAAAGTTGTTCATCAGGAAAAGATTCTCCTATCTCAGGTAATTCCTCACCATCCTCTAATTGTAAGCGCGATAGATGATCGGCCACCACGTTCTCACTTCCTTTCTTATCTCGGATTTCTACGTCAAATTCTTGTAGCAGTAGAATCCATCTCAACAGTCTCGGCTTTGAATCTTGCTTTGCTAGGAGATACTTAAGAGCCGCATGGTCAGTCCAAACAGTGACTTTAGATCCCACTAAGTAAGATCTAAACTTGTCAAAAGCAAAGATGACGGCCAAAAGCTCCTTCTCCGTTGTGGCGTAATTTCTTTGGGCAGCATTCAAAGTCCGGCTTGCATAATAAATAGGCCTAAAAATCTTATCTTTTCTTTGACCCAAAGCGGCGCCAACAGCAGTGTCACTTGCATCACACATCAGTTCAAACGGAAGATCCCAATCCGGTGCTACCAGAACGGGTGCAGTAATCAATCTACTTTTTATTTCGTTGAAAGCTTTTATGCACTCATTAGAAAACACGAATGGTACATCCTTGGCCAATAATTCGGTAAGAGGTCTAGAGACCAGGGAAAAGTCCTTGATAAACCTACGATAAAATCCGGCGTGGCCTAAAAAACCTCGCAAAGTTTTAAGATTAGTAGGTGGAGGTAGTTTCTCGATCACCTCAACTTTGGCTCTATCCACCTCTATACCGTTCTTTGATATGCGGTGGCCTAGTACTATACCTTCCGTAACCATCAAATGACACTTCTCCCAGTTAAGCACAAGATTTGTCTCCTCACATCTCTTCAACACTCGTGCTAGATGTGTGAGACATGAATCAAAATCGTCTCCAAACACGGAGAAATCATCCATAAATATTTCCAAGAAATCTTCCACCATATCCGCAAATAATGACATCATACATCGTTGAAATGTCGCGGGAGCGTTGCACAATCCAAATGGCATTCGATTATACGCAAATGTCCCATATGGGCATGTAAATGTTGTTTTCTCACGATCTTCAGGTGAGATGTGGATTTGATAGTATCCCGAATATCCGTCGAGAAAACAATAGAAAGCATGCCCGCTCAGTCTCTCGAGCATTTGATCGATGAAGGGAAGAGGAAAGTGGTCCTTACGAGTTGCATCATTTAGTTTCCTAAAGTCTATGCATACTCGATGACCGGTGATTAGCCTCACAGGAATTAACTCATTCAACTCATTGGCTTGTACCGTCAATCTTCCCTTTTTGGGAACTACGTGGATAGGGCTTACCCATTCGCTATCGCAATTGGAAATATAATTCCCATTTCTAGCATTTTTATAACCTCATCCCTAACCACGTCCTTTAATTGTGGAGTTAAACGCCCGAGGTTGTGCAACCGCTTTCTTTTCGGGGTCCACGGAGATCTTGTGCATACATACGCTAGGACTAATGCCCTTAACGTCGCCTATGGTCCATCCAAATGCTCCGCGGTACTCTCTCGAACTCTCATTAGTTTCTCCTCTTGTAAGTCCGTCAAGGAAGAAGATATGATTAGCGGCAAAGTCTCATCTTGAAGAAACACATACTTCAAATTCGCAGGAAGAGGTTTTAAAGTCAAATTTGTGAGAGGTTCTTCCAAAGAGGTCTTCAACTTTTGACCAGTGAGTTTGAGTTCGAAGTACTTATGCCACGTTGGTCTATGATAGAATCTTTCAATCTCCGCAGCACTTACTTCCTCTACAGGTCTAGGGGTCCCTCTACTACATCCTGGCCATATCATCTTCTCCTCCTCACTACTTACGTACTTGACTTCATCTTCTTCCTCCAAGACAGCATCCAAGAAATCCTTGATACTTTCATGTTGTTGAAATTCTTGAACGATCCTATCAATGGAGTCCAACATGAAACATGCATCCTCTCCATCATCAGGTTGCTTCATAGTGTCGAAGACATTGAATGCAACTCTCTCTTCGTTCACTCTTAATACTAGCTCGCCTTTGTAAACATCAATTAGCGTTCTACTAGTGGCCATGAACGGTCTCCCTAATATCAATGGCACTTCGTAGTTAGCTTCCATATCTAATACCACAAAGTCGACAGGGAATACAAACTTTTCAACCCTTACTAGCACATCCTCAACCACTCCACATGGTTCCTTGACAGAACGATCAGCTAATTGCAATGTGATTGAGGTCTTCTTAAGATCTTTCATGCCTAGCTTCCGAAAAATAGATAGTGGCATCAGGTTCACGCTTGCTCCTAGATCACACAAAGCTTTGTTTAAACATACGTTACCTATGGTGCAGGGAATGAGAAAGCTTCCCGGATCTTTACATTTTGGGGGTAACTTATGTTGAAGAATGGCTGAGCACTCCTCATTAAGGCATATAGTCTCTAAATCTAGAAGTTTCCTTTTAGTTGAGACGGCGTCTTTTAAAAACTTGGTGTACTCAGGCATTTCAGCTAGTGCTTCAACTAGGGGTATATTGATTTGTAACTTACTAAACATATCCACGAACTTCTTATACCTCTTATTATCAAACTTAGGCTTCGGCTTTGGTGGAGGATAAGGTAGAGTTGAAGGATCGACATCAGTGAAAATTGGATACTTGTTGTTGTAAAGTTCAACTCTAGGGCCAGCAGGTTCTTTATATGTTTTTTGCTTAGGCAAAGGCTCGGAAGTATCGGTCTCATTGCTTGACTCACCATCCTTATCCTTTGCGGCTTTCTCTTGCAGGGATGGTGGAGTTACTTCTTTTCCACTCCTTGTCATGATCGCATTCAAGTCCTTAGGGTTCTTCTCTGGTGTTGCTTGGCAACCCTCCGGAGGTCTAGTTGAGACTTGCTCGCCTAGTTGTCCTACCTGGTGCGTGAGGTTTTGGACTAGAGCTTCTTGATTGGTTACCTTGGCATCAGTCTTCTGACAATATTGGCTAAAGTTAGTGGCTAACTCAGCCATAGACTTTGAAAGTTGTCCCATATTATCAATGACGACATTACTCAGTTTTTCTATCGCAGCTTCCCAACCAAAAGTTTTAGTCTGCTGTGGTGCATAAGGGGTAGGCGGTTTAGGCCTTTCTCCTGCATTAATGTCACTATATCGGAATCCAGGATGGTTATGATTAGGCCTGTACCCTCCCCCGACATAATTGGCTTCTTCAGTACCAGCATTCTCACTTTGAGGTGCTACCTCGATTCCAGCCCCTTTCTCTACTCTTGTCATCCTCTCTTGCATCCCATCTACCTTATTGTTGATAACAGAAAGTTGTTCTAAGATTTTGGTAGATGCACTATCATCAAATATGTCAGCGGCCATCTTCACAGTAGCTATGTCATTGCCTCCCCATTGGCTATTCATTGCTATTTGCTCCATCTTCCCTTGTGCCTCCTCAGGAGATAAAAGAACAAACGCTTCATTGCTGGAGGCGTCTACTCTAATTTTCTCAGTCTCTCTCAACCCATGGTAAAAAGTTTGCATTAAAAGCCAGAGAGAGATGTCATGATGAGGACACTTCCTCATAGCTTCCTTGAAACGCTCCCAAGCTTGATCAAAACTCTCCCCAGGTTGTTGCTTAAATCCTAGGATATCTTGGCGTAACTTAAAAGTTTTTCCTAAGGGAAAATACTTATTCATGAATTTTTGCAACAATTGTTCCCAAGTTGTGATAGATCCAGCCTCTAAAGAGAGAAGCCATTGCTTAGCTTTATCTTTCAAAGTGAAAGGAAAAAGCTTAAGACGAATGTTCCCCTACGGGATTAATTCTGGTTTCACTGTGCTGACGATTTCCAAGAAATTCGTCACGTGAACACCAGGATCCTCGTTTTGGATTCCATGAAAAGTGGAATAATTGGTCACCATTTGAATTACATTAGGCCTAGGGTGATAGACTTCCGCAGCATCTTGCGGTGCTACGATAGCGGGAATGAATTGTTCAATAGTGGGCGTTGCATAACTTTGCAAAGTGCGCCTTGCTCCTTGAACTAGGGCTTGGTTCTCATTATTAGCATTTGCATTCACATTATTGGCATTATTAATAACAGGATTAGGTACCTGGTTTGGATTGACCGGAAGGCCTTCCATTTCTGTTTCAGATTCAGAATGTTCAGAATGATCGGTTGTATGTCCTTCTTCCGCTCCTTGCTCGCTTTCCTCAAGATTTGGATCCTCTTCTCCTTGCTTAGCCAGTTCCCTAGCTAACTTCCTATTCCTTCTTGCAAATTTTTCTATCTCAGGATTATAAGGCTCAAGCGGTTCCTTTGATTTCCGAGTAGCGTACTATAAAATAATAAACAACAATAAAACAATTAATCACTAGTAAAGGCTAGGCCTTTAGCTAACTAAATAAAACTAAAACAGACTCGAAATAAGTTTGAGAAAAGAAAACGCAAATAAAGCAGAAGTAGAATATTATAAAACTAATATAGAACAGAAACAGAAAAGAAATATATTCTCGGTCGACCGAGAGAGGTGGTTCGGTCGACCGAACGCTTTTTATTTTTTTTATTTTTTTTATTTTTATTTTTTACGACACTGTTTAATATACAGACTCTTATTCACAGAATATTCACGAATCCAGTTCTAACAAAATAAGCTATATCTTAATCTAATGACTCGAGTCCCCGGCAACGGCGCCAAAAACTTGATGGAGGTCAAGTTAAATTATTAACTCGAGACCTACTAACCCACTAGCAAGAGAACTAGGTTCAATTGTAGTATAGCTAGATAGAGTCGAGGTCGATCCCACGAGAGACTCGGCACAAACAAAACACAACTTACTTTATCGAACTAAATTGAAAGTGGCGGTCTACGACCAACTAAATGCAGTAAATAAAATAGTGACAACCACAAGACACAAAAGACCACAAAGACAAACTAAAGACTACTAAGCACGGATAATACGGTTGATATTATCTAAACAAATAGTATTGATTACGCTAGTAGATTATAAATCCCCCATGTGAATTAGGATGATAACGAGACAAAACAAACGTTAAAGATTAATTATTATGACTACGGGAGTCATCCCCTAAGGTAGATTTAGTTCCAATTAGGCCCTCTAAATCATCGTGCCTCCATTACGTGACTTCGCTTTTTAAGGCCTCCATCTCATATAACTTCTGACACAATTACGAGACTAGGGATGCCGGTATAAACCGTAACCTCATCTAAGCAACATTCCTAGGGTAAGGCGTACTTCTTAGATGCCGATTCAATCTATATCCTAAGTAACAATCACTTTTTAGGTTTCATGTTAAATTATGATGACGAATAACTAAGTTGATCAGGTTTAATTACTCGTTTTAATTCCAAATCAGAGAATCTGACGTAGTCGAAGCCGATCATAATATTGCCCTACACATCACCAGGCTCGGTCGACCGAACGACAGCACTCGGGCGACCGAGTGACACGTCTAGGTCGACCGAACACAGTTCTGTGCCGGAACAAATCATGATTACTTCTTAACGTTTCTAACCTAAACACATGGGTTCGTAAATTAATCTACATCACGCAATCAATACAGATAAAATTACTCCATAATAAAATACATCAGATCTACAAATAAAGATGGCATAATTGAATAGTCATACCCTCGAAGACGAGAGTGACTCCCACTCTTTAATGCGCTCCCTAATTGGAGAATCCGACGAATCCACAATGAACGAACATAAAGAAAATAAAACTAAAAACTTAAAAGCTAAAATTTGTATGAATTGTTTTGTGTTGTAGTGGTGTGTGTTCTCAGCATCGTGGCTGCTGTTTATATAGCAGTTGTAGCCGACATAGGGAGAATCCAACGGATTGACATGCATTTATCAACTTAGGCTCGGGTGACCGAACGTACACGCTCGGTCGACCGAATGGCATGGCTCGGTCGACCGAGCCTCCCTCTTTACGTGTTTTCAAATTCGGTTCGTCTGACTTGTTCCTCACTCCATGATTTTGAATTGATCTGATTTATCTTTTCTTCAGTGCTCCGATTTTCTTCTCTTTTATCTTGAGATTTCTCGATTGCGTGATAATTATCTTCCCGATTTATCATGATCTGCAAAATCAGCATTTATCACACAATTAATTGCTCTTTTATAATAAAAACAGCTAAATACCAATTATCATATTAATAATCACTTATCATTAAATAATAAATATAAACACGTGATTAAATATGAAATATATATATAATTAACTCCGATTTAAGGTTATAATTGATGACATAAATGGGTATATTTTAACTGTCATCACGCATTTCTGCAACCGACCCTTAGAGAAAGTTCTTGAGAAGTATGGTGTCCGGCACAAAACTGGTACACCATATCATCCGATGACTAGTGGTCAGGTTGAATGGAGCAACCAAAGTATTAAGAAAATCCTGGAAAAAACAGTCAACAGTCATAGAAAAGACTGGAGTTTGAAGTTGGATGATGTACTTTGGGCATATAGGACTGCCTATAAGACTCCTATGGGTACATCTCCATACCAAATGGTCTATGGAAAGCCATGTCACCTGCCTGTCGAGTTAGAGCATAGAGCTTATTGGGCTACAAAGTTTCGAACTTTGATTCCCAATCTTGTGGAAAACATCGGCGCAAATAGTTACATGAGTTAGACGAATTCGGACTCCGGAGCCTATGAAAGTGCCGGGATTAGTAAAGATAAGATGAAGCTACTCCACGATGCAAAGATTAAGAAGAGAGAATTTCAAGTCGGAGAACAAGTTCTTCTGTACAATTCTAGGTTACATTTGTTTCCTGGGAAGTTGAGGACACGTTGGTCCGGTCCCTTCGAAATTCTCCAAATTATTCCTGGAGGCGTTCTAGAACTTCACGGTTATAGCGGTAAACCGTTTTGAGTGAACGGTCAGAGGTGCAAGCACTACATTGGTGAGCGTAAAGAAAAGCCTTTGACTGTTCGTTGCCTCGACATCCTCGGGTGTGGTGCTACAAAAGTCGATGAATTCGACGAGTTTTCACCCGATCTTTTCTCTGAGGATGACGGTAATGGTCAATCTGAAGAAGTTCTAGCTGGTAGTTGGGATATGGAAGAGTATTGGAAGGAGCGTCAACTAAAATGTCATCAGAAGCTTCAGAAGACGAAGAAGTCAACCATGGGGAAGTTTAAGCGTGTTTGGAAAGCTATAAAAGATTTAACCCCATGTGTTAGGTGCTGTTTCTTGATAACGGTCATTTTGTGCCCGTTATTCTATGACCTTTATCCCCGATTCTAGTTTAAAGGAGCTATTATAGAGTAATATTAAGTCGTAATACGCTTAATTTGCATATGCCGAGGGTTACGATTCGTTATTATGTATTAAGAGGTTTTATTATATTATTTGATATTACAGACTGTATTTCATGTTATATTTGTAGTAACTCATTTGGGAGCACAAGGATGGACTTCGGAGAAGCTTTGATGGATCACAGACGAATTCAGAAAGCCCAAGACATAAAAGAAGAAGAAGGCCCAGGAGCGTGTAAGGAAAACAATGCTGTCAGATAATTTAACTTGTTCTATATTATCTGACAGCATTGTTTTCCCTCTGTTTCTGTTTTTCCCCGTCAGTAGGTTGTAAGCCTAGCAGCAGTATGAGCAATCATACCGACCGTTAGTTTATTGACCGTTTGTTGTTTTTCTCGTATGTTGCGTATAATCGAACTAAATCGCTCGGGTAAGATTGTTCGTGATAAGCAATATGTCATCAAAGCAATTCTCCGAGGTTAAGGAAGAGGATGTTAACGTTTTACGAACCAAGACAACACCAATGAAACCGATGACGCAAAAGCTGAAGGAGAGAATAGCAAAAATGAAAGAACGAATTCAAGAAGCCAGAAAGTCAAGGGAAGCGAGTGAAGCGTATGTAAAAAGAGGTATGTGTGCTTTAAATCCTGAAGTAATTTCTTCGGATTCGGATTCGGATTCGGATTCGGATTCGGATTCATATATTGATTATATGGATTACATGTCGGAGATAGAGTCTGGTTCTGAGGGTAGCGTAGATATGGAACAACCTATAGTCACCTGTGCTAAAGAGGCAAAATATGTTGAAGATGAATCTCGGTTAATGCCAAAGTTAGGTGACCCTGGAGCATTCCTTGTAGATGTTACCCTAGAACAAGCACACTTGGGATTGGCTTTAATTGACTCTGGATCAAGCTTAAACATTTTCCCTAAGAGCCTTTGTGATAGGAATATGATTCTGACTCCCACAAACACCCCGCTGAAAGTGAGATTCGCGGATAGTACTAGAACCATCATGTCTGGACAAATGAATAACATGATCATTGGTATCGGACAACTTCGGTTTAAGATAGATTTGGTCGTAATGGACATAGAGGAGCATCCGTATAGCCCAATTATCTTGGGTAGGTCTTTTATTAATACCTCTAGAGCCCTCATTCGTATGACTAGGCATGAGATCACATTGTTTGATGCTAAAGGTTCTGAGACTTTTGGGATAAAGAATCCTGAGTTCCCTATTCCGGTAAGTGTAAACATTATAGAAGTCGTTGGTTCTAAACCGGATGTGATTCCAAGTTCGAGGAGTGTGATGATGACAATGTTGAAGATCGAGATGAGAAAGAGGTCCCGACAATCCTAAGCCGAGATAGCCGCCGCTCACCGCGCTCGTTGTTAATAATGATGATGTCGAAGCCTCGTTTTCGAAACCTAAGGATAGGAGGAGGAGAGTCAAGCGACGAACTCGTAGAGTTCGCAATCAAGAAAGCTCATCAAAGTCCGAAACGATCCCGAAAGTCGGTGCCTCGTTTAGATGGACAAGTTCGATTGTCTTTTCGTCGACGTACATCCCACGGAAAGGCACTCGTGCAAAGAAATGGCAAGACGTTTTCGGTGAAGGTTAGTCGGGTGAAGACCTGGCAAGTCAAGAACAATTCTTAGAGTGATGTTTTTGGAAGTCGAGCTACCGACTTAAACTGTAGAACTATTTCTATCCTTCGTTATTTTTATCTCTATTTTTATTTTTCTAAATAAAAGTAGCATGAAACGATAAGAAGTTTTTTTTTTCTATTTTGCCGTGTTCCGACGACTGTTGAGTTAAGGATGTGCAAAATAATTTTTTTTTATTCGAATCGTTTTTATGTGAAGTGAAGTGTAGTAATTGAATCTTTGTATAAAAAAAAAAAATTGTTGATTAAGGAAATGGTAATGCGTTGTTTTACAAATACTTAGACCCGATTGTTTGATTTATTCATGATAAGAATGAGGTTGCTTTTGTGCTTGAGACGACTTGTTGGTTGGTTAGAAAAATTCTTTGCGGTAGGAATTGCAAAAGTGAAATAATAAATTTTGGCATGGTTATATGTTTTAGATAATTTACGGTATGTGTCAAAATAATTAAAATGGTCAACACCATTAATTTCTACATATCCCCATTCACCTTTCCCTCTTCCCAACCATTCACCTTTTTCTCTTCCCAATCTCTTTATTCTTCCAATTCAAATTTTCAAATTCCACCTTTCCACCTCATCAATCCCCAACAACTTTTCTCCACCAATCACATTCCACTTTTCACACTCCATTTTTTCTATTTAACCCACTCATCCTCTCTTTCATTTTCTTCATCCATTTCCTTCATCCAAATTCTCCATCTCTCTTTTCCCCAATTCCCAGTAGAAATCAAATGGAAATGTTCTGAAAATCTTCATCCATTTCACCATTTTCACTTACCTTGAAAAGCCTATCGAATTTTTTTTTCTGATCGATCGATTCAATCACGGGAAGGATACAGAGCCAGACGCTGTTGCTGTCCATTCTCCACACTCGGTCAACCGAGTGACTGCTCTCAGTCGACCGAGAGCCGGACTTCCCCTTCCGTCTGTTGCTGCGCTGTTTGTCTGTCAGGATGCCGCCTAGAAGACGCAGAGCCGCCCAGTTCGTGGCTGTTGAAGCCTATCTGGGAATAGAATGGACTATAGGGGAGGTTGCCCGCACATTTGCGGAAACAGACTTTAGGAGATGGGAGGATAAATGCCTTAATCGGCTTATCCGTTCTAATATCTTCCCGGCTAAGCATGTATCTACGGTTTACTATACTCATGCCACTTTGCTTTATTGGTTGTACATGGGATGGCTCGTGAATGTGGGGGCATTGATACGCAAGGAAATGACAGACGATGCTCTCAAGCCTCGGCACACCTTACCTTTTGGTTCACTGATCACTACATTCTGTGAGGGAGCCGAATGCCCGGTGTTAGGCGGCGATTCCTATGTGGAACCAATGCCTATCCTATCTTTGAGTTCTGTCCCACCGCCTATCGTTCACGGCCACGACCAAGAAGGGGAACCCGAGGATGATGCTGACGAAGCCGGCCCAAACAATTTGCAACTAGCACCATTCAATCCAGGATGGGATTAAGTATTTTAATTTGAGTGTTTGCATTTCCTATAATTAACGAGTTTTTATTTTGACTCAATTCTACTAGTATGTCGTGTTATATAGAGCAAGTTTCTCTGTTTCCTAAATTCGAACTCATGTAATGTTTTGGACTTGCTGAAATGTATTGAAATGTAATCATTAAATTATGGACTTAAAAATGTTTTAAGGAAATTGTTATCCCTTTTACGGTCCCTTTTTCTGATTATTACTGTTTGGACTAATCCTGTAACAAGTTTCGAGCTTTGTTTAAGATATGTGTTGCAGTGATTCTTCTTCTGACCTGCTATGGAGCCAATGCCTGTGCCTGGTGAACTTTACCGAATTCCTAAGACTTGTTCAAACTTCCACGCTTATCCAGAGCTAAGTTCCTTTTCTGAGTTTGTTATTTCGTTTTATACATTGGGGACAATGCATGGTTTAAGGGGGGGGGGGGGGTACAAGTCACTTAGCTCAAATGAGTAAATCCATATATCAAATAAGAAATAAAATGAGTAGAAAATTAAAACTTTTAAACTTAGAATCACATTTACTTTTGTGAGTTCCTGATAATTGTATCTAATAAGAAATGACCCATACTTCATGAGTACGTGATCACTTTATACTTCTGCGATTTCTTGATTAGTAAACTTAATGATATTCATATTGTCCTTTGCGAGTAGTCGTTTATTATTTAATTATTCAATACCTGAATCGAGTTGTACTACGCTTATTATAAAAAGTAAAATAATTATGTGTACAATGCATAGATAATTGATTATGCTTACCTAGTGTCAAATTTATCGTCTGATGTGGTCCTAAAAATTCTAGCCACAAAAGCTGAGTAATAAGCTTGAGACGTACCTGTGTTTGACAATGTTAAAACACTGGGCTTGTAGTAAGTTACCAAAGTAGCCTCGCGCTTGTGGTAATATTCGATGCTAATATTTGATCTAAGATAGAGGGATGCTCTAAAAAGTTTTCCTTCTTGAGATTGATAGTATCTGAAAAATATGAAGATATGAAAAGAATATTCAACTCTTTAAGAGGCTTTGAGTAGTACTCGGTCTCCAAGTCCAAAAACCCTATAGATACGCTCATGCTTATTATTCTAGTGCTTGAAAAATTAAAAGGCTTGAGAAATGGGAATACTGAAATTGGTAGGTTAAGACTACGAAGTTTGCATAAGCTCTAATCTTGCTACGAATGTTTAAAACTCAATGCACATGCACACAACACATCGATTCATGATGAATAGTGGATAATGGATATCTGATGAGCATGGAGGATATGAGTTGATTCGAGTTTCTTGTGTCGATACCGTGACCACCGGAAAGTAGTTTATGGGGAATAACTTGCTGATATTTTGATCGGGACGATCAAAGGCTAAGTGGGGGGTAGTTGATAACGGTCATTTTGTGCCCGTTATTCTATGACCTTTATCCCCGATTATAGTTTAAAGGAGCTATTATAGAGTAATAATAAGTCGTAATACGCTTAATTTGCATATGCCGAGGGTTACGATTCGTTATTATGTATTAAGAGGTTTTATTATATTATTTGATATTACAGACTGTATTTCATGTTATATTTGTAGTAACTCATTTGGGAGCACAAGGATGGACTTCGGAGAAGCTTTGATGGATCACAGACGAATTCAGAAAGCCCAAGACATAAAAGAAGAAGAAGGCCCAGGAGCGTGTAAGGCTCGGTCGACCGAGCCTATGCATTCGGTCGACCGAGTGGGCCTATAGTCCAGGAAAATTTCGGCACATTATTTGAGTCGGTTAGGGTTCAGAGTGTCGGCATTTTAAGTCAGTTTTCTATGACGGCTGGGGCTCTATATAAACACAAGTCCTTTGTATTTTTTAATAGGCATTCACCACTATTCATTCATAAGAACATATAAGCAAATAAGGCTTGTGGAGGAGCTAAGGGTGCAAACATGTAAGCCCTAGTTCTTCATCTTGTTTTCTTTTAAGTAATCAATTTCCCAATTATGCTTTGATTGTTTGAGTAGTTCTTCATATCTAGATGATGTAGATCTAGGATATGACGTTAGGGCGGTGGTGAGACCTTATCTATGAGGATCCCATACCCTACGTCCTCTACCTAATATCTACGGATGAATCTGTGTGTTTAATTTACGTGTATTTAGATTAGTTTATATGATGTCCTAATGATTCGCTATATAATCCGATTCGTATATGAAACGCTGAGGAATATGTTCGGGGATGTAAATCTAGGGAGTTAGACTCTCGGGTGACCGAGAGGTGTTACTCGGTCGACCGAGAGCACCTATTCGGTCGACCGAGAGTTGTCAAACCTGTTTCATCCGTTAATCAGTCATGTCTTTATGATTAGGTTAGCTTAATTGAATCTGTTATCTCAGTAGGTATGGCTATGGCTACGTCACTCACTTGATTTAATCAAAACGTGTAAAAAGGAAATACCGGTATAAAACTCTTAGGTAGGCTCAGGAATTGATCTTCGGACTTTCAGCGTTATCTAGGTAGGGTTATATTAGGGAATTGCGCGCACCTTGTTACACGTAGATCGTAAACTAGCATGAGACTATAACTTGGTAATTGTTAGTTGGACGAGAGTTTGAGTGATCGTCTAGGAAGTACGCCTAACCAAAGGAATGTTGCCTGGACGAGGTGTACGGTTAATATCGGCATCCTTAGAATAGTAAGCGTGTGAGTTATATGAGATGGAGGCACCAAAAGGCGAAGTCACGTAACAATACCACAGTGATATAGTGACCTACCGGTGCTACATCAAGTTTAGAGGATGACTCCCGTAGCCAATATAAATAGCTTTGAACGGATTAATAGTTGCTGAGTCTTGTTGTCATATAAATTGTCTAGATCCAAATGATCACGGTTATAATTGGACAGTTGATTACGCTATGTGTTTACATGTTGTTTATATGTTTGAGTGTGTCTTTCTTTTCTCGTACTTTATGTTGGTCTTAGACCGTCTTTGTCAAACGAAATAAATAGGTTGACTATTTAAGTTAGGATCCACAAATTGATTCTTTGTGGGATCGACCTCGACTCTATCTAGCTATACTGCGATTGAACCTAGTTCACTTGCTAGTGGTTATTTAGGCATCGAGTTAATAATTTAACTTGACCTCAATCATTTCTGCAGCCGAACTACTGATCAAAGTTTAGACGAGGTAGTGGCTGGCAGAAAAGTCAAATGGCCTTATCCAGGCTGAGCTTTAAACGGTGTCGAGCTAACGACATTAACCAAAAGCGCCACTAGGGGGCAACCTAGATATCGTTTTTTTAGTTATTTTTGTTTTATGCTTTTAGTATTTAAGTTTAGTTTATTAAGTTTTAGCCTTATTAAGTTTTTGTTTCATCTGTCAGTTAGTTGTGCTTTCTAGAGATGGATTTTGGAGTTCTGCCAGAAGAGTTACCTTTCCTTAGGAGGATCCCACTTATCACTGTAGATGACGGACCGGGAGGAACTATAGTGTTGCACGTAGATTTTGACATTAGTACCCGCGTCAAGACTGTCACTTTTGTTCTTATTGTTCCCCGCTGTTCGGGAGGTGGAGACTTCACTACTAAGGAGTTGCAGGCCGCTCTAGGACGTCCTTACACAATCCTGAATGATCCGATGCTGACAGATTTAGCGCTAGTGCTGCAAGCCGAACATTTCCGAGGTGTTGATGTAGCTGGTGAGGATTGGGGTTTGCAAGATGAGTATGACTTCCCTCCGGCGATTGACATGCTCCGCCGTCTTATCCGAGTTGTGGATTGGTCGGACATTTACGAGGACTAGCGTTGTTAGGTTCTTTCGTCGAGCAAACGACGTAAAACAAGAGCGTTTGGTGGGAGGCAACCCACTGTTTTCTATTTGTTTTTACTTATTTTCTAGTAATTTTATGTACTTCGTTTGATTTTCATATGTATTTTTGATTTTTTTTTATGTTTAATAAGAAGGTGCAATTTTGAATTTGATTTGTATGGAAATTTTATAATTTTTGCACTTTTCCTGCTTGGACGCCCGTCCAGAAGTCTGGACGCCCGTCCGCCTTGACCAATTTTTGGACGAGCGTCCACTAATCCTGGACGCCCGTCTGCTTTATTTCCCTCCAATCCTGTATGTGATTTGCATGTTTGGACGAGCGTCTGGAAATCAGGACGCCCGTCCAGTTCATCTGTTCTTCACTGAACGCCCGTCCGCTGTGTTGGACGAGCGTCCAATATCTGTCTATATATACCCCCTTCTTCGATGAACCTTCATTTTCTGAGTTTTCAAACGCGAAGCCGTTTCTTCTTCCTCCCTTTACCCTAAAATCTTCAATTCTAAACCATTTTGAGCGATTCAAAGTGCTATAGGCCGCATTTGATCTCCTCTCTTTGATTTTCATAACCAAATTCCCCAACACGCCATATTTTAGGAGAATCAGCACCCTCCTCAGTCCGACTTTTTGAGATAAAAATTCGATTTTGGGAGCCATATTGGTGTTGTTTGGACGCCTCTTTATCTCGATCAGCATCTACTCACCCTACTTGGTAAGTTAGTAACAACTTTTCTAGATTTTATTCACGTTTTTGCGAGTTCGATCTTTGGGTCGGCTCGTTCACTTGAATATTACCTTAATTCGTTTTTTTTTTTTTCTGGTTTTGGTGTTTCTTTCTGCTCTGTTATGGTGATATGGTGTTGTGATGGGTGATGAATGGATTGTTTGGTGATGATTATGGTTGTGGTTGTGGTTTGGTTGTCTTGAAATCCCGCTTTGGATGTTAAACGGGTATCTTGTTGCAAATTGGGATTGTTTTGGTTTAGTCTAGGCTTGAAAAATGGTTCATAAGAAGGCGGTGGTGAAGCGGCATGGTAAGGAAGTGGCCCGGGAGGCCGGGAAGAAGCGCAAAGAGATTGATCCTACCTTAGTTGATCCTAACCGGGGTGTGAGTATTCGAGAGCAACCTCGTAGAACCACCCAAACTAGGGCTACCTTGAGAGATGAGCCAACCTCGGATTCGGAGACGGATGAGGATATACCATTGGCGAGGAGATATAGGGTTCCCCAAGGTGGAGGATCGTCTAGGGCCGAGGAAACTGTAGATGCCACCCGAGAAGAGGAACCGGTTGAACCTAGGGCTGCACAACCTAGGAAGAAAGCAAAATTCGTAGCTCCTATGCCTATGCCTCGTCGATTCGTAAACCCTAAAGCCCATGATGTTTATACTAAACATTACTTCTCGAGGACAATGTTGATTGAGAGGGCTATGTCGGAGGAGAAGGTAGATCCGGGGTTCGTCAAGTTGCTTAAGGATCGGAAATGGGATGCCTTGATGACAATCCCGACTACCCCGGTAAATGCCTCCCTAGTTCGGGAATTTTACGCTAATTGTTCGGAAACCGACTTGGGGACGGGGGTAGTTGTGGTTCGAGGGGTGGAAGTTCCGTTTTCGCCGGAGGTGATTAATCAGAAATATAACTTGGCGGCTTTTGAGGGTTTGGATTACAAAGAGGAGATAAAGAGAAGGCAGGATGCGGGACAGGATCCTTTGGAGGAATTACGGTTGAGAGTTTGCCCTTATGTATCTTGGACATTGAGACCGGGAGGAGACCGGAAGGAGTTGGTTACCACGACCTGGACGGAGGACTGGAAGGTCCAGTGTCGATTCATTCAGAGTCGGTTGTTGCCTAAGAACAACTTGACACATTTTCATATTGGTGACCTAGGCATGCTTTATGCGTTGACGTTTGGCCTAAATGTGGATGTGGGACAAGCATTATACGACGAGATCTCTATCAATCAAAAGGTTTATACACGTAGCTTGATCGTCCCTCACTTGATCCACAGTTTATGTCTTGATGCCGGTGTGCCGGAGTATGGAGCGGATCATAAACCGAAGAACTTGAGGCCTATACAGAGGGAAAATGGTAAGTCTTCGGGTCAGACTGAGGCTGAGGTACCACAGGAGCCTGGTTCTTCATCAGCACCGCCTCGAGCATCTTCCCTTCCTACCTTATCTCCTGCTGTCCGGATGAGGTTGAGCATGGTGAACAGTTTACGGGAATGGATGGGTGACATTCGGGATACACAGAACAACATTCTGACGATACTTCAGTGTATCTGTGAGGACCGGCAGCCGAGGGACAAGAAGATCTTCACACCGAGCCTGAGGGATTATGTTTTCCACCATGACATCGAGCGAGCGATTGACGATGTGCTTCGAGTTGAGGAGGAAGTTTCTGAGGATGAGGATGAGGAGGAGGCACCGACTGCTACTGACGCTACTACTCCACAGCCGGGACCTTCATCGACTACTTCTACGGCTGGTGTACCTCCCACTGACGAGTCTGCACCGGGACAGCCCTGATTTTATTTTTCCATTTTTAGACTTTGATTTTTCCTAGATACAATGGTTGTGTATTCTTGATACTTTTCCTTACTTGATTCGTTGTATTTTTGATGTGCTACTGTTTATTTTTCCGATGGATAATGTAAGCCATAAGGCGTCTGCACTTTCATTTCTACTTTGTTTACACTTTTGGATGTATTGGATGCTTTAACTTTTGATTTCTCTTCATTTTTGATATCTCTTTTCATTCTGGTATAATTCCCCGTTTTCCCCGAGATGTTTCCGTGTTTGTCAAGTCGTGCAGGTGTATTTTTAGCAGTTTTGTCGTGCTACATTGTATGGTTACGAGTTCTAAGTGTCACTATATAGGCTCCGGCCTGACCGACGATCCGAGTATCGTTTCATACCAGCTAAGTTCTTTATCTTTTCTTTCATACTACACAACATGAGGACATGTTGATCTTTAAGTGTGGGGGAGGGAATGTTTCTGATATGTATCTATACAAAATGTTTCTGATATGTATCTATACATGTTTGCTTAATTCGTTATGTTTCTATACAAAATGAGCTAGAATTTTTCGACATTTTTGTTTTTGTTTTGTCTCGAGTAGGCAATTCGATTCAATGTTCGTTATTTTTATAGTCATCCAAGCTGTATATCATGTGTTTGATAAGTTAGTTGTTTCACCCGAGATCTATTTTTCACGTGCCATAGTAAATGATGAGCTATTTTATAAAGTTATACCCCGTTTGGATTAGTAGTTTTTGATTTTCTTATAAGTCATGTGCTTAGTGCTACGTATATATCTTGAGATTTATGATAGTTTGTATTTAGATCCGAAGTATGATATACTGTGAATATCTAAGGTTTGAATGTGATAAGTAAAGCGTAACTAATGTCAAAATGAAAAAGTTGAATTAATTGGGTGTGTCGAAAGCTAGTCGATGATTTGAGTGCGATAGGGTATACCACGTATGTCCTATACCACTATGATGACCAAAAGGTCACGACAGTCAGAAGAGCTGCCTTATGATTTGAGTAAGGTAGGGTATATCTCGAATATCCTATTCTGCCATGACGGGCAAGAGCTCATTCTGATGTGCGTTTAAAAGTGAAATAGTTAAGTCAACTCATATGAGAATTGTTATGAAATGAGTATAAGACTAAGTTATCGTCTATCTTATCCCCAGTATAAACTGATAGATATGCTGTAGGGATTATCCTCTGAGTATTTCAGAAAGGCCCTAGATATATTCGATGATTCTTTTCGGGATATGTCACGTTTGTAGGGTATATCTTATAAGTATCAGTTATCTCTAGTTCGAGGGGGGTATTAGCTAGTTTTGCTTTGAGTTTCTCAAGTTTGGACTTAGTGGAAGTTTTCTATGGCTTTGCACACACACAATGGTGAACTTCTGATTTATTGAGTATATGCTATATTGTCTGAGATGTCTGTTCTTTTTCTCGAGCCTTAATTTCGTTTTGTTTTGCTCGGGACGAGCAAAAGCTAAGTGTGGGGGAGTTGTTAAGGGTGAATTTATACGATTTATAACGCTATATTTTATGTTAATTTCCCTCATATTTGTATGAATTTGCATAAGAAACAAGTGTTTAATGGAAATATTGAGCAAATGATATTTTAGAAGAGTTGATCGCAAAATAGGTTAATTTATGTGTTTTAATTATGTTTTTATGATTATTTGAGCGATATTACATTTTGCGATGTTTTTATGTGCTATAGATACATGTTTGAAGCTCAAAAGATGATCAAAAGTTGATTAAGTTCGAGCCAAATGTTGATAAAAGAGATAATGGAAGAATGAAATAGAGATAAAAGAGATAAAGATCAAGAATTCAAGATTAATACGATCCTGGACTGGCGTCCAGGAGGTTGAACTGGCGTCCATCTGGACGGGCGTCTGCTGAAGTGAACGAGCGTCCGTTTGAGGAGAGTTGATTCAGGAAGTTTGGACGCTAGGCTGGACGCTGGCTGGACGGGCGTCTAATCATGACTCGGCCCGATTCGAAGTTTGCTTGAAGAGTGGACGGGCGTTCAAGGATCCAGACGGGCGTCCGGTAGCCGACTTTGCTGAACCGACTTTGCTGAACCGACTTGGAAATCTATATAAAGGCGGCAGTTTCTCCACAAAAAACACACAATATCGACATTATTCAAAACCCTAAACCTAGGGGCGGCTTTAGGCTGCGTTTTCCTTCTTTTTATTCCAGTTTTTATGCACTTTAGATTTAGATCAAACTAGTTACTTTTTATGCACTGTTTCTGCAAATTTGAGTTGCTGAGGATGTTCAGAAGCTAAAAGCTTCATCAAACGAGTATTGTGAAGCCATCCAACAATTGTTGATTTCGTTTTCATCGATTATACTGTGAGTTTTTATTACAGGTTGTTTCTTATTCATGCTTATTATGTTTAATTGCTCTTATATCGGAAGATATGCATGTGTTGATTGTTTATTGTTGATGGAAATCTTAATAAACCTTAGATCACCATGAATAGGAATAGTATTTTGAATCTATCATAACGGAAGTTAATAGGTTTAATTGCTAGATTATAAACATTAAGTTTACACCTTTGGTTAGAAAACGCGTTAATCTTAGATCGGAAGATAATGGATTAATAGATGAACTTTCTAAGGAATTAGGGTTCATGTTTAGATAAGGTGAATCACAACTTAGATAAAAACCGCAATATAATCGAGATAGGAAATCAATGCTTGTTGGATAGGTGGATCAATCCTCGTTTGCTCGTTATAAACTTGATTTAAATCCTTAAAAACTTGAATCTGTTTAGTTAGTCTACTTTTATTTGCATCTTAGATTAGTTTAGTTTAAATTGGTTCGCAACCCGTATCCTTCCTGGCTTTAGATCATATCTTCTGTCCAGTTTTACGTTTTAGTTAAGTTTTATTTTCAGTTTCGTTTAGTTTATCCGCTGTTTAGTTTAGTAATCGTGACATAGGTTAGTTAGTTAGACGAAAACTAGAATTCACAATCGCCAGTTCCCCGTAAGATCGACCCGGCATTAACCACTATTACTACGATCCTTATACTTGAGGTTAACCGGATTATTACTTGTTTTGAGTTAATAAATTCCGTGACACGGACTAACCCCCGGATCACTACCGGACTACCACCAACCCACAACTAACTATAAAACAAAATAAAAGACATAAAAATAGGGACAGAAGATAAGATCTTTGGGGAAAAACCCTGAAACCGCCAAAATCTAAAAAACTCCTCAGAGCTAGCTTTGGCAATGGTAACGAAAGGAGAAGAACCAGGCTATCGTAACAACGTTGTTTCTATCAATATCTTTTTCTTAACATTTTTTTCTATGTCCTCTTAACAAATTCTTAAGAGGTTCGAATCCCGTAAAGTATCGACTTCTTTCAGTTGTTTAGTATAATAGCAAACCCGTGATTTTGAACATTAGGTTACCTGATTAATATCACCACTCATCCTTAGGACAGTCGGAGTGAGAAACCTTGTGGTTAGGGTTTAACGATTTAAGAGGAAATTAGAATATACATGTGTATAATTCTTATTAAATCAATACATATAGTTTAGTATAATCCTTTCAAGCATAAATTTAAAATGTGGATAACCACGTCTGGTAATTTTAGTGTGGTGATTCCATTCTATACGACAAATAGAAGTCCTAAACCGTTTATACATTGATTCCGTTTCTTTGACAAAATTTGCAAAAAATCACACATTAGGGGCAGAAATGCGAATTCCGACACTATGCACGACACCTACGTTGAAGTGTCGGTTCGTAGCAGCTAGGTATACTTAGGTCAATTTAAAGCAGCGATTAATTCTAAGTTAAATCAAAGCAGAGATTAAAGCCTCTATATGACAAATATATACAATGTGATTGAATTGCAAATACAATCAAAATGTACTTAGAGTTTCTTGAAACCAACTTTCAACAATAGTGCAATATGCACTTTATTTATACAAAACAGTGACATAAATTGCATCATCATGTTGTTCTCTAGCCACCCGAATTCACCCAACACATTCACTCTATCTACGCGAAATCAACGGTCGTATTTTTGAATCTCTTTCTGTACGTGACGATATCATCTTTAGCTTTGTGATTGAACTCAACACTGCTTCCATGTCAGGTCGGTCCTTCGGATTTGTTTTCGTGCAGGTCAAGGCTAAATTAAGCAGGCCTTCGATTGTCTCTTGCTTCTTAAATACATCAGGAGCAAATTGAGGATCAACAACTTGTTGTAAGCCATTGATGCCATTTTCAAGGGATTTTTGCACAAGTTGAGATAAAGTTATTGGCGCCCCTTCCTCATCTGTAAGACCAGTTGGCCTTCTCTTTGTGATGAGTTCCATTGTTAAGACACCAAAGCTGAATACATCCACTTTTGTCGTGACTGTCCTCATATATGCAAACTCTGTCACAGTATATATAACATTATTGTTATTAGAATATACGATCTCAAATAGCGTAAATATGCAAGTTATATTTTGTGTTATATTTTCAAGAGTTGGAAAAGACGAGCAGATTGTAGCTAGAGGCTTAAAACTAGGTTACACGGATGCAAGATTTTGTAAAGTATACGATAAGAATGTAGAGGTAATTGTACCGAAATGAAAACTAGAACCAACGAGTGCATAATAAAACTATGAGGATCGAACTATAAATATTAAACAGCACAAAAGAAAGCAATTTCTAAGTGAATTTTCATTGTTTCGAATGCTTTTTTCCCTTCCTGCTTTTCATTATTTCCATGTTATTTATTTATTTATTGTTAGCATGATTACATATTCGTACGTATCAGATGCAGAACTCTCTACCAAATAAAAATAGGATGGAGGGAATAAAAGACACAATAGGTAGCAAAAATAGTAAACAAGACCGTGGAAATAATACTTGAGCGAAAATAACAAAAAAATAGTGGAATCAACACAAATTCACTATTCGCTACATGTGAAACACTGAAATCGAGCACAAATCCAATATTTCTCTAACACCCCTTCAACCACGAATTCCACTACACATATCCACTAACTTGCTATTTTTGCAAAATGAGGTTAAAAATATATCAAATAGATGTCAAAATAGAATAGGACGAGAAAAAAAAATAGAATTTTGTCCAGAATGACAAAATTATCAAAAAATCGGGATAGAAGGAAACTGTAATTTAATAAGGATAAAAGTAATAATTATGAAGTAACAAATATGAAGTAACAAATGTGGAATAGAGTAAATATAAAGTAACAATTGTGAAACACAAAGTAAAATTAACACATGAAGTAACAATTTTAAAGTAACAATTGTGATTTTTGTCCTTTATAATCATGAAAATGTTACTTTTGTCCTTCCAGACCCATTTATTAATTTTTTTTGTCCTTGTGGCCCCTTCCCCCCAAAAAAAAACATGGTAAATGAATTACGATTTTTTAAAGTTTAGAACAAAAGGTAGAATCGTTACTGTAATTGAGTTATGTCTAGGGGAATAGAATTTTGTTTAGGAGAATAGAATTTTGTCATTTTTGCTTTAAAAATATTTACACCGGATTAAATCCCTATTCATGTATATATTGTTGTTTTAAACATTTGTCTTATAAAAATACCCATACATTGTAGGTTCGTGTTCATTAGGAATTTATGACAACATTACAAATAATATAGAAAATCAAATGAATGACAAAATTGTAGGATTTACCTGGTGCCATGTAGCCAATTGTTCCTTCAAATGCTGATGATGAAGCTATATTACTCCCATTGTCCAAATGAATACCTAACATCCTAAGTTTGTTCCAAAATCACTCACATGGGCAACCAACTCGCATCTAAGAACATTTGCCGGTTTCGGATCGCAATGAACGATAGGGATATCATATCCCGAATGAAGATAAACAAGCCCACTTGCTATATAAATCATAACTTCAATTCTTTCAAGTAATTGTCCACTTATCTTCCTCAAGAACGATCCATGTATAATGTTCTCCAAGTTCCCCGTTTCCATGTACTGTAAAACCAATGCGTACAATTTTCGACTTTCATATCCATATCCAAGAACCTTAACCAGATTCCTATGTCTCAACTGACTCAATGTCTTGGCTTCCCTATCGAAAGATTTCTCTGATTTTGTTGAAAACTGAGAAAAATTCAACCTTTTTATAGCTACAATCTGCCCATCATCTTCCCTTTTACCCTTGTACACAATGCTTAAACTACTGGATCCAATGATGTTATCCTCGCTGAAGAAATCAGTCATTTGTTCCAAATCATTCATAGAGTATCTTATAAATGGAAAAGTTGCAGCAAAGTGTGGTTCTGTGTTCCCCGTTTCTGTATGTTTTCGCGTTTTGTATCTCCGGTAGAAAAAAATCACCAGAACCGCAGGAAAAAGTACAAAAGCAAATGCAATTACTATCACAATGATGATAGTTTTATTTCTGAAATGATGGGAACGTTTAACGTGTTTTCTAGGAATGCATGCTATGGAAAGTAGATATCCACAGAGATCTGGATTCTCAATCAAACTCGAATTAGTTATGTTTCTGAATATCCCTTTATCTGGAACGGGGCCTTCAAGATGATTGAAAGAAAGGTTGAGAATTCTTAAGGTGGAGATATTACCAAAGCTTTCAGGAATTAGACCACTAAACTTGTTATGTGAAAGATCAAGTGAGTAAAGATGCATTAGGCCTGATAAACTCACGGGAATTTCACCCTCGAGCTGATTTCTTGAAAGGTTCAAGTTAACGAGTTCTGTCATTTGACTAAAGATTTGACCCGTGAGATTTCCTGATAGGTTGTTTCCAGAAACGTCTAGTGTAATAAGATTTAGACATCCTTGTAATGTTGCAGGGATGCTTCCTGATAAATTATTGTTCGATATGTCCATCACCTGAACCATATTCAACTTCCCTATCTCGTTCGGTAATGTTCCCTCAAAGAAATTGTATGAAAGATTGAGGTATTTGCTTGCAATTACAGATGCTGGAATAGGTCCACTTAGATGGTTCTTTGACAAATCCAAGGTTGTTAGTGTCTTGATTTGATCCATGCTTTTCGGTATCGTTCCGTTTAGCATGTTTTCACTCAGATATAACACAGAAAGAAGCTGGAGATTTGAAATAGCATCTGAGATTGGACCTACTAATTTGTTTTGATGGAGGTAAAGAAGAGTGAGGTGTCTCATTTCAAAAAGCTCACTTGGAATAGTCCCTTCAAGTGAATTTCGATTGAGAGCAAGAGCTTGAAGGATGCTAAGTTTTGAGAATAATGGAGGAATTGAGCCTGAGAAATTATTCTTGCCAAGATTTAATTCTATCAATTGGATAAGATTCCCGATTTCTTGTGGAATTTTTCCAGAAAATGAATTGTCACGAATATAAAGGATTTGGAGGTTCAGTAGATTGCCAATGTTTGGAGTGAGTCCTCCATTGAAGTTGTTGAAGGATAAGTCAAGAGTCTCGAGCATAGAGCAATTGAAAAGGTCCTCAGGAACTGACCCTGAAAGAGAATTATTGCGTATTGTTAAATCTGTCAGATTCTTCAATTGTCCTAGCCTCTTAGGTAGATTTCCTGTTAATCTATTGTTATCAACATGTATGGAAAGAAGACCGGTACAATTCGTAATGCTAGATGGAATGGATTCTTCTAGAAGATTCGCATGTAGGAGTATTTCTCTCAAGTTATACAATGATCCAATATCCTTTGGTATTGGACCTGATAATGAATTGAAGCTCAAATCCAAATACGTAAGATTGATCAAGTTTGTTATAGATGATGGGATATTCCCGGTGAATCGATTCATTTGCAAAGCAAGATCTGTTAATGATTTGAACTGAAACAAGGACTTGGGAATGGAGGAATTCAACTTGTTGTTGTAAACTAGTAGCCCCTCTAACCGAGTCAAGTTTCCGAGTTCAGGAGGAATCTTACCGCTGAATTGATTCTTATAAAGGTTTAATTGTACAAGATTTTCACATTGGCCTAATTCAGCTGGGATCGAACCGGACAACGAATTCGAAAAAAGGTTAAGAATCTGTAAGCTTGTTAGACCTCCGATTTCAGAAGGTATAGCACCAGATAATTGGTTATCAGTAAGATCAAGAGTTTGAAGTGCTTTCAAGTTCCCAATGGAATGCGGTATATTTCCCTCCAAAATGTTCGTGTAAACTTCTAGCAACTCTAACCGAGTCAAGTTTCCGAGTTCAGGAGGAATCTCACCGCTGAATTGATTACTATCGAGGTCTAATTGTACAAGATTTACACATTGGCCTAATTCAGAAGGTATAGCACCAGATAAATGGTTACTACCAAGAACAAGAATTTGAAGTACTTTTAAGTTCCCAATGGAACGTGGTATAGCACCAGTAAGATTGTTGTAAGCTAGGCCTACCTGTTCCAATGAAGTACAGTTGCAAATGCTATCCGGGATGCTTCCATGGAAAAAATTCTTTCCCAAATCAAGATAATTGATGTTTTTGAGGTTTCCAAACTCACCTGTGATCTCACCAGAAAAAGAGTTGTCATAAAGATTAAGTACAGTGAGGTGTGAACATTGTTGAAGCTGTGATGGAATGTTTCCGAAAAACGAATTCGACTCAAGATCAAGAACTTGGAGGTTTGTAAGATTTCCAATGAATGGTGAGATTAATCCATGGAGATTTTTTCCTTCAAGAGTAATGTTGATAACATGGTATGATGAGTCACATGTAATTCCAGACCAATTGCAATGGCGAATTGCATTAGTCCATTCTTTTAATGAACCAAAAGGGTCATTAGTTATTGAAAGCTTGAATTGTTTCAAGGCTTCAACTTCTGTTTCCCATGTTATTTCTCTAGTCTGAACAACAATTTGAACACTCAGAAATATGAAAACAGCAAGAAAAAACCTTTGATGCATCATTTTTTATTGTTATTTTTTGAAAATTGTAAGAAAATTGAACACTCAGAAATTTGAAGGTAGCTGATTGGAAGTGGTTAGAAATGGTAAGATGTATCAGCTATTTATATTGCATTTGCCGTCTCTTTTTTTCTGAATTAAAAGCTGTCTTTGTCACCCTTAAGAAAAAGGTTGTCTTTGTATATTGATTCAATACATGCAGGAAAAAAACAGAGTAATGATACGGGCGCAATCGTTGTGTCATAATGAGTGACACAACATTCATTTACATTGACGCAAATAACCGTCATTATTATTCGTCATGACACAACTTCATATCAGATATCATTACTCACAAGAGTAATGGTCTGAGTTTCTGTTTCAAATGAGTTATACATGACACGAGTCGAATTGAGTTATACATTTTATGTTCGTAATTTACTACTAGTTACGATTATTTTGTATTATCACTTTTCTATCATTTTATACCGTTGTGCCTTTTATATCGTCATTTTTTCTTGTTCAATTGTTACGTTGCACTGTATTTTATACCATTACGTGTTTTGTTCAATCATTTTTTGCGATTATTTTTGTACAATCATTTTGTAATGTACAACCACAATAAATATATCATATGATAAAAGACACAACATAATTTTATAATTTTGATTGTGTCAATTGTTGTGAAACAATTGTTGTCGTAGTAGCAAAATAAAATTCCCATTCGTAAAAAAACTGGCAAGTGACTCAAGTGTTTAAAAATCTCCTAGTTTCCCTATCATGACTTCCATATGAGTCCTCCTTTGAATTTTTCTTTTTCTTGACAATCAAAAGAGAGATAATTATTAAGAGTATTGTTATTGATACCATATCGAATATATTTTCATGGCACAACAATGAAATTCGACCTATTAAGATTCAAATTTAAGCTCAAGATTATATTATGGAAAAAATTGCAAAATTAAACATCCGCGAAATCGAATTTTTCCGGAAGTATGTGGATGTGGTGTCTCGTTAGATTCATCGTTGTGCCAATAACAATGCGCGCCCTTATTAAAAACCGATAACAATAAATACTTAATAAAGTAGTACGTTCAATATGAAAGTTGTCTATGTAGTCTAGTTGTAACACCGTTAATCGTAACGAGAGTCATATCGATCAATCAATTGATCATTATTAATGATCGATGGTGTAAAAACGTGAAATTTATTTATGTATCATATGAAATCGACAAAAAAATCAAATCATGGCATGTTATACAAACAATAAAATATTGTGTAAGGCATTAATTAAGATTGAAGAAAAATGAGTAGATATATATTTTAGTGGCTAATATGTAACATCAATTACTCAATTATTGACTAGTTGCGGATGATGATGATTCAAATGAGGTGTTATCCTTTGAATTTTCTGGTTCAATTTATAAAAAAAAAATTTAAAAGGGAGAGAATTATTTAGAATTGATAACAATGAATCATTAATATAAGTAGTTTATTATGGAAGCTGTATGTCTCTAACGCCATTGATCATAATAAAATTCATTTCAATCAATTAATCATACTTCATTATCACTCTGTTGTGTTTAATAGACGGGAATCATACAGCTAATGCAGTTGTCAAAATACTTGTTTATTCACCGGCAACAAAGCGCCATGAGGTACGTATACCTATGCGATGATATCGAATCAAGCATTTATGTATCGAGTCGAGCAGCACCTCAAAAAAATGATGCGAGATCTCGGCTTGATCAGTTTAGTCAAGCATAGGAAAATTTGCTCAAAATCGTTTCAATTAAGAATTGATGATACTCGAGTTTGACTCGATTATGCTTTGATAGAATTTTGAGCACTTTCAAGCTCGAACTTTAGCTCGTGCTGCCCGGGAAAATGTTGAGTCTTAAAATGTACGAATTCAACATGTTAACCTTGATGAATTGCTCAAGTTCGACTGGTTAGCATTTCATTCTGACTTCTCTACACCCTTACATAAGTGTGAGACATAAAGGTCACGTCAACTCGGGTTTGCCCTTTTAGACCAAGCGAGGACGACGGTCTAAGCAGTTGACTGGACCATTTATGACCCATTTAACGCTACCATGCCCGGGGTTTAAGGGCGTTACAGAATGGTATTCAGAGCCGACTACTAGATGGAACTATGCATTGCACCATTAGAGACGTTATAACGATGGCCTCTAGTTACCTCTGGTAGGGACGAAACTAGGACAAGTCCACTGGGACAAGTCTTGGTCGTCCTAGCGAGGACGTCAGTCCCTTATAAGGGGGAAAATGTAAAGTCCCACATCGGTCAAGTAAGTGAATGCTCACCCCCATAATATAAGTGTGAGACATAAATGTCTCGCAACTCGGGTTAGCTCTTTCAGAACAAACGAAGACGACGGAGTAAGTAGTTGACCGGACCATTTATGACTTGTTTAGTGTTATCAAGCCCCGGGGTCTGGGGCGTTACAGACGTGGAAAAATATTTTCCTGAGAAATGGTATAAAAAAAAAGGAGAAAATTCTGAATGGACTTGTGTGCATAGAGGACTTGGTTCTTTTCTGTATTTTTGTATTTTAAAGATAAATATCTTGGTCAATATGATGTGATTTCTTGTCCAAGGAGAATAACGTGCTTGACTTAGTTCAAAAAATAAAAATAAAAATAAAAAGTAAAATAACGTTCTGGACTAAATAAGTAAAAGAGAAAATAAATGTGTTTTGACACAGCAAAATATCTTAACATTCATATTTTTATTTTCCGAATCTAACCTTCAAATTTTCGCACATATTTATTCTGACCCAAATTTAGACATAATATTGAATTTTTTATGCCCTAATTTGGATCATAATGTATGAAATAGATTTTTTTGAGTGGTATTAGGTTTAGAAAACACTTAAGTCCTGACTGAAATTAAGTCAGAATTAGCAAATATATTCTGACTTATGTTGAATCAGAATTGTGTGTGCCGTGTGAAAAGATATTCTCGAGAGAAATAATGGAGTTTTTGTGGATAGCAGTTTGCCGTATCATGACTTCCAAATGAGTCAAAAGTGTGAAGTCATTCTTTGAATCTTCTTTATTTGTTACTACCTCCGTCCAATAAAAGATGTCAATTTCTTGAAAATGAATTGCCACATAAAAAATGTCAATTTAGAAAATCAATGTATCATTTAATGTATTTTTTACAAATATAACACTATCATATGCAATGGTTGTGAAGGACAAAAAATAATGTATATCCAAAAATACCCTTTATAATTATAACTAGCCTCATTTCTCCATTATCCCAAAATGTAGAAACCCTAGCCTCAATCCTCTTCTCTTCTCTGCAAATTTCACATAACCTATCCCAGAATATTGCACGGAACTCCTTGACGTTGCACGGAATATTGATGACACCAAAGATCTACTCTTATCCTCCGGGTGTTTCCAAAGCACCCCTCTTGTTTGCAATTTTTTTAGATGCCTTTTCTGTTGTTCCCAACGACCAGACACGTCATCCCATGGTGTTTCTGCGGCGGCGACGACGACGGCGGCGGCAGCGGAAACAGTTTGAGTCTGGTCAACGAGATCTACAGTTGGCGTAGAGGTGGGATCTTTCCACAAAACAACAGGAGATGACGCCGTTGAATCGCATAGCAGCTTTCCTATTTTCGTTTGAAATTGAAAATTAAAAAAATTGTATGAAAGAATTTGTCTAATTACTACTAATTTTCAGGATTTTTCTTTGTTGTTCAACAATCACTCCGTCCCTTCTATTTGCCTCTTTTCCTTTTTTTTGGATTTCCTTTTTTTTTTCTTTCTTCCTTCTTCCGTCCATTCACATTTCAAAAAAAAATGTAGTAGCGTTTCGGCATTTTTTTCTATGAATGTGCACGATCTTAAGGTACACAAATCCCCTATTGGGGTTCCCCTTCCCAAGTAGGGTATAGAAAGAGTAACATTTCGGCATTTTTTCTATGAATGTGCACGATTTTAAGGTACACAAATCCCTTATTGGGGTTCCCCTTCCCAAGTAGGGTATAGAAAGCTGTCAGAAGCAATGGAAACACCCTCAAACATAGTAACACATAATGTAGTAACTCGTAGTAACACCAACACGTAGTAACACCAGCACGACTTTAATGTGAAAAGAAAAAAAAATATTATCATTAAGGGTATTTTTGTACATCTCTTTTTTTTTTGTCCTTCCCAACCACTGTCTTTGTTTTTCGTCCTTTTTCATCATTTACCATCTTATATTGTCCTTTAGACCCACCACCCGGTATTTTTTACAAATATAACACTATCATATCATTTAATGTTTGTATAATATTTCCATATTCCAAAACAAGTATTTATTATATAATAGGGGTATATGTGTCTATTAATGTTCAAAATACAACACATTGATTATTTTTCTTCATCTGTGTGCCCTACAAAAAATGGGCACTTTTTATGAGGCGGATGTAGTATTTTTTTAACAATCAAAATAGTGATACTCCCTCCGTTCCACAATAACTAAGGCAGATGCCAAAAACGCGCAGATTAAAAACGTAATTAATTGTTTTGAATTTGATTAGATAAAGTCTAGAATACCCTTATTGAAAATGGAGTTAATAATGCTGGTGCATTAAAAAAAATGTATGGAAAAAAATAAAAAGATGGGTAAAAAAGGAGAAGTGCATTAAATTTGACATTGAAAAATGTTCTGCATTAATTATTCGGAACAAATTATTTTTAAAAATGCATCAGTTATTTTGGAACGGAGAGAGTAATTATCAAGGGTCTTTGTTATTGACAACCCATTGAATCTATTTTTGAGGCATTACAATGAAGTTCGACCTCTTGAAAGTTGAATTTTTCTAAAAGTGTCAGTAGATTTATCGTCGTGTCAATAATAGTGTCCTTATTAAAATCTGTAACAATAAATAATTAATAAAAGTACTTAGATATGAAAGTTTTATGTGTCTGTAACACTTGATCATAATGAGATTCATATCAATGAATGATTTATTATTCTAGATCAATACTCTAAAAGTGTTAGATTTATTTATATACGGTATGAAGACGATAAAAGCACCAAATCATGGCCGGCTATACAAAACCAAAATAATATTGTTGAAGCCATTAATTAACATGGAAGAAAACTGAAAGGATATATATACTAGGGCTATGAAAGCCGTGCAAGGCACGACTGCCCATTTAAGTAGAAGACGTGCAATGTGCCTCTGTTAAATTTTCATGTGTTGAATAATGTATTGAAATACTCATTTTGTCCCAATTTGATAGAGACTTATTCCTTTTTTAGCCGTTAAAAAATAAGTCTCATAACTTTAAATAGACTTAAAGTTTTTGTTTTGATTGCCTAAATTGCTACAACTCATTAATTGACGTCTCTTTAAATATTATGAAATTAATGCTACATATAAAAGGATAAAAAGGTAAATTATAGTCAAATTTTAAATGACCAGACAACTCATTAATCGATGTCTCCTTAAATATTGTAAGTTCTAAAATGTCTCAAACAAATTGGGACGGAGGGAGCAATAAACTTAACAATAACAATAATATTGTATGACCTATGATAGAAACACAAACAAGAATATGGTATTGTATGACCTAGCTATGATAGAAACACAAAGCCAACATACACTGTAAACATCTTAATAAGTTAAAAATGTACACCAACATATACGGGTATGTCAGCTTGTGATCCATGACCATAATCTGCATATATACAAATTACAATGGCGTATTTCATTCATTACACCCCCACCCCCACCCCCACCCCCACCCACACCCTGTTGTAAGTAAGTAAGCAATTGGATTAATGAATCGAAACTCTCGGCCATATTTCACTGCTATTGAAGCCTTTAAATAGGAAATTACAATCAAGAAACAAACTAACAGAAACCCTACAAAATCTCCAACCATGAAGACCAAGCACTACCCGTAAATGTAGGATTACTAACAACAAACAACCAACTAGACCTATTATTTAGGAAACTACTGGATAACGCAGAGACTAATTCAACAAATCCTCCCCTAAACTGAAATGCATACTGCATATCAGTTTACATCAGCTACCAACTTCATTCCAAGTGCAGTCTTGAGTTTCTCGAATGCCTCCGGTTTCAAAGGTTTAGTCATAATATCAGCAACTTGTTCACTTGTTCCACAATGTTTGATGTTGATGGTGCCTTCCTTAGTGAGATTTCTTAGAAAGTGAAATCTGACAGCAATGTGTTTGCTCTTTCCATGAAATACAGGATGTTTAGCAAGTTGAATAGTAGAAGAATTATCACATAGAATAGTCACATAATTGACTTTGATCTCACCAACTTGCTTAAGAATGTTTTGCATCCAAATACTTTGACAAGCACAGGCAGCAGCAGCAATGTATTCTGCCTCTGTAGTTGAGAGAGTTACTACGATTGCTTCTTGGATGACCATGCCACAGCTCCCTTGCTCAATATAAACACATATACAGATGTACTCTTAAACTCCACAGCATCACCAACATAATCACTATCAGAATATGCTATTAAATCTTCAGGACATCCATGTTGGTACATGATGCCAAGGCCAGTAGATCCTTTTAGATACCTCAGGACTCTTTTTGCTGCCATCATATGAGATTCCATAGGATTAGCCATGAATCTACTCAACAAACACACACTGAACATTAAATCAGGCCTAGTGGAAGTCAAATACATCAAGCTGCCAATTAGTTGCTTGTAATAAGTTGGATCAACCCTTCTTCCACTTTCATCTTTAGTCAGCTTTGCACCAGGTACCATGGGATTTTTGACAGAATTGCAGTCCTTCATACTGAACCTTTCTAGGATCTCAGTAGCATACTTTCTTTGACATATATGAATACCTTTGGATGTCTGTTTTACTTCCACTCCCAAGAAGTAGCTCATTATCCCCAGATCAGTCATCTCAAATTCATTTTTCATGGAATTTTTGAATGATGCCAGCATGTCTGAATTGTTTCCTGTGAATACAAGATCATCCACATAAATGCTCACAATGAGTATGTTCTTTCCTTCCTTCTTGATGAACAAGGTGTGTTCATGACTGCTTCTTTCAAACCCCTGTTTGACAAAGTATCCTTCAATTCTGCTAAACCAAGCTCTGGGGGCTTGTTTTAAAACATACAGAGCTTTCTTCAACTTGTAGACCTTTGTTTCTTCTCCCTTTTTTTCATATCCTTGGGGCTGAGCAACATACACATCCTCCTGCAATTCTTCATATAGGAAGGCACTCTTTACATCTAATTGATAGAGTGTCCATCCATTTCTGGCTGCCAATGATATGAGTGTTCTGATAGTCCCATCTAGCCACTGGAGCAAACACCTCATTGTAGTCAATCCCCTTTTCTTGAGCATATCCCTTGACAACCAGCCTTGCCTTACATTTGTCCACTTCACCATTTTCATTTAATTTGGTTCTGTATATCCATTTGACCCCAATGACTTTTGCCTCCTTTGGTGCTTCTACTAGCTGCCAAGTCTGGTTCTTGACAATGAATTCCATTTCTGTGTTCATGGCATCTGTCCATTTCTTGCAACTCACAGCTTCCTCAAAACATGTTGGATCATCAGAAGAAGTGAACATAATAAGATTTTGTACCTCTTCTTCATCAGACAAACCTTCTCCAAGTATATAGTCTTGTAAATAAGCTGGAGCTCTTCTCACTCTTCTGTCTAGTAGCTGATTTGACTCACCATCAGTATTTTGATTACCATCTGTGTTCTGATCAGGATTGTCCTGTTCAGATTTTGTCTCTGCTTGATCAATATCTTGATTATGCCCTTCATCTGCAGCATCAGTATTTTCTGAGTTTTCTAATTCAGTTCCTTCTTCATCACTTGAGTATTCAAGATCACTTTCTTCATCTTCACAAATAAGCACATCATTTTGGCATTCTGCATCAGTCCTCCCCCAATCCCAACATTCACCTTCTTCAAATATAACATCTTTACTCATAATAATCTGTTTTGTTGAAGGATTGTACATTTTATACCCCTTTGATTCATCACTGTAGCCTAAAAATATGCACACTTGACTTCTAGCATCCAGTTTCAATCTCTTTGCATCTGGTACATGGACATTCCCAAGGCATCCAAATACTCTGAAATACTCAATATCAGGCTTTCTACCACTCCAGCATTCTTCAGGAGTTTTGTTCTTTACAGCAGCTGTAGGTGTTCTATTTAGAACATGACATGTCCATTTTTGCAGCATCTGGCCAAAAGGTTTTTGGCATTCTCTATTCTTCAAGCACACACCTGACCATATTCAAGATAGACCTGTTCTTGCGTTCAGCCACCCCATTTTGCTGGGGAGTATATGCCCTAGTCAATTGGCATTTTATTCCATTGTCCACACAATACTTCAAAAACTCCTTTGAAATAAATTCTCCTCCTCTGTCAGTTCTTAAGGCACAGATGGGCAAACCACATTCCTTTTCTACATTTACTTTGAATTGCTTAAACATAGAAAAAGCTTCATCTTTTGTATTCAATAAGTACACCCATAACTTTCTAGAGAAATCATCTATGAAGGTTAGAATATACCTCTTATTGCTGCTGGACATGGGACTAATGGGACCACATATATCTGAATGAATGAGTTGTAGTTGTTTGCTAGCTCTCCACTTGCTCCTTTTTGGAATTGAGGTCCTGTGCTGCTTCCCTTTCATGCATATTTTACAGATTTTATTTGAAATCTTCATGTCAGGGAGTCCTTGAACCCACTGATGTTGATGCATCAGTTTTAGACTTTGATTGTTGATGTGTCCTAGCCTTTTGTGCCACAACTCTCCCATTTCTTCTGATTTTGCACTAAAGCAGTTTGATCCTTGTGGCAGTTTAGTCAGTAACCCAAACATTTTGTTAGCTGTCATATGGCTTTGTAGAATGCAACCCCTTGTCTGATGATAAATCCTGCAGGTGTTTTGCTTGATCTGAATTATCAACCCCTTTTCTTGCAATTGCCCTATGCTCAGCAGGTTGTTTCTCAATTCAGGCACATAGTACACATTGCTAATTGTCTGATTTGCTCCATCAATGTTCAGCTTAATAGTACCCTTTCCCATTACCTCCATTCTGCGATTATTCCCCAATTTCACAGAGTGTCTGAACTCCTCATTTAATTGACCCTAGATAAACCAGTCTTTGTTCCCAGTCATATGGTTTGAGCATCCAGAGTCAAGAAACCATACCTCCTCCCTTTGACAGTTGTTAATCTCCACATGTGCCATTAGTAGCATGTCATCTTCAGCATCAGCATAATTTGCATTCTTTTCCCAGGTGGGACATTCATACCTAAAGTGTCCAAGATTATGACACTTATAGCATTCCACAGTAGCTTTATCTACAGGTTGTCTGCCTCTTCCTCTTCCACGACCTCCTCTTTGATTTCCTCTTCCCCTTCCTCTGTCATCACTGGATACTTTTAGCACTTGTTCCTCTTCTGTAGCAACATTCTTCATTCTGAGTTCATGAATCAGAAGGCTGCTTTGAAGTTCATCCACAGTCAATGTGTCAACATTATTGGATTCTTCAATGGAGCATACCACATAGTTAAATTTTGACACAAGTGATCTCAAGATTTTTGCAGTGATGTCCCTTTCCTGCATCTTTTCTCCACATGCTTTCATGTTTTTGGCTATGATCAATACTCTCCCAAAATAGCCATTCACAGACTCCCCTTCCTTCATTCTCAACATTTCAAACTCTGTCTTAAGAGATTGAAGCTGAGCCCTCTTCACTCTGGTAGATCCTTTGAACTTTTGGGCCATTGAATCCCAAATCTGCTTGGAGGTATCATCATTCAGGATGGTATCCATAATTTCTCTATCAATTGATTGATAGAGATAATTCTTGATCTTTCTGTCCTTCAATCTTTGATCCTCAAGTTCCTTCACCTGAGCTTCTGTTGCCTGTGTACCCTCTGGAATATTGATGATTCCTTCCTCAATCAAACTCCAATATTCCTTTGAACGCAGGAAATTCTCCATGAGCTTGGCCCAATGCTCATAAAAGCCATCAAACTTTGGAATGGCTGGTTGAACGAACTTGCCATTCCCATTGTTGCTTTCTGCCATCTCTTTCGAACTCTTTTACACAGATCCTAGTGAGTAGGCTCTGCTACAAATTGTTGTAAGTAAGTAAGCAATTGGATTAATGAATCGAAAATCTCTGCCTTATTTCACTGCTATTGAAGCCTTTAAATAGGAAATTACAATCAAGAAACAAACTAACAGAAACCCTACAAAATCTCCAACCATGAAGACCAAGCACTACCCGTAAATATAGGATTACTAACAACAAACAACCAACTAGACCTATTATTTAGGAAACTACTGGATAACCCAGAGACTAATTCAACACACCCATCATTTTCTTGATCTTGCAATAATAAAGAAATTCTGTTGTAATGAATGAAGAAAAGGGGTTGTTTGAACAAATTAACATGTGTTATTGGTACAACAGAGAAGAGGTCCTATAAAAAGCAGTCAACAAAACGAAAACCAATCATCCAACATGAGAGATGGATTCTTGTACTGTAAAACCGGGTTTTGCCTTGTTCTGTTTGCTCAATTACACGTTGGCTCATACCAAATAGCTACCCTCCGAATCCTCCTGCATTAACCCCAACCGATATATCCTCTTTCGCCATGCAGATCTTTCTGGACCACATCAATTAGTAACCAGAAACCAACAAACGCGTCATGCTATTATTTAATTAGTCTGCATGCAAGAAATTACCTTTTGTATCACAAAATCAAATCAGACTATATATCATGATTAAGAGAAACAATTACTAATAAATAAAAACAATACCTCATAAAGTGAAATGACAGACTTGCGCAAAACAGATCGATGCAACTAAAACTCATATACAAAACAGAGTTAACAGACTTAGACACTTACAAAGGATTTATGCAAACTAAACAGATTTCAAAACAAGATAAAAATTAAGATCTTGAGCTAATGCAAGCTAAAATTTAGACCAAATTGAAACAATAGACAGGACTAAGATATAAATAGCACTAACTCAGTAACAAATCAAGCACCAATTAAACACCAAAAGTCTTTAACTTTTAGTAGCCTATACTATAAGCAACAACTTAGCCTTGACCAAGCTCGTCAATATTTCTTTACCAGGTTTTGTTTTTGGTGTGATCAACACCCTTTGTCCCTGTTCAACAAATTAGTCTAAGAACATGTCTATATATCGATTCTGATTTATAAATATAATCACAAAGTCAGATAATTTAACTTTAAAATCGGATACTGGCCTTGAGGTACGTATACGTATGCGATGAAAACGGCATATTGAACCCTAACTCCTTTTCTTTTCTGGCATCTCTCAGTATGTAACTACTTTCATCTATAAAACAAGAAGCATGTGCACAACTCTCTAACCATAGATGTGTCACAACAACAGGTTTGCCAGAGGCAATTGCTTCTAACATATTAATTCCTTTTCCCCATGAATCATCTGAATTATTTTTTGCTAATATTTTTGTACAATCATATTGTATTGTACCGCCACAATAGTTATTTCACAATGAGAGACACAACACACTTTTTTTTATCTTTAATTGTGTCATTTATTACGATATAATCGTTGTCAAAATAGCAACAAAAAAAAAAAAAATCTAATCGTTTGAAAAACTGGCAAGTGACTCAAGTGGTTAGAAATCAAGACCACGTATTTATTTTGCATAGTTGCCGTGTACTTCCATATAGGTCCTTCTTTGATTTTTCTTTTTTAGACGATCAAAAGAGAGATAATTATTAAGAGTATTGTTATTGATACCGTATCGAATATATTTTCGGGGCACAATAATGAAATTCGGCCTATGTAGATTAAATTTAAGCTCAAGATTATATTATGGAAAGGTTTGCAAAATTCAACAAGGTCGAGTTTTTCCAGAAGTGTGATGTCCCATTAGATGCATCGTACGTTGTGCCAATAACCGCGCGCACCCTTTTTAAGAATCGACAACAATGAATAATTAATTAAAATAGTTCAATATGAAAGTTGTTTGTGTCCGTAACACCGTTAATCGTAACGAGACTTATATCGATCAATCAATTGATTATTATTAACGATCGATGGTGTAAAAACGTGAAATTTATTAATGTATCATATGAAGTCGGTGAAAGAATCAAATCATGACATATTATACAAACAATAAATTGTTTAAGGCATTAATTAACATAGAAGAAAAATGAGTAGATATATATTTTGTGGCTAGAATGTAACACCAGCTTCTCCATTATTGCCAAGTTGCAGATGATTCAATTGAGGTGTTATCCTTTGAATTTTCTATTTCATTTTTAAAAAATAAAAATAAAAAGGAGAACAATGAATAATTGATATGATTTGAGTAGTTTATTATGGAAGTTGTCTTCCTCTAACACCATTCAGACCCGCCAACAAGGCCATGGCTAGCTTAGGGTCCTCCGATAAATTATAAAATCTAGGGTCTACAATTTTTTTGGGTTCAATGAGTCCATTATACTAAACATGTATTATATCCATTAAAACCGTTTGTTTTCTCTTTTAGAATGCCCCATCTTGATAAATTGACTTAGGACCTTAAGAACTCAGGGACACCCTGCACCATTATCATAATAAATCTCATATCAATCAATAGATCATACTTCATTATCATTTCCGTCGTGCTTGGTAGACGGGAATCATACTGGATATGCAGTTGTCAAAATACTTGTTTATTCACCGGCAACAAAGCTGATGTGATCCGTAAACGAATCAGATCCGAATTTGCCCAAAATCCGAATAAAAGTATCAATAGAGATCGAACGAGCACCGCGGCCCTTAGGTAACCCGTAGCAAAAAACATTGGTATAACCTCAACCCTTAGATAATATGTACCTAAGAACCTTGGTATATGAACGCCACAAGGTTTGCTCAGAACCTTGATAAGTTCAGATTCGAACACTCTACGAAAACTCATAAAAAAACTTGGAAGCTTTATATAAATTCACTCAATAAAATTGTATTGTATTGTTTCTAATTTTAATGACTCCAAATGTCTCTATATAGGCTACAGACTCCAAATAAATAACACATCTAAGCAATGTGGATAAAAACCACTAAAAAAATACGCTTAAATCTAATTAAAAGCCCTGATGGGTTTTCTTGCAACAACTAATGAAATCCAAACAAATAAAAACATAAACAATGGACTTAATTTATTTCTTCTTCAACAGGAATCATATCAAAAGTGCCATGAGGTACGTATACGTATGCGATGATATTGACTCAAACATTTATGTATCAAGTCGAGCAACACTTCAAAACAATGATGCGCGATCTCGGCTTGATCCGTTTATTCGAGCATAGGAAAATTTACTCGAAATCGTTTCGATTAAGAATTGATGATACTAGAGTTTGGCTCGATTATGCTTAATTAGATTTTGAGCACTTTCAAGCTCGAATTTTAGCTCATGCAGCCCGGGAAAATGTAGAGTTACAAAGTGTTCGAATTCGACACGTTAACCTTGATGAATTGCTCAAGTTCGTCGGGTTCAAATTGCATTTTGACGTCTTCGCACCCACCTTGTAGAGGCACCGGAGAAAATGTTCCAGAGAAATTGTAAAAAAAAAAGGGAGAAAATTCTGAATGGACTTGGCTGCATAGAAGACTTAGTTCTTTTTGTATTTTTGTATTAAAGGGAATTATGTAGTCAATATGATGTGATTTCTTGTCCAAGGAAAATAACGTGCTTGATTTTTTTTTTTTTTTTTTTTTTTTTTTTTTTTTTTTCGGAAACGAAAGGAGGGGGCGGGGTTTGAACCCTCGACCTCTCACTAGAGGCCAGGGTAGACCCTGGTGCTTTACCACTAGGGTATGAGCCGCAGCTCAACGTGCTTGACTTTGTTCAAAAAATAAAAATAAAAAATATTAAAAAATTAAATAAAAAAATAACGTTCTTGACTAATAAGTAAGGAGAAATAATGGAGTTTTTGTGGATAGCAGTTTGGCGTAATATGACTTCCAAATGAGTCAAAATGTGTAGTCATTCTTTGAATCTTCTTTATTTATTATTTTTCAATAATTAAAAGAATGATAATTATCGAGGGTTTTTGTTATTTGCGACCCATCGAATTTATTTTCGAGACACACAATGAAGTTCGACCTCTTTAAGTTTGAATTTTCTAAAATTGTCAGTAGATTTATCGTCGTGTCAATAATAGTGCCCTAGCTTAATAAAATCTATAACAATAAATAATTAATAAAAGTACTTCAATATGAAAATTTTGTGTCCGTAGCATACATGATCATAACGAGATTCATATCAATCAATGATTTATTATTCTAGATCAATGGTCTAAATGTGTAAGATTTATTTATGTATCGAATGAAGATGGTAAAAACATCATATCATAGCATCCTATACAAAACAAAAATAATATTGTTGAAGCCATTAATTAACATGGAAGAAAAATGAAAGGATATATATATATATATATTTGTGTGTGTGTGTGTGTGTGTATTCCATGGCTTATTTGTAACACTTTTTTTTTTAAACAAAACAAGATTCTTACGTCGTATCCAGCTCGCAAGCTTCAAGTACAGTAGAAGAAATCAAACCTACGACAAACAATCATTCTTGAGCTAAACAATGCGCGGGCTTATTAGCCGTACGACAAACAAAAGAAAAAGAACAAGTCATGAAAACCCTAGCCAAATTCAAACAATCTGACACAAAACATCCCCAAGAGGAGCGACTCTTTTCCTTAGACTGAAGACGCTGAACGCTAGCCAAGCACCAACGAGACAAGGATGATCAGCGCGCAGCGAAAAATGCACCAGCGAGATAAAAATCAGACAACAACCACCAACGCCCCAATTGAAAATGCTTGACACAATTACTGAATTACACAATAATACGATTTTCAAAACAAAAAAAATATACTATTACGTAATGGTACTAATGTTTTAATATATTAAATATATATACACAATATATTTCAATAATCTTACTAGATATATATAAAACATAAAAGAATAACCAGTCATTTCATTAAGTGTCTTTCTATCACTAATAAAATTTATTAAGAATATTCAAGATTTGAGTGGTTTATTGCTCAAGATGGAACAATATTGCTCAAGTTGGAACTAAGCTTATTGAAGAAGACAAACTATCGAGAGAGAAAGGGGCAAAAGTTAACCCCAGTTTTCTTATTATTCTCACTTAATGAATTACAGAGATATTTTTCCTTTATATAGTAGGAAAACTAAATGCAGAAAAGGAAAATAAAAAGATAAAATAATAATGGCAACAAAGTAATATAGAAATGTTATACAAAAACAAATAACCAATTGCAATACCCCCCCTCAAGCAGGGATGGTGTAGATGTCTTTGACATGGAAGGCTTCAAGGGCTTTGTGGAGAGCGGGGCCATCAAGAGCCTTGGTAAAACAGTCAGCCAGTTGTTGGAAAGTGGAAATGGGGAGCAATTTCACCAGCCCAGATTGGACTTTCTCACGAACCACGTGACAATCAACTTCTATATGCTTTGTCCGCTCGTGAAACACAGGATTGGAGGCTATGTGCATAGCACTTTGATTGTCACAATACATGACAATGGACTGAGAGACCTGTACCTGCAAATCTGCCAATAAGAACTTGAACCATTGAATTTCTGCCACTGTTGATGCCATAGCCCTATACTCACTTTCAGCAGAACTTCTAGACACTGTATTCTGTTTCTTGGCCTTCCAAGAGACCAAGGATCCCCCCAAGAACAAACAATAACCAGTGATTGATTTTCGAGTCTCTGGACAGCCTGCCCAGTCTGAATCAGTAAATGCACAAGGAACCAAACTGCTGCTGGCACTATTGAAAAGTCCTTGACCAGGATGTCTTTTGATGTATTTAAGAACTCTAAAAGCTGCCTGTAAATGATTGGCAGTAGGAGCATCCACAAATTGGCTTAGCTGTTGTACAGCATAAGCAATATCTGGTCTAGAAAAAGTAAGGTACAAGAGCTTGCCAACAAGTTGTCTATAAACAGAGTGGTCAGGCAGTAAAGGAGAGTCTCCATGCTGTAAGCTGTGCCTTGTATCCATGGAGATGCCACAGGCTTTACCCCCAAACAACAAAACTCCTCTAACAGATTAAGTGCATACTTTCTTTGTGAAATAACTAGGCCTGTGTGGTTTCTAGCAATTTCTAGCCCAAGGAAGTAGTGTAGTTCACCAATGTCTTTGTTCTGGAACTGATTGTGTAAGCAGGCTTTAATATTTGTAATCTCAGACATACTACTACTAGCCAGTATTACATCATCAACATACACAAGTAATGCAATAAAATCTAGACCACTGCCTTTAGTGAAGAGACTGTAATCACTCTTAGACTGTGTAAAGCCCTGTTCTTGTAATACTGATGTGAGTTTGGCATTCCACTGCCTACTTGCCTGTTTAAGCCCATAGAGAGACTTTGTTAACTTGCAAACATGATTTGTGACACTGGTTTGCACTACAAGAAAAATGAGCAATAATTACCAAAATTTAGTGTGGGGACGAAAATCCGGTCATTAACAACGAATATTATGGTTTTTTTGGTGATGGTTTAAATTTGTCTAGCTAATACCTAAAAGCATTAGTTACGAATCCTTAATCCAATCACTATTGCATAAAAATATCCTCACCCTTAAATAATAACAGTTCGCCTCTTATAAAAAAAATCCCCTAAAGGAAAAAATAACATTTCAGAACCCCCCTCCACATAAACATCCTCAGAGCATCCACAATGACCACCATCGTGTGGATGTCTTCCTCCCAAAAAGCTGCCTCCTTTTCTACCACATTTCATACCATTCAAATTTACACACACAATGACCATTTTTCCCACACTTAAAAATAATAATAAAGTATTGATGTCAAAAAAAAAAAAAAAAAAAAAAGAAAATAACAACAAAAACCAAATAATCACAATTAGAATAACCCGGATATCTCAACAATGGAAAAGTCACCAAGGAGATAACCCAGATTTCAAATGGATGCAACGTCAAATGGTGGTAAAAAAAAAGGCCATGAAGAAGGAGCAGGAAAATATACTCACCTGTATTCCCGCAAAAACATATATACTAAATCAAAGTTTGGACATAAAAAAAACCATTTGAATCTGACAAGATCTTTACAAAGAAGAGAGAATCAGTGAGCAGCGATTCCGGCCATGGCTATTCCGACGGCCACCTCACCGGAAATTCCATCTTGAGAAGATGGATTGAATGATATGTGTAGAACAGCAAAAGAAGATATATACTGATTTTTGTATGAAAAATTTACTAAAGAAGATGGAAAATGGAGAGAGAATAATAAAAAATTATTTATTATCCTCGTTTGTTGTTCACAGGCCGTGGAAGTTGTGGTGGTCAGAACCACTCTCACACCCACATTTAACCCTTGCACATGGTGTTAAATTGAGCTATAGTGGATAATACATTGTGTTAAAAAAGTTTCAGCCCTCTTCACAGCGTGGAAGATGCGGCTATTGCTGTTACTCTCACCCTACATCCTCCCACCGTTCCAAACTAGTCAGCGACAAACCGTGGAGAGATGCCGCCAACACAATCGACGGTGAACTCAGCCACCAGTCAAACCTGGCTTATGAGGGTGAATGGACGGTCGCCGGTGCGCCACCTGTCAACCCTGCGGGGTCTTTTGGGAGAAAGATGACTATGGATGACCTAATTGCGAAGCAAATGCATGTTAGTCGTCAGGAAAATCCTCATTGTGACCTCGTGTCGTTTGATCCTGATGCCGCAAATGCGTTTCAGCATTATGTGAATGAAACCTTAGCTTTTGCTGTGAAGCGTGGGGGTTTTATGTATGGAACATTATCTCCTGACGGGAAAGTTGAGGTTAATTTTATCTACTAGCCATTGTAGCAAGGGACGGACGAAAGTTTGATTCTTTTACGCAATCCTGAAGAAGAAAAATTAATGGAGGCTATAGCAATGGGTTTAGGGTTGAGGAAGGTGATTTAAAGGAATGGGTCACAGAAGTGTTGAAGCTTGAGTTGAATGAGAATGGTTGTGCTGATATGCAATTTGAGGTCTTTCATATGTGTGATATATGTATTAGGCTGTTTAAGGAAGGGTGGTTTGAGACAGAGATACCAGATGGGGCTGATCCAAAGCTGTCTAAGATGAAGAATGAAGTAGTTTTTGGAGTGAAGGATACTAAAGAGGTTGATAATGATTTGTTCTTGGTTGTTGTGAAGATATTTGATCATCAGGTATGCATTGTAATAGCATTCTATGATGTTCTTAAACCAATTAAAGAAATCTCTTTCTTTGTTTGATGTTCTGTAACTTATATGCCTGCTTGATAGTGATAAGTAGTTAGATCTCTATTGTCTGTTATAAGGATGTTGTTTTGCCTAATTAGATTGGTTTTTGGAGCATGGTATGGGTAATATAGTGGGATGTTCCATAATAATATGCAATAATTTGAGGGAATGATGAAACAAAGGAATTTGAAACATGTGTATTTGCTTTTGTTTCTGGTAGCTTCAGGCAAAATTTTATGTGTTCGATTGTGTTTTTTCCTTAACGACCTCTATTTGTATCATTACTTCATTTGCAGCTTTTGTAGTTTACTTGGAGCCCTTTAAAGTGTTTAAAGTATAATTTTGCTTCTAGTTAAATGAGTTGTGCCGGTAATTTATGTTGGATCACTCTAATTTTCATTAGTTTCATCTTATGATGTGTGTCTATGTTTTCTATATGATATGAATATGTCTCAAACTTCCTACTTTCTTGTGGCCATCTAGTATGAGAAACTCTAACTTAGAATGAGTTACAAATTTAAATATTATGTATGAAAAAAGAGGCAAAGGCTAATGTTTTCGGTGTGGTTGGTACTGGGATGTGGGAGGATATGGTTCTATATTGAGCATAACTGTAATGGTTGGATCCATTGAAATTGTAGTTTTTGCTATAAAAAATGATGACTTCCTCAAGTATGCTGTCATTAGGCTTCAAGTCTTCCAAGTTCTTTAAAGACAATCTGCTTGGTTTTATTACACTTGTATTTCGCTTGATACTATTGTACTCTCCTCTTTCTGCTATGCATAGGCCTAATGTGTTGGAAGAGACTTATAATCGAACAATGATTGCTGCCTCATGCCTCTCCCCCTCCCCCTCCACCCCACCTACATGCTGCAGTTACTTATCACCTCCTTTGTGACTTGATATATTTTTTGGGACATTGTGCACCTCTTTTGCAAAACTTAACCTTTGTTGTATGATGCATATATAGTGTATATATACATATATAAGCTTTTTCTTAAGTGATCTTCCATTATGTATACAGGGTCCTCTCTCATCGGCATTCCCAATCGAGAACCGAAATGTTCTAGTAACCATGAGAGGCTTGAGAACTCATCTTGATAGAACGAAGAATCTCCCATTCGTGAAGCGCATTTCTGACTTCCATCTGCTGCATTTCGTGGCCCGGATTTTAGATCCCAGTGATGTACCGGACTGGCAGAGTGTGTGCAGACACGACTATTCCAGAAGGTTACCAGCTTCTAATCGAATCCATGTCCGGTTTGTAAGTAATCTTCATATACTGGGATGGTTTGTATGTTTGAAGAATGGATAGATGTTTCTTTGTCTTTGTCATAGTTGTGGTTAACAATAGGATTAGCTTTTAAAAGTTATACTTCACTCTTGGCAAAAAAATATGCTAGCTAAATCGATTGAAGGATAGATCTTTCCATCCTATAAAATTCGTTTGTAAAATTTCTAATAGACCTTTCCATCAAATCAAATACAATAATAAGTATTCTGAAACAGGTTCTTCTTTCTCTGCTAAAACATTTATAGTGCATTTACCTTTTCTTGAATGCTTTTAGAAAGCCTATGTCTTGTTTGTGTATGCTTTCATAATGTTTGATATCAGTCTATTTTTTCATTACAATGTATGATCCTAGTTTTATTATGAAACTAAAATGTAGAAGGGTGTAAGATGTTCACATACATGTACGAAATAGCAATCTGCTGCTAACATTGAAATTTGGTAATAGTTTCACAAACACTTTAGATGTTGTTTTGTCACTGATTGAAATCATATCAACGGAAGTTTCCAAATTCTACACGTTGAAAGGTAAACATTGATCATCACTCATCGATTCTTCGTCGAATCCATTTATGTTGCTTATTCTCTTGGAAGAATATGACCTCTTTACTCTTTTTGCTTATGTGAATATTGGTTTCCATTATTTTACTTGTGTCAGTCGTGTGATAAACTTATTTAGGATATTTTAATAACTATTTTTAAATGCTTCAGTTTTCCTGTTTGTTTTGTACTAAGTTTCATGATTTTAAAAGTTCAACTATTGTACATATGCTTTCTGTTATATTCTTGTCTAGAACAATCTATCACCTTTTCTCTTGTGCCCGTCTAACATTAAGGTATGCAGGTTGATAGGTGATGGCGATATGAACAAAAAAAGATAGTTGTTGCTGGCAAAATTATTTTCCCTGATTCTTTTGAAGATTTTGCTCTATTTCTCTTGTGGACTACTGTTTTTACAAAATAGCATGTCATTTATACCAAAATTTTCGGTCTCGTTTGAATTTTCCATTACATTTTTTCTGAGAATATGACAAAATGAGGTAAACATCTTTAAGCATATTGCATGACTACTGTTTTTACAAAATAGCATGTTCATATGCATCCAATTTCGTTACTTTTATCCTTATGTTATTTCTTGTAAATTAATTAATGAGTACTATTATGCTAATGCTGATATCCAAGTTGCTCTGTCAGAGGGATTCTATTATGGTTTTCTATTTACAATCATTTCTTTATCAATTTTGCGATGGTGATGGTAAGATAACATATTAATGAAATGTATTTTATTATGCAATATACAGTCATATATTGGTGTTACAAACCAAAGGTTGTTTCCAAAAGTCTTTTGGATTCAAATCCTCTGATATGAGTGGTGACAATTTTCGCCTATCAGGTACAAAAATGCTTGGCCTTTTATTTTTTTATTTTTTTTTTTGGATTCAACAACAGTTCTAGAGATAGTTTAAAATTCAATTCATGGAACTATATTGGATTTTGGGCTTCAGTAATGTTCTTATTGTTAGATTTGTTGAAATATTCGGATGTCGTGTTGGTGCCTTCGATTTTTGTTTTTACCCAGAAATATGTATAGAGTTTTGCCTGCTTTTTGGACACCTGAGGCTGTGTTCTTCATATTTTTTGTGATGGTGTAAGGACTCTTTGATTCCCACTGCATCTGTTAGGACCCTTAGCTTTCATTGCGCTTAGAATAATCCCTTCGATAATGCTTTGATTGGAATAGCTAGCACTACTACAATTACATTCTTTTGGGACGACAAAATGTCGTCCCTAATAAGCAAAAGTCGTCCCGTTTTTACGTTTAGGGACGACATGTCGTCCCTAACGTGTCGTCTCTAAAGGTTCGTCTCAAAAAATAGGAGGATTTTTTTTTGGGACGACATGTCGCCCCTAAAGATCCATCGCTGACGTGGCAAATTTTTTATTCAACGCTGACGTGGCGTGCATTTTTTGGGACGACATGTCGTCTCTAATGTAAAATTCCGAAATTAATTTATATTATTTCACAAAAAACAAATTAAATAATTTAATTTTTATTATGTCGTCCCTAAAAACTTTACAATAAATTTAATTTAATTTCCGAAAATGAACTATTAAAAAAAATAATTAAATTAGGGACGACAAATGTCGTCCCTAATGATCGGCTATAATTTTCTAGGAAATTAGGGACGACAAATGTCGTCGTTTTTTTTTTTTTTTAGGCAGCATTTGTTTTTGCATGCCCTCGCATGCCGAAAAATCGAAACGCAACATTAACATGAATCAAAAATCATCCAAATGAACCAAAAATCATCCAAATGAACCAAAACTACTAGCTAGGGGATGAATAAACATAATAATAATATGGGTCATACCCCGATTAATATTCTACACAATCGTAAACTATGAATCATGGAAGGACTCGACTCATATACAAAGTCATTACACATTGATCATGGTAGGACCGATATACATTGTGCCATAACACATTTGTAGACCACACTTGTAGTCCATTGATTAACGAGTTCAATGGGGACACTGTTATATGAAGTATTATCACCCTATAAACAAGTTCCAAATCTATACCGAAAATGCCTATCAAAAATCTTAAAGATGATTGATTACCTTCACATAAAGTTTACATTTAACTTCATGTACCACAGATACCCCTTTCTCTTCGGTCCTTTTCACTGAGGGGCTACTAGGCTGCTCCAGAGGCTCTTTATCATCAAAAGTTATGGCCCGGAGAAAAAGAAATAGGAAAAAAAAAGTCAAATACCACACCGCCAGTGTTAAACAATTTTCTGGCAAATCCCCCCCCCCCCCCCCCCCCTTCCCTACCCTTCCCATCAAAGTAACATATCAGAAGTGTTTAACTTACCATCATCAACGTCAACAGTAGCATCATTATGGTTAACGATAATCGAGTTTTGGTTCCCAGAAGTTGAATTTTGGAGGCCTGAAGAAAGCTAGAAAGATAAACATCAAAAATATATTCACGGAAGTGTTAACAAAAGGTACAACGTCTGTGTTACACATAAGCAACTGCAAGTGACACCGATTATATGACTCACAAAAACCTTCCGATGTGAAGGAGATATTTAACATCAAGAAATATAAGACATAGGTTGGAAATATAAGATAAATAAGACGTATTAAAAAACCATATACAGAAGTAAGTGACAAATCTACATACCAAAAGAAAAAGGTGCTGCTGTATTATTAAAGAGAGACCCCGAGCCAAATGATGATCCAAAACTAGTTGAACTTGTAAAAGAATTTCCCGGTTTTTCAAATATCTGATTATTGTCCTTTCCCGCGGTTTCAAAGCTAAATATCTTCGGAACACTAACTGGTGTAGGCAATGGGGTGCTTTCAGCTTTTGCAGCATTTGCTCGTAACCAATTGACAACATCCTGAAATCGTAAGACCAAATTACGCTTAAAAGTACAAATACGACTACAAATTACAAATCTGCTAGCATGGCTGGAAATTCTGAGCTGGAAGGAAATATAGATTAATACCATTATGGACGAAGAATGGTTTAAATAATCTCGGACACCATCTTCCCATAGCTCATCCGGATGATTATCTAGCTGAGCCTTTACCCAACTGCTCGGACATAAGGATTACAAGAAAAACAATTTTACTTCACGGGCCAGCCAAGTTAACTACTTAAAACAAATCACAGCACTCTATCGAATTAAGATAACCTTGCAAATTGTGTATTGAGTGCTCTCACATGCTGTCTTGATGATTCAGCCCGCTGCTTGTCCAATGTCGGACCATTTGTTTCAATTTGCGGTTGTGATGGTTCTGCCCTGGGTGTATCAAAAGCTGCCCCAAAGGTCACTCTTTTGCTCTGTAGCTCCATTATACATTAAACGAAGAAATATAAGATACGAATTCCATCGAAGAAATAACCCAAATCAAAGACTGAGCAAGAACATTAAAGAACAACAACAACGTTAAGTACGAACAGATATGGAGCGATAAAGCCTTCTGCTTCACTAGCTCGGGATGTCTTTACTCCATACCGGGCCAATGAATGGAAGTGTAACATGTCTAAAACAAAAAAAAATTTGTCTTTTTTCTTAACATATTACAATGTCATCTACCGGTGCAATACAGACTCCGGGGTTAAAAATTCTCAGTTAGCTCATCCAAAAGGATTATGTGCAGCACATAGGATGCAGTGGAGAAGATGCATTATTGAAGTTTTGTAGCTAACAAGAAATAAATTTTGCTCATAAAAAGACACTACTCAGATTGTCACTTCTAAGAATTGAAATCGTTCTAGTCCAAAAAGAAAGTACTATCAGAAAGAATTTAACTATCTTCAAAATCGAAAAAGTAAACAAAAAGGTTTTGAAAAAGAGGAAATCCAAAAAACAAAGACTTTATTACAAGTCGTTTTCAAGCAGCCTGAATTCACATAAAAAGTAAGAAAAACCAACAAAACTAACACGAATCAAGCAATTAAGATACAAAAGCAAAGCAAAAAAATTCTCTGTAGCTCAGAATAGCTCACCAGTGACTCATTAACCGACGGATTGGCGTCGGAAGATGCCATACGCTTCGCTCCTCTTCTCATAATGAAATCTGGAAAACTGTAAACTAGTTGCTTATTGCCATAGAGCAAAATTTGAACTTTCGATTTAGCTAAATCGACTTCGTAGTTCGAAAGGGTGCGGCTGAGTGGAGGTGCGGCTGTGGTTGAGGCCGGTGGCGGAGTAGAGGTACGTCTGTGGTTGAAGCAAGTGTTGGTGGAGCTGAGGGGTGTTTAATTTAAGAGCTGGGAAGAAGAGAAGAGGAGAGGAGGATCGGAGGAGAGGAGGAGGAGCTGCAATTGTTTCAAGTCGGAGAAGAAAAGAAGAAGAGACCTGATTTAATTTAGGTCGAAAGCTTTTTAGGGACGACAATGTCGTCCCATTAAATAAAAAAATTCATTTTTAATAAAAAAAATCATTTTTAGGGACGACAAATGTCGTCCCTATTAAATAAATAAAAATTCAAATTATTTCATGAAATTTTGGGTGGGAAAAAAATTTAAACAGGGACGACTTTGTCGTCCCTAAAGAGTTTCCCGGGTAAAATTTGCCACTCTGGAATCCACGTGGAAGGGCGGGAAATTTAAGGATTATTAGGGACGACATAGTCGTCTCAAAAAATAAAGAATCGTCCCGAAAGATTTAACTTTCTCATATTTAATTAATCGAACGTTGACCGATCTTTAGGGACGACATGTCGTCCCTAATAACCTTTGTTTTGGGACGACAAATGTCGTCCCTAAATGTACGGTCTCTAAAAACCTAATTTGTTGTAGTGTAGCCCCGCTGCTCTATTGGTGTTTGAAGTGATTATATATAGGAAAGGCTTTGAAGGATTCTTTTTTGGGTTGTTTGTAATATTTGTGGTGTTTTTATGCTAGGGGTTCTGTTCTGTTTGTAATTACGTTTGGTTCATGATACTTGTAGGTCCTGAAAAAAAAAAAGCAAGGAAGGATGGAAGAATTCGAACGTTGTGTTTTGGAGAAACAATTGAGTGATCCAGCCGAAATATTTTTCTTCTTCATGAAGAAGTTGATAGGCCCATTTTGTTATTCTATATCCATGTATTTGGAAATTTTGTATATTTAGAGTATGTAAATTGATCGATATACAGTTGTATATATAAATATTGTTTGCATTTTTGTTAACTATGTCGAAAGAATTTACTGTCTTTTTAGGGAATGTAATTAGTGTTCAAAGGAGGAATATTTGTAGTGTTACATTATATTTTTAGCAATGAGAATATATTTGATAGAGATGACTTTTTCTTCAGTGTAATGACATATAGTGATTGGAAAATGCTAATTCAGTGACAAGAGAATAATGGTTATTAAAATGACATATAGTGATGGGAGAACGAGAATTTACCGCCAAGAAATCTTGTCGTTATAGTGATATTTAACAATGGAAATTATCATCATTAATAATCTCTATTAATAAGGGTCTAGTTCTGTCATTAATCATGTAACAATCTAATGACGGGACACTATACCATCACTATTTATCTTTAGCTAGGAGGGCAATAATGACGGGCCATGACGGGAAATTTCCCGTCACTAAATACCTTTAATGATGGGGAATAAGTATTTAGTGACGGGATTTCCCCTCGTTAAAAATCATTTTTCTAGTAGTGTTGAAACCCTTGTGGTAACTTCATATACACTTCCTCATGGAGATCTCCATGAAGGAAGGCATTATTCACATCCAACTGATGCAAATGCCAGTTTCTTGCTGCAGCTATTGCTAATACAGTTCTGATTGTGGCCATTCTAGCTACTGGAGAAAAGGTCTCTTGGTAATCTATCCCATAAAGTTGATTGTACCCCTTGGCTACAAGCCTAGCCTTATACCTCTCAACAGTCCCATCTGGTTTGTATTTGATTTTATACACCCACTTACACCCTATAGGTTTCTTATTAGATGGCAGAGACACTATGTCCCATGTGTGGTTTCCCATCAATGCATCTATTTCCTTCTTCATGGCTTCTTGCCACTTAGGGTTCTTAATGGCTTGGTTGTAAGTTTGTGGTTCTTGCTCCTTGTCTATATTACAAACAAACCCCTGATATGCATGAGATAGATTAGTTAGAGATAATGTTCTTTGAAAGGTATGAGGTGAATTGAAACTGACTTGAGAACAAACATAGTCCTGTAAGTGAGCTGGGACTTGTCTAGTTCTTCCTGACCTCCTAGGTGGGGGAGAAGAAGTATTGATGGTATTGCTTGTGTCTGATGAACCCTCAGGAATAGGTTGTTGGTCAGTATTCAATTGCTGGTATGTTGGGGAAATATCATCACCTAGATAATTGAATGGCATTGAAGGTTCTGAAAGGATAGGAACATTTGAAGTAGAACAAGATATATCAGAGGATGCAAATGGAAAGCATCTCTCATGGAAGATCACATTTCTGGAAATAAGGATGTCATGGCTGTCTAGGTTATACAGTATGTATCCTTTTGTGGAAGAGGAGTGACCAAGATGAACACATGCCACACTCCTAGGATCAAACTTAGTCCTGTACTGTTTAATTGTTGAAGCATAGACTAAACATCCAAACACTCTAAATCTCATATAATCAGGTTCTTTGTGGTATAATTTTTGATAAGGAGTAACATTGCCAAGGACTGGGGTAGGTGTACTATTTATCAAGGTAGCTGCATGAATAACACAATATCCCCAAAATTGGACAGGTAAGGAAGCCTGAAACTTTAAAGCCCTAGCTACATTTAATAGATGTTGATGTTTTCTCTCTACTAGACCATTCTGTTCAGGTGTATGTGTACATGAAGTTTGATGAACAATCCCTTTCTCAGCATAAAAAACAGGCATATCAAACTCCTTACCATTATCTGTCCTTACAATCTTAACACCAGAATTAAACTATGTAATAACAAACTGACAAAAGCTTTGAACAAGCATCCTAACCTCTGATTTATTATGCAGTAAATGTACCCAAGTAAATCTACTATGGTCATCCACAATGGTAAGAAAATACCTGTGCCCTTGGAAAGTTTCATGCACATAGGGCCCCCAAATGTCAAAATGAACTAACTCAAAACAAGCAGCAGTAGATGACTGACTTAAAGGAAAGCTTAAATGTCTCTGTTTAGCTAAGGGACAGACATGACAGATAGTGTCCTGAGGCACTTGAACCTCTGACAGGCTTTTATTGATTGCCTTCAGCCTTTGATTTGAGGGATGTCCCAGTCTGTAGTGCCACACCATGTCTTCTGGAATGTTTTTGGAATTTTGAAAAGCTGCTATACTGCAAACCTTTGAAGTTGTGGTGTCCATGATGTATAAACCATTCTTTTCTTCAACTGATCCAATCATCCCATCCTCTTGATCCTGGATAACACATCTGTTAGACTCAAAGAAAACCTTGATTTTAGGGTTTTTAGTGAGCCTACTTAGTGAAATCAGGTTTATATAGAACCCAGGGACACATAACACCCCTGTCAACTTTAGATTATGACTTAACAACACCTCCCCTATATGTGTAACACATACAGTAGTACCATCTGGCAACTGACACTAACATCTTGGACCTCATGACTTTGTGAAAATAAATGCACATCACACACTATATGATCTGTTGCTCCTGAATCTAATATCCATCTTGTAGATGATTTACCTGTGCTCATCTCTTTTTCTGGTAAATATGATGCTGAAAGCACAGATGCCTGATTGATGAGATGCTGTGATTGTGACTCTGCCTCTTTATTATTTTGCTTCCCAGATAAAAGTTCCTTCAGCTTTTCATATTCATGTTGAGTGAGAGAGACTTGCACATTATTGGTTGCTTCTCCTTGTGAACTGCGTTGTTCAACACCCCCTTCCACCATGTTTACCCTGCCTCTAGCTTTAAACCCTGGTGGGAAACCATGTTTCTTGTAACACTTATCTTCTACATGCCCTATCATTCCACAAAATGTGCATTGTGGTTTCTTCCCTGAGTTACCATTGTTAAAACCACTGCCTCTTCTCTGTCCTGTTCCAGGATTATTATCACTAAATCTTCCTTTTGGATCACTGTCAACAGATCTCATTCTCTGATCATTCTGAGCCAAATTTGACCTACTAAACATGACAGTAGGATCCCCAAAGTTAATGTTCTGGTTGTTGTGTCCTCCTTGCCTTTCAAACTTTAAAGCTAAGCCAAAAACAACCTTGATATTAGGAATTGGTGACATTAACAGTACATGAGATGTTACCGGCTCAAATACCTCGTCCAGTCCTCTTAGAAATCTGATAACATATTCCGTTTCATTGTATCCTATGAATGTTGGTATCACACGACAACTACAAAGTGGAACACGGGTACAACTAGGCGTAGGCCGTAAAACAGCAATCTCATCGATTAGCAGCTTCATCCTAGTGAAATATTCGGTAACACTAGAACCTCTTTGCTTAATATTATTCAATTCCTCTATTAAATCAGATAGCCGAAAGGAATCGAGATTAGCAAACCTGTCCTTCAACTCCTCCCAAACAGCCTGTGCGGAATCCATCCAAAGTAGACTTTGAGCTATCCGCGGTGACACCGAATTCCTCAACCAGTTGGTTACCATTATATCGCATTGTTCCCAAACGTGAAACCTCGCATCGTTTCTAGCCGGCCGTGGCAGCGATCCGTCAATAAATCCAGCCTTATTCTTCATTATTAGTGACATGCGTGCAGATCTACTCCACGAATGATAATTTCCACCATTCTCATTGAGTATCGGTTGAACTAGGGTTAGAGTAGGGTTTTCATTCGGATGAATGTAACAGGGACTTGATACAGGAATTATCTCCGGATCTGGAGCATGATTCGCCATGACGAAGGCAGTAGACAATCAAACGAAGAAGATAAACAGGAAATTTGAACAGAAAAATGCGGAATGATTCTCAGATTTGCTCTGCTACCATATTGAAGAAGACAAACTATCGAGAGAGAAAGGGGCAAAAGTTAACCCCAGTTTTCTTATTATTCTCACTTAATGAATTACAGAGATATTTTTCCTTTATATAGTAGGAAAACGTAATGCAGAAAAGGAAAATAAAAAGATAAAATAATAATGGCAACAAAGTAATATAGAAATGTTATACAAAAACAAATAACCAATTGCAATAAAGCTAAAACGAATTCACCTCTTTATTTTAACTTATGCCGGTGTCCTCAACTTATACGTCGTCTAAATGTTATATGACAAATGCGCTAAATGTATTCTTAGTTTTGTATCAATTGGATAATTAATCAGAAGAATAATAAGAAAATAAATAGACACAATCGTAAGTCTATTTAATCCGATTAGACTAAAGAAAACTCCAGCTCAGCTAAACATTTCAAACATTTATTAAATCTTAGGTTGACCTTTGACCCAACTTGCGCCACGTGTTAGCCTCTTAATAGCCACATAATAAATAAGGGCTGATAAGATGCAAACCTTAAGGGTCAGGAGCCCTACATGCCCAAGGGTAGGTCAAGATCCCAGGTGAGATATCGGCAGGTATACCTCCACCAGCCACCGCAGGTCGGTCAGGGCATGGTAGAGAGGAGCTGCCACAGTTCGGCCATAGAGGCAGCGGGGGCTCGACGCAGGTCGGCCATAGCATCTCTGTCCTTTAGCCCACGTGCTTAAAATTAAAGATAAATGATAATGCTTAAAATTGTAGTCGGGTAATTAATTGATCCGAGTAAGAAAAATAGTATAGAAACAAATAATATCTTGTATGAACATGGATTGAACTCTTTTGAGAGACCTGCCTACGTATCCAATTCGGGTGTGGAATTGGAATCAAGTCCCCCTCGTAGTTCAGGTTTCACCTTTTATACTTTCAGATCACGATGATAACCTCCCCCACCATAATGGGGAGTTATCACCGGTTATCTTGGAAACTATAAGACGTGGGGGTCTATCCACGCTGTAAACGGTTATGTCATTATCTTCTGGCAGTTACTTGGTCGTCCTGCTCTGCTAGTTCTGCTCAGAATATAGTGGAGCCCTGCTTAGCTAGTTCTGCTCAGAATATAGCGGAGCCCTGCTCTACCAGTCCCATTATCTGATTGTGAAATGGGCCTGGCCCAAGAGTAAATAACCCGGACCAGTGGGCCCATATATCGTCATAAGTCCCCCAGACTGGGGTGGATTGCTTTACAGCTGACCTAGTCTGCAACATTTGAACTTCCGTCATCAATATAACGCGAAACGAGGCCAACTTGCATCTTATTATTATGAGTGTGGACTGAACCATCACGTTCCTTCCGTTTCTTGTCAAATAACTCCTTTATTTGAAACTCTTTGAATCATACATCTGCAATTACAAGTAAGTCACTTTATCTGTGTTATTTCTTCTTCTTCTTTTGAGTTTGTTACTTATTTCATGAGTTTAAGAGCCAACACTGCCTCCAGTGATTCCGTGGAAAGATTATTTCAATCGTCGGAAGAGACCGCAATCGTAATAGAAAGTGAAGAAGTGAGTTCATTCATTCCTATTCCTTGTCCGAAACCTGTTATAACCTCTGATAATCCCTCTTCTTTGATTAATTTAGGGGATACTTCCACATTTGGAGATAATCCTCTGTGTCTCCTTCCGTCTCACCTTCTTCCTCCTGGGATTTTTACCCCCACTTCTATTGTACACCAATATCCAGAAGATCATTCTGCTTTTATTAACACCCTTAGTAGAGAGATCAACCGGTTTGACAAAACAAAAGCAATAATGGCCTGCCACGGTGTTTCTAGCAAGATGACGAAAACTGAATTAGCCCATCTACTGAAAACTTATAAGATACCTACCGATCCCTTTGAAGTTGCTCTGCCCAAGGCTAATGAATATGCCTATAATCCCCCCGCAGGCTTCTGCACAGTGTATGCTGACCAGCAGCGAAATGGCCTTAGGTTTCCTCTTCCTCCTGGTTATTTAGAGGTAATGCGGCACTATAAGCTGGGTAGCGGACAGATCCAGCCAGACAGTGCTAAATTCCTGATTGGGTTTATGATATGGTGTCGTCTGAACACTACCCCTTTCGGTGAAGTTATTTAGAAACTTTTACCAATGCAAGTTAACACCTGGCAGTGGAGGGTGGTACCACTTCTGTCGTAGATCCGGTAAGCTAAGGCAGATTAATACCATATCTGGTAAGGACAAAACCAAGAAAAAGTGGCAAGAACACTTTTTCTTCGTGCGACATAACACTAATGTGGGTCTCGGCCAATGGAATACTTCATCCACGAAAGATAAGCTAGAAGAGTCTATAGATTCTGCTCTTGCCCAGTACTTGGCCGATAACAAGATTTCCCTGACATTAGACTTCCTAAGCTCTGCTCTGATAGATGCTGCTCAGCTTCATACCGCGGGTCCTACCGGATATGTGGAGTTCACTAAGGAAGAATATAGAAAATGCAATGTTTGAACTTATATTTTCTGTGTATTATTGTGTATCACTTAACCCTCTTTTTTCTGTGTAGTGGCCAACGTGGATGACTTAATCGATGTTGATGTTGAAGAGGAGGTTGAGCAGGTGCAAGAAGATTCCGAAAGGACTTTATCGTCCTCCCCTGAAGGTGGTGAAACTTCTGCTCCGAAAATAGTTGAAGAGACAGTCGTATTTTCTGGTGTGGCTGCCCAGAACACCATGGCTGTGGTGGAAACTTCTGCTCAGATCCTGTCAAGCGCAAACAGAACTATAGACTTGCCTGACGAAGAGTGTCTTTCTGGTGATCAATCTGTTGGTTTGAATGCTGTGCCTTTGAGGTCTGTTTCTCAAAGAAGAAAAGGCATAGGTCGACATCATCTGGCAGTTCTGCAAGTGATGGCCAAATCCTAGAGGTACAATCTAACCGGCAGTGTACCGGGTCGACTATAGTCTAGTTTGGTGAGTCAAGGTCGTCTCCTCGGGGAACACACAATTATGAGGTTACACACTAAAAATTCTATATTACTTCGATCTAGGTCGCATATTGATGAAATCTTAATCAATTGCATAAATAAAGTGCTTGAATTAACAATAGCGATAAAATATAAAATAAACTAACCAAGATAATGTGTAGCCTAGCTATCCTCTTGTAATGTCATGGGAATGACTTCCTACCTTCCTACCATTTGTGTTCAAAAGTGTGAAATGGTGCATTCCTAAGCAAGCAATTCCCCCTCATACGAGTGTATGGAATTACTCTCTACCTCCTCCTTGGTCTAGGTGTCCTAAACCTAATGACTCGGTATGCTACGCACGTGAATGCAATGGCAAAGCCAACTATCCCCGGATAAGAAATCGAATGCCTACAAGAGGTCGATTTCACCTTCCGGTTCACCTCCCCTCTTCCCACGTCTAACATCTCCGTTCGGTATCCGTTAAACGTGTAAATGCTAACACTAGGCAATTACTCCAATGTCAATAAACAATGCAATACAAGTAGGTAAAGCTTCACAACAATCAAAACTAACAACACAACCAATCATTTCCAATCAATCACAAGAGGATAAACTAATACTACAACATAATCTTGGCTAGATAAACGTAGCCACTCATGCCTACAAACATTAACATCTCAAGATTAACATTCATAAACATAAGAACAATTGAATGACAATAAGATTAAAGATTACCACTTCAAATGATGAAATTCGAGTTGGTGTTCATCATCCAACCTCGAAAGCTTCAATGAAGCTAACACTAGTGTGTTAAACTTCAAACAAGAGATCAAAGCTAAACTAGAATCCTTAATTGTTACAATCAAGTTCAAGTGCTAATTTCTACTAGAATTTGGCTATAAGAGCCTTAGGGTGGGGGTGGTGCCTGCAAGATGGAAAAGTTGAAGAAGATGAAGTGTGTCCCTTTTCATAAAATCCAACTTGGAAGAATAAAAGGATTAATTATCTGCTGACTCTGCCATATTGACCTAGGTCAGTCCGTACTGGCGCACGCCAAACCCAAGTTGCCTTACTGGCGCAGGTCAGAACCGCTTGGCGCGCGTCAAGTCCCATTGTAGTGGCTAGCTGAAAGACATCCGTATTAATTGCCCAACTACCCCTTGACTCAGGTCAGTGTAACATGGCGTGAGTCAAGTGTGTCTAAAATCTCATAATCACTATTTTCTTCCACTTGGCTTGGATCGAACCTTCTAATATGTATCGATAATCCTTGTGGGTTGAAATCCTCGCCATAGCTCCAAAATCATCGCAAAAGAATCAAAAGCCACCCCGAGGTCAGAATCCACACTCCCCACCGTGATATCTGTGCTGCAAAATAGACACAAAGATACCACGTGTAAAACTGATAACAAAATCGGCTAATACTAATATAATATAGCTAGAAACATGATTTTTCTGAAAATTCTATGTACACAAAATATGGTTCCAAACATCATTCAAATTGCTCGAGTTGATGACAAAATATCGCTAATTGCACCAGAAAAAAGGGCTAAATCATCGGAAATTATATCATCAGGTTGACTTACATCAACCACTCCCCACTTAGCGTTTGCTCATCCTCGAGCAACTAGAGCGATAAGGTTATCTAGAGACACAAAAATACGACCATGCAACATCAAGGATTGAGGATCCAATTCGGCGATGCAACCTATCAAAATCTCAAGGACATGTTCTACACGATCTAAGGAAGTAGTGGAGTGTGTGAGTGAATATTCGTCAAGCTTGTTAACAACTAATGTTCATCAAATCATGCAAGCCTTACTCAAAACATGCAACCCTAAGCTTAGGAATGAGATCAATCTCCACTAATAAGGTACTCGGAATCAAGGAATTAGGCCAGGTAGTTGACAAATCGGCTTGTAACGTTCAGGCTAGGGTAGTGGCTAACCGAAAGGAAATAAAAGGATAATCAAAAGAATAAGGCAAGATAGCAAGAATCCGCACCTTTTTCTTCATGACACCGTACCTCCACATTAATCACTTCCCACCTTCACATCACAAAGGATTCTACACTATGCTTCAAAATCGGCTTCAATGACTCATTATTTAATGGTTAAGTATGTACAATTTGTAAGCTTCTCCTAATTGAGTTTTGATTTGTTAGAAGCTTTTATTCGACTCTTGAAATATATACAAAATAAAGGAGACTTATTTTTTTTTTTTTTTGAATGACACCACACCAATGGTTTCCTAACCAACTTCACAAGATGCCATCTCAACCCACTAGCACTCTCATCCAACTCTTAGTTCCCAACCACCGTTCTTATGACTTCCAGATTCTTGCTATACTCGTGGGAGGTCAAGGAAATGTAGACCAAAATCTCTGGCTAAGGGTCAGATTATAATGTGGTTAAATACGAACGGCTAGCTCGAGTGGGGTCTCACCACTCTACAAGGTTAAGACGGGGACAGAAAGGGAAATTCCAGTTCAGGTAGGCCATTTGGCTATGGTTGAGTCAAGGTAATGCCAAAAATCGTCATCCCTAATCTGATTCCAAACACCTGTTATTTCGTCTCAATAGAATAACATTCCTAAGTCCAGGTTGCAAATTGGAGTATGCATGCACAATTTCATGAAGGATTGTTTGTTAAAAAAAAATCGGGATATACGTGCACCATGAATCACACTACCAACAGATTAGTGAATAACATGTACCTATGTTTCATCAGAGTTACTCGTTTTATTGAAATACTCAATCTATCAATCACAAGATCATAATTCATGCCAAAAGGTAATTTACACAACTCCGGTTGTCTCGAAGATGAACAAAGCTAAGCTTTTCTCAAGGAATTAATGGCATTACCCGTTGTTAGACTAACCGTACTCCCACTCCCCACTCAAGAGATTGCAGTGACCTCAATGCAAAGCGAGTAACGACAAGACAGTTAGGGAAACAACGGGGAATCAACATGAGTAAAACGAATAAGAGGAACAAAAACAAAAATAGGGCAAAATCTGGGCTCAAACTGGCCTCTTGGCGCACGCCCTGAGCAAATTGGCACATGCCAGAATTACTATTGCTATACAGGGAGTTTTGCCTGCAAAACTGACGCGCGCCAATACGGGGTTGACGCACGTCATTCCTCAGAAAAAGAGGAATGGCGCGAGTCAAAATGGGCTGGCTTAGGTTAGTAATGCAGAAAAACTCAACAAAGGGTGGGTTTCCATGCAGGGGGGCAATATAGATGACTAGGGCAAAATTAGGGCAAAATAGGGGACTATGTACGATTGCATGGAAAATAATCAAGAAAAAACTGATCAACTAACAAAGACAGATATATTACATTATTGAAATGAAAGCGAACATGTAGAAGCATTGTTTAAACAGATGAAAGGAAAGTGCAACAAGAGTTCACATGAAACAGCCTTACAGAAAACAAAAGAAACAGCAAACCACGCCAGCAAACCAACTATCAAACAAACAAACTAATTAGACTCAACATCATCCTCAACAGCAAACTCGTCGGAAGATGGGGAAGCACCTAGCATGTCCCTCGGAATGAGACCACGACACACAACCGGACTGGGGAAGAACGCGTCCTGAGAGTAAGTGGGAACTCGGGCAACACGAGTGCACAGATGGGAGATCAACCACGCAAAAGGGATGAAAGGGAAAGTGCACGTAGGTCTAGCATAAGACCATGCAGCTTGATGGATCAACTTACCCCAATTGATGTACACCTCGCGTCTGATAGCGTAGAGCAGGAGCAGCTCGTTGTCTGTCAGCACCTGGAAATTGTCTGTGGGGAGGACGCGGTTGTTGATAAAACGTTTCCATGGCCGCATCTCAGGAGAAAGAGTATACACCGAGTAGTCAGCACGAGGACCATCCCGACCCGGGAAAAGTGCAGCAGTAGCAGTAGAGAGATGAGCCATGAAACTGCCAATGTTGTTGAGGGCCCACTTGATTTCATAATGCTGATGAGGAGCAACGGTGGTAGAAGATAGGCGGAAAGCGTCATTGATATCCATCCAGTGAAAGGGTACCTCAATCCCACGAACCATGATCGAATTGGTGGACCGTTCCTCAGGTTCAACTGACAGCATGGCGTAAAATTCACGAACAATAGTCTCGTTAATCCTCCCACGTGGTGGTTCGACCAAACGATTCCAACCGCCCCACTCGATTCGATACTCAGACAGGTCGGAAAGCTTCTTAGTGTTGACTCCACGTTCCAACAGGATAGGGCGGCGGCTGAAGAGCTCAGTGTAGTTGTGCACTGCATCTGCACCAGCCATATCATAGAAAAGAACGGGGTGATCAACTCGGGGAGATGACATGGTGGAAGACATGAGAATAAGAAAGAACAGGAAGAAGGGTTGAAAAGATGAAGAAATAAAAGGGTGAATGATGTATTATTTTTATATGATTAAATATACGTTATATTATTATGTTTTATCAACGAATTCTATGTAAAATATATGAAATTATGGTATAAATAGTATGAAATGTTAATCTTTATAGTTTAGAGTAGTTAGTAGTAAAAATAGTAAAAAGTTGTAATTTTGTACCGATTTTAGTAAATCGGAGTGTCGTGTCAGATTTACGTGGGTATTTGTGATGTTTTATTGCAGATTTGTAAACCGAGACCCCGAGAATCGACATATTGAAGTATAAACATATCTCTGGAATGATTTAGAGAGTGCCACGAGCTTAAATGATCAATTGAATAGCTTAAGTGGACAATTGGCCAACCAATCTGGTTAAGTAAAAATCGAGAAATGTCTCCGACAAACGAATGGCTCATCAAAATGACATTATCTCGAAAAAGTGTTCTTCACGAAAGTTGTAGATTTTTCCGAGAGCTTTCCAATGCAATTTAAATTATGAAGATTGGAGGTCTACAACTTAAAACGGTGATCAAGTGGCTAATCGATTTGGGTTAAGAAAAATCCCGAAATAGCTTCGGAGGAACACGAGGTTATCAAGAAGGCGTTTTCTGGAAAAGAGTCCTTCATGAAAGTTGTAGAGTTTCTCGAGACCTTAATTTTGGCATTTCGTTTGCAATTTTTGGAGGTCCGAACTCGAGATATGAATTTTAGAAGTTTAATAATTATATATATAAATAAATATCTCCATCGCACATGCGATTGCAATCGTAGTGGAAGCAATCATTAGTCCGGACCGATCCGGCTTAATCTCGGACCGGTCCGGCCTTGAGAACTTTGCCTATATAAAGGAGCTCATTTCAACAGACGAGGGGAACGAAAAATATATATACATCCTACATATATATATATTCTCCTCTTCTTTCTTTTCTTTTTATTTTTTAGTAGTAGTTGTAAATAAGGCCTTACGCCGTAATAATGTAGTTTACGTATCGTTGTAATGCTCGGGAAAATCTCGGAAGTCGGTTTTGCTAAAGAAGTTGTAATGTCCGGAAAATACGATTTCTGAATCAACTGCCGTATTCGGGTAACTTTTCTTAAGTATTTATGTTTGTTTTTATATTTTTCGTTGTTATAATGTTTTTAGGCTAAATATAATACTGGCCAAAACTATGTAATCGGTTTTATTTCGATCTTTTCGTTAAAGAAATGTTGTTAAGTTAAAATGACTAAAATTGAATTAATTGAATCTTTTTCTATTTTGATCGTATTCGTATTGACATATTTAACCGATCTGAGGAATTCATAATCTAATTATGAATTGACGCCTCGTAGTCAGGATATGAAATAAAAGATAGAAAAACCGGAGGGTAAAATTGGCCGTGTAAATAACGTGATAACGGAATCCGATTTCCTACCCGGGGGTAAATTTGTTTTGGGAGAAATGAATTTTATTATAATTTGTACTCGAGATCGTAATAATGTTAAATCATCGAGTTTAATTGAAACTTAAACCGGAAAGTTAAATCGTCCGGCTTTGACAACCGGAGCCTTTAAAATAAAATTGACCGTTTGACGAACGGAATGACTCCTTTTTATCTAAAGGTAGATTTGTACTCGGGACCCTGTTCGATTAATTCGTTTACCGTAACGAGTTGTGGACCTTGGACCGATGCAATGGACATATGACAATTTCATACGCTCGTGTGAGGAGGAATTGTTTACCTCAGAGTGCACCGTTTCACTTACTCAATTGGACCTAAAATAAAAGGAGAGATCGAACACATTTCAATTAATCGAAAAGATCGTATAAACCAATTATATAAGTTTTGGCCAGTTCTCTAAAATTATCTCGTTTAATATATTGGTATCTATATATTTATATCTATATATATACTTTGCAATTTATGTACATCTATATATATTTATATATCTATATATATTATATTAGAATAACTTTTAAATTACGTATTTATTTTATGTTGACTAGAATAGTAGTGATCTGTGTTATAAAATTGCGATTTAGATCGAGTTAATAACTGCTCTTTGGTGTTTAACCACACGTAAAAGAAATTACCAAGTTCTCTGAGGATTCGACACTCTGACTCACCATACTAGCACCACAATTTGACCCGGTACACTGCCGGTTAGGATCGTTTAAACCAGGAAACGTCTGTCAGATTTCTGGCACTGTTTTCAAGGTTAGGTTTGGGCGGGGTCAGCTTTTTGGCGCCGTTGCCGGGGAACGTCGCTAATTTCTTTTTATGTGTCTATGGTTACTACTTGTATTAGCTTAAAATTCTCGAGAATAAGTCAACACTTTTCTTATCTCATTTCTATTTTATTTTTCGTTGGTTGTTACCTTTTAGGAAAATTACCAATTTTTACTACTATCAATTTCGTGTTATTTTCTATTTTCGTTAGTTGATGACCAGAAGTGGTAAGGCCCCTCTCACTCCTTATAAGCCTGACATAAACACTTACGAAAGGCAGTTAAGAGTAGAGCGTAAACGCGGTCATACTAGTCAGGGAAATCCTGACCAAGAATCATCTTCAAACAGAAATACGAGAATGGCTGAAATCAGTGATGAAACACCTGAACAAGGGCTGGAACATGCTCTAGGGCATGGACAAAACCCTGTTAACCCTAATAATAATAATAATAATAATAGAAATAATCAAAATCGGAATCAGAATAATCGTAATAATCCACCAAACCCGAGACCTATCTGTGATCAAACCGTACGAAGAAACCAGACTAATAATCCCATACTTTTACCTAATGAAGGAGCGAATAATTTCGAGATTAAATCTCATCTTTTTGGTTTAATTGACGCAAGAGCCCAATTCCTAGGAGAGGATGATGAAGATCCACATCATCATCTCTATCTTTTGAAGAACTCGTGCAATACGACCAAAAGTCAAGGTGCTCATAAGGAATTAACGAGAATGACTATGTTTCCTTTTTCTTTAAAAGGACGAGCCCGAGATTGGTTTATGTCTCTTCCACATCATTCACTTACTAGTTGGGAGGAGATTCAAACCGAATTTCGAAACAATATTTCACTCCCGGACGAAATTTGGAATTAAAAGTCGAGGTTGCTAACTTTAGACAAGGATCTGAGGAAACTCTTGGGAATGCGTGGGAAAGGTTTAAAAAATTGTTAAGAGCGTGTCCCGATCATGGTTATTCCTTAGATATGCAAATTCAACTCTTCTGTCGTAAATTGATAAAAGACTCACGTGCGGATGTAGATCATGCATGTGGTGGTTCGTTAATGATGAGTGAAGCTCAAACAGTTTACGATGCTATAGAAAAGATTTCCAAAAATAACAGAATGTGGGAAACCGGTTCTAGCACCAGAAAAGTAGCTTTTGCAGGAGAATGTACGTCTAATACGGAAGTTCTAGCACACTTGGAGAATTTGAGTAGGAAATTTGATGGTTTACAACAGAATAAGAACCAAAATTCAGAAAATAGTACACCAAATGAATACTCAAGTCATGATAATGTGTCATTAGGGAGTGAAGAACCAACAGGATATTCAAGAGAGGAGGTGAGTTTTCTTCAGCAGCATAGGAATTTGAACAATGCATACTCAAACTCGTTTAATGCTATTAGAAGAGATCATCCTACTTATCGATGGTCTGAAAACCCTAGTAAGCCAGGACAACCGCCATATCCAGTCCCATATAGGAATAATAACCAAGTTTATCAAGAAAATGCATCTAATCAGAATTTACAATCATTACCAAGATCCTATCCTCAACATACCACTCAAAGTATACCAAGAACTCGAGTTCAACTCAACCCTGAGAAGGAGTTGAAAAATGGGAAAAACTTATGGAAAATATGATGGGTGTAGTATCTACTCAAGTTAAGAATATGGAAACAATGATGACTTCTATTGGTACAGTCACTAAAGATATGAGTACAATGAAAACATCTATGAGTGGACAAGATACCAGAATGAGAACAATAGAAGCCTCATTGAGGAATATGGAAGATCATTTGAGTAGGGAAGGTGAACGTAACAACAGTAGACCCCCAGGAGGATTACCAAGCAACACTGACAGAAACCCAAGAGAGGTAAATGTTGTAGTTACGAGAAGTAGGAAGCTCAGTGGAAGCAATGGAGTAGAAAACTTCGGGAATAATGAAGTAGAAAATGATTTAGATGGAAAGATTGATGAAACTAAAGATGAAATTGAATTCTCGATGATGAAGAAGAAATTATAAATACTTTCTTGAAAAGGAATAGAAGTTTGGAACCTGAAAATGAAGGTGAAAATTGGGTAAAAATCCCTAGGATTTTGAAAGACCCTATGGATAAAGATTTAAGGAATTTATTCAAGGAACATGTCAGAATAAATGAGAAACAGGAAGAACCGAAAAAATCTGAAGTAGAGATTGATTCAGGGAACAAGTTAAAGGAAAAAATTCAAGAACCTGAAACATGGCGACTAAGTAATACTCAAGGGTTTAAGGAAAAAGGAAAAGAGAAATTGACTAAGGAGCCAAAGGTTATAGATCTAGAATCTTTACCTTACCCTCCTAAAGAACAAATCAAAAAGGCAAAAACTGATAAGAAGTATGCTCGTTTCCTTGATACTTTTCGTCATCTTCATGTTAATATCCCCGTTATTGAAGCTCTGATTAATATACCTGCCTATGGAAAGTTTCTGAAAGATATACTATCAAATAAGAAAAAATTAGAGGAATATGAGAATATATGCCTAAATGAAGAATGTTCTGCAATTCTGCAGCATAAGTTACCACCTAAACTGAAAGATCCCGGAAGTTTTACGATTCCATGTGAAATTGGAGGATTTCTGTTTAAGAAAGTCTTATGTGATCTTGGAGCTAGTATAAATCTCATGTCTTATGAGGATTATAAAAAGCTAGGCATAGGAAAGCTTACTAAGACTGAAATGACTCTGCAAATGGCAGATAGATCGATTAAGTACCCTAAAGGAATGATTAAGGATGTACTGGTTAAAGTAGACAAATTCTATTTTCCAGTAGATTTCGTAGTTATGGAAATGGAAGAAGGATATTCAGCGCCTCTTATTCTAGGTCGTCCATTTCTAGCTACAGGAAGAACTTTAATCGATGTTCATAAAGGAGAGTTAATTTTGAGAGTCAATGAAGATGAAGTTGCTTTCAATATTTTCAAAGCTATGAACCCTCCATATACATCACCGAATCATGTTCTTTTATAGAAGATATTCATTCCGTCTATGATAATCGTTACCAACTTTTGAAGACAGATTAGAAGAATGCTTAACCCCGTCTATCTATAAAGAAGATGAGGAAGACATTGAAATGAAAGAGATAATCCTTTCTCTAGATAAAGGAAGCTTTACTTTTAAGCCACCATGGCATAAGTATTTGGAGTTAGAACTAGAAGGACCGAGTTCTTAAATCGTCAATAGAAGATCCGCCGAAGAATGCGGAATTGAAGCCGTTACCTTTAAATCGAAATATGCTTTTCTTGAGACCGATAATCTATTACCGATTATTATTTCATCAACTTTAAGCGAGCGACAAGAAGATCAATTAATAAGAATGTTAAGAAAGCATAAGAAAGCTTTTGGATGGACGAGTTGCCGATATTCGAGGTATTAGCCCGAGATTTGTGTTCATAAGATAATTTTGAAAGAAGATGCTAAACCTTGTATTCAACCGCAACGCCGCCTCAACCCGAATTTACGGTTAATCGTTAAGAAAGAGGTGATTAAGCTATTAGAAATGGGAATAATCTTTCCTATATCGGATAGTGAATGGGTGAGTCCAACTCAAGTTGTACCAAAGAAAGGAGGTTTCACGGTGAAAGAGAATGATAAGAATGAATGGATTCCAACAAGGGAAATTACGGGTTATCGAATGTGCATTGACTTTAGAAAACTAAATGATCATACTAAGAAAGATCATCATCCGCTTCCATTCATAGTTCAAATGTTGGAACGTTTAAGTGGTCATAAGTATTCTTGTTTCTTAGATGGTTATTCGGGTTATTTACTGATTTTCATTGCGAGCGGGAGATAGGGAAAAGACTACTTTCACTTGTCCTTATGGAACTTTTGCGTATAAAAGAATGCCGTTTGGTTTATGTAATGCTCCCGCTACGTTTCAAAGATGTATGATGTCTATATTTTTTCGATATGATTGAGAAATTCTTAGAAATTTTTATGGACGACTTTAGTGTTTATGGAGATTCTTTTGGTAAATGTTTATCGCACTTAGAAAGAGTTTTACAACGTTGTGAGGATACCAATTTAGTTCTAAACGGGAAAAATGTCATTTAATGGTATCGAAGGAATTGTTTTAGGTCATAGAATCTCTCGAAATAGGAATTGAAGTTGATAAAGCTAAAGTCGAGGTGATTGAAAAATTACCGCCACCGGTTAATCTAAGGACTCTAAGAGGATTTCTTGGACATGCGAGGATTTTATAGGAGATTTATTGCAGATTTTTCAAAGATAGCAAAGCCTCTAAGTCATTTACTTGAAAAAGAAGTACCTTTTAACTTTGATAGTAAATGTATGGAAGCATTTAAGACCTTAAAAGCGAAGTTGATTACCGCACCGTATTGGTAGCACCGGATCGGGATTTGCCTTTTGAGATTATGTGTGATGCTAGCGATTTATTTGTAGGAGCTGTTTTAGGTCAAAGGTATAACAAAATTCTCAAAGCTATTTACTATGCATCCCACACATTAAACGCGGCTCGCTTAATTATGCAACTACGAGAAAAAGAAGCGTTGGTTGTAATTTTTGCCTTAGATAAGTTCGGATCTTATATTGTTGGTTCTAAGGTAATAATCTACACGGACCATTCGGCTACGAAGTATTTACCGAGTAAGAAGGATGCGAAACCACGTCTTCTTAGATGGATTCTCCTACTTCAAGAATTTGATATTGAAATTAAAGATAAAAAAGGAAGTGAGAATGTAGTAGCAGATCATCTAAGTAGAATGGAGGCGAGGAAGAGATAGGGAATGAAATTAAAGATTCATTTCGATGAACAACTATTTAGAATAGATACTCCTTCAACCATGCAAAGTTATTAAAAAATAGAATTCCTTCTAAGGAAATCTCACCTTGGTTTGGAGATATCATTAATTACTTAACCCTTTGTGATTATATTCCGTCTCATTGGACTTGGCAACGAGAAAAAGAAATTCTTTTACGACTTAAAATTTTATTACCGGGAGGAACCGGACCTTTTCCGTAAATGTTCGGATGGGATAATCGAAAATGTGTGCACGATAATGAATTTTTAAGTATTTTATCGTTTTGTCATGATCGTGAGGCGGGAGGTCATCATGGAGGATGGAAAACTCGCTTTTAAAGTTTTACAATGTGGTTTTTATTGGCCTACACTATATAAAGATGCTTATAAATATGTTAAATCTTGTGAATCTTGTCAAAAATGGGGAAATGTATCTAAAAAACATGAAATGCCTATGCAACCTATTTTAGAATGTGAGTTATTTGATGTTTGGGGTATAGATTTCATGGGACCTTTTCCTATATCGTTTGGAAAAAGATTTATTCTTGTAATGGTAGATTATGTTTCAAAATGGGTAGAAGTGAAGCTCTTCCCACTAATGATACCAAGGTTGTCATACGATTCCTTAAAAAGAACATATTCACTAGATATGGCATTCCGAGGGCGATCATTAGTGATAGAGGTTCACACTTTTGTAATCGACCATTTACTAAGTTAGTTGAGAAATATGGTGTAACGCATAAACTAGGAACGCCCTATCATCCGCAAACCGGTGGTCGGTAGAGGTGTCAAATAGAGAGATCAAAAGAATCGTGGAAAAAACAGTTGATTCAAATCGTAAAAGCTTGGGCAATTAAATTAGATGATGCATTATGGGCGTACGAATGACTTTTAAAACACCAATTGGTTGTTCTCCCTATAAGCTAGTCTTTGGTAAGTCATGTCATCTCCCAAGTTGAGTTAGAACACCGAGCCTTCGGGCTATTAGATTTCTAAATTTCGATCCTAAGGTGTCGGTGATCATAGATTGCTTCAATTGATGAACTAGAAGAATTTCGTCTCGATTCTTATGAAAACGCTCGAATCTACAAGGAACGCACGAAGTCTTTCCATGATAAGAGAATCTTTAAGCGTGAGTTCCATGTAGGTGATCGAGTGCTTTTGTACAATTCACATTTAAAGTTGTTTCCGGGTAAGCTTAAATCAAGATGGACGAGGTCCATTTAAAGTAACACGGGTTTACAAAGCGGATTTGTTGGACTAAGCGATGGAAATACAACTTTTATAGCCAATGGCCACAGAGTAAAGTTATTTGTGAAGGAGAAGGAATCACACCGAAAGAAGAAATAATGCTACCGATTGATCCCCCGACAAATTGAAAAAGCGAGAGGAAAAATGAAAAGCGAAAAGCGAGAAACCGGAATCGGCCGAAAACCAGGTTCTATCTATCTTTACTTTTTCGTATTTTTTTATGTTTAAACTCTTTTCGTCTTTTACCGGATAGACGTAAAAGAACTGGATGTCTTTTTTAGATAGAATAGGAGTTTTTATTTTACTTTTGAAGTTAGGCCTTGATAAAGATGTCGCGTTTTCTATAGAAGCTTTAGTTTTTGAACAAAACAAGAAATTGTTGAGAGAGATCAGATTGAGAGAAGTATGTAATGGAACATCAAGAAGTGCGATAAAAAGAAGGGCAAAGTTTCTAATGAGATGCAGAATCTGTGGAAAAAGTGAACATGTTGGACGCTGTGGGAAAAACACAACCAAATCCCAGGATGAGTGTTTGAATATTGTTAGGAAGGGAACGATTAGGTGGTTATCCGAAAATCCCGATGGAATTCCGAGAGATAATTCAAATGCTTCGTTTTTAGGAGTTAGGTTGATCGAGCGTTATATCAGAACTTTGGAAGATTTAGAAATCGAAGAATCAGGAACCCCTTAAGTTTCGAGTCTTTTCTTATATTTTATTTTATAAAATTTTCGCATAACTTCTGAAAATTTTATAAAAATAGATCTTTATGAAATTTGAGGAGTTTTATAAAAGTTTTATAAAAGTTTTTTTTTTTTTTTTTTATAGTTTTAATTTAGATGTTTTATAAGGGTTGATATAAATTTATTAAATTTTTATAAGCTTTTTATTAAAGTGTTATAAAGATTTTATTAAATTTTTAGAAATTGTTATAAAATTATAAAATTTCCTTCAAATTTTATTTTTAGTAAGTTTTAAATTTTATAAAATTATTTTTAAGGTTTTAATTAAGTTTTATTAGATTTTTTTATAAGTTCTCATCAAAAATCATAAAAAAAAAAAAAAAAAAAAATTTTGGGCACGGACCGATCCGGCCTTAATCCGGACCGGTCCGGGGTCTAAAAACATAAAAAAGACGGGGACCCTTCTTTTCTTCTTCTTCTTCCCTAATTTTTTCTAACAGCCGCACCCCACACCCAAACCCCACCTTACGAATTTTTTTTTTTACTTTTCTTCCACAAAAATTCATCTCACACTACACCATTACTTAATTTCTTCTCATTATCATCTCCTCTCTTCAACACAAATTAGAAAATTCAAAAAGGGTCAAAAACAAGCTCCATTTCATTCCGGCGACTTTTAAACTTTTCCGGCCTACTTTTCAACGTTTTCTACATATTAAGGTATAATCTAGTTTATTTAGTTGTCAATTTCGTATTTTTCATAATTTTTTAGATTAATTTCAATTTGTTTTGATTTTTGAGTGTGTTGTGACATTTTTATTTTTTGTTGTTTTTGTTGTTGCTTTTGTTGTTGATTGGCATTACCAATATCGTAGAATGGCCGAGTCGAGTACTAGAATCTCTAAAAAGAGAAAATCAAAAATTCCAATTTCAACTCTGTCGTAGGCACGGTAATTTTATCACCCGAGGAAGAAGCCGTAAGCTTTGAAAAAACCGCATCACCCGAAGCTAAGAAAGCGTATGCGAAAATCTATAGTAAGTGTGATGTTCGGTTGAAAAAGGATTAGACTTGGATGACTTAGGTGATGAAGTTAAGAATATCTTTAGAAAGCGTCGGTTGGTTAGATTTAGCGAGCCCGAGAAGGGAAGGGGAGATTAACACGACTATAGTAGCCGAGTTTTATTCGGTTTTATCTACTTTGTCGAAGAACGACTTACTCGGTTGGAAAGCGTACCCTTACGAGCCGAAATATTCCTTTTAACCCCGCCGTCATTAATGCAATTTTAGGAGTTGAGGTTTTTCCCGATGAGGAGGATTACGGGGTAGTTTACAATTTAGATGATCCCGTTAGTTTTGAGCGGATCGCCCCGAGAGCCCGGACGTTTTTGACCCGACCGCGGTGTGGGTTGAAAATCGGTTTAATTACGGGAACCTGTTTTAGAGGTTTGAGGGCAATTAAAAGATTTATTAGCCATAATCTCTATCCTTCTAGTAAACATACTGCTTTTGGAAAGGAAGATCTTTGTATAGCTTGGGCAATGGTAAATGATGTTAGAGTGGATGTTGGAAAGGTCATGTTTAAAAGAATTTTTGAGAGTATTGTCATCGCCAGACCAGGGAGTCATCTATACTTCCCTTGTTTTATCTCTGATTTATGTCGTAGGTTGGGAGTACCATTCCTGCCTAATGACAAGTTATCTCTGGCTGATGGAAATCTGATTGGACCTAGTTTGACTAGTCTTCCGGATGGTAGTATTAGCTCTTTGCTTAGAAGACGTCAAACTCGGCCCACTCCACAGCTTTTACATCTTCTTCTTTTCCATCTTTTTCTAGTCGGCCTCAACAAACTCCTTTCTCCAACACTATCACATATGATATGTTTCAATCTTTAGTGAGATGTTGCACGTGGTCAAGCCAACCCGGCTTTATATGCCGAGCATACTAGACAAGTATCGAGAGTAATAGGCGGTGGTGTGATGATCTTCGTAGAGGTATAAGAAGGAACGAGCAAATTTGTTTCGTAATCCTACTTTTGATGATCCCGCCTATCCATCTTGTCGGCCCGATCCTTACACCTTACCGAGTGGGTAACACCTATCCCACCACCTTCGAGCTTCCATCCATCGTCATATCCTTTTGGAAGTCAATCTAGTGGAACGGTGTATTTTCTACGGGTGTTCGAGAGACCAAAGCAATGTCGAGTTGGGGAGGATTCACCGAGTTTGCCCATGTCACGACCGGTATGAGTTCGATGGGTCTTGATAGTTCGGTCGGGACCACGACTACGGTTCGGCCGCCGACTTCTCGTCGTTTCCGAGTTCGAGTTTTCAAGTTGATCCTGAGGAAGACTACGATGAAGATTGAATTTAATAATTTTGGTTAAACATTTTTATTGCACTTTTTATTCGACATTTGTCATTTAGATATTGGTTTGTTTTCATTTTTCGTTTAGTTTGATTTTACAATCGTTTTTATAAAAATTTGGTTTGTATTTTAAATCGGTTTAGTTTTTATAAAAACTATAAAATATCACAAAAATAATTTTCGTATAATTACTACGTCATTTTACAAAAATATAATGTGTCGTTTTATCCGTTCGTATCAAAAATAAATTACTTTTTGTAAAATATCTTCAAAGGCTTTGAGATTGTTCAAGCACGTGAAGTAAAAAACCAAAACACAAGTTGTCTTTCACCTCTGTCCCTCGGTAAAAGTAAGATGAGGCCGGACCGATCCGGCATATTCCCGGACCGGGCCGTGAAGAACGAAGGTGAGTCATTTTAGAGTCCGTCTAATGCGACCACGTACGTATAATTTTACAATCTATTTATAGAAGTAAAGGCGGGAGCAACAATTGCTCATTCTTTCACCGTCTATCTACCTTGACTTTATTTATTTCACTTTTTATCAAAAATGTCAAACCACTCTTCACCGTCGGTTAATTCTTACGAGCCTCATACACCGGATCATCCGGAATCTCAAGCTTCTAATGAGAGTATCATTTTACACAATCGTTTTGCAAATTCTCCAATCCTATTGGAGAAAGGTTTAAATTTAGATAAGCTTGATCAATGGGGAAAAACTATCATTCGAAGTTTTGGTTGGAAAAAATTTGTCAGTACACCGAGAGGACGGGTAAATGTCTCGATAGTGCGAGAATTTTATTCTGCGCTTATGACGACATCTATGATCGATATCACTCGATTGTTCTAGTAAGAGGAGTGGTTGTTCCCTTCTCTTCATCTCGTTATCAACCAAATCTTTGAAATTCCACCGATTACGATGCCACATTTTGAAATGCAATGGGGACTACAAAATCCCTCTAATCATTTGAATAAAGTACACGAGTCATTCCAATGTCTCGTTCCCGCTTTTTGATACAAATCACGACATGTCAACACGAGCTTTACTTCCACATCTAAAGGCGTGGAAGCATTTTATAAATTCTCGAGTTTATCCCACCTCGGGATTTTGGAAGTTTGGTGAGAATGAAATGCTTCTACTTTTTGCTTTGGCATTCGGTGTATTTGTTGATTGGGGTATATTGATTCAAAGGACAAGTGTTGGAGTTTGCGATCACGAGAGGTAGTAGGGGGAAGCCTATGCCTAATTCATGGATGATATCACGTTTGTGTATTCTTCTGAATGGAGTAGAAGAGCTGGAGACGGATGAAATTTTTCCTTCTAGAGATAGTCGGTTTGGTTTGCTACCGGTTGATACACCGGGTTGTTCGTCTACCATTTAGAGAGTTGTTTGTTAGTAATATTTAAGTTTTAATAAGTTAAATTAAGTTAAGTTTGAAGTTTCTTTAGTTAAGTTTATGTTTTTCTTTTAAGTTTGTATTAATCTATCTTGTTTAATATATATGTCTTAGTTTTTTAAGTTGTTTGTTTTTATTTAATAATATAATTAGTATACGCTAAAATAAAATCAGAAAAATAACGTTAATAGATAATTTTAATTTTATTTTCAAACCTACTTCTTTACTACTCATTGAACATCGGGGCGATGCCACTTCGTAAGTGGGGAGTAGAGTTAGGTTAGAAAATTCATTAAAATTTTCGAAAAATAGTCAAAAATAATTATATTATATGTCTAATTTAGATTTTAATAAGATTTTAAGTTTATATAATTAAGTAATTAATATTAGATATTGTTTTTATAAAATTATATAAGTATGTTGATATTTATAAGTAAAATTCTTAGAATCATTTTCAATATGAATTATGAGTTTGGAATTGGACTAAGTTTGTCGATTTTTGGCACCACAAAAATATAACTATAGCCAAATAACCTACCTCAGCCTTGATTAGAGTGATCAAGACCTCACTCGAAATTGTAAATTGTGATTAAATAACCGAGCTATAGCTTATTTTGGTCTACATTTCCTTGAAATTCCGCAAGTTTGTACGTACTTATAAAAAGAGATGGAGACATAAAAGCTAAGTTTTGGTATATCCGAGATTGGAAAGATTAGATAAGTAGTAGTATATTCGATCTTACCTCATGACACTTGCAACATAGTCGATTTTGGTAATAAGTTCGGATATATTAATATTCTATAAAAAAATTAAGAACGAAGCACCATATTTACACAGAATTAATCAAATATCAGGTATCTTCCTTATCTGTGATTAACAACTTAAAAATAAAAAGAACAAATCGGTTGTAGCTACCAATGATTGGAGTGAGTAGGGTATTATCACGAAATGTCCTATATCACTATGAGGTAATTAAGCTCCCGATTGCCTGATGATAGTAGTCCAGCTAGGGTATTATCTCGAAATGTCCTATTGCTGGGAATGAGGGCACAATATAAAATAAAAGAGGAAAAGTTGAATCATAAGATCTCAGGAATTATTACAAGTTTAAGGAAACCGGACTTGTAATTTTCGATCGAAAGAGTAGTACTCCGATCAATCTTGATGAAGCAATGCCTGTAAGTTTGATTTTCTACACACACTCACGCTTTTAGTTCTTAATCGGGTAAAAAAAAAAAAAAAAAAAAAAAATCTAAAAAGAGATGCTATTAATCGATGATTATTTTTGATCAAGAATATAAAGATGTAGGTACGTACGACTTGCCTCTTTCTTTTTTTTTGATTTCTTTTTTTCCGATTAACCAACATCTTGAACTTTATAAGCCATTTTTGTCGACTACTTTACCGAAGTTTCCAATTCCGTAATTTCATAATAGTTGCGATTAAAAATAATTCGATATTTTATTTATACTTCTTAAGTATTACATATATAATTTTATCTAAATAATATTTAATGTTTAAGTTATTTCGGTTATATACTCTTTTCGTCTTCTTAAGATTTTAAATTAAGATAGATAATATATTTATAATATTGACAATATAAAATATAATCGAAAAATTATACTATCTTTTATTACCGCTTATTTTTGCTCGAGGACGATCAAAAGCTAAGTGGGGAGTAATTTGATGTATTATTTTTATATGATTAAATATACGTTATATTATTATGTTTTATCAACGAATTCTATGTAAAATATATGAAATTATGGTATAAATAGTATGAAATGTTAATCTTTATAGTTTAGAGTAGTTAGTAGTAAAAATAGTAAAAAGTTGTAATTTTGTACCGATTTTAGTAAATCGGAGTGTCGTGTCGATTTACGTGGGTATTTGTGATGTTTTATTGCGATTTATAAACCGAGACCCCGAGAATCGACATATTGAAGTATAAACATATCTCTGGAATGATTTAGAGAGTGCCACGAGCTTAAATGATCAATTGAATAGCTTAAGTGGACAATTGGCCAACCAATCTGGTTAAGTAAAAATCGAGAAATGTCTCCGACAAACGAATGGCTCATCAAAATGACATTATCTGAAAAAGTGTTCTTCACGAAAGTTGTAGATTTTTCCGAGAGCTTTCCAATGCAATTTAAATTATGAAGATTGGAGGTCTACAACTTAAACAGTGATCAAGTGGCTAATCGATTTGGGTTAAGAAAAATCCCGAAATAGCTTCGAGGAACACGAGGTTATCAAGAAGGCGTTTTCTGGAAAAGAGTCCTTCATGAAAGTTGTAGAGTTTCTCGAGACCTTAATTTTGGCATTTCGTTTGCAATTTTTGGAGGTCCGAACTCGAGATATGAATTTTAGAAGTTTAATAATTATATATATAAATAAATATCTCCACTGCACATGCTGATTGCAATCAGTAGTGGAAGCAATCATTAGTCCGGACCGATCCGGCTTAATCTCGGACCGGTCCGGCCTTGAGAACTTTGCCTATATAAAGGAGCTCATTTCAACAGACGGGGGGAACGAAAAATATATATACATCCTACATATATATATATTCTCCTCTTCTTTCTTTTCTTTTTATTTTTTAGTAGTAGTTGTAAATAAGGCCTTACGCCGTAATAATGTAGTTTACGTATCGTTGTAATGCTCGGGAAAATCTCGGAAGTCGGTTTTGCTAAAGAAGTTGTAATGTCCGGAAAATACGATTTCGAATCAACTTGCCGTATTCGGGTAACTTTTCTTAAGTATTTATGTTTGTTTTTATATTTTTCGTTGTTATAATGTTTTTAGGCTAAATATAATACTGGCCAAAACTATGTAATCGGTTTTATTTCGATCTTTTCGTTAAAGAAATGTTGTTAAGTTAAAATGACTAAAATTGAATTAATTGAATCTTTTTCTATTTTGATCGTATTCGTATTGACATATTTAACCGATCTGAGGAATTCATAATCTAATTATGAATTGACGCCTCGTAGTCAGGATATGAAATAAAAGATAGAAAAACCGGAGGGTAAAATTGGCCGTGTAAATAACGTGATAACGGAATCCGATTTCCTACCCGGGGGTAAATTTGTTTTGGGAGAAATGAATTTTATTATAATTTGTACTCGAGATCGTAATAATGTTAAATCATCAGTTTAATTGAAACTTAAACCGGAAAGTTAAATCGTCCGGCTTTGACAACCGGAGCCTTTAAAATAAAATTGACCGTTTGACGAACGGAATGACTCCTTTTTATCTAAAGGTAGATTTGTACTCGGGACCTGTTCAGATTAATTCGTTTACCGTAACAGTTGTGGACCTTGGACTGATGCAATGGACATATGACAATTTCATACGCTCGTGTGAGGAGGAATTGTTTACCTCAGGAGTGCACCGTTTCACTTACTCAATTGGACCTAAAATAAAAGGAGAGATCGAACACATTTCAATTAATCGAAAAGATCGTATAAACCAATTATATAAGTTTTGGCCAGTTCTCTAAAATTATCTGTTTAATATATTGGTATCTATATATTTATATCTATATATATACTTTGCAATTTATGTACATATATATATATTTATATATCTATATATATTATATTAGAATAACTTTTAAATTACGTATTTATTTTATGTTGACTAGAATAGTAGTGATTTGTGTTATAAAATTGCGATTTAGATCGAGTTAATAATGACTCTTTGGTGTTTAACCACACGTAAAAGAAATTACCAAGTTCTCTGAGGATTCGACACTCTGACTCACCATACTAGCACCACAATTTGACCCGGTACACTGCCGGTTAGGATCGTTTAAACCAGGAAACGTCTGTCAGATTTCTGGCACTGTTTTCAAGGTTAGGTTTGGGCGGGGTCAGTGAATGAATTAGAGAGGGAAGGGTAGAGTTTTAATAGAAAAAGAATTAGAGTTGGATGGATTTGTGGTTGAAAATGAGGTACTGGCGCGCGCCAAGGGATACTGGCGTGCGTCAAGGGGGACAAGAGCTGAGTCTAGGGTTCTGTGGTGGCAGAAACGTGATTGATGGTTGTCACATTGGGTGACGCGCGCCACAAACGTACTGACGCATGCCAAAAGTGGTGTTTGTGTGCAAAGTGTGTCAAAAGGGGAATGACGTGCGTCAACAGGGGTTGACGCACGTCAGCAAGCAAAATGTTACTGACGCTCACCAAGCGTTATTGACGCAGGTCAAACCCCAGAAACTTCCCACTGACTCACGTCAAGGACACACTGACGCACGCCAAAGAATATGCCCAAACTCTCTGTATGACTACAGTGAATTATGGCGTGAGTCAAGAGGGCTCCCACAAAAGACATTTAATTCCAAAACACTTATGTTCACCAGACGTATCAAAATAGTAACACAAAGACAAAAATTATCAAAACCCGGGCTGCCTCCCGAGAGCGCTGTTGTTTTACGTCGTTGGCTCGACGAGATTATACGGTAGAGATGATGGAATTATACAGATTATCAAATTGGGACACTACCACAATTACTCAATTAAACACGTAGCAAATAAGCACATAAGCCACCTAAATGATAATGCTTAAAAGGTAAATTGGAAGATAGTTGTTAGGAACATTTTATTATGTTTTGATGATGGCCATACTAGCTGTTATAGCAAGCCTGAAATAAGTTAGAATTCTCTGTATAAGACTTTACTTAGAGTCTGACATGTTGTATAAGTTAAGTCAGACAAGTATTGTACTAGATGGTAGGATGGCTAAGTAAAAACAGACATTCGGCAGAGTGAAGTCAGCCAAGCACCAGCAGAGAAGCAATGAAGACATTATAGTCTGACTTACAACCAAGGAAGTCTGTGATGACCTTGGATAAGTCTAAGTTACACTTTAAGTGGTGAAACATAAGTTTGAATATGGTGTACACTGATCTCACCTCAATCTTGGATCAGTGAAGTACAAAGATTCAACTTTAAACTGAAGTAATGAAGGAAACAGTGAATCGGCAGAGTAAACTGACTTTCGGCTGAGTAAAGACAAAACAGTGAAGGAAGATCTAAACGGCAAAATCAGATGGATCCCTCGACCGCTCAGAGAACGGCGAAGTAAACCTTATCAAAACAGAATTGAAATATGATGAAGATTCAGAGGATCATGCATTAAATGCACAATCAATAGAGGATCAATCAAGGACGGATTTTCTGCTATATGTTTGAAGAAAAAAATCCAATTACTGAAAACAAGGATAATATAATTAAGGGGGAATCAAGAATAAAATCAAGGATTATTTCCCACATTAATATAGCCAAAGGATAGAATTTCAAATCAAGGTTATTCAAGGCCATAAATAGAAGGCATTGACAGACAGATAAAACACGATGATCAGAAAAAGAAAATCAAGTAGAAACTCTATCAATTTGAAAAGCCTTCTCTCTGAACTTACAAGGACTTATCTAGAGATCAACTCAGACATTGGAACTACAATTTCTTATTCAGCACTGAGATTGATCAAGCAAGTTTGTGAATCTAATTCACAACAAACTGAGGCAACTGAATCAGAAGCCATCTGAGAAGGAGTTGTGTTTGTGATAGCTGCTGAAGGATTTGATCTCAAGGAGCAGTGAAAGAGACTGAATCACTGAAGCTGTTAAAGTCAAGGAGTGATAGTCTTGTAGATTGTGAAGCTTGGGAAGTCAAGGACAATCATACTATTGTATCTGTGAAAACAATAGTGAATTCCTCCAATCATCACAGGAGAAGAGTGGATTAAGGGATTACACCACCCTGAACCACTATAAGTCTTGTGTCAATTTACTTTCTGCAATTTACTTTACTGCACTCATTTAAATTGCCTAGATTATAATCTATATCTGTGATTGTCTAAACTGCCTTGAAACAACAAAGTAAGAAGGGACTTATCCGCTGCCCAAAAGCTTTTAAACATAAGAAAAGTTTTTGAAACTCCTCTATAGTCATTCACCCCCCCTCTGTCTATAGTTTTACCCTTCTCTGGGACCAACAATAGTACCCGTGGTTTTCTATGTTTATAGTCTATAGCTAGACTATGCAACTCTTCAATCCAGTGGGGTGTCTTCGAGGAACATCACCTCCTCCAATCGAGGTATGCCCTCTCTTTCAACGAAATGCTTGATGCGATGACCATGTGCTGTGAATGTCGTTTTTCCATCTGTAAGTTCAACTGCACCGGATTTATACACCCTTGTAACAAGGAATGGACTTGTCCACCTCGATCTTAGCTTTCCTGGGAACAATCTCAATTGTGAGATATATAAGAGCACTTTATCATTCACATGGAACTCTCGATCAAAGATCTTCTGGTCATGGAATGACTTGGTTCGTTCCTTGTAAATTTGGACGTTCTCATATGCATCGAGGCGAAACTCGTCAAGCTCGGTGACTTGGATCAATCTATGATCACCTACAAGCTTGGGGTCAAAGTTGAGAAACTTTATAGCCCAATAAGCTCGGTGCTCCAATTCAACGGGCAAGTGACAAGACTTGCCAAAAACTAATATGTATGGTGAACATCCAATAGGTGTCTTAAAAGCAGTGCGGTATGCCCAAAGTGCATCGTCAAGCTTCACCGACCAATTCTTACGGTTAGTGTCCACCGTTTTTTCAATAATCTGTTTTACCTCACGGTTTGACACTTCAACCTGCCCACTTGTTTGTGGGTGATACGGTGTGCCGACTTTGTGTCTTACACCATAACTCTCAAGAAGTTTAGTGAATGGTCGATTACAAAAGTGTGAGCCACGATCACTAATGATAGCTCGGGGAGTGCCAAATCGAGTAAAAATATTTTTCTTTAAGAATTTTAGCACCACCTTAGAATCATTAGTGGGATAGGCTTGTGCTTTCACCCATTTAGAAACATAATCGACCATTACTAAAATGAATTTATTACCGAATGAGGGAGGGAATGGGCCCATGAAGTCGATGCCCCATACGTCAAATATTTCACACTCCAAGATAGGTTGGAGGGGCATTTCATACCTCTTAGGCACATTTCCCCACTTCTGGCATGCAACACAAGATTGTGAAAGATGATGTGCATCTCTGTAAAGTGTAGGCCAATAAAATCCGCATTGTAAAACTTTATATGCCGTCTTCCATCCTCCATGATGGCCTCCGGTATCTTGGCCATGGAAAAAGGAGAGTATACTTGAGATTTCATTATCGGGAACGCATTTTCTAATGATACCATCCGAACACCTCCGAAAAAGGTTCGGCCTTTCCCAATAATAAAATTTCAAATCGTGAAAGAATTTCTTCTTCTTTTGCCATGTCCAATTAAGTGGAACATACTCACATGAAAAATAATTCACAATGTTGGCAAACCATGGTGAGCACTCCTTCGGTTTTGAACTAGCATGAATAAGTTGCATTGTCGGAGGAGCATCCACCCTCATGAGTTGTTCATCCGGGAAGTAATCGTCAATCTCTTTTCGTTTTCCTTCTTCTTCAATGAAATCCAACCGACTTAAATGGCCCGCCACCACGTTCTCACTACCCTTCTTGTCCTTGATCTCAATATCAAATTCTTGAAGTAGAAGAATCCATCTAAGCAATCTTGGTTTAGCATCTTTCTTGTTCAACAAATATTTCAAAGCCGCATGGTCGGTATAGACAATGACCTTGGAACCAACAATATAAGATCTAAACTTGTCGAGGGCGAACACTATGGCGAGTAACTCTTTCTCGGTTGTTGCATAGTTGGCTTGAGCGGGGTTCAACGTGTGAGAAGCATAATAAATGGCCTTGAGTACCTTTCCATGACGTTGGCCAAGCGCGGCCCCAACTGCGAGGTCACTTGCATCACACATCAACTCAAAAGGTAGATTCCAATCCGGCGCTACCAAAACGGGTGCGCTAACTAGTTTCTGCTTCAAAGTCTCAAAAGCTACCATGCACTTTTCATCAAAATTGAAGGGTACTTCTTTTTCAAGGAGATGGATGAGAGGCTTGGCAATACAAGAAAATTTTTCAATAAATCGCCTATAGAAACCAGCATGCCCAAGAAATCCTCTCAACGTCTTCAGATTAACCGGTGGGGTTAACTTCTCAATTACTTCAATTTTTGCTTTGTCTACCTCAATACCATTCTTAGAAATTCTATGGCCTAGCACAATACCTTCTGATACCATAAGATGACATTTCTCCCAATTAAGCACTAAGTTCGTGTCCTCACATCTTTATAACACACGCTCCAAATGAGAGAGACATTCCTCAAAAGAATCCCCAAAAACACTGAAGTCATCCATAAAGATCTCCAAAAATCTTTCCACCATATCAGAAAAAATGGCTGTCATACATCGCTGAAATGTAGCCGGGGCGTTGCATAAGCCAAACGGCATTCTCTTGTATGAAAACGTTCCATAAGGACAAGTGAAAGTCGTCTTCTCTCTATCTCCTGCCGCAATGAATATCTGTAGATAGCCCGAATAACCATCAAGAAAACAATAGAACTTATGCCCACTCAACCGCTCCAACATCTGAACAATATACGGAAAGGGATAGTGATCCTTCTTGGTATGGTCATTGAGTCGTCGAAAATCAATACACATGCGGTATCCTGTGACTTCCCTTGTTGGTATCCACTCATGTTTATCGTTTTCTTTCACGGTGAATCCACCCTTCTTTGGCACAACTTGAGTAGGACTCACCCACTCACTGTCAGATATAGGAAAAATAATACCCATCTCCAGTAACTTGATAACCTCTTTCTTGACAACCTCTTGCATATAGGGATTCAAATGACGTTGTGGTTGAACACATGGTTTAGTGTCATCGTTGAGAATAATCTTGTGAACACAGATTTCAGGACTAATTCCCCGAATGTCAGCCACAGTCCAACCAACTTTCTGCTTATTTTTTCAATTCCGTTTATACGTTCTACCAAGTTTTGATTAATAGTTTGAAATCAACCCACAGATAATACTCGACACAATTTCCACAAAATATGCATAAGGTAGGGGCGGGAAATTCTTTGGCTTTGAATCAGGATATTCAGGAAGAACAGGCTGCTAATGCTCTCTTATGTTACCTTAGCATCCTCAATAGCAAATCTTCCTGCACATTGGTTAGTGACGAAGAAATAATAACAGGAAGTAGATTATCATTTTCAATAAAAGCATATTTCAAGTTAGGAGGTAAAGTTTTCAATTCAAGGTTCCTTGGTGGCTCCTCTATGGAAGGTTTCAATAACGGGCCATCATGTTCCAATTCTAGATATCGGTGCCACGGTTGTTTGTCGAAATTACGCCCGACATCCAGATAAGAAATCACTGCTTGCATTTCCTCATCATCACTTTCTCTTTGAAAGATGGATGAGGTCAAACATTCCTCAAGCTTGTCTTCAAAGACCTGCAAGTTAGAATTCTCCATACAGGCAAAAGATAATGCATCAATGAATGAACAAGATTCTCGTGAATCATACGGATGCTTCATGGCTTTGAAAATGTTAAACGTGACCTCATCTTCGTTAACTCTCAAAATCAGTTCTCCACGTTGGACATCAATCATAGTCCTTCATGTGGCTAGGAATGGACGACCGAGAATAAGGGGCGTTGAATACCCTTCTTCCATATCCATAACCACAAAATTAACAGGGAAGTAAAACTTATCGACCTTCACTAACACATCTTCTATGACTCCTTTAGGACGTTTTATGGACCTATCTACTAATTGTAGAGTCATCTCGGTGTTCTTCAACTTTCCTATGCCAAGTTTGATAAAGTCCTCATATGACATGAGGTTGATGCTAGCACCAAGGTCGCAAAGCACCCTTTTAAACAAAAAGCCCCTAATTTCACACGGGATAGTAAAACTCCCGGGGTCTTTGAGCTTAGGTGGAAGCTTATGTTGCAACACGGCGGAGCATTCCTCATTGAGACAAATGTTCTCATATTCCTCTAACCTTTTCTTGTTAGTGAGAATATCTTTTAAAAGCTTACCATACACAGGCATGCTACTGAGTGCTTCTATGACTGGAATATTAACATTCAAGTGTCGAAACGTGTCAAGGAAGCGAGCGTACTTCTTATCTAGCTTTTTCTTCTTGATTTCTTCTCTAGGTGGATAAGGTAATGACTCAATATCAATAATTTTAGGTTTAGAGTTCGTACCTTCCTTACCTTTGCCGCTTGATGAATCGTCGGAAGCTTTTCTCACTGTTTGAGCTGCTCGTGGCCTCCATTCATTATCGGTGTGCACCACCTTCTCCTTGCCTTTCTCAAAAACTGAATGTTGAGGGTTGGCGCGCGTCAATCATTGGCGTGTGTCACCGCTTTACTTGGATTGCCTTTGACGCACGTCGAGGGTTCCTTGGCGTCCGTCAAGGCACATTTGGCGCGGGTCAAATTCGTGCCAAAACTCTCTGAATGTGAATAGTGACTGTTGGCGTGAGTCAATTCGTCCTTGGCAGGGGTCATTGAGACATGTTCCCTGAAGAGAGTCCTTAATTCGCTTGCTCTCGGATTCTTAAAAATCCTCGGGACTTTCACAAAATCTTCGCTTTCTTTTTCCACATTCACATAACCGCCCCCTGCAAGAATTCATCCACAATTTCCTCCTCTTCCTCACTCAATTCCATCTCCACTTCGGTGTCGTGCAAATCATTCTCAACTTCGTTCCCCACTTGGTTCTCATGAAACTCATGGTTCCCACAAACTGTTCCACTTCGGGTTATGATGGCATTCACTCCCCTCGGATTTCTTTCAGTATTACTTGGTAAACCACCCGGTGGTCTACTAGCATTCCTTTCGCCTTCTCTACTCAAGTGTTCTTCCATATTCCGCACGGATGCTTCTATGTTTTTCATTCTTACATCATGACCGCTCATAGATGTTCTCAACACTCCCATTTCCTTGGTGAGCGTACTAAGGGAAGTCATCACACTTTACATATTCTGGGCTTGAGTGGCAACTACTCCCAAAAGTTTATCCAACGTGTTGTCCCATCTATCCTCTCTTGCTTGATTTTAGTTCTCGGTTATTGGGATAGTTTGCGTAGTGGGTTGAGGATAAGAATGAGTGTTCGGTGATTGAGTCGAGGTATTGGAATTGTAGGAAGTTCGTGGTTGAGGAGCAAAGGGTGGTTGTCCTTGCTTGTATGAGCTCTCATTCCAACGATAATTCAGATGATCTCTCTTAATAGCATTGAAAGAGTTAGAGTATGCATTGTTCAAATTCCGGAGTTGTTGCATGAAGCTTACTTCCTCCGCTTGTAAGTCACCGGGCTCTTCCATCTCCAAAGATATGTCATCATCATTGCCATAGACATTATATTTCTTGCCTTCGATTAAAAAGTTTCCTTCCACTCTCTTGCTTGACTGCAAATTATCAAACTTTCTTGACAACTTATCTATCTTCTCTATAAGCTCTGAACTGTCCTTTGCCCCTTCTGTAAAACTGACTTTCCTCGTACTTGATCCGGTTTCCCACATACGATGATTCTTTGAAATCCTCTCTATAGCATCATAGACTTCTTGAGCATTGCGTGACATCAAGCATCCTCCACATGCGTGGTCAATGTTAGCACGTGATTCTGTCCTCAACTGTCTACAGAAAAGTTGTATCTACGTATCAAATGGGTAACCATGATCGGGGCAAGCCTTCAACAATTTTTTAAATCTTTCCCATGCACTCCCTAAGGTTTCGTCGGGGCCTTGTGCAAAATTTGCTATTTCAACCTTCAATTTCAAATTCCTTCCAGGTGTAAAATATTGCTTTAAGAACTCGTTTTGCACCTCATCCCACGTAGTTAAAGAATGGTGGGGTAAGGATACAAACCATTCCTTGGCTCTTCCCGTCAACGAGTACGGAAACACAGACAATCTTGTCAACTCCTTTTGAATTCCATGACTATTGGCCGTATTACACAGTTGTTCAAAAGAATAGAGGTGATAATGTGGGTCTTCAAAATCTTCTCCGGCGAATTGGCATTTGTTATCGATCAACCCAAAACGATGCCCTTTCACTTCAAAATTATTTGCCCCTTCATTGGGTAGTCTAATAGGATCATTGGGTGCATTTATTCTCAAAGGTTGATCACAAAGAGGTCTCAAAAGTTGGTCATTTTGGCCTTGGTTTCGATTGTGGTTTTGGTTTTGCCGGTTCCGGTTGTTTCGGTTATTTTGGCCTTGGTTATTGGGATTTGGTTGGGGAATTGGATCTTCCGGTGGGGGTTCAAGTTGTGCATTCTCGAAATTCTCCGCCATCTCTTCTCGAGTTGATGAGTATCGGGATGATTCTTCACCAAGTGATTCTCCACTAGACTGAGCAACCTTATGCTCAGCTCTCAACTGTCTTTCGTATGTGTTAATGTCCGAACGATATGGAGTAAGGGGAGCTTTACCGGTTCGGGACCGAGTCATCAACTAAAAAAGTGAAACAACAAGAAACGATCAAACGCACTTGGTAACTTACCAAATGGTAAGTACCATAAAAGTAAACAGAAATGTGATTAGAAAGAGACTTGACCTGTGCTCGAAAATTTTAAGACTGATACAAGTAGTAACTTTTACTCAATAAGAATGAACTCCCCGGAAATGGCGCCAGAAAGCTTGATGGCCAAATCCTAGAGGTCCAATCTAACCGGCAGTGTACCGGGTCGACTATAGTCTAGTTTGGCGAGTCAAGGTCGTCTCCTCGGGGAACAAAAAATTATGAGGTACACACTAAAAAGTCTATATTACTTCGATCTAGGTCGCATTTTGATGAAAGCTTAATCAATTGCATAAATAAAGTGCTTGAATTAACAATAGCGATAAAATATAAAATAAACTAACCAAGATAATGTGTAGCCTAGCTATCCTCTTGTAATTTCATGGGAATGACTTCCTACCTTCCTACCATTTGTGTTCAAAAGAGAAACGGTGCATTCCTAAGCAAGCAATTCCGCCTCATACGAGTGTTTGGAATTACTCTCTACCTCCTCCTTGGTCTAGGTGTCCTAAACCTAATGACTCGGTATAATACGCACGTGAATGCAATGGCAAAGACAGCTATCCCCAGATAAGAAATCGAATGCCTACAAGAGGTCTATTTTACCTTCCGGTTCACCTCCCTTCTTCCCACGTCTAACATCTCCGTTCGGTATCCGTTAAACGTGTAAATGCTAACACTAGGCAATTACTCCAATGTCAACAAAAAATGGAATACAAGTAGGTAAAGCATCACAACAATCAAAACTAACAACACAACCAATCATTCCCAATCAATCACAAGAGGATAAACTAATACTACAACATAATCTTGGCTAGATAAACCTAGCCACTCATGCCTACAAACATTAACATCTCAAGATTAACATTCATAAACATAAGAACAATTGAATGACAATAAAGATTAAAGATTACCACTTCAAATGATGAAATTCGAGTTGGTGTTCATCATCCAACCTCAAAAGCTTCAATGAAGCTAACACTAGTGTGTTAAACTTCAAACAAGAGATCAAAGCTAAACTAGAATCCTTAATTGTTACAATCAAGTTCAAGTGCTAATTTCTACTAGAATTTGGCTATAAGAGCCTTGGGGTGGGGGTGGTGCCTGCAAGATGGAAAAGTTGAAGAAGATGAAGTGTGTCCCTTTTCATAAAATCCAACTTGGAAGAATAAAAGGATTAATTTTCTGCTGACTCTGCCATATTGACCCAGGTCAGTCCGTACTGGCGCACGCCAAACCCAAGTTGCCTTACTGGCGCAGGTCAGAACCGCTTGGCGCGCGTCAAGTCCCATTGTAGTTGCTGGCAGAAAGACATCTGTATTAATTGCCCAACAACCCCTTGACTCAGGTCAGTGTAACATGGCGTGAGTCAAGTGTGTCTAAAATCTCATAATCACAATTTTCTTCCACTTGGCTTGGATCGAACCTTCTAATATGTATCGATAATCCTTGTGGGTTGAAATCCTCCCCATAGCTCCAAAATCATCGCAAAAGAATCAAAAGCCACCCTGAGGTCAGAATCCACACTCCCCACCGTAATATCTGTGCTGCAAAATAGACACAAAGATACCACGTGTAATACTGATAACAAAATCGGCTAATACTAATATAATATAGCTAGAAACATGATTTTTCTGAAAATTCTATGTACACAAAATATGGTTCCAAACATCATTCAAATTGCTCGAGTTGATGACAAAATATTGCTAATTGCACCAGAAAAAGGGGTAAATCATCGGAAATTATATCATCAGGTTGACTTACATCAGCAAGTGATTCTTCTTTTAACTTTGAAGATATGTCTGCTGAGGACTTTGCCAACTCTGTAAGTAGTAGTTTTTGTTGGGTCCTTTATTTTCTTCTCTGTTTTATATTCCTTGACCTCCAATCTTTTTGCAGTGTTACCACCTGGGCAGGTCTCTGCATAAGAAAACCTCTGGTATGGCCAAAGAGATTGCTGCCCTGCAGCAGAAGGTAGCCAGTTTAGAGGAGGCCAATGCCAATGTGACCAGTTTGGAGGAGGCCAACCACACATTGATGTCTTCAGAGACTGCTGCTCGTCAGGAGATCGAGCAATTAAAAGCCGAACTTACTAAAGCTGAAAATTTATTATTCACCCAAGACGAACAACTGAAACTTAGAGATCAGCAGCTGAAAAAGATGAATGAGGAAAATCAACAGCACCTTGCCACAGCAAAAAGTTGAAAGCTGACTTTGATCAGACTGTGAGACAGATGGAAGAAACTCCTGCTCAGAACGTCATTCAGAAGATCATTTCAGAGTATAAGGCTTCTCCCCAAACTTATGAAGAGATTAAAATCATCCTGGCTCCGGCCATGCGTAGGGGGTACACCCTGGGTGTTGATGAAGCCAAGCCAGCAGATTTGGTGATTAGCACTCTGCCTAATCACAAATTATATGATAAGGAGGTAGGTGATATCTTCACCAAATGATACGATGAATACAAAAATGAGGAAGATTTCATCTGTAAATATGCCAAGAGAAAGCCTGCTGCTCCTCCTTCAACTTGACTTTATATATCTGTCTTGAGATTTTGATAATCAAACTTTGGTGTTTCTGCTTTTTTGAATTTGCCTTATATATCTGCTTTTTTGGTTTTGATGTATCTAATATTTTGATCACTGGAAGCAATTTTAAATTTGCATTCTCGATATTTGCTTGTTCATCTGTTCTTCTTTATCTCCTCTTGCGCTGCAAAGAAGCTAGGATTATTTATCTTAGCTTATTTATTGGTAATTCCTATGTTTTTGCTCAGAATGCTCTGCATTCCACTACTGACCACTGGACATTTTGTTCAAAGTATCCTTGCGTTGCCAATTTGATACTTGGTTTATTCATGTACTTGGTTCTACCCAGAAATGTCCTTGCACTGGGTCTGCTGCCCGGAATGTCCTTGCGCTGCGAGTTTGACACGTCAAATTTTTATGATGGGTCTTCTGCCCAGAGTGCCCTTGCGTTGCCAATTTGATACTTGGTTTATTCATGTACTTGGTTCTACCCAGAAATGTCCTTGCACTGGGTCTGCTGCCCGGAATGTCCTTGCGCTGCAAGTTTGACACGTCAAATTTTTATGATGGGTCTTCTGTCCAGAGTGCCCTTGCGCTGCAAGTTTGACACATTAAATTTTTACGATGGGTCTTCTGCCCAGAGTGTCCTTGCGCTGTATGTTTGTCACGTTAAATTTTTACGATGGGTCTTCTGCCTAGAGTGTCCTTGCACTGCAAGTTTGACACGTTAAATTTTTATGATGGGTCTTCTGGCCAGAGTGTCCTTGCGCTGCAAGTTTGACACATTATATTTTTACGATGGGTCTTCTGCCCAGAGTGTCCTTGCGCTGCAAGTTTGACACGCTATATTTTTATGATGGGTCTTCTACCCAGAGTGCCCTTGCGCTGCACGTGTCATATTTTTATGATGGGTTTTCTGCCCAGAGTGCTTTGATTGAGCTAAAATTTACCCCAACAAAAACAATTTATAAAGACTCGAAACCGTGGGCAAACTAACTCTCTAACCGGCAGTGTACCGGGTCGATTGCTAGCATAGCTATAGGAGTACGAGGTCGAACCCAAAGGAAAAGTGTTTGTGAGTACCAAAGCGAACGTGTTACTTAGTCTAGGTTATCAATCTTTTTAAAGTGCTTGTATACTACAACGACACTAAGGTGATGTTTACTAACGAGTCTGAAGATAGAAAAGGAAGAAAGAAGATTAACTACTCGGTTTTTAACGTTATACTAAGGGACATAGCCGAAACATGATCAAAGTAGCTAGTTTCAACCCTAAGGGTAGACAAAACCGGGAGTGTGCATTATAACAAACGAACTCTCGCATTCAATTTCATGGGTGCGTGCTCCTAATTCCGGTGCTAAGGTCTGAACAACTCTCTCCTAACACCTTATGCCATGTTAACTACCCTTCCCTTAAGAAGATTCACTAACAATACATGTTATGCACTAGAGCCGCTTAAACGTTGAGTAACCTCGCATTGGGCTCGGGCTTAACAACTAAGCCGAGTCTACGCCGCGATCTTAGAACCTCTTGTCCCATGTCTTCCCGCAAAATACATATGTAAGGTTGATGTGTGTGATTACTAAATTGGGTGTACAATCCAATCTAGCGATGTTATAGCAAGTTCTAAGACGTTAAACAAGCAAGATAAGACATTAAAAAGCACTGCCCACTCCCAATTTCATCACCCAAAGGGTGATTTCACTAAATTTCACATGATTCGACTATGAAAAGGAATTAGCTACTCATTATACTAGTTAAAACATAAAAGCAACTGTAAATTAAAGACATAATAAGTGAAAGAGAGAAGAAATATACCATAGAAGCGAGAATTTCGAATTTGAGATCCAAAAAGTACACCTTGAAGAACTAATTAAAAGATGGTGACTTAGTGTTTAGAGTAGAAATCTGAGCTAGGAAATGGAAAGATTAAGCTAAAATTATACTAATTTAAGCTAAGAGAATGTATTCTAAGCTATTACAAAATTTGAGCTAAAAAGGGGTAGGGTTTTGCTAAGAGAATAATTATCCTCCAAGAAATGGTCTAAGGGGGGTATTTATAGGTGGGGAAAAATCTGTAGGTTTTCGTCTTCAAACGTGCGTTTAGATACTGTAAACCGGCGTTTCACTTGGTCAAACGCGCGTTTCGCTTCATTTCTAGGTAGCTCTTGCTTGTTCTTCAACTGAAACGCGCGTTTAGAGGGGTTTGAAACGCGCGTTTAGGAGGGCTTGAAACGCGCGTTTAGGAGAGCTTGAAACGCGCGTTTAGGGCAGGTGCACTCTGCCCAAAATTTTGCTTTTGAAATGCCAGTTTGGGGGTTCAAACGCGCGTTTGAACCCCAATTGTTCCAAAACTTCATCTTTTCTCCCTTTTTTGATCACTCATATCGCCTCGATCATGCTTCTCACCATGAATCATCACCTTCCGGGTCCTAAAGACACTAATACCCTACAAAATGACCAAACCAACCAAACAATTCCGGAGGGTAAAGGTCCTCGGGAATAGAGTGAATATCAACAAAAAGGGGAAATAAGCCATCAAAGTGACGGATTTACTCCCCGTGCCATAAACTCACGATATTATCACGAAAACGGTCTAAACACCCAAAAACATGCTAAACGTGTGGTAAACGGGGGTAGAAAATGCACCGGAATCACGTAAAGTTGAATCCCATCAACCACCCCACACTTAGCATTTGCTCGCCCTCGAGTAAATTAGGCATTTTAAAACCAACCAAGGGATTCAACTTTGTGATGTAGGTGCTACTACTCACACTCTCAAGGTAACCACAAAGTAAGAAACACGAACATATACACACCGGTATAACATTATCAAGAAAATGGAGTGTGTGTGGTGCCAAGCTAAAGCCAAGTGCTCAAAATGATTGTCAGGTCTTGAATCCCGACCAAAAGTCTACCAACCGTTTCATACCAACTAGCCTCTCCACTAATCAAGTTCACTAAGTCTGGACACGATCGGGTAGGACTTTAAAGGTTATAACGTTAGGCTAGGGTAATTCCGGTTAATCGAAAAGGATATTTTGGGAACTGGAGAAAAAGAAGTACGAGTGAACCTAATCAACAAGTGTACCACTTCATCTCTACCATACAAACCATCCAAACTCCTCTTTGATTACTTTAAACACTTTGGGAACTATATGATACTAACATACCCGAACTCATTGCCAAAATCAACTATGTTTCAAGCGTCATGAGGCGAGATCGAATACATTAGCACCTATCTAACTATCCCAACTCCAACATCATAAAGATCACTTTTAAGCTCATCACTTTGATTCCAACCCTTTATTTCTATATACTCTGAGCTTTTATTCATTGAGAACTTCTCAATTTATTTTGAACTTTGATTTGATTTTTTTTTGTTTTGTTGAAAGACTTTTCTTTTCTTCTTGGGCCAAATCCAAACACTAGGCCCAATTGAGCTCCTCTTCTCCTTATAGCTCAAAACCGAGAAACCACCAACCCGAACTTAAAACACCATTTCCCCCACCCCACACTTTCCTTAGCAAGTGTGGTCTAACAAAAGTCTAGATCCACTCGTAGGGTATAGAATGAAGGAAACGTGACCAAAATAAGGCTAGGGCTAGTTTTCTGACTAAGTAACAAAATGGCTATAAAACAAATGGTGGTCAGACCATTCTATCAAGGCTGAGAGGGGCTAAGAAGGTCTAATGTTTGGGATTAGGCTTATTTGGCTCTGGTCGGGTCAAAGAAGCGCCAGGACCGTCATCCCGTATCCTACTTAGGTGAACCTTTCTATTTCTCCTCGAGACTAATGGTATGAGAGGTAGTAGTAATCAAATTGTGCACAAAGTGTAGCTTTACGTGAAATTAATAATCTCCATTCTCAAGATAATATCAAACCGCAGTGTACACGTTCGGGGTCCCCACTAAGGTGGTCACCACTCGAATGTGAAAATAACACACACAACACGGTGATAAAAACCCTTGAAATATTTTTAAAATTGCCCAAGATCGACTCGAGCCCGGTCATAGGCTAAGCATACCACATATTAAGCACATTTAACAACAAAAACAAGAGAACGGCTAAGTCTTCCACCCCACACTTCAACGAAACACTGTCCTTAGTGTGTGAGAGATAGAAGAGTAAAAGACTTAGCTGTTTTACCAAAACCCGGCAGAAAGGCGCACTCGTAACTTGAAACTCGAAACTCGTGACACCCTCGTATAAATCCATCCCGAAACCTAAAGGGAGATCAACAGAAACAAAGAAAGCGCATGCACGGGACTGAGTCCACGTGCTAGAAAGCAAGCAATAGGGTAAGTGGGTGCATAAAATAACGAGGCCATGCCACAATAACGGGATCAAAGCATAAAAAGGGGGGTACGGGGACATGCAATGGAAGGATAGAAAAGAATCATTGAAAAACAGAACATCCATTCATCAGATAAAAACTAAAAGTATCCACGTCTGTCAATCAAAGAAAGTGAAAACATGCACGGTCAAGCAGGCCTCAGGGGCTCAAAAATAAGTGTGTGTGCATGCCGAGTGAAGTGTATCAACAAAATAGTGAAAGAGTATCAGAAGTAGGTGAATCAGACTAGCAAAATAAATAGATACAGTAAACAAAATGCATGTAAAACGGGCTAGTCTGCCCCAGTGCCCTGTCCGTCAGTAGTAGGTGTGCTAGAAGCTGGTGCAGCCACAGAAGCTGCACTCTCCGGCTGTGTAGACACCGCAACACCTGTCCTCTCTGGCCCTGTCTCAGCCCCAGCTGTCAAAATTGTTGGTCCCAGAGAAGGGTAAAACTATAGTCAGAGGGGGGGGGGGGTGAATGACTATAGTGGAGTTTCAAAAACTTTTCTTATGTTTTAAAAGCTTTTGGGCAGCGGATAAGTCCCTTCTTACTATGTTGTTTCAAGGTAGTTTAGACAATCACAGATATAGATTATAATCTAGGCAATTTAAATGAGTGCAGTAAAGTAAATTGCAGAAAGTAAATTGACACAAGGCTTATAGTGGTTCAGGGTGGTGTAATCCCTTAATCCACTCTTCTCCTCTGATGATTGGAGGAATTCACTATTGTTTTTACAAATACAATAGTCAGATTGTCCTTGACTTCCCAAGCTTCACAATCTACAAGACTATCACTCCTTGACTGCAACAGCCTTCAATGATTCGGTCTCTTTCATTGCTCCTTGAGATCAAATCCTTCGGCGCCTATCACAAACACAACTCCTTCTCGGATGGCTTCTGATTCAGTTGCCTCAGTTTGTAGTTCCAATGTCTGAGTTGATCTCTAGATAAGTCCTTGTAAGTTCAAAGAGAAGGCTTTTCAAATTTACAGAGTTTCTACTTGATTTTCTTTTTCTGATCATTCTCCTTTTTTGTCTGTCAATACCTTCTATTTATAGCCTTGAATAACCTTGATTTGAAATTATGTCCGTTGGCTATATTAATGAGGGAAATAATCCTTGATTTTATTCTTGATTCCCCCTTAATTATATTCTCCTTGTTTTCAGTGATTGGATTTTTTCTTCAAATGTATAGCAGAAAATCAGTCCTTGATTGATCCTCTATTGATTGTGCATTTAATGCATGATCCTCTGAATCTTCATCATATTTCAATTCTGTTAAGGTTTACTTCGCTGTTCTCTGAGCGGTCGAGGGATCCATCTGACTTTGCCGTTTAGATCTTTCTTCACTATTTTGTCTTTACTCATCCGAAAGTCAGTTTACTCTGCCGATTCACTGTTTCCTTCATTACTTCAGTTTAGAGTTGAATCTTTGTACTTCACTGATCCAAGATTGAGGTGAGATCAGTGTACACCATATTCAAACTTATGTTTCATCACTTAAAGTGTAACTTAGACTTATCCAAGGTCATCACAGACTTCCTTGGTTGTAAGTCTGACTATAATGTCTTCATTGCTTCTCTGCTGGTGCTTGGCTGACTTCACTCTGCCGGATGTCTGTTTTTACTTAGCCTTCCTACCATCTAGTACAATACTTGTCTGACTTAACTTATACAACATGTCAGACTCTAAGTAAAGTCTTATACAAGAGAATTCTAACTTATTTCAAGCTTGCTATAACAGCTAGTATGGCCATCATCAAAACATAATAAAATGTTCCTAACAATTTCCCCCTTTTTGATGATGCCAAAACCCTCATAAGCCTGAATATAAGTAATCCAAATTTTTCATAACAATTAACAGAATAAAGTTCAACAATTTTATTCATCCATTTAAGGGCAATAAGATATTGCATATTTTTATTCAAAGGCAAATAGAATTCAAAATTCAAATCAAGTATAAGGTCTACTTCTTCATTTCTTCAAACCTGATGACTTTGCCTTTGCTGCCCTTGCCCTTTTCTGTTGGGCTTGCCTCCTTTCCAATGGAGCTTTCAGGCTTTGAGCTTTCAGGCTTTGAGCTTCCTTCCCCCTTTTTGGCAGCACCAAAACGTGCTTCAAGATCTGCAGTTGCTGCTTCAGACTCAGGGAGAGGACCGTACTTTTTCTCCAGTATCTTGTTGTTTGCCTCACCAATTTTGAGAAGGGTGTCAAGTTGTTGCCCAGAGTGCTCCATGATCTCATCCAGATGCTGAATTTGATGAGTGTGAGCATTTAGAGTGTCCACCAATGGTTTGAGATTGTTGTCAATCGTTTCAGCATGAAACTCAAGGTTGGTTTGGACATGATGGGGAATAAGTTGTTGGAGGTTGCAAAGCAAGTTTCCTTGTCTTTCTATGACCTCATCTTGTATCTTAATGTGACTGATGAGGGCTTCAATCTTGTGGTTGAAGGAGGTTTCTCCACTCCTTAAGGCAGTCTTCAGGTTTTGCCTGTTGTGATATTGCCTTTCCATGTCCACAATTAGGGGTTGAATGTCCAGATTGAAGACTCTTTCTGGATTAATTTCCTCTGGTGCCATATTGACATCCTCTTCATCTCCGTCTTCCTCTTTCTCGTTTTTCACCTCATCTTCTTCCGCTTCCTCTTCTTACTTTTCACCTTCTGCCTCTTCTCCTCTTTTTTCCACTCTTTCTTGCCCTTCCTCTTGTTTCTCTTCAACCTTGGTATTATAGAGAGTTTGCGGGGGAATGCTTGCATTTCCATCTTCTTCTGCTGGAGTTCCCCCTTGGTCAATAGTGGGGGAGTCGACAAGTTCAGCGGAGTGAGTTTGATTAGCTGGCTCACTCGGCTGTTTGTCAACTTTGCCGAGGCTCTTGAACAGTACTCTTGAAGGGTCAGATCATCATCAGTTGTCTCCATGGTTTCAGGATCAGCTTCAAGATAGTCACCTTCAGACTGTTCATCCTCTGCCTCAGCTTCTTCCTCATCCATATCTTCATCTTCAGATGTAGTAATAGTATATCCTTCCTCACCTTCTTCCAGATAGGTGATGTCCCCTTGCTGTTTTTCTTCCTCCATTGCTGTATCATCACTGATTATCAGAGGTTCATTTAAGTTGCTGGTACCAGTCACAGAGATGTTTTCTTGTGCCTTCTGGGATCTGGTTCTTCGTCCCACTCCTGATCTGCTATTTTCAGGTTGTTTCCTCTTTCTTCCGACAGTTGGTTTGGGTTTCATGGATGCCTTGATGTATGTAAACATTACCTTTGATTTGTGTGGAGCCTGCAGGTTTGTGGGCTGCACTTTCAATACGTCAAACAGGTGTTGGAGAGAGAACCCATAAGATTTCCTTTCCCAGAAATCACCCTTCTTCTGCAAACCCTTGCTTGGTGCCGTAATGGACAGATCAATCTCCTTTCGAATCTGGTCTTTTAACCTATTGAATACAAATGTTGCCCAGTAAAATTTAGTACCTTCGTAGATGATTGCCATTAGCTTGATCCTTAACTCAGTTAGGTTTTCCATCGACCCTTTTCTCCCTTTGATGTTCTTGGTTATGACCGGTGCAAATTCAGCAAACGCAAGTTTTAGTGCTGATCTAGGAAGGTTGTATGTTTTGCTGTTTCTTTTGGGGTTCTTGGTTATCTCAGCCCAGAATTTCTTGATGTCAATCTTTACAAACTTGACATTAGCCGGACCTATAATGGGTAGGTGTAGGAATCTGTTGAGAACACCAGGCGTAATGACTACTTCTCTCCCAAAGATTGAGCTTTTTATTCCAATCGACATCTGTCTTCTTTGTGCTTGGTACAAATTTTGCATTTTTCCAGAATGCAATCAAATTTTCATAGCAAATACCACTTATTGGGGGGTTTAGAAAGGTCATTAACCCCAGATTTGAGCAACAATCAACCAAGCGTTGAGCTTGTGCATCATTGTCACAAAAAGAGAGATAGTGTTCAAGTTTGAAAAATGAACCAGTGATGATTGATTTTTCATAGAATTTTTCAGTGGGAGAGATTGTGGAAGATGAAGCCATTGATAAGTGATAGATGTTTAGAAAAGAACACTTCGATTTTTCAGAGAGAATCAAGAGTAGGGTTTGTAATTTGCAAAAGATTGTAAAGATTTCTGAAAATTTCTAAGTATCGTTTATATAGGATGATTTGGGTAGTGTGAACGTGGTTTGAATATGGAAGGATTTATGACATAATGGCATGATTTTGTGTATGTAAATCGCGATATTCGAGTGAAGTGGGGGTAGTGGATTGTGGTAAGTAATGATAGAGCCCGGGAATCGAGGCGTTTGTAATTCGAAAGAATAATATAATTACCTCCATAATTATAAATTGATCTCCACGTGTGTAATCATCCATAGAACAATCTTCCATAACTTCCTTATTCTCCACGTGTATAAAAGTTGATTTCGTTCACACTGTTATTTGCCCATGACTCCAATCTTTATTTCGGTGGAGTGCCTTGGCTGGTCACTTAGCCGATGTAGTGATTCTTTCACTGAGCTGCTTTGCTTGTCTGTTCCTAACAATCAGTTAAGTCAACTTCGCTAGATACCAGTGCCTTACCTGCTACATCCCCTGTAACGGCAAAGGTTTAATCAGCTGATGAAGTCACTTAGCCGATTACTCCAGTTAGCCACTCTTTGGTACTTAGTCGATTTCAATCATTCCTAACTAAGTTCTTAACATGCTCAATCTTTCATAACTGAGTGGTTTAGTGAAGATGTCAGCTAATTGTTCATCAGTGGGTATGCATTTTAGGATGACACCTCATTTTTCAACTTGATCTCTGATAAAATGATGTCTCACATCAATGTGCTTTGTTCTTGAATGCAACACTGGATTTTCAGTAATAGATATTGCACTTGTGTTATCACACATAATTGGAATTGTTTTCTCCTCCACTCCATAATCCCTTAGCTGTTGTCTAATCCAAAGTACTTGTGCACAACAACTGCCTGCTGCTATATATTCTGCTTCAGCTGTTGATGTAGATATGGAATTTTGCTTTTTGCTAAACCATGAAACTATTCTGCTGCCTAGCATTTGACAAGTTCCAGAGGTGCTTTTTCTATCTATTTTGCATCCAGCATAGTCAGAGTCTGAATATGACATCAACTTGAATCCTCCATCTTTTGGATACCAAATTCCAACATTAATAGTGTTTTTCAAGTATTTGATTATTCTTTTGGCTGCTAGAAGATGTGATTCTTTTGGTTGAGCTTGAAATCTTGCACATACTCCTACTGCAATTGCTATATCAGGTCTACTTGCAGTTAAGTATAGTAAGGATCCAATGATTCCTCTATACATTTTCTGATCAACATCCTTACCATTTTCATCTTTTCCAAGAGTGACTCTTGCACACATTGGTGTATCTACTGTGCCACTTGTATCCATACCATACTTGTGTATTAGGTCTTTTGTATACTTGGCTTGACTAATGAAAATACCATCCTTCATTTGCTTTACTTGAAGGCCAAGAAAATAATTTAATTCTCCCATCATGTTCATCTGAAATTTGCTCTTCATCAGGTTTGCAAATTTCTCACACAGCTTTTCATCCTTTGATCCAAAGATGATGTCATCAACATAGATTTGTACTAGTAATGTGCTTGTTCCTTCCTCTAATTTGAATAGAGTCATATCTATAGTTCCCTTGTTGAATCCATTCTTGATCAAAAATTGTGATAGTGTTTCATACCAAGCTCTGGGTGCCTGTTTGAGTCCATAAAGGGCCTTCTTGAGTTTGTATACATTGTCTTCTTTTCTTTTGAGTTGGAAACTAGGAGGTTGTTCCACATATACTTCTTCTTTCAAAAGTCCATATAGAAATGCACTCTTGACATCCATTTGATAGACTTTGAAGTCTTTATGTGCAGCAAAAGCTAGAAATAGTCTGATAGCCTCCAATCTTGCTACTGGTGCAAATGTTTCATCATAATCTATTCCTTCTGCTTGAGAATAGCCTTTTGCAACTAGCCTTGCTTTGTTTTTGACAACCGTTCCTTGCTCATCCATCTTGTTTCAGAATACCCATTTTGTTCCAATGATGTTGGCCATATCTGGTCTGTCAACAAGTTCCCAGAATTCATTTCTTTCAAATTCATTTAGTTCTTCTTGCATGACTGTGATCCAATCTGCATCTTGAATTGCATCATCTATTGTCTTGGGTTCCACTTGTGATAGGAAACATGTTAGCATATGCTCTAATTGTCTTCTGGTTCTAACTCCTGTGTGAATGTCTCCAATGACTTGTTCTTCGGGATGATCTCTAAGCCAATTTAAGTCAGGTTGAAGTTGTTCTTCACTTGGTGCTTCTGCAATTTCATGTTGTGCATGAGCTTCAGGTTCTGGTGCTTCTTCTGTTGTATTGATATGTGGTTCATCTTGATTTCCAAAGTTGTGATGCAGAATAGTTGCTGGTACTGTTGTATTCATATACACTTGCCTTTGTGCTGTTTCTTCTTCTTGTTCTTGAAGATTTTCACCATTTGTATTTGGTTCATCATAGACTACATGTATTGATTCTTCAATCACCAAGGTTCTTTTGTTGAGTACTCTGAATGCTTTGCTGGTGTCTGAGTATCCCATAAAGATTGCTTCATCAGCCTTTTCATCAAAGGGATGCAGCTGATTCCTATTCAAAACAAAACATTTTGATCCAAACATATGCAAATATGAGATATTGGGTTTTCGACCATTCCATATTTCATATGGAGTCTTTCCATGATGTTTGTTGATGGTTGATCTGTTTTGTGTATGGCATGCTGTGTTTGCTGCTTCAACCCAAAATCTCTTTGGTAAGCATGCTTCTGCAATCATTGTTCTGGCTGCTTCTTTGAGAGTTCTGTTTCTTCTTTTCGCTACACCAATTTGTTGTGGGGTTCCTGCTGCAGATAATTGATGCAGTACTCCATTTTCTTCACAATAAGTTCTGAAAATCTCATTAAGAAATTTAGTGCCTCTATCTGATCTGATCTTGATAATTTTCAGTTCTTTCTCATTTTGGAGTCTTCTCAGCAATTCTGGCAGCTTTTTGAGTGTCTCTTTCTTCTTGTTCATGAAGATGGTCCAGGTGTATTTTGAGTAGTCATCCACCACTACCAGGGTGTATTTCTTACCACTTACACTTACTGGTGTGACTGGTCCAAACAGGTCCATATGACACAGATGTAGAATTCTTGTTGTTGATTGATAGGGCTTTGACTAGAAGGAGCTTTTGATTTGTTTCCCTTTCTGACATGCATCACATAGACTTTCTTTCTTGAATGTGATCTCTGGCAGGCCTTCAACTAACTTGTTCTTTGATAGTTTGTTGATGGTCTTGAAATTTAGGTGGTTAAGTCTTCTATGCCAGATCCAGCTAGTTGATTGCTTGTTTTTGACAAACAAACATGTTTCTGCTTTGGCAGTTTTCCAATCCACCACATACATGTTATCTTTTCTTCTTCCTGCAAGTACTACTGTGTTGGTTTGGCTATGAATGACTTTGCATCCTTCCTTGTTGAAGTTCACATTGTAGCCTTTGTCACAAAATTGACTGATGCTCATCAGATTGAAATTAAGTCTCTTGACATATGCCATATTTTGAATCCTTAAATTGTTCTTGAGCATTGTGCCTTCCCCCTTAATCTTGCCAGGGTTTTCTTTGCCTCCAAATGTGACTTTGGGTCCATCAAAAGCTTTGAAGTCAGTGGGCCATCTCTTGTTTCCTGTCATGTGTCTGGAACATCCACTGTCTATGTACCAGACATTCTACAAAACAAATTAATTAAGTTTAGGTACCCAACACTGTTTGGGTCCATATATGTTAGCAGTCATGCCTCCTACTCCAAGTGTATATCCAAATGATCTTCTTTTTGGATAGTTAAAGTCATCAACTTCATATACATAAGGCATGGCAGAATAGCTTCTAGTATTTCTACTGAAGGTATTCTGATACTTTTCTCTACTTTTTGGTGCATTTGAATCCTTCTTCACTTTCCAATATGCAGTGGGAAACCTGTCTTGCTTCATGTGTCTAGGAACATATCTATGATGATTTTTCTTAAACACATGATGCATATTATGAAAAGGTTTCTTCTTGTATTTTGGAGGTGCAACATTCCAATCATTCTCTGAAGGATAAAGTCTTCCTTTACCTTTTAGAAAGTTCTTATTTTTGGTTGACTGGATTGATGATTTAGTTTGCTGTTTTACTGCACTGGGTTTTGACTTCACCGGTACAAGATGAATGGTTGAAACTATGGTCTGTCCCTTTCTGAATTTTGGTTTATTATTAGTCCTGGATTCAGAATTGTGTTGACCATTGTTTCTACTCTCATCCTGACTGTTGTAGCCAAGACCATATCTGGATCCAAACCTTTTTGAGGGTTTGTAAGCTGGATGGGGGATTTTCTCAACTGGTTTGTCAACAACAGATGTATGAACATCTGCTGTTTGTTGATCATTTGAGTAAGTCTCCTTACTAGTTAATTTAGCTTTTGCTTTATCCAGTTCTTTCTTTAATCTTTTATTTTCCTTTCTTAGATTTCTGCATTCCTTTTCCAGGATTTCATGATTCATCTGAATTTCATCAAATTTAGTCATGAGATTTTGGACTAGGTCTGCTGGATCTATTGGGAGAATAGAAGATTGTGCAGTGTCAGATGTGGATGCATTTGATGAAGAGTAAGAGCTAGATGTTACCTCAGTTTCATCTGATTCTTTGGCCATTAGACATAGGCTTGTTTTCTCAATGTCTGAGCTATCACCTTTATCTTCATCTAATTATTTGGTCATGAGACATAGACATGCCTTTTCATTTTCTGAGTTGTCTTCTTCATCACTATCATCTGAGTCATTGTCAGAAGATTCTTCATTCTTTTCACTGCTGGATTCAGCCTTGAGGGCCTTCTTGCCTTTTCTCTTTTTAGATGCCTTGTACTTCTTCTTTTCATCATCTTTATTATTTTCTTCAGGGCAATCAGCCTTGAAGTGGCCTTTCTTGTTGCAATTGAAGCATCTGTATTCATCATCTTTCTTCTTCATGTCTTTGTTTGAGCTTGACCTCTTGTTTGATGATGAGTTTCCTTTGAATGGCTTCTTTTTTCTAAACCTGTCAAAACGTTTAACTAATAAAGCTACCTGTTCTTTAAGTTCAAGTGTCTCTTTGCTGATACAATCAGCAAAGTTACTTTGCTAGGGTGCTATTAGTGCACTGGCTCTTTGTGTCTCTGCCGGAGCACCATCTTCACCGTTCAATTCGAATTCATGAGCTTTTAGTTGGGACATCAGAGTAAGAGTGTCAGTGTTTGCAAGGTTTGTGGTTCCTCTGATTACCGATGTTATGATCTTCCATCTTTCAGGTAAGCCTCTCAAGATCTTTAAGCATACTTCTTTCTGGGGATATGTGTGTCCAAGCTGTTGCAATTCACTGATGATGCTTGAGAATCTGTTGTCCATCTGATCAATGGATTCACCAGCCTTCATTTTGAAATTTTCAAACTTCTGTTTTGCAACAGATAATTTGTTCTCTTTAAGCGCTTCGCATCCTTCATTTATCAATGCTAGCTTGTCCCACATCTCCTTTGCTGTCTTGCAATCTTTGATTCTCATGAACATGTTGCTATCTAGGGTCTTCAAAATCATATCTTTTGCAACAAAGTCTAGATTTGCTCTTCTCCTGTCATCCTTGGTCCAATCTTTCTTGGGTTTATCTATTTCCTTCCCTTGATCTGCTCCTGTGCCTACTACAGTAGTGATCATGATTGGGCAATCATTAATTACGTCCAAAATCTCCTCATGAGTTGTGATGGGAGTCAACTTTACGTGACTCCGGTGCATTAATTACCCCCGTTTACCACACTTTCAGCACAATTTTGGGTGAATTAGACCGTTTTCGGGGTGTTATCGTGAGCTTATGGCACGGGGAATGAATCCGTTGCTCTGATGGATTATTACCCCTTTTTGTTCAGATTAACCCCATTCTCGAGCACTTTTACCCTCCAGAATTGTTTGGATGTTTTTGGTTGTTTATGATGTTGAAGGGTATTGGTGTCTCGAGGACCCGGAAGGTGAAGATTTGTGGTGAAAATCATGACCGAGGCAAGAAGAGGGGCCAAAAAGGAAGAAAAGTGAAGATTTGGGGAAACAGGGGTTCAAACGCGCGTTTGAACCCCCGAACGCGCGTTTCGAAGCCCAGATTTGATTCAGAGTTGAAGCCCTCCAAACGCGCGTTTGAAACCACTGCAAACGCGCGTTCCAAGTCACCCAAACGCGCGTTTGAACCTTCTAAACGCGCGTTCCAGATGAAGAACAGTCAAGTCCCTGCCCAGAATTGATGCGAAACGCGCGTTTCAACTATGCGAAACGCGCGTTTGAGGATTCCAAACGCCCGTTCCAGCTTCCAAACGTGCGTTTGGACCGTTTTTCTGCAGATTTTTCCTCCCAACTATAAATACCCCCCTTTGACTATTTCTTGAGATATCTAGTTTCCTTAGCAAAACTCTACCCACTTCTTGCTCGATTTTTGTAACAGATTAGAATACTTTCTCTTAGTGTACATCAACATTATCTTAGCTTAATCTTTCCATTTCTTAGCTTAGATTTCCATTCCAAACACTAAGAGACCACCTTTTAATTACTTCTTTATTTTGTACTTTTTGGATCTCAACTCGAATTTCTGCAAATTAATGGTATATTTCTCTTCTCTTTTACTTGATATGGCTTTCATTTATTGTCTTGTGTATGTTTTAACTAGCATAATGAGTAGCTAAACACCTACATAGTCGAATCATGTGAAAATTAGTGAAATCACCCTTTGGGTGATGAAATTGGGAGTGGGTAGTGCTTTTTATTGTTGTATCTTGCTTATTTCACGTCTTAGAACTTGTTATAACGGATTTGGGTCAGATTGATCACCTAGGTCAAAATCACACACGTCAATCTTGAGAGTTGTTCAGATAGAAAGATGTGGGAAAAGGGTTCTAGGATCACTTCTTAGAGTGAGGTTACTCGTTTTAACGTGTAAACGGCTCTCGTACATGACATGTCTTGTGATTGAATCTTCCTTAGGGAAGGTTAGTTAACTTGGCATAAGGTTAGTTAACTTGGCAGTGTACCGGGTCGATTGTTAGACTAAGCAATACGTTCATCGACCTCGTACCCCTGTAGCTATTCTAACAATCGACCCGTTACACTGCCGGTTAGAGAGTTAGTTTACCCACAGTTTCGAGTCCTTATAAATTGTTTTTGAAGGGGTAGATTTTAAGCTCATCAAAATGGCGCCGTTGCCGGGGAATTGTGTGCTATTTGTGATATCTTGCAAGTGAACCGAAGGCTTGGGCCTAGGTTTTATTTTACTGTTTTCTTGTTGTTTGCTTTTTGTAGTGCATGACCCGGAGATCTCAAACACCACTCGAACCTTACATAGACGGGATTGAGGCTCACGCAAGGCGTAGAAATAGTCAACGAAGAAGAGGTCGTCAAGTAGAGGAGTCGATTCCGGTCCTTGAAGAGAATAGTTTGGGTGAGTTGGGAGAAGGATCCGACATGGCACAAAATGGTGGACAAGGTTTGGAAGGAAATTTGGGGAACAATAATGGAATCCCAATTCAAAACCCGCCTCTTGTCAACAACATTGCACAAGGAGGTGGGAATGGACAAGGAAATAATGTTGTGAATGCAAATGGGCCTATTCCACAGAATGTTCAACACGAGGCCCAAGGGAATCAAATGGATCCCGCTCTTATGCAACAGTTCAATGCATGGATGTTGAATCAATTTCAACAGAACCAAAACCAAGCTCACAATCAAGGTGCAAACGCGATGCCTAATTGGTTTAACGGTCAACAAGAGCAAAATCAAGGTGGTTTGACTTGTAGGGATTTTGTGCTAGCTCCCACGGAAAACATGGGGCATAGTCCAATTTGAATGCTGCCGGTGGCCGCCAACAATTTGGAATTGAATAGGAACATTATACATTTGTTGGGAGACAACGCTATATTCAAGGGAACCGCTTTAGAAAATCCTCATTTGTTCATTGATCACTTTCTCCAAATAGTGAACTCAACAAAGATCAATGGAGTGAGTGATGAGGCGCTCAAACTTATGCTCTTCCCGTTCGCCTTGAAAGAGCAAGCCAAGCGGTGGTATGATTCGTTACCTAATGATTCTTTACACACATGGGAAGAAGTGGTTAAGACTTTTCTACTCAAATATTACCCCCCATCGAAGACCATGGATATGAAAGAAGCTATCATGTCGTTCAATGCTTATGAAGGAGAAGAATTACATGAGTCATGGGACCGGTTTAAGGCTTTGTTGAGGGAGTGCCCGGGGCACGGATTGAGATCTTACGAGGTAGTTCATGCTTTCTTCCGGGGTCTAGATCAAGTTCATCAAAGTACCTTGCATGCTTCTTGCAACGGAGATATTATGAGTATGGTACCCGAAGTAGCCATGAACCAAATTGAAAAAATTTCCGAGACCTCGAGGCAATACATATCGTCGAGTAGAAAGGGGACAAGAAGCAAGAAGCCCGGTTTGGTTGAAGTGAAAGAAGTTGAGGAAAATGATCAATATCATGCCCAAGTACAAGCTATGGAGCAACAGTTGGGGAGATTGCAAAAGGAGAATGAGAGTGCTAAGATTTGCCAAATTTGTAGTGGATCACACTCGGCAAAGGATTGTAGGATGACGACCAAAGCTCAAAATATGGCTTATCCTCAATCCTCGACTCAAGGGCAACCTAGTACTCTATCTCAAGATAACATGAATGAGTTAGCTAAGTGGATGATGAGTATTTGTTCTATGGAGCAATGGAATACGGGGCCCCAATATCAAAATCAATTGCAAAGCCCCTATCAAGGCCAATATATGGGGGAGAAACAAGGTGGGCAGCCGTATGAAGAATCCCAAGATGTAAACTATGTGGGACAAGGTCAAGGAGGGAATTATGGAAATCAAGGTGATGGTTCTTGGAGGAATAACAACAATCAAGGTTGGAACCGAAATCAAAACCAAGGCCAAAACCAAGGTTATAGACAAGGCCAAAATCAAAGCCAATCTTCACAAGGGCAAGTCTATCAACCTCCACACCAAAGGCAACAACAAGGAGGGTATAATCAACAAGGTTCTAACAATTATCAAAACCCTCCTCCTTTGGCTCCTATACCTCAAAAGAGTGCACCGATGTCATATTGGAGCAAATGAACAAAAACTTTGCGGAGATAAAGAAAGACATGGTTGAGATGAACTACAAACATGGGTCCGCCATCAAAAATCTTGAGACACAATTTGGTCAAGTGGTGGAACATGTTCAGTTGAAAGGCGGCTTACCGAGTAACACCGAAAAGAATCCAAGAAATGTAAGCGCCATCTTAACTCGAAGTGGTAAAGTGTTGAGGACTAGTGGTGAGAAGAAAGTCCTATGGGAGGACAAAGCTAGAAAAGCTCCTATAGAGACGGAAGCGGGAGCCATGGATGGCGATATAGATGGGATTGAAGATGATGAAGATCATGGAGAATATGTCAAGAAGAAGGAAGTTGAGAGGAAAGAAGCTCAAGCTAGGGGAGATTATATGGTTATCGACGTGAAAGAAGAGGAATCAACTAGAAGAGAAGGGAAAGAGCCAATGAAAGAGCTGTCTTCCCCACGCACCAAAGGTAAGAAAGGAATGATCCCTCCTCCTTCTAAAGATTTTGATTTGAGTACTCTCCCTTATCCCCCTAAGAATCATAGGCAAAGTTGCTTGAATAAGGCACAACCACGATTTATTGAGAATTTGCGAAAAATTGATTTGAACATTCCTTTTCTTGAAGCACTTCCAAACATGCCCTCTTATTGTAAGTTCCTAAAAGAGTTGCTAACTAAAAAGGGTAAAATGCAAGAAGTTGTGTGTCTAAATGAAGAGTGTTCCGCTATTTTTGATGGCAAGTCTAGGATCCCCCCTAAGGTTAGGGACAAGGGTAGTTTTACTATCCCGGTTACTATTGGTACAACTCATTTCCCTAGTGTTCTATGTGATTTGGGGGCTAGTGTAAGCTTAATGCCCCGTGCCATATATGAGAGTCTTGACCTAAGAGAGTTGGAGCCAACGGGGATGACCCTTCAAATGGCGGATAGGTCTATTAGGGAGCCTATGGGAGTGATAGAGGATGTCATAGTGAAAGTGGATAAGTTTGCCTTCCCGGTAGATTTTGTGGTACTAGACATGGAGATGGACTCTAAAACACCTTTGTTGTTAGGACGTCCCTTCTTAAACACCGGGAGGACTTTGATAGATGTTGCGAGCAGAGAGATTATTTTGAGAGTTGGAGATGAGAAAGTCGCGGTCAATGTTTATAAAGCCATGAAACATCCTAAGGAGAGCACCGAGGACTGTTTTTCTGTTGATGCTATATATTCTTGCGTTTCGGAACATGTTGACATGCAGGAATATAAAGATAAATCCGATGAATGCTTGGCAAGAGTGAGCACGGAACTCGATGAAGAAGAAGAGTTGGAAGAGGAAGCAATGGAGCTAGAAGAGACAACTTTCGTGGGTGAAAAGTGGACTGAGAAGATTGATCTTGGGCTTGAAGGAGAGCTAGAGAAGCCATCAATTGAGGACCCACCGAAAGACTTGAAAATGAAGCCGCTTCCACCCCATTTGAAGTATGTTTTTCTTGAAAATGATGATTTACTTCCTTTGATTATTTCTGCTACACTAACGGCCTTGCAGGAAGAAGAGTTGGTGAAAATGCTTAAGAGGCACAAACGCGCTTTTGGGTGGAAGATGTGTGATCTCAAGGGTATAAGCACCACCATTTGTCAACACAAGATTATTCTAGAAGATGGAGCAAAACCGGTGAGGCAACCTCAAAGAAGGCTCAATCCACACCTCCAAGAGGTTGTGAGGAAGGATGTGGTCACGATGTTGAAGCTAGGGATCATCTATGCCATCTCGGATAGCAAATGGGTGAGCCCCACCCAAGTGGTGCCGAAGAAGGGAGGTATGACCGTTGAAATCAATGACAAAGGTGAGGAGGTGCCTAAGCGTTTGGTAAGTGGTCATAGAAATTGTATTGATTATCGCAAGCTAAATGACCAAACCCGTAAAGATCATTTCCCCCTCCCTTTTATTGATCAAATGTTTGAAAGATTGAGTGGCCATGCTTTTTATTGCTTTCTTGATGGGTTTAGTGGGTATTACCAAATACATGTGGCCTTAGAGGACCAAGAAAAGACTACCTACACTTGTCCCTATGGTACCTTTGCTTTCCGTAGAATGCCGTTTGGGTTGTGTAATGCACCCGCGACATTCCAACGGTGCATGGTTGCCATATTTGCGGATATGATTGAGAAATTTTTAGAAGTCTTTATGGATGATTTTAGTGTATTTGGTGATTCCTTTGAGGAATGTCTAGATAATCTTGAAAAGGTGTTGAGTAGATGTGAGGAGACGAATTTGGTGCTAAATTGGGAGAAGTGTCATTTGATGGTTACGGAGGGGATAGTCTTAGGGCATAAGATATCGAGTAAGGGTATAGAGGTAGACAACGCTAAGGTAGAAGCAATAGCTAAGCTTCCTATGCCCACCAACCTAAAGACTCTTAGGGGTTTTCTAGGCCATGTGGGGTTCTATCGTAGGTTCATTAAGGATTTCTCGAAAATAGCCCGTCCTCTTACCCTTCTTCTTGGAAAAGACGTCCCGTTTGATTTCGACCAAGCTTGCATTGAGGCATTCTTGTTGCTCAAGCAATTGCTTGTGTCCGCTCCTATCTTAGTTGCCCCGAAGTGGGATCAAGAATTTGAGCTCATGTGTGATGCGAGTGACACCGCAGTTGGTGCGGTCCTCGGTCAAAAGATCGACAAAATCTTCAAGCCTATTGCTTATGCTAGTCACACTTTGAATCCGGCCCAACAAAACTACACCACCACTGAAAAAGAGCTTTTAGCGGTCGTCTTTGCGTTCGATAAGTTTCGGTCTCATCTCGTAGGTTCTCGTGTAGTTGTGCACACGGATCGTGCTGCTTTGCGTTATCTCTTTGCCAAGCAAGATGCCAAGCCTCGTCTCTTGAGGTGGATCTTGCTCTTGCAAGAGTTTGATCTAGAGATCCGTGATAGGAAAGGTTGTGAGAATGTCGTAGCTGACCATTTGAGTCGTATGGAGCTTAGTGAGGAGTTGATTAAATCACAAAGTGAGATAAATGACTCCTTCCCTCACGAGCAACTTTATGCACTTGACACCCTCCTTCCGGTTAAGAAAGGAAACTTTCTAAAAGTCGGTAAGGAAGGTAGTCCTTGGTTCGCTCCTTTTGTCAACTACCACGAGTGCGGTTTTGTAGATCCCGACCTTGACTCAAACCAAAGGCGTAAATTCCTTAGTGAGGTTGGTAAGTATGTGTGGGAGGATCCTTGCTTATATAGGTTGTGTTCGGATGGCATTTTGAGGAGATGCATCCTGGAAAGTGAAATTTTGAGTGCGCTTTCTTTTTGTCACGACAAAGAGGCCGGGGGGCATTTCTCGGGGCAAAGAACCGCTTTGAAAGTGTTGCAAAGTGGGCTATATTGGCCCACTCTATTCTGAGACGCACATGCTTATGTGAAATCTTGTGACGCTTGTCAAAGGTCCGGTCGTATGTCTAGGAGAAGTGAGATGCCTCAAAAGCCGATCATAGTTTGTGAGATTTTTTATGTTTGGGGTATTGACTTCATGGGCCCCTACCCTTCTTCGTGTGTTAACAAATATATCCTAGTCGTTTGTGATTATGTGTCCAAATGGGTCGAAGCCTTAGCTTCACCCACCAATGATAGGAATGTTGTTATCCGTTTTCTTAGAAGGAACATCTTTTGTCGGTTTGGGGTGCCTCGTGCTATAATCAGTGATAATGGAAGCCATTTTGCCAACAAGCCGTTTGATAAACTTTTAGAGAAGTATGGAGTGAAACACAAGCTAGGTACCGCTTACCATCCCCAAACGAGTGGTCAAGTTGAAGTCACGAATAGGGGTATTAAGCGTATCTTAGAGAGGACGGTAGACACGAATGTCAAGAGTTGGTCTTTAAAGTTAAATGATGCTTTGTGGGCACATAGGACAGCCTTCAAGACACCCCTAGGCATGTCACCTTACATGATAGTCTATGGTAAATCTTGTCATCTTCCCGTAGAGATCGAACACAAGGCTTATTGGGCCATCAAAATGCTAAACCTCGATGACACCTTAATTGGTGAGAAGCGTATGGCCCAATTGAATGAACTAGATGAGTTCTGCCTTTGTGCTTATGACCTTTCCACGAAGTATAAAGAGAAGACTAAGTTACTCCATGATAAGTTGATTAAACCTCGTGTTTTCAATAAGGGAGACGAAGTCTTATTCTACAATACTCGTTTGCATCTTTTCCAAGAGAAGTTGAAGTCTATGTGGTCCGGTCCCTTTGTTGTGTCGAGAGTCTATCCGTCCGGTGCTATTGAAATCACCCATCCTAAGTTTGGCACGTTTACCACTAATGGCTTACGGTTGAAAAGGTATGAGAGGTTGCCTTACGATGAAGCACTAGAAATAGTGCACCTTGAAGACCCCATACCTTGTGATGAATCTTGTAAGTCTTGTCATGGACTTTAAACCTTGACTCATATAATTTTCAATCCATCTTTCCATCTTTCTACCCTTTCTCGTCTCGTGCCAACGGTATAACTTTGAAAAAGTTGGCACCGTATAATCCATCTTGTCGAGCCAACGACGTAAAACAAAGGCGCTTGGGGGAGGCAACCCACCATCTCGTAGTTTTTGTTAAGTGAGTTTGGTGTATCTAGTGGTCCAAACGCCCGTTTAGCCCTTGCAAACGCGCGTTTAAAACTTTTCCCAGCCAAACGCGCGTTTAGAACCATTTCAAATGTGCGTTTGAAGCCTCAACTCTCTGTTCTTAATTTCTCATCCCAAACGCACGTTTCACCTCCCAAACGCGCGTTTGAACATGCGAAACGCGCGTTCCACCTATTCCAAACGCGCGTTTGGGCTCTTCACCTTTAAATACCCTGCACTCAAACCGGCGTTCCAGAAATTGTTTTTTCAAAACCTAACCGGCGTCCGGCAGCCGCTTTTCTCCTTTTCACTCAAAATCCTTCAATTTTAATCCGTTTTTGGCGATTTAAACTCCAAACAACACCTCTCAATCTCTTCTTTTGATTTCACCAATCCATTCCAACAACAAATTCCCCAAATTCTCGATTCAATCGTCAACTTTGGCAACTTTTGGCTAGGGTCGAATTTGGCCTTTTGGGACGTTTCGAGGCTCGTTCTTCGCTCCAAATCATTCACCTCTTCTCGTTTAAGCATAGTACAGGTACAATTTGGTTTTACGTCTAAGTTTCGGTTAGGGTTAGTTTTTGCCTATTTTGGTTTAACGCCCCTACCCCGTTATTTATTGATTATTGATTTTGTATCCTGTTTCTGTTTGTTTTGTTTGTTTTGTTGATCGTTGGTGAATGGTGTGGCTCTCGTGGGGTGTTTCGTTGTGGTTGGTTGGTTTGTTTTGAAATCCCGGTTGGACGATAACCGGGTCGGTTTTGTTTGTTGATTTGATTGATTGGTGGTGTTTGGTTGAGTTCAGAGATAATGAGAGAAACTAAACGGAAAGAAACCGAGGATAAGGGTAAAGGGAAGCAACCAGTAGCTAAGCATATGCCCAAAAAGCAGAAAACCCTAGTTTATCCTCGGATACCTAAGGATGGTATTCGGATTAGCTACACGGGCCGTGCAGAGAGTAGGAACCCTCGATCCCTCAGGACAGCTGGACAGTTGAGAGATGAGACCTCAGATGAGGATTTTGAACCCGACAGTGAGGGGAGAAATTCTAGTAGTGATAGTGAGGAGGCGACGGACCTCGAGAGCGATGTGCCCTTGGCACATTTGCAAGCCAAAACTGTAACGACACGTGTTCCACCTCCTCCGCAAACTACCCCTCCTCAGAGTGCCCCCGAGCAAGACCCTCCACTAGCTCCTCCTCCTAATGACACTATACCTTTGGAGCAGCGTTTTAACTCACCGGTTGCTTTCTCTAACTATAATGAGTACATCGCTGTGAAGAATATGTGTTATGAGAGGGGGTTAGACCTCAAAGCTGTCCCTAAAACTTTCATTGATGACTTGAGGAAGAGAGGGTGGAATAATTTGATTTATGAGCCAGAGGGGAATCTCAATCTGTCACTAGTCCGGGAATGGTATGCGAACTTCAGTGTGGCCAATCTAGAGTCAGGGTTTATCAAGGTGAGAGGGGTCAATGTCCCGTGGTCCGTCAAGGCCATTAATGATTATTACCGGATACCTGCTTTTGAGGGACAAGATTATATCAGTTGGTTTGCGGAGAGATCACATTGAGGTAATACTGAGACTCCGGATCCGTTAGAGGAGATGAGGAAGGCCATCAATCCAGACTTACAGTGGGTTTCTAAAGGAAGCAATTTGCGAAGTCAATTGGTGACGACAACTTGGCCGGATGTGTGGAAAGTAAAGGCAAAGTTTTCTCAGAATCGTCTGCTACCAAAGGACAACATAACGCATTTCCACATCAAGGATTTGCAATTGTTGTATGCTCTGCACTATAATCTCAAGGTAGATGTCGGGAAACCATTTTCGAGGAATTTAGAGAAAACTAGAAGGTCAAGCGTCGGATGATCATGTGCCCTTACCTTATTCATGGCTTGTGCAAGGGAGTGTCGGTCAAAGAATATCCAGATGATCAAATCTTGAGGGGGAATCAAGAATAAAATCAAGGATTATTTCCCTCATTAATATAGCCAACGGACTGAATTTCAAATCAAGGTTATTCAAGGCTATAAATAGAAGGCATTGACAGACAAAAAAGGAGAATGATCAGAAAAAGAAAATCAAGTAGAAACTCTGTCAATTTGAAAAGCCTTCTCTCTGAACTTACAAGGACTTATCTAGAGATCAACTCAGACATTGGAACTACTATTTCTTATTCAGCACTGAGATTGATCAAGCAAGTTTGTGAATCTAATTCACAACAAACTGAGGCAACTGAATTAGAAGCCATCTGAGAAGGAGTTGTGTTTGTGATAGCTGCTGAAGGATTTGATCTCAAGGAGCAGTGAAAGAGACTGAATCACTGAAGCTGTTGCAGTCAAGGAGTGATAGGCTTGTAGATTGTGAAGCTTGGGAAGTCAAGGACAATCTGACTATTGTATTTGTAAAAACAATAGTGAATTACTCCAATCATCACAGGAGAAGAGTGGATTAAGGGATTACACCACCCTGAACCACTATAAGCCTTGTGTCAATTTACTTTCGCAATTTACTTTACTTTGCACTCATTTAAATTGCCTAGATTATAATCTATATACGTGATTGTCTAAACTACCTTGAAACAACATAGTAAGAAGGGACTTATCCGCTGCCCAAAAGCTTTTAAAACATAAGAAAAGTTTTTGAAACTCCACTATAGTCATTCACCCCCCCTCTGACTATAGTTTTACCCTTCTCTGGAACCAACAATTGGTAGCAGAGCAGTGTTCCTAGTATCAGAACCTGTTCAGATCTAATTTCTGAGCTTTCTATACATTTACATATATATATCTCTATTTGTACTTATGGATTCCTCAAACTTTATGTCAAAAGTACCTGTTTTCAATGTTAACAATTTTGATGAATAAAAAATAAGAATGTTGTCTCATCTTGCAGCAACTCATGAGGAGATTTTGGACGTAATTAATGATTGCCCAATCATGATCACTACTGTAGTAGGCACAGGAGCAGATCAAGGGAAGGAAATAGATAAACCCAAGAAAGATTGGACCAGGGCGGGCATTGAATGGTTTTGGGACCATAGGCTGATTTTTCTTCCGCAAAATCTGATCATCGGGATATTCCTCAACCGGGACTTTCTTGCACCATCCGTAGATAAGGTAGGGGCACATGAGTAGGCGGTTGACTTTCTGGTTGTCCCTGAATTCCTCGAAAATCATCTTCCCAACATCCACCTTAAGGTCATAATGGATAGCATACAACAATTGCAAATCCTTGATGTGAAAATGCGTGATGTTGTCTTTCGGTAGTAGGGGGTTTTGGGAGAACTTAGCCTCAATTTTCCACTCGTCAGGCCAGGTAGTAGTCACCAACTGGCTACGTGCATTTCCCCCCTTAGATATCCATTGTAACTCCGGACTTATCTCCCTCCTCATATTCTCTAAAGGATCATCGAGATTGCCCCAGTGTTGTTTTTCTTCAAACCAACCCACATAGTCTTGGCCCTCAAAAGCCGGTATCCGATAAAAGTCATTTATCGCCTTAACAGACCATGGCACATCGACACCTCGTACCCTTATAAACCCGGACCCTAAATTGGCAACACTGAAATTTGCATACCACTCCCGAACAAGCGTGAGATTCAAGTTCCCCTCCGGCTCATAGAACAAATTATTCCACCCTCGCTTCGTCAAGTTGGCTACGAAGGATTTAGTAGCCAACTTAAGATCTAACCCCCGCTCAAAGCACATGTTTTTCGTGGCAATATACTCATTGAGGTGGAGGGATAGGGTCTTGAGGTGGAGGGTCTTGAGGTGGAGGTGGAGGGATAGGGTCTTGAGGTGGAGGTGGAGGGTTTTGAGGTGGAGGGTTTTGGGGAGGGTTTTGGGGAGGATCTTACTCTGGGAGACTTTATGGTGGGAGTGAAACAGGTGTTTTCTTCGTGAATTTAGCTTGCATCTGTGCTAGGGGTACAGTCTCACTGTCATGGGCTGTTGTCCCCTCGCTATCACTGTCACTGCTCGAGTTCCTCCCCTCACTATCCGGCTCAAAATCCTCATCAGATGTCTCATCATGTAAATGTCCCATAGGCCTAAGAGCTTTAGGGTTTCTACTCTCAGCACGACCTTGATCACTAATCCGGATACCACCCTTAGGTATTCTAGGAAAGACAAGGGTTTTCTGTTTCTTAGGCATGTGTTTCACAACCGGTTGCTTTCCTTTGCCCTTATTCTCAGTCTCTTTCCGCTTGTTGTCTCTCATTCTGTCTACTCTCACCAAAACAACAAGAAACACCCGAACACGACAGCCCAGACCAACCCGGTTAACATCCAACCGGGATTTCACAACAAACCAACCCAATCAACACACCATCCCACGAAGGCCACACCATTCATCATCATCAACAAAACAAACAAAACAAAGCACAAACATGATATATGATTAATACAATTAAAACGGGGTAGGGGTGTTAAACCAAAAAGGCCAAAACTAACCCTAACCGAAACTTAAACTTAAAATCAAATTATACCTGTACTATGATTAAATAAGATGAGATGAATGATTTGGAGCGAAGCATGAGTCCCGAAACATTGAATTGAGCCCGAAACGGCCTAGGCAAAAAGTTGCCCAAGGTCAAGATCGAATCGATAAAACTGGGATTTCGTTGATGGAATGGGTTAGTGAAAGCAAGAGAGGGGATCGAGAGGTGTTGTTTGGCGTTTGAATCACTGAATTCAGAGTTGTATTGGGTGGTTTTCGAGTGAGGGAGGAGGAAAAGGCCGCCGGCGGTTTTTAGGGTATGGGGGAGAAAATTCTGAAACGCCGGTTGAAACAGGGGGGGTATTTAAAGAGGAAGCATCCAAACGCGCGTTTGGGGAAATGAAACGCGCGTTTCGCATAACCCAAACGCGCGTTTGAGGTCTGAAACGGGCGTTTGAAAAGGGGCTGCATGGACAGAGAGTTAGGGGCTGAAACGCACGTTTGAAAAGGTTTCAAACGCGCGTTTGGACGGGAAAAAACTAAAACGCACGTTTGAAATGGGTCTAAACTGGCGTTTGGGACCAGGAACAAGGCCAACTCAAGGTTTTCACCCCACACTAGATTCTTACCACCCCGAGACCATTAAAAGCACTATACTCACTCAAAAACTACGAAATGGTGGATTATACGGTGCCAACTTTTTCAAGTTATACCGTTGGCACGAGGCGAGAAAGAGTAGAAAGAAAGACGCAAGGATGGATTAAAGATTATACGGGTCAAGGTTTAGAGTCCGTGACAAGACTTACACGATTCATCACATGGTATGGGGTCTTCAAGGTTCACTATTTCTAGTGCTTCGTCGTAAGGCAACCTCTCATACCTTTTCAACCGTAAGCCATTGGTAGTAAACGTGCCAAGCTTAGGATGGGTAATTTCACTAGCACCGGACGGATAGACTTTAGACACCATGTAGGGACCGGACCACCTAGATTTTAGCTTGCCTTGGAAGAGATGAAGACGAGTATTGTAAAATAAGACTTCGTCACCCTCATTGAAAACACGAGGTTTGATCAACTTATCATGGAGTAACTTAGTCTTCTCTTTATACTTCGTCGAAAGATCATACGCACAAAGGCGAAACTCATCTAATTCATTCAATTGGGCCATACGCTTCTCACCAACTAAAGCGTCATCAAGGTTTAGCATTTTAATAGCCCAATAAGCCTTATGTTCGATTTCCACGGGAAGGTGGCAGGATTTACCATAGACTATCATATAAGGTGACATGCCTAGGGGTGTCTTAAAGGCAGTCCTATGGGCCCATAGAGCATCATCCAACTTTAGGGACCAACTCTTAACATTCGCATCTACCGTCCTCTCCAAGATACGCTTAATACCCTTATTCGTGACTTCAACTTGACCATTAGTTTGGGGATGGTAAGCGGTACCTAGCTTGTGTTTCACCCCATACTTCACTAGGAGTTTGTCAAATGGTTTATTGGCAAAGTCGCTTCCATTATCGCTAATTATAGCCCGGGGTACCCCAAACCGACAAAAGATGTTTCTTTTAAGAAAACGGATAACAACGTTCCTATCATTGGTGGGCGAGGCTAAGGCCTCAACCCATTTTGACACGTAATCACAAGCGACTAGGATATATTTGTTACCGCATGAGGAAGGGTAGGGGCCCATGAAGTCAATGCCCCACACATCAAAAACTTCACAAACGATTATCGGCTTCTGAGGCATCTCACACCTCCTAGAGATACGCCCGGACCTTTGACAAGCGTCACAAGATTTCACATAGGAATGTGCGTCTCTGAATAGAGTGGGCCAATATACCCCACTTTGTAGCACTTTCAAAGCAGTCATTTCCCCTGAAAAGTGGCCCCCGGCCTCTTTATCGTGGCAAAAAGAAAGCGCACTCAAGATCTCACTCTCCGGGATACATCTCCTCAAGATGCCATCCGAGCACAACCTATATAAGCAAGGATCCTCCCAAACATACTTACCAACCTCACTAAGGAACTTACACCTTTGATTTGAGTCAAAGTCGGGATCTATAAAACCGCACTCGTGGTAATTGACAAAAGGCACGAACCAAGGGCTACCTCCCTTACCACCTTTCACAAAATTACCTTTATTAACCGGAAGAACTGCGTCTATTGCACAAAGTTGTTCATGCGGGAAAGAATCATTTATCTCCCTTTGTGCCTTAATCAACTCCTCACTAAGCTCCATGCGATTCAAATGATCCGATATGACATTCTCACACCCTTTTCTATCACGGATTTCAAGATCGAACTCTTGCAAGAGCAAGATCCGCCTCAAGAGGCGGGGCTTGGCATCTTGCTTGGCAAAGAGGTAGCGCAAAGCGGCGTGATCTATGTGCACAACTACACGAGAGCCTACAAGGTGAGAACGAAACTTATCAAACGCAAAGACGACCGCTAGAAGCTCTTTTTCAGTGGTGGTATAGTTTTGTTGGGCCGAATTCAAAGTGTGACAAGCATAGGCAATAGGCTTGAAGATTTTATCGATCTTTTGACCGAGGAACGCACCAACCGCGGTGTCACTCGCATCACACATTAACTCAAACTCTTGATCCCACTTTGGGACAACTAAGATAGGAGCGGATACAAGCATTTGCTTGAGCAATAAGAATTCTTCAATGCAAGCTTGGTTGAAATCAAATGGGACATCTTTTCCAAGAAGAAGAGTAAGAGGACGGGCTATTTTCGAGAAATCCTTGATAAACCTACGATAGAACCCCACATGGCCTAGAAAACCCCTAAGAGTCTTTAGGTTAGTGGGCCTAGGTTGCTTAGCTATCGCTTCAACCTTAGCCTTGTCAACTTCTATACCCTTACTAGATATCTTATGCCCTAAGACTATCCCTTCCGTGACCATCAAGTGACATTTCTCCCAATTTAGCACCAAATTTGTCTCCTCACATCTACTCAACACCTTTTCTAGGTTATCTAGACACTCCTCAAAGGAATCACCAAAAACGCTAAAATCGTCCATAAAGACTTCCAAGAATCTTTCAATCATATCCGCGAATATGGCAACCATGAACCGTTGGAACGTCGCGGGTGCATTACACAACCCGAACGGCATTCTACGGAAGGCAAAGGTGCCATAAGGACAAGTGTAGGTAGTCTTTTCTTGGTCCTCTAGGACCACATGTATTTGGTAATACCCACTAAACCCATCAAGAAAGCAATAGTAAGCGTGACCACTCAATCTTTCTAACATTTGATCAATAAAAGGGAGGGGGAAATGGTCTTTACGGGTTTGGTCATTCAATTTTCGATAATCAATACAAATTCTATGACCACTTACCAAACGCATAGGCACCGCATCACCTTCTTCGTTGATTTGATGGTTATGCCTCCCTTCTTTGGTACCACTTGAGTGGGGCTCACCCACTTGCTATCCGAGATGGCATAAATGATCCCAAGCTTTAACATTGTGACCACATCCTTCCTCACAACCTCTTGGAGATGTGGACTAAGCCTTCTTTGAGGTTGCCTTACCGGCTTCGCTCCATCCTCTAGAATAATCTTGTGTTGAAAAATGGTAGGACTTATGCCCTTGAGGTCACACATCTTCCACCCAAAAGCACGCTTGTGCTTCTTAAGCATTTTCACCAACTTCTTTTCCTGCAAAGCCGTTAGTGTAGCAGAAATAATCAAAGGAAGTAAATCATCATCTTCAAGAAAAACATACTTCAAATTAGGTGGGAGCGGCTTCAATTTCAAGTCTTTTGGTGGGTCTTCAATTGATGGCTTCTCTAGTTCTCCTTCAAGACCAAGATCAAGCTTTTTGCTCCATATTTCACCAACAAAAGCCGTTTCTTCTAGCTCCATTGCTTCTCGTTCCAACTCTTTATCTTCATCAAGCACCGTGCTCGCTCTTTCCACGCATTCATCAAGCTTATCCTTATATTCCTGCATGTTAACATGTTCCACAACGCAAGAATATACAGCATCAATAGAAAAACAGTCTTCGGTACCTTCCTTAGGGTGTTTCATGGCCTTGTAAACATTTACAGCGACTTTTTCCTCACCAACTCGCAAAATAATCTCACCGCTCGCAACATCTATCAAGGTCCTTCCGGTGTTTAAAAAGGGACGTCCTAACAACAAAGTGAAGAGAGTTTGAGAAAGTGATAAACACTAGAGTAAACTTCAACTTAGTTTATTCATCAAATGAAAGAAGTATAAATAGTTACAATTGATGAGAGTTACTAGCTAGCTTGGGCGGCCACTAGGTATGGGCGGCAAGCATGCATGTAAAAAGTAAAAGTATGTCTATGACATAAAGTACCTAGAGTTTGACATATTAATTGTTTATAGGTACCACAATTAATATGTCCTTTTACAAATAAAGTGTACAAATAATGTATACACGAAATATAAATAAATATTACATACTATTTGATATGTAATATTTCCACACCCCCTCAACCGGGTTGTATATGTTTATACGACCAAGTTTGCTACTCATCTATTTGAACATAAGTGGTGGAATGGCCTTGGTGAGAATATCGCATTACAGTCCTGTCGAGGGAACATACCGGAGTTGAATAACCTTGGCATCAATCTTTTCCTTCGGGAAGTGTCCGTCAATGTCCACATGTTTGGTTTTATCATGATGGATCGGATCCTCTGCCATGCATAATGCTTTGAATTATTGTCAGAGCAGAGTGTGATAGGGTGCTGAATAGGCTGCTGAAGTTTAGTCAGGACCCTTTTTATCCATAGGGCTTCACAAATACCCAAAACTAGAGCCTTGAGTTCAGCTTCAGGACTGCTTCTGGAGACAGGAGGTTGTTTCTTGCTCCTCCAGGTGACAAGATTTCCCCATACATAAGAACAGTAGCACCGTAGTAGACCTTCGTCTATGTGACAACCACCCAATCGGCATCGGTGTAAACCTTGATAGATCTCTCAGCAGACTTGGTGAAATGCAAGCCTTGGCCGGGAGTGGATTTCAAGTACCTCGCATATCCGTTCACGGCATCCCAATGTTGCTCGGTAGGGCAATGCATGAAGCGGCTAACGGACCGACTCCATATGCAATATCAGGTCTTGTATGGGACAGATAAATGAGTTTTCCTACAAGCCTTTGATATTGGTCCTTCCTGACAGCAATGTCACCATGCAGCAGGGAATTACTGGGGTCTACTGGAGATACAGCAGGTTTGCATCCCAAAGCATACCAGTTTCCTTCAGAAGGTCCAGCACATATTTCCTTTGAGAGATATAGATACCCTGGTTGTTTCTTGCAATTTCCATACCAAGAAGTATTTAAGATAGCCCAAATCCTTGACTTGGAAAACCTTTGCCAGTAGAGTCTTCAAATTCTGGATCTCTGTAGAGTCATCACCAGTGAGGATGATATCATCCACATATACAATAAGAATAGATCTTTTCTGGCTAGTGGTTTTGATAAACATGGTGTGATCCGAGTTGCATTGATGATATCCAGCAGCTTTAACCACAGTAGTGAGTTTTCCAAACCAGGCTCTTGGGGATTGCTTTAGGCCATATAGAGATTTCCTCAATTTACAAACCTTTCCTTGAGTGTGAGGATTGGTAAAACCAGGAGGTACACTCATGTAGACTTCCTCAGTAAGGTCACCATTGAGAAAGGAATTTTTGATATCCAATTGGTGAAGAGGCCAGTCAAGATGGACAAGAGATATCAGTATCCTGACAGTGTTCAGTTTTGCCACTGGTGCAAAAGTTTCTGTGTAGTCAATGCCATAAGTTTGAGTGAAACCCCTTGCAACAAGTCTGGCCTTATACTTGTCAATTGTACCATCAGCATTGTATTTGATAGTAAATAGCCACTTGCAGCTGACTGTCTTCTTGCCTTTGGGGAGAGTTGTTAGATCCCAAGTATGATTTTCCAGGAGGGCAGTCATTTCTGTTTTTACTGTAGCCTTCCACTTATCATGTTGAAGAGCTTCCTGAATATTTTTTGGAATGGTGTGAGAGTCCAAGTCCTGTGTAAACATGACAAAAGTAGGAGATAACTGATCATAAGATAGATAATTATGAATAGAATGATCAGTAGTGCAAGATATTTTTCCCTTCCTGATAGCAATGGGTCTATCATCAATATCAGCAGGCTGCTGAGAGTCAGCAGCTTGCCGAGTATCAGTTGACTCTGGTTCATTAGGCTCTGGTTCAGTAGGCTCTGGGTTAGTAGGCTCTGGTTCAGTAGGCTGCTGAGGGTTAGCATGGTGCTGAGGTTCGTCCGCCGAGAATCGATGGGAGGTTCGAGGATTAAGAGTTTGCTGTGGGACCGGATTTAGGTCAATTTCAATCAGGTTTCCATCCGTGACTGCCTCAGTGGACTTGCTGTAGTAGGGAGTCCTTTCAAAGAATTTTACATCCATGGAATTGTAAAATCTTTTCTCAGAAGGAGAATAACACTTGTAACCTTTCCTGTCCTTTGCATATCCTAGGAAGATGCACTTGTGAGCTTTGGGATCCAGTTTGCTTCTGTGTTGTGCATGGATATAAACGAACACAGTGCAACCAAGATTTTTGGAGGTAATTGGGAAATAAGATGAGAGCAGGAGTGTGTGGTCAGAAGGGTTTGGATAGGAGTTTTGAAGCCTAACACTCTGCTGGGAAGTCTGTTGATTAAGTATGTGGCAGTTAATATAGCTTCACCCCACATATACTTTGGAACATGTGTGGTGAACATGATTGATCTAGCCATCTCCAGCAGATGACTGTTCTTTCTCTCAGCAACCCCATTTTGTTGAGGTGTTTCCACACAACTACTGATATGGACAATCCCCTTATTCATCAAGAAATTACTGAGGTTAGACTCATAGTATTCAAGTGCATTATCAGTCTGTAAGATCTTGATCTTAGTGTCAAATTGAGTAGAGATCATGTTGTAAAATTCTTGAAAAATTGTTCCAACTTCGGATTTATCCTTCATTAAAAACAGCCATGTGTTCCTGGTATGATCATCAATGAAAGTGACAAACCACCTTTTTCCTGTTATACTCTTCACTCTCAAAGGTCCCCATACATCACTATGAATTAAAGTGAAATGTGTGGAAGGCAAATAAGGTAGTTTGGTATACACAGATTTGGTAAGTTTGGCAAATTGACAAATATCACATTGAAGATCATTGATATTACATCCTTTAAATATTTCAGGAATTACAGACTTTAAATAACCAAAACTTGGATGTCCTAGTCTATAATGCCATAACATGATATTGTCTAATGTTTGAGTGCGAGCCGCCGAGGCGGATTCGGTCTTCGTCTTGTCTTCAGCAGGGTTGACCACATACAATCCTGAGCAGGGTTTAGCCCTCCCAATCACTTTACGTGAAGAAGGGTCCCTGGAAAGCGCACTGATTCTTATTAAAAACAACAGTCCAATTCAAATCTTTTGCTAGTCTACTGACAGATATGAGATTGCAGTCTAAGTTTGGAACAAATAGGACATCCTTTAGGCATATCTTATTAGTTAGTTTAACAGTTCCAAAACCTTTTGCACATGAGATAGATCCATCCGCAGTCTTAACTTTGTGAATTTGATGACATGGCATAAGGTGAGTTATGAGGTTTTTATTGCCAGTCATATGGGAGGAGGCCCCAGAATCAACAATCCATGTTTCATTACTAATAGAAGAGTAGAATTTACCTGCACTAGCCTGAGTAGCTATGTCAGTAGAGGGACTACCTTCTTTTTGTTGAGTGAGGAAAGCTTTGAATGCAGCAAACTGAGCATTCAACTTGTTATCATTCTCCTCTTCATTGACATGCCTGCCCTGACTTTCCCTGGTAGGCTTGGAGGAGTTAGGCTTGCCATGTAGCTTCCAGCAAGTGTCCTTGGTGTGATTTGTGCGTTTACAGTGCTCACAGAACAACTTTCCAGATCTATCAGTAGGCTTTCTAGATGTCTCAGTAACCTCAGCAGGCTTCCTGACAGTCAGCAGGTAGCACTCTCAGCAGGGTTGTCAGCAAGGGAGTTCAGCAGCATCACTTTCCTCCTGCTTTCCTCATGTTTGACCTCAGCAAACATGGATTTGAGATTGGGGAGAGGTTTTGTGGCAAGGATTCTTCCTCTAACATCATCAAGAGTAGGATTCAGTCCAGTAAGAAACTTGAATACTCTCTTTTTCTCAATAATGTCCTTATAAAGGGCAGCATCCTTAACATCATTCCAGGGGTGAGTTTACAACATATCTAGGTGTTGCCATGCCCTAGATAGTTGGTTAAAGTATTGAGTTACAGACATATCTCCTTGTCTGCAGTTTTGAATCTGAGCTTCAAGTTCATACACTTCTGATGTATTGTCTTTCTTGGAGTAAAGATCTCTGGCATTATCCCAGATTTCCTTTGCAGTATCATACATCATAAAGTTCTCACTAATTTCTTTTGTCATTGATCTTGTGAGAATGGTCATGACTTGATTATTAGTAGTGTCCCATCCTTCAAATCCGGGGTCATCTTCAGCAGGGGCAGGTTTAGAGCCGGACAGGTATTCCATCTTACCTTGTCCAGAGATGTACATTTTCATAGATCTTGACCATAGCAAGTGGTTGTTACCATCAAGTCTATGATTTGTGTATAAAGATGATTCAGTGACCCCAGTCTGGTGAGGCAGCTGGGAGTCTACTGGTGAAGATGAACTGTCAGTTACAGTAGACATTTTTGAAATAACAAAAACTGAGTTTGCAGCGGAATTTCGAACTCAGTAAGGCTCTGATACCATGAAGAGAGTTTGAGAAAGTGATAAACACTAGAGTAAACTTCAACTTAGTTTATTCATCAAATGAAAGAAGTATAAATAGTTACAATTGATGAGAGTTACTAGCTAGCTTGGGCGGCCACTAGGTATGGGCGGCAAGCATGCATGTAAAAAGTAAAAGTATGTCTATGACATAAAGTACCTAGAGTTTGACATATTAATTGTTTATATGTACCACAATTAATATGTCCTTTTACAAATAAAGTGTACAAATAATGTATACACGAAATATAAATAAATATTACATACTATTTGATATGTAATATTTCCACACAAAGGTGTTTTGGAGTCCATCTCCATATCTAGTACCACGAAATCTACCGGGAAGGCAAACTTATCCACTTTAACAATGACATCCTCTATGACTCCTATAGGCTCCCTAATAGATCTATCCGCCATTTGAAGGGTCATCCCCGTTGGCTCCAACTCTCCTAGATTAAGGCTTTCATATATAGTACGGGGCATTAAGCTTACGCTAGCTCCCAAATCACATAAAACGCTAGGAAAATGAGTCGTACCAATAGTAATAGGAATAGTAAAACTACCCCTGTCTCTAATATTCGAGGGAATTCTAGATTTAGCATCGAAAATAGCGGAACACTCTTCACTTAGACAAACAACCTCTTGCATTTTACTCTTGTTAGTTAGCAATCCCTTTAAAAACTTACAATAAGAGGGCATGTTTGCAAGTGCTTCAAGAAAAGGAATGGTCAAGTCAATTTTTCACAAAATCTCAACAAATCGGGTTTGTGCTTTATTCAAGCAACTTTGTCTATGATTTTAGGGGGAAAAGGGAGAGTGCTCAAATCGAAATCTTTAGGAGGAGGAGGAATTATACCTTTCTTACCTTTGGCGCGTGGGGAAGACGGCTCTTTCATTGGCTCTTTCCCCTCTCTTCTAGTTGGTTCCTCCTTTTTCACATCAATAACTACATAATCTCCCCTAGCTTGCGCTTCATTCCTCTCAACTTCCTTTTTCTTGACATACTCTTCATGATCTTCACAATCTTCAATCTCATCAATATCGCCATCCATGGCTCCCGCCTCGGTCTCAATAGGAACTCTTCTAGCTTTGTTTTCCCGTAGGCCTTTCTTTTCACCACTTGTCCCTACCTCTTTACCACTTCGAGTCATGATGGCGCTTACATTTCTTGGATTCTTTTCGGTGTTACTTGGTAAACCGCCCTTCAAATGCACATGTTCCACCACTTGCCCAAATTGAGTCTCAAGATTTCTAATGGCGGACCCATGTTTGAAGTTCATCTCAACCATGTCCTTTTTTTTCTCCGCAAAGTTTTTGTTCATTTGCTCCAATATGACATCGGTTGCACTCTTTTGAGGTATAGGCGCCAAAGGTGGAGGGTTTTGATAAGTGCTAGAGCCTTGTTGATTATACCCTCCTTGATGTTGCCTTTGATGTGGAGGTTGATAAAATTGCCCTTGAGATGATTGACCTTGATTTTGGCTTTGTCTATAACCTTGGTTTTGGCCTTGGTTTTGATTTCGGTTCCAACCTTGATTGTTGTTATTCCTCCAAGAACCATCACCTTGATTTCCATAATTCCCTCCTTGACCTTGTCCTACAAAGTTGACATCTTGAGGTTCTTCGTACGGTGACCCACTATGTTGATCTCCCATATATTGGCCTTGATAGGCGTTTTGCAATTGATTTTGATATTGAGGCCCCGCATTCCATTGCTCCATCGAACAAATATTCATCATCCGCTTTGCCAACTCATTTATATTGTCTTGAGGTAGAGTGCTAGTTTGTTCTTGATTTGAGGATTGTGGATAAGCCATATTTTGAGCCTTGGTCGTCATCCTACAATCCTTTGCCGAGTGTGATCCACTACAAATTTGGCAAAGTCTAGCACTCTCGTTCTCCTTTTGCAATCTCCCCAATCTTTGTTCCATAGCTTGTACTTGGGCATGATATTGATCACTTGCCTCAACTTCTTTCACTTCAACCAAACCGGGCTTCTTACTCCTTGTCCCCTTTCTACTTGACGATAAATATTGCCTCGAGGTTTCGGAACTTTTTTCTATTTGGTTCATTGCTACTTCGGGCACCATACTCATAATATCTCCATTGCACGAAGCATGCAAGGTACTTTGATGAACTTGATCCAAACCCCGGAAGAAAGCATGAACCACCTCATAAGATCTCAACCCGTGCCCCGGGTACTCTCTCAACAAAGCCTTAAATCGGTCCTATGACTCATGTAGCTCTTCTCCTTTATAAGCGTTGAACGACATGTTGGCCTCCTTCATATCCATGGTCTTCGATGGGAGATAATACTTGAGTAGAAAAGTTTTAATTACATCCTCTCATGTGTGTAAAGAATCATTAGGCAACGAATCATACCACCGCTTGGCTTGCTCTTTCAAGGCGAACGGGAAAAGCATAAGTTTGAGCGCTTCATCACTCACCCCATTGATCTTTGTTGAGTTGACTATTTGGAGAAAGTGATCAATGAACAAGTGAGGGTTTTCCATGGCGGTTCCCTTGAATATAGCATTGTCTCCCAACAAATGTATGATATTTCTATTCAATTCCAAATTATTGACGGCCACCGGTGGCAATCGAATTGGGCTATGCCTCATGGTTGCCGTGGGAGCCATCATGAAGTCCCTACAAGTTAAACTGCCTTGATTTTGCTCTTGCTGACCGTTAAACCAATTGGGCATCGCGTTCGCACCTTGATTGTGAGCTTGATTTTGGTTCTGTTGAAATTGGTTCAACATCCATGCATTGAACTGTTGCATAACAAGGGGATCCATTTGATTCCCTTGGGCCCCATGTTGACCATTATGTGGCATTTGCTCATTCACATTCCCAAAGTTATTTCCTTGTCCATTCCCACCTCCTTGTGCATTGTTGTTGACAAGAGGCGGGTTTTGATTCGGGACCCCATTATTGTCCCCAAAATTTCCTTCATAGCCTTGTTCACCGTCTTGTGCCATGCCGGATCCTTCTCCCAACTCACCCAAACTACTCTCTTCAAATACCGGAATCGACTCCTCCACTTGATAACCTCTTCTTCTTTGACTATTTCTACGCCTCACGTAAGCCTCAATCCCGTCTATGTATGGCTCGAGTGGTGTTTGAGATCTCCGGGTCATGCACTATAAAAAGCAAACAACAAGAAAAAAATAAAATAAAACCTAGGCCCAAGCCTTCGGTTCACTTGAAAGATATCACAAATAGCACACAATTCCCCGGCAACGGCGCCATTTTTATTGAGCTAAAATTTACCCCAACAAAAACAATTTATAAAGACTCGAAACCGTGGGCAAACTAACTCTCTAACCGGCAGTGTACCGGGTCGATTGCTAGCATAGCTACAGGAGTACGTGGTCGAACCCAAAGGAAAAGTGTTTGTGAGTACCAAAGCGAACGTGTTACTTAGTCTAGGTTATCAATCTTTTTAAAGTGCTTGTATACTACAACGACACTAAGGTGATTTTTACTAACAAGTCTAAAGATAGAAAAGGAAGAAAGAAGATTAACTACTCGGTTTTTAACGTTATACTAAAGGACATAGCCGAACCATGATCAAAGTAGCTAGTTTCAACCCTAAGGGTAGACAAAACCGGGAGTGTGCATTATAACAAACGAACTCTCACATTCAATTTCACGGGTGCGTGCTCCTAATTCCGGTGCTAAGGTCTGAACAACTCTCTCCTAACACCTTATGCCATGTTAACTACCCTTCCCTTAAGAAGATTCACTAACAAGACGTGTTATGCTTTAGAGCCGCTTAAACGTTAAAATGAGTAACCTCGCATTGGGCTCGGGCTTAACAACTAAGCCGAGTCTACGCCGCGATCTTAGAACCCCTTGTCCCACGTCTTCCCGCAAAATACATATGTAAGGTTGATGTGTGTGATTACTAAATTGGGTGTACAATCCAATCTAGCGATGTTATAGCAAGTTCTAAGACGTTAAACAAGCAAGATAAGAAAAGCATTACCCACTCCCAATTTCATCACCCAAAGGGTGATTTCACTAAATTTCACATGATTCAACTATGAAAAGGAATTAGCTACTCATTATACTAGTTAAAACATAAAAGCAACTGTAAATTAAAGACATAATAAGTGAAAGAGAGAAGAAATATACCATAGAAGCGAGAATTTCGAATTTGAGATCCAAAAAGTACACCTTGAAGAACTAATTAAAAGATGGTGACTTAGTGTTTAGAGTAGAAATCTGAGCTAGGAAATGGAAAGATTAAGCTAAAATTATACTAATTTAAGCTAAGAGAATGTATTCTAAGCTATTACAAAATTCGAGCTAAAAAGGGGTAGGGTTTTGCTAAGAGAATAATTATCCTCCAAGAAATGGTCTAAGGGGGGTATTTATAGGTGGGGAAAAATCTGCAGGTGTTTGTCTTCAAACGCGCGTTTAGATACTGTAAACCGGCGTTTCACTTGGTCAAACGCGCGTTTCGCTTCATTTCTGGGTAGCTCTTGCTTGTTCTGCAACTGAAACACGTGTTTAGAGGGGTTTGAAACGCGCGTTTAGGAGGGCTTGAAACGCGCGTTTAGGAGAGCTTGAAACGCGCGTTTAGGGCAGGTGCACTCTGTCCAAAATTTTGCTTTTGAAACGCCAGTTTGGGGGTTCAAACGCGCGTTTGAACCCCAATTGTTCCAAAACTTCATCTTTTCTCCCTTTTTTGATCACTCATATCGCCTCGATCATGCTTCTCACCATGAATCATCACCTTTCGGGTCCTCAAGACACTAATACCCTACAAAACGACCAAACCAACCAAACAATTTCGGAGGGTAAAGGTGCTCGGGAATAGGGTTAATATCATCAAAAAGGGGGTAATAAGCCATCAAAGTGACGTATTTACTCCCCGTGCCATAAACTCACGATATTATCCCGAAAACGGTCAAAACACCCAAAAACATGCTAAACGTGTGGTAAACGGGGGTAGAAAATGCACCGGAATCACGTAAAGTTGACTCCCATCATTCCCTTGCGCTGCAAGTTTGACACGCTATATTTTTACGATGGGTCTTCTGGCCGGAGTGTCCTTGCACTGCAAGTTTGACACATTAAATTTTTACCATGGGTATTCTGCCCAGGAATTCCTTGCAGAGCAAGTTTCAACACTCGGTGTAATAAAATTAACACAACTTCAAATATTCAAACATATAATAAACAAAATTAATAAAGATATACTTCAGAGGGATAACAATTTCAGAAAATAAGCATATTTTAAGGAAAATATTTCCTTAAGTGAATCGCGTTCCAGCTCCTAGGAATGGTCTATCTAGAGGCTTTAGCCAGTTGATAAGATCTTTTTCCATGTACCTTGATAAGGACCTTCCTAATTTGGGTCTAGCTTTCCAGTCGGACCTTGCCTGCTTGCATCATTTCGCCTCAGAACTAAATCACCTTCTTTAAAATACGTACCTTTAACTTTTGAGTTGTAGTATTGAGCAATCCTCTGCTTATATTTGGCCATCTGTATTAGAGCCACATCTCTTTTGTGTTCCAACTCATCCTTAATGTGCAGCATATTTGCTTCATGCGTTTCAGGACAGTATAATTATGTCCTAGGTGATTTATGCCCAATCTCGGCTGGTATCGCGGCTTCGCATCCATATGCTAAGGAATATGGAGTTTCCTGTGTAGCAGCATTTGGAGTAGTTCTATATGCCCATAATATATTGGGAAGGTGATCTGTCCAATGAGATCCTTCCTGCTCCAGCCTTTTCTTCAACCCTTGCTTTATTTGCCTATTGGTCTGCACAACCTGCCCATTGGCTTGAGGATGAGCCACAGATGTGAAGTGTTGAGAGATTCCTAAGTTTGCGTTCCACATCCTCACTCCTTGATCCTCAAATTGTGTGCCATTATAGGAGATGAGCACTTTAGGAATGCCATATCTGCAAAGAATATTCTTCCATAGAAATTTCTGAATCTGGTTGGCTGTGATGGTAGTCAAGGGCTCTGCTTCCACCCATTTGGTGAAATAATCTACTGCCACCACCAAAAACCTTAAATTTCCTGGTGCTCTAGGTAGAGGACCTATTAGGTCTATTCCCCATTGATCTAAAGGCCAAGGTGATATGATTGGTGTCATCTTCTGCAGAGTCTTATGGGATAAATTACCATGCACCTGGCATGCCTTGCATGTATTGACCAGTTTCTCTGCATCCTCTTGCATTTCTGGCCGGAAATAGCCAAAGAGTCTACATTTCCTGGCCAGAGCTATTGCTCCCAAATGGTTTCCACAAATTCCAAGGTGGATTTCTCTTAGGACATAGTCTCCATCTTCCGGGGTGACACATTTCAGCCAGGGTGCTGCATAGGATTTTATGTACAGCACCTCGTTGAAAAGAGCATATCTTGCCGAGAGTCTTATCAGTTTTTTTAGCACGTACCTTATCTTCAGGGAGTCTTCCATCTCTCAGATACATCATAATTAGATCCATCCAAGTTTCTGCCTATGTTATAAGTTGTACTTCAACCGCATCACAGCTCTTTTGCTTTAACTGCTTAACTAGCACTTTCTTGTTGGACAGAAAAGTTGACCCCAGTTTAGATAATGCATCAGCTCGGGTATTTTGGGCCCTAGTTATCTGTTCCACTTCCACCATTAAGAAGTTTTGTAATTTCTTCCGTGCTGCCGCTAGGTATTTCTTCATAGGGCCTTCCTTTGCTTCATATTCTCCTTTGATATGATTGGTTACGAGCTGCGAATTAGAGTACACCTTTAGGTTCTGCACACCTAATTTCTGTGCTAGGTTTAATCCAGTTATTAAGGCTTTGTATTCTGCTTCGTTGTTAGTGGCCTGAAACTCGAAGTGAAGAGCATATGGGAATTCTTCACCTTTTGGGCTAATGAGTAGGAATCCTGCCCTTGCCCCCTCTTTTTTGGAAGCTCCGTCTACATAGAGCTACCACTGCTCAGCCACTTTCTGTTCTGCCTTTTGCTCCACAGCCAATGCCTTTTCTTCTACCAAGAAATCGGCTAATGCTTGAGCTTTGATGGCAGTTCTTGGTTTGTCAAACCCTGCTAATTCAACAACCCACTTCGCCAATCTCCCAGACTTATCTGGTTTGTCTAAAATTTACTTTAGGGGTTGATTTGTCAACACTATCACTGGATGACTCTGGAAATACGGTCTTAATTTTCTTGTGGCATACACAAGGGCAAGAACCAATTTTTCTACCTCTGAATACCTGACCTCAGGCCCTTGTAGGGCTGTGCTCACAAAATACACGGGTCTTTGTAACATACCATGTTGTTTTACCAACACAGCACTTACTGCTTTATTACAAAAGGATAAGTATAAAAATAACACCTCACCTTCTTGAGGGGCAGTTAGAGTTGGTAGCTGACTGATATGATCCTTTAATTCCTGGAAAGCTTATTGATATCTGCATTCCACTCGAATGGGGTGGCCTTTCTGAGAATTTTAAAGAAAGGTAATGACCTCTGCGCTGATTTTGACAAGAAACCATTTAGCGCTGCTAATCTTCCTGTCAATCGTTGGACTTCTTTAGTGTTCTTCGGTTCAGGCATAGTCTTCAAAGCTTCCAATTTATCATGTTGGCCCTGACCCCTTCTTTGGATATCATATAACCAAGAAATTTGCCTGACCTCACTCCAAAAGCACATTTTTTAGGATTCAACTTCATTCTCGTTTGTCTCAATATCTGACAAACTTCTGCCACATCATTTAAATATTGGTCAAGAGTCATACACTTGATCAATAAATCATCTACATACATCTCCATCGATTTACCAATTTTTTGGTTAAAAATTTTATTGACTGCCCTCTGGTATGTAGCCTGATGGGAGTCAACTTTACTGTACTTTGTGTGCAGTTTAACCCCCGTTTATCACTTTATTGGCATGTTTTGGGTAGTTCTAGGCCTGTTTGAGAGTAATATCGAGAGCTATACGCACAGGGAGTTAAACTGTCATATCAATAGTAAACTCCGCCTTTTTGACGATATTTATCTCTTTTCCGAGCACTTTTGTCTTGCAGAATTACGCGTGGTGTTTGTTCGTATATGTTATTGCAGGAATTAGGTGACTCGAGGACCTGGAAGGCGATGTTTTGGGATGAGAAGTGTGGTCGTGGCTCGAAATCAGTATGAAAGTGAGGAAAATTCAAGTTTGGAGTGAAATCAAGGCAAACTGGCATTTTCCCTACCTCAAACTGGCGTTTGACTCAAGCCTACCTCAAACTAGCGTTTGGCCAGTCCAAACTGGTGTTTGACATAAGTGGCGTTGATACTGAAAGTTGGGTTTTCAGGCAAACTAGCGTTCAAATTACCCCTAAACTAGCGTTTGGATGGGTTCAGCCCGAATCAAGAAAGCTCATACAAGGCAAACTGGCGCTTGGCTAATGCAAACTCTAGTTTGGCCCCGACAGCAGTATTCACCATGCCTGACCGTTAATCTTTACTTTGACCCATTTTGGAGGCATTTTCTGGTCAAGTCGTCTTCATAAAAGTTGTAGGTAATTGAACGAGCTTTCGAACGCATCTTGAATCGTTCAAATCGGAGCTCTGCACAGAACGTTATCCCTGATTTACTGAAGCAGAGTCAAGTTGGGCCAAACTATCGTTTGAAAGGACCCAAACTGGCGTTTGCGACCGACAGGAGCAGATTTTCGACCTACACTATAAATAAGCAGCTCATTCAGCCCATATTCAATCTTGGCCGACTTTAGACTTTTCTTAGGCGATTTAGGGGCGATTTTAGTGTAGTTTGATCACCCTTTGATCCCTTGATCCCATAAATTACATCCTTTGATTCTACACACTTGTTATAGCTTAGATTCACTTTTCAAGAACAAATATTCGACTTTTGGATCGTTTTTCTCTTTGGTATTTTCTGGATCAGATTTTTTGCAAATTATATGGTAATGACTTCTATTTTATTTATTGTATTTGGTTTGATTTCAATTCCTATTTCATTTATTAGCATAATCATGAGTAGCTAATTCCGTTGTGTAGTCAAATTATGTGAAAGCGAGCGAAAACCCTAAGGGAGATGAGATTGGGAGTTGTGCAGTGCGTAAATTAATGTTTAAACGATTAATCCACGTCCTAAAACTTATTTTAACGTCTTTGAATTAGATTGATCACCTAGTTCACTGTCACACAAATCGAACTTATAGATGCATTTTGCGGTGATATGTGGGATAAGGTGTTTTAGGATCGTTGCGTAGATTCGGCCTAGTTGTTAGGTCTGTTTCCAATACAGAGGTTTGTCATCGTTGTTCGAGCGACTCTAGAACTTAATCATGTTAGGTTAATCAGTTTTCTAAAGGGAGAATTAATTAACTTCACATAGGGTGGTTAGATCGAGTTGTTCAATCTAAGCACTAGAATTAGGAGTTGGCACCCGTGGATGTCGTTAAACTACATTGGATAGGTATGTCGGTTAAGACATGCTCCCTGTTAAGTCCTTCCTAAGGGGTAAAAGTAGCTCGTGGGAACATATTTTGGCTATGCCTTTTAATAAATAGAAGTACAACCTGTAGTATAATCTTTCTTTCTGCATTAGTATAATATCTCCCCACCATTATTGTGACCTGAACTAAGTTCTACGTCGGCTTTGGTACTTAGACATTACTCCCTGTGGATTCGACCTTGTGACCACTATACTCCCGTTGACCCGATACTCTGTCGGTTAAAGTTAGCGGTTAAGTATTTTGCTATCAATTTTGGCGCCGTTGCCGGGGAGTAACGTCTAATATCTTGTAAGTTGACAAAAAGCTTGGGCTTAGGTCGTTTTTACTTCGTTTCTTGTTGTTTCCTCTTTTACAGCTAAAGAGTCACACTACCTATTGTTGTGGTGGTGGTGACGAGATACCGTGAATGTGTTGTCATTGTTTCCTAAGATCTTGCTGTTTGAGCCTAAATGGATGGATTTTCCAATCATTACTACTCTCCTGAACAACAATTCCCCTACCAACCACAGGCAGCTGGACAATATTATCAATAGTATGTGTCACAGCCTCAATATCAACAACAGAGTAACCAGGATTCTTGGGCTTATCAGTGCCCTAGTGCATACCAGGATCAGAATAATGGTTATTCGAGTAATGAGCCACAACATTATGAGGGTCATCAGAACCCCTGTGCTTATCATGATTTTGGTTGTCACGCTCAGCATGTTGACAACTTTGCACAGATTCAGCCGTTTGATCAGAATCCATCCTGGCAAGAAGCCTGCTACCCACCTTCAATGAATCAAAGTCAGTATGATCAGTTTGTTCCCGTGCCACACGAGAGTCTTACCGACAGTCAAATGGAGTTACTAGAGCGATTGAACCAGAGCTTGCAGGAGCGATTGCGAGACATGCAAGAGTTCAAGATAAGTACTGACTCCACCATAAGAAACCTTCAAGACCAGGTGGGGCAGTTGATTGAAAGATGGGACATGAGCAGACAGAGCAGGCATGTGCAATAGAAGTGGTTGTGGCTGATGAGGTTGACACTGAAGAAGTTACGGTGGGGAGTGAAATTGAGGATTCAGTTTACTATGATGAGGTGTCAGAGCATGAGATTGAGTTGAGATCGCCCATATTACCGTCTAGTCCTATTGCGATATTTGATGATGGCATGTTTCACGGTCTATCTGTTACACTTCCATCCCCTGAGATGAAAAATGACTATATTGTGGTGGAATATGCGGTTGTACCGACCATCGTTATGATTGAGCAAGAAATCTTTGGTATTCAAACGCTTTGGGATGAATGGGAGCTACAAAATTTGGAGATGGAAGAGGTGCAACTTTTACCAAGTACACCGCTTTCCGAGGATATACAAAATGATGACTTGAAAGAGTGTGCGGTAGATTCGATTGTGGTCGTCGATCATGTGGAGATCGAGACTAAGGAGGAGTTGGGATCGCTCATTCTACCGTCAAGCTCACCTATGGATCAAAAGCAAGTTGATCAGCCACCTATATTTAAGCCACCAGATGGCCTAGCGATGCTTGATACGTCCATCCCGGATTACTTCACTCCTCCACCCCATGCTGATGAGTTCTATGAGATCAAGTTTTTACCACCACCGGTGCATATGGCTCAAAGAGGTGTGAGGAAGAGACCACATCCGCCTGATGCGGATTTTAAAAAGAAGAAGGATCGAAAGGCAAACAAAAGAAGATTCTCCGGTTGGGAGGAGGTAGCATCGAGAGCCGAAAGAGGTAAGTTTCTAATGAATTCAATTTCTATGGTTCTCGCATTGTTCTCTTTTCGTAAGTTATTGGTCTTCTTGAGCTTGGATTTTGGTTGATGATTCTTGATACTACTTGTCTGAATTGGAATGCTTGAATTGTTGCTTTGAGTCGATTGTGGTTTGAGTCTGCTAAGAGTCACCCGGTCGAGCCAACGACGTAAAACAAAGGCGCTTGGGGGGAGGCAACCCCACCATAATAAGACTGTTTGGAATAAAAGGTGATCTAGGGGTTTTTGAGTATGTGCTACTTGCACTCGCCTTTGATGATGTATGCTTACGCACTATGGATGTTTTTCTCTATTTTGTGCCTCTGTGGCCTTCCTATTATGCTTAGATGTTCTGTGCTTCACCCGTAGAGGTTATTTTTCCATCTATAACGATCTTTGTTACGTGATACATACTGCCTATCGAGTTTTCTGATGTGACAGGGCCGTATTCTTGTTATTCCCCCTCCCTATCCGATATTTTGGCACGAGGACCATGTCCCGTGCATGCTTTGCTTTGGTTGTATCTATTTTGGTATAGGGATTCTGTTGGTCCCAGAGAAGGGTGAAACTATAGTCAGAGGGGGGGTGGGGTGAATGACTATAGTGGAGTTTCAAAAACTTTTCTTTTGTTTAAAAGCTTTTGGGCAGCGGATAAGTCCCTTCTTACTATGTTGTTTTCAAATCAGTTTAGACAACCACAAATATAAGTTATGATCTAGGCAATTTAAATAAATGCTCTAAAGTAAATTGCAGAAAGTAAATTGACACAAGGCTTATAGTGGTTCAGGGTGGTGTAATCCCTTAATCCACTCTTCTCCTGTGATGATCGGAGGAATTCACTATTGTTTTCACAGATACAATAGTATGATTGTCCTTGGCTTCCCAAGCTTCACAATCTACAAGACTATCACTCCTTGATACGCAACGACTTCGGTGATTCGGTCTCCTTTCTTTGCTCCTTGAGATCAAAATCCTTCAACAACTATCACAGATTCAACTCCTTCTCGAGATTGCCTCGATTCGGTTGCTTCGAGTTTGATGTGAATGTGATTCACACACTTGCTTGATCAATCTCAGTGCTGAATATGACTTTGTAGCTCTGATATCTGAGTTGATCACTAGATGTATCCTTGTAAGTTCAGAGAGAAGGTCTTTTTAAATTGACAGAGTTTCTGCTTGATTTTTCTTTCCAAATCATTGTGTTTCTTTGTCTGTCAATGCCTTCTATTTATAGCCTTGAATAACCTTGATTTTGAAATTCCGTCCGTTGGCTATATTAATGAGGGAATAATCCTTGATTATATTTTTGATTCCCCCTTAATTGCATTCTCCTTGATTTCAGTGATCGGATTCTTTCTTCAAATGTATAGCAGAAAATCCGTCCTTGATTGATCCTCTATTGATTGTGCATTTAATGCATGATCTTCTGAACCCTCGACGTATATCAAATCTGATCTGGTAAGTGTTACTTCACCGTTTTAAGAACGGTTGAGTGATCCTTCTAACTTAGCCGTTTTAGATCTTCCTTCACCGTTTTGTCTTCACTCAGCCGAAAGTCAGTTTACTGCGCCGATTCACTGTTTTCTTCATTACATCAGTTTAGGAGAATCTTGTACTTCACTGATCCTTGATTGGGGTGAGATCAGTGTACACCATATTCAAACATTAAGTTTCATCACTTAAAGTGTAACTTGGACTTATCCAAGGTCATCACAGACTTCCTTGGTTATAAGTCAGACCATAATGTCTTCAATGCTTCTCTGCTGGTGCTTGGCTGGCTTCACTTTGCCAGATATCTGGTTTTACTTTGCCGTCCTACCAACTAGTACAATACTTGTCTAACTCAACTTATACAACATGTCAGACTCTAAGTAAAGACTTATACAGAGAATTCTAACTTATTTCAGGCTTGCTATAACAGCTAGTATGGCCATCATCAAAACATAATAAAATGTTCCTAACAATTTCCCCCTTTTTGATGATGCCAAAACCCTCATAAGCCTGAACATAAGTAATCAAAAATTTTCATAATAAATAACAGAACAAAAATTCAACAATTTTATTCATCCATCATAGAGCAATAAGTCCAAAATCTTTATTCAAAAGTTACAAACTACATTTTTCTTAATTCAGCTTTGTACCTCTTGAACTTTGTAGTCTGAACCTCTTCAATGTCTTTCCAATCAATTTCTGGAAACTTCCACTTCCAGTATGCCATAGCTGTGTATTCAGATACACCCTGAAAAACTCTTTTGGCAAAAAGTCTGTTGAAATCAGGTATGGTCTCATTTGCCTTAGGTTCTCCAAAATATTTCTCAAGTCTTTCCCTAGCCTCATCAATATGTGAATCTGCAAACTTGAGACTCTTGTAGAGACTCCACTGCTCCTGTTTGTCCATTCTTCTCATAGGATTGAAGAATTTTGCCATATATTTGAATTCTTCTTGTTGTTCAGTTGGCAAGTCTTCTGGTCCTTTTGCAGATAGTGGTATGGCTGAGCTTGGTTTGTTGTTGGTTTGTTTGAGAAGTGCAAACTCTCTTTTGACTTCATTGTAGAGTTTGGCCATATCAGTTCTCATCCTTTCATCCTGATAGCTAGCCAATCAGCCCATGCTTCATCTTGTGAGGAATGAGGATAAAGTCCTTCCTGTACTCTGAAAAATTCTCTTACATGGTCCAGTACATCTGCATCATATTTTGCTTTGCTTTGGTGACCAGTGTAAGTTCTGTGTTCCCCAGTATATCTGGAGCTGCTATTGCCTCTGCTGGTGTTTCCTCTGGTGCTAAGTCTGTGTTGACTAGCTGATCCTCTTTGCTGACTAGATCCAGGCCTTTGATGTCTGCCGGATCTGTCTCTATCATCATCTCTTCTTTGCATAGGAAGAGGAAAACCAATGCAGGGTTCCTTTAGGGCCTTTTCTCTTTCTTCTCTGACCCTTCTTTGCTGTTCTTCTGCTTCATTCCTGATCCTTATTTCTCTGTCCCTTGCTCTCAGTTGTTCTTCAGTGAAATTTGGGGGTCTGATTGTTGATCCTTCAGGTTCAGGCTTATCCTGATTTTCCCCCTTTTTGGCAGCATCATCCCTTTGCTGGAGTAAGATGCTATTTGTGGCCTCTGCCGTCCCAATCAGAGAGTCAAGTTTTGATTCAATAGATGTGAATCTGTTGTTATGATCATTCAATTTCTCATTGACACTACGAAATCTAGTGCCAAAAGCCACCTTTGCCATTGATTCATTTTCTTGGGAAATATCTTTTGCCGAGGCCCGCAAGATTGTTAGTGATATTGATGTTGAGTTGCTTCATCGATTTCCTTGTTGTTGAACCACAATATTTTGTGCATCAATGTACTCTGCAATGGCCTGGAACTTGTGCTCAATGGAGGAGCTTTTGTCATTAAATGCTGAAGTCATGGATCTGAGATACATGGCTTGCTGCTCCAATTCTTCAGCTAGCAAATCTACCGCTTTCTCAAAAGATTCATTTGTAATGCCAGTGGGCAGCTGAGAGAGTTTGTACCTTATGTCAGCTGGTTCTGGATCTGTTTGCTGTCCTTTGTCTTGATGTTGAGTAACATCTGCTCCAATTTCCAAATCTTCAAGAACTTGGGTAGATGTGTATGCTGGTGTGGCTTGAGCTGCTGTTCCCCTATCTCTGTGCCGGGGCTTGTCTTGACTGGAGTGGCAGCAGCTGAACCAGTGTCCATAATGTTTGTGTTGTCAGCTGGAACATTGACAGACAGCGGTAGAGTGGCTGTCTTTGCTGGAGTATTGGACTTGTTGGATGCTTGTGGTTTCAAAAATGTACGGAGAAGAGTAGTATCATCAATTGCATCTGGTGCAGGAGTATCCTCTTCTCTGTCTTTATCAAGATCATCATTATGCTGAGTATTATCATCATTGTCATCATGATCATCACCATCATCATGATCATCATCATCTCCACCATCTTCTGAGTCATCACTCTGTCTCCCAGAGGTCTGGGGAAATTTTGCCTTGGCTGCATCAACCAAGTCCCATAGAGGTGATTCATCAAGTACACCTACCAGAGTTGTGATTCCCAGAAAATCAAATAGCCATACTTCTTCAGCAAGCATGCGGTCTGAGTCTTGAAGCTGTTGTCTGGAATCACCTTCCTTCCACTCAAGATATTCTGCAATTCGATCATCTATATCGTTTGCAGACAATTGTGCAACTACTTCTGGAGATTCCTCATCATCTCCAGTGTCTTCCTCATTAGGATGTTGTTCATCCTCACTGTCATTCTCTTCTTCCTGTTGTTCTACCTCAGTTTCAGAGTCCTCTTCTTCTTATTCTTCATCAATCAATTTTCCAAAATCTGTCTTGTCCAGATTTCGCTGAACTTTTTGCTTCTTTCTTTGATTGGTAGTGTGTTGTGTGGATTTCTTTCTCTTCCCTTCTCCTGCCTTTTGTTGTTTGACGTAGGTAAACATGACTTTGGATTCATGCAGTTTGTGAAGTTGTACAGCAGGGACTTTAAGACATTGCATGAGATAGTGTAACTGAATCCCATGTGACTTTTTCACCCATAATTGTCCTTTCTTTGTCTTTCCTTCTTTTATCCCCTTCTTTGCCGCTTTTACTTCCCCTTGGATTTGCTCTTTGATTCTTAGAAAGAAGTACTTTGCCCAATTGAATTGTAGATTGTTGTAGATGATTCCCATTAGCCGCATTCTAATTTCTGTCATGGCATTATTTGCTCCCAACTTTCCTTCAATGGTTTTGCCAATTAGGGCACTAAACTCATTGAACGGTTTCTTCAACGCAGATCTAAGACAGTTGACTTTTGTAGATCCTGGGTTTGCCGTTTTGGCAATAGTTGCCCAGAAATCATCCAAGTTTTGTGATACCAATGTCACTTTTGCCTGACCTTTATTTGAAAGTTTGAGATGTTTTTGAATTACCTTTTCTGTAATCACCACGTCTTTGCCGTTGACAGATGCAACGATCTTGTCTGCTTCCCACTCGTCACCTTCTTCAGCAAGGAGCCCAGATACGTATTTTGCAGATTTCTAGAAGGAGATGAGATTTTCATAGCACACCTCGGTTATTGGAGGGTTGAGAAAGGTTGATAATTTTAGGTTTTCACAGCCTGCTGCCAATCGTTTGGCATTCTCGTTATTTCCGCACAGTTTCAGGTAGTGTTCTGCTTGAAAGATTGATCCAGTGGCAATCGATTTTTCATACCCAGCTTGGGTGTTTGAGGAAGATGATGCCATTGTTGAAAATTAAAAGAAGTTTGAGGTTGAACTTGAATTTGCAGTAGAGAAAAACAAAAGTAGGACTTGTGTTTTGCAAAGGAGTGTAAAGATTTCTGGAAATCTCTAAGTCTTGTTTATATAGGGTGATTTGGATAGTGTGAACGTGGTTTGAATGTGGAAGGATTAAATGACATAATGGCGTGATTTTGTGTATTTAAATCGTGATATTCGAGTGTAATGGGGGAGTGGTTTGAGGTAAGTAATGATAGAGCCCGGGAATCGAGGCGTTTATAATTCGAAAAATAATATGGTTACCTCCAAGATTATAAATTGATTTCCACGTGTGTAATCTTCCACAGAATAATCCTCCATAATTTCCTTATTCTCCACGTGTCAGAAGGATTGATTTTGTTCACACTTTAATTTGTCCAAGTCTTTATTTCGGTGAAGTGCCTTGGCTGGTTACTTAGCCGATGTGGGGAATTCTTCTCTGAGCTGCTCCATTTAACTGTTCCTAACAATCGGTTAACTTTGGATACCAGTGCCTTACCTGCTACATCTCCTGTAACGGCAAAGGTTGAACCAGTTGATGAAGTCACTTAGCCGATTACTCCAGTTAGCCGCTCTTTGGTACTTAGTCAATTTCAATCATTCCTAGCTCAGTTCTCAACATGCTAAATCTTTCATAACTGAGTGGTTTGGTGAAGATGTCAGCCAATTGATCTTCAGTTGATATGTATTTTAGAATGACATCTCCCTTTTCAACATGATCTCTGATAAAATGATGTCTCACATCAATGTGCTTTGTTCTTGAATGCAACACTGGATTTTCAGTAATAGATATTGCACTTGTGTTATCACACATGATTGGAATTGTTTTCTCTTCCACTCCATAGTCCCTTAGCTGTTGTCTGATCCAGTACTTGTGCACAACAACTACCTCGCTATATATTCGCCGCTTACATTGAGGTAGATATGGAGTTTTGCATTTCTTGAACCAAGAGACCGATCGGTTCCTAGCATTTGACATGTTCCGAGAGGTGCTTTTTCTATCTATTTTGCATCCAGCATAGTCAGAGTCTGAATATGATATCAATTTAAATCCTCCATCTTTTGGATACCAAATACCTACATTGATAGCGTTTTTTCAAGTATTTGATTATTCTTTTGGCTGCTAGAAGATGTGATTCCTTTGGTTGAGCTTGAAATCTTGCACATAATCCTACTGCAAATTCTATATCAAGTCTACTTGCAGTTAAGTATAGTAAGGATCCAATGATTCCTCTATACAATTTCTGATCAACATCCTTTCCTGCTTCATCTTTTCCAAGTATGACTCTTGCACACATTGGTGTGTCTGATGTGCCACTTGTATCCATCCCATACTTGTGTATTAAATCTCTTGTGTACTTGGCTTGACTAATGAAAATACCATCCTTCATTTGCTTTACTTGGAGGCCAAGGAAGTAATTTAATTCTCCCATCATGCTCATCTGAAATTTGCTCTTCATCAGGTTTGCAAATTTCTCACATAACTTTTCATCCTCTGATCCAAAAATGATATCATCAACATAGATTTGTACTAGCAATGTACTTGTTCCTTCCTCTAGTTTGAATAGAGTCTTGTCTATAGTTCCCTTGTTGAATCCATTCTTGATCAGAAATTGTGATAGTGTTTCATACCAGGCTCTAGGTGCCTGTTTGAGTCCATAGAGGGCCTTCTTAAGTTTGTATACTTTATTTTCTTTTCCTTTGATTTGAAATCCAGGAGGTTGTTCTACATATACTTCTTCTTCCAAAAGTCCATTTAGGAATGCACTCTTGACATCCATTTGATAGACTTTGAAGTCTTTGAATGCAGCAAATGCTAGAAAAAGTCTGATTGCCTCCAATCTTGCTACTGGTGCAAATGTTTCATCATAATCTATCCCTTCTGCTTGAGAATAGCCTTTTGCAACTAGCCTTGCTTTGTTTCTGACAACAGTTCCTTGCTCATCCATCTTGTTCCTGAATACCCATTTTGCTCCAATGATGTTGGCCATATACGGTCCGTCAACAAGTTCTCGGACTTCATTTCTTTCAAATTCATTTAGTTCTTCTTGCATGTTTGTGATCCAATCTCGCATCTTGGATTGCATCATCTATGGTCTTGGGTTCCACTTGTGATAGAAAGCAAGTTAGCATGTGCTCCGGTTGTCTTTCGGTTCTAACTCTGTGTGAATATCTCCAATAACTTGTTCTTCGGGATGGTCTCTCGACCAATTTAGATCGGAGTTGAGTTTGTTCTTCACTTGGTGCTTCCATACCTTCATGCTGAGCATGAACTTCAAATTCTGGTGCTTCTTCTGTTGTATTGATATGTGGCTCTGATAGGAACCAACTTTACGGTACATTTACGTACGATTCGGCCCACGATTATCACATTTACGGCATGTTTCGGGTGAGTTTAGACCCTATTTTGAGTATTAAATGAGGTTTTATTGTACGGCGAGTATTTGTCGGTTTTCCGTAAACTCGACCTTATTTTAGCATTTTATACTCGTTTTTCCCGAGCACCCGTAGTTTGCGGGGTTATGCATTTGCGTGTTGTTTTCATATGGATGCAGGACTAAGGTGTCTTGAGAGCCCGAAAGGCGAGAAGTATGAAGTTTAGACGTGCCCGAGGCGAAACACGGAGGTTGAAGGTGAAAAAATGAAGATTTTAGCTGCAAATGGCTGTCCGGACGGACAACAATCCCTCATCCGGACGGCTAACTCACTGGTTTTTGGGAAACTTTGATGAAGAACCCGTCCGGACGGACAGAATCATCATCCGGACGGACAGAATCATCATCCGGACGGACATGAGCATCTCATCCGGACGGACATCTATGCATCCGTCCGGACACCTGGAGAATCAAGAACAGTCCGGCCGGACATTGAGGATATCCGGACGGACAGAAGCTTTTCTATATAAGGCTGCTCATTTTCTCACAGCAGCAGGTAGAAAAAAGAAGGGGCGATAATATTAGATAGTTTTGGAGATTTTGGGCGATTTTCTTCGTCTTTTAGAGTTAGACTAAGTGTTATATATCATTAGAATCCTCTTTCAATCCTCTCTTTGATCTACTAACTTTTAGCTTCGATCCGTAACTTTTCACTTGACAAAAATTCGATCTTTTGTAAGCACATTTGGCACCGCCTTCAAGTTGAGTAAAGTAAGTATGTTCTTTTGTTATTTTATTGTTGTTGTGATGTTTTTCTTCCGTTTTTATTGCTTAGATTCGATTATGAGTAGCTAGATTCCTCGTATGGTTGAACTATGTGAGGTCAAACGCCGTTAGATTGATGAACCGGGAGGTAGTGTAGTGCGTAAATAAACGTCCTAATTGATAATCCGCATCACGAAACTTGTTTTGATTGTTTTAATAGCTTTGAATGAGATTGACAACTATGTTCATTGTTGCACACACGTAGCTTATAAATGTATGTTGCGGCGACGTGTGGGAACGGGGTTTCGGGACCGTAGAAGTTTTGGGCTTGAAAGGTAGTATGACACCTACCCGTGTACTAGATTGACGCCCTAGTCATCAAGTCCAGTTCCAATACGGGGTTTGTCCTATGAGTTATCGTTAGACGGTGAAATAAGGTAAGACACACTCCCGGGGTAATCTATTTAAGGGTAAAGTAATCCTTTGGATCATAGTTCGGCCATACTTCTTTTAATTGTTTAGAATCTCGAGTAGTGTAATCTTGCTTTTATGCAATAGTATAACTTCATATCTATCTGTTTGACCTGAACTGAGTGCTAAGTCAACTGTGGTACTCAAAAACCAATCTCTGTGGGTTCGACCTCGGACTCCTCAAGCACTATCCTACAATCGACCCGGTCCACTGCCGGTTAGAAAGTAGATTTTGCTAAGGTTTCGAGTTTTTACTTGATCGACCGGACCTAGAAAATCCGCTTATCAAGTTGGCGCCGTTGCCGGGGATTGGTAACGCTTTGATATCACAAAAGTTGACCGAAAGCTTGGGCTTAGGTCGTTCTCTTTTATTGTTTTCTTGTTGTTTGATTTGACTTGCAGTGTATGACCCGGAGTTCTGGGACTCCTTTAGAGCCTTTTTACCCGGAGATTGATAGGCACGCAAGCCAATTGAGGAGAAGATCGTCTGCCTCGGTTTCAGACACCGTGGACGGACAAGAAGCTTCGGATTCTTCTTCAGAGGGAGAAGGTATGACGACCAGCGGAAGAGATAGGTTGAATGGTGATGGTACATCTCAAGTTGGAGGATTGGGCCATCTAAACACCCCTCCTCCACGTGAAAGAAATCTGTGGACCCTCCTTTGGTTGCAAGGACAGATGGGAGGAATTTGTTCGATCCCGCTTTGGAAGGGGATGTACAACTTCAACAACAAGCACTGGGTCAGGGCAATCAGCAGTTACTTCAGTTGGTTCAACAATTAGCGGCACAGAATCAGTTTCTTCAAGCTAATCTGAATAACCCGAATCAACAGCAACAGAATGACCTACCTGCCAATCAAGGGTTTGTTTCAGCGAGAGATTATGTGGTTACTCCATACCAAGGGACTGGACACAATCCAATCAGAATTCCCGCTATCCATGCTAACAACATGGAACCAAAGCAAAATATTATAAATCTTATCAGTGAGAATGCGGTTTTCTATGGGCAAAGGAATGAGGATCCTAATGAGTTTTTGGACAATTACCTACAAATAATCTCGACATTGAAGTATAATGGAGTGACCGAGGAGGCACTCAAGTTGATGATGTTTCAGTTTGCTTTGAGAGGGGCTGCAAAAACATGGTTTAATACCCTACCTAATGGCTCCCTATCTACTTGGGCGGAAGTGAGCGATGTTTTTCTGAAAAAGTATTTTCCTCCGGCGAAGATTGAAGATTTGAAGCATGAAATTCATAACTTTAGTGGGAGAAAAGGAGAGACTATGAAAGAGACAGTTGAGAGGTTCAGAGCTTTGATGAAAAAGTGCCCTCCCCACAATTTGAGTACGGTTGAACAAGTCATAAAAATCTATCGAGCCTTGGATAAATCGGATAGAAATCTTTTGGATGCGGCAAGTGGGAAGGGTTTGACAAGGATTGATCCCGAGTTGGCTATGCAACATATTAATGATGCAATTGAAAGGGATGATGAATGGGTTTCAAGTTCAGGAATAGACAACCCGAATGAGTCTCAACAAACTGTCAAGGCACTTGAAGAACAGTTGGACAAAGGGACAGCTGCACACAATGAGTTGTTGGCACTGCAAACCAAGGTGAAGAAAATGGAAGATGCATTACAGGTTTGCCAGTTATGTGGAGGTAATCATTCGGCTCGGTTTTTGTTCGAATCCGAGTAGGTCGGCTTACCCTCAACAGTTACCTCGACAGACACCACAGCCGGTCCCACAGCCGATTCCTCAACAACCTATAGCAAGTGTGTCTCAGCCACACTAACAGATTGGGAGTGGGAAGCTCGAGTGGTAGTAGACAACAAAGTCCCGGGAAGAACCCTCGGTTTGGGCAATAGCGAGTTTTGGTGGGCCGGCGAATCCCAACAATCGGTGGGGTAATAATCCAAGCTCGCGGGTTCCACCATACTATCAAGATTTTGAATCATCAATGGGACTTGGCATGGAAGAAGAGATGCAACCGAATGATGTGAATTACATTGGAAATAATTCGGAGGGAATTGGAATCGGGGCAACAACAACCAAGGAAAATTTGGAATCACAACAATGCGGGAATAATGGGAGGAACCGAGAATTTTGGGAATTCATGGAATAACAACAAAGCAAGGCCAAAATTGGAACCAAGGAAATCAAGGTGGCCAAGGGAATTGGGACCGAGGCAACCGAGGGTGGAACCAAAATAATCAAGGCCAAGGCAACCGAGGTTGCAATCAGAATAGAGAGCAAGGGAACCCTCAGAATTTCCAAGATGGTTGGAGAGAGAATAATCAAGGTAGTTGGGGTCGACAACATCAAAACTTCAACAACCAAGGTTATGAAAGCCAAAATCAAAATTCAAGTAACCAGAGTTGGGGTCAGAATCGACAAGGCCAATGGGGCAATAATCAGAATAGAGATAATGGGAGTCGAGAGCAAGGGCAACAAGGCAGCAACCAACAGAATACTCAACAAGCCGGAAATCAAAATTCTGAGACTTATCAACATCCGAATGCCCATAAGCAAAACAACTCCTATAATCAACAAGTGGGTAGCCCGGGAAGTCAAAGGAAGTCTTCGGAAGAAGGTCTTGATCAGTTGAATAAGCTTGTGATTGAACAGAGAGCGGCCATACGGAATTTGGAGATTCAGGTGGGCCAGTTGACCGAGAATAGATCTCAACCGCCTTTGAGTACGGGGCTACCTAGTAACACGGAGAGGAACCCCAAAGAATCTAAAGATGTTTGTGCGGTAGTCACCCGGAGTGGTAAAGAGACGGGTCAACAAGGTCGAGAACTTGAGAAGATGATGCCAAACTCCGAGAAAGAGAAATTTTGTGATTACAAAGGGCCGTTGGGTGAGCAAGAAGGTTTTGATGAGGATGTTCAGAAAAGGGTTGAAAAAGAGAGAATCTCGAGGTTGGAAAGGGAAGTGGAAGAATACAAGCGAAAGTGGGAAGAAGCGGCGAGGCCAAAGTCGGATACGATAATCATTGATGTGAAGGAAGAAGAGCCATCGCCACCACTCAGGCCTAAAGGTAGTAAAGGTAAAATTCCCCCTCCTCCCTCGGGTTTTGATGTGGCCACTTTACCATTTCCTCCCAAAACAACTAAAAAGGAGGTCTTGACCCAAAGTCAAGCCAAATTTTTAGAAATGTTGAGGAAATTTGAAGTGACCATGCCAATGTTGGATATCATTGCTAACATCCTATCGTATTTCAAGTTTTTAAAGAATATGCTTTCAAGTAAAGAGAAAATGCAACGAGATGGTCCGGTTGAGTTATGAATGTTCCGCCATTTTTGAGAATAAAATCCCTCCCAAAATTCAAGATAGGGGCAGTTTTACTATCCCGATAACCATAGGAGAGACTGTTTTCAAAAATGTGCTTTGCGATTTGGGGGCATCGGTTAGTTTGATGCCAAAGTCGGTTTATGATAAGTTGGGCCTAGGGAGATTGGGGAACCAACGGGCATGACTTTGCAAATGGCGGATAGGTCAGTTAGGACACCGCTAGGGGTAGCCGAGGATGTGTTGGTTCAAGTTGATAAATTTGTGTTTCCGGTTGATTTCGTGGTTCTTGATATGGACACTGATTCTAAGACACCTCTTTTGTTAGGTCGGCCTTTCCTAAATACTTGGGGAGACCTTGATAGATGTTAAGAGGGGGGATATAATTTTAAGAGTTGGTCAAGATAGTGTCAAGATTAATGTGTACAAACCATGAAACACCCCGAGGATGAGATGAACGATTGTTTTTCGATAGATGTCATCCACCCGTGTGTTTTGGAGAATGTGAATTTGCAGGGGCACAAGGAACCATTGGAGAAATGTTTGATGAAATCATGCAAGGTGACTGACGACAGCCGGGTGATGCGAGTTTATGCCATGCATCTCGAGGCGGGTGAGTTCATGGAAGCTAGGTTTGGACTAAGAAAGCGGATCTCGGTTCGCCGAGAGGATATGCCAAAGCCATCCATTGAGGAACCACCGACAGATTTGGAGTTGAAACCGCTTCCTCAACACCTCAAATATGTTTTTCTTGAAGGTAGTGATTTACTTCCGGTTATTATATCTCGCTTCACTAATGACCTTGCGGGAAGTAAAGCTAGTTCAAGTCTTGAAGAAGAGGAAACGAGCTTTTGGATGGAAAATGGTGGATATCAAGGGGATTAGTGCCGACATATGTAAGCACAAAATCATCCTCGAGGATGGGGCGAGACCGAGGCGTCAACCGCAAAGGAGGCGAACCCGCATTTACCGGAAATGGTAAGAAAGGAAGTGGTGAAGATGTTGACGTTGGGCATCATCTACCCCATCTCGGATAGTGAGTGGGTGAGTCCCACACAGGTGGTACCTAAGAAGGGCGGCATTACGGTGCTGACAAATGAGCAAGGTGAGTCTTTTTCTGTACGCCCTGTTACTGGTCATCGAGTCTGCATTGATTTTCGCATGTTGAATGAAAAGACTAGGAAGGATCATTTCCCACTCCCGTTTGTTGATCAAGAGTTAGATAAGCTTGCTGGTCATGCATTTTATTGTTTTCTTGATGGATTTAGTGGTTATTATCAGATTCACATTGATGTCAATGACCAAGAAAAGACCACGTTTACTTGTCCCTATGGCACCTTTGCATTTCGAAGAATGCCTTTCGGGTTGTGTAACGCACCCGCGACATTTCAGAGATGCATGCTTGCCATTTTTGCTGATTTGATTGATAAGTGTATGGCGGTGTTTATGGATGATTTTACAGTTTTTGGGGACGAGTTTTGATGCTTGCTTGACTAATATAGAAAGGGTGCTCGCTAGGTGCGAGGAGACCGATTTGATTTTGAGCTGGGAGAAGTGTCATTTTATGGTGAGCGAGGGAATTGTCCTAGGTCATAAGGTCTGTTGAGGGGATAGAGGTTGATAGGGCTAAGGTAGATGCTATTTCTAGGTTGCCTATGCCTACTAGTTTGAAAACGTTAAGATCTTTCTTGGGACATGCGGGGTTTTATCGTAGATTTATCCCTAAGTTTGCCCAAAAGGCTACACCTCTTACCTCTAGATTGAAGAAGGGAGTGAATGTGACTTTTGATGATGAGTGTGTGGAAGCTTTCGAGGGGATTAAGAGGCTTTTGACTGAGGCTCCTATTTTGATAGCTCCAAATTGGGAGAAAGAGTTTGAGGTTATGTGCGATGCTAGCGATTTGGCAGTAGGAGCAGTGTTAGGACAAAAGGTGGATAAGTTGTTTCAACCGATTTATTATGCCAGTCACACCTTGAATCCGGCCCAACAGAACTACACTACGACTGAGAAAGAATTGCTGGCGGTAGTTTTTGCTTTCGACAACTTTAGATCCTATCTGGTGGGGTCTAAAGTGATTGTCCATATGGACCATTCCGCATTGCAATATTTGTTCGCTAAGAAGGATGCGAAACCGCGTTTGTTGAGATGGATTTTGCTCCTTCAAGAGTTTGATGTGGAAATTAAAACCGTAAAGGTTGTGAGAATGTGGTAGCCGATCACCTTAGTCGGATTGAGCTAGTTGAGGGTGACGAATCAGAAAGGGTTGAAATAGATGACTCGTTTCCGGATGAGCGACTTTTTGTTGTAGACACTATGTTACCGGAAAAACGAGGGAATTTTCTGAAGAAAGGAAAGGAGGGAGCTCCGTGGTTTGCACCGATAGTGAATTACCTGGAAAGTGGATTTATCGAGTCGGAGTTAGATGAGAATCAGAGGAGGAAGTTAGTGAGTGAGGCTAGATACTTCGTTTGGGAGGATCCCTACTTGTTTTGATTGTGTGCTGATGGCGTTCTGAGAAGATGTATAACTGAGGGCGAGAGATTGAGCGTGCTATCCTTCTGGCATGATAGAGAGGCCGGGGGTCATTTCTCGGGACAAAGGACCGCATTGAAGGTTTTGCAAAGCGGGCTATATTGGCCGACAATTTTTAAGGATGCCTACGCTTATGTAAAAACCTGTGATGCGTGTCAACGTTCGGGGAGAATTTCTAGGAAAAATGAGATGCCTCAACGACCTATCATTGTTTGTGAGGTCTTCGACGTTTGGGGAATTGACTTTGTGGGACCCTATCCTTCTTCTTTTGGCAACAAGTTCATTTTGGTAGCTTGTGATTACGTCTCGAAGTGGGTGGAAGCGATTGCAACCCCCACTAATGACAGACACGTGGTCATTAAGTTTCTCAAAAAGTACATTTTCACACGGTTTGGAGTACCTAGAACTATCATTTCTGACAATGGCACTCATTTTGCGAATAGAGATTTAGATAAGCTACTCCTTAAGTATGGGGTGACTCATAAGTTGGGAACGGCTTATCACCCTCAAACGAGTGGCCAAGTGGAGGTTTCCAACCGAGGTATTAAAAGGATCCTTGAACGAACTGTTGATAAAAATTCTAAGAGTTGGTCCAAAAAGTTGGATGACGCTCTTTGGGCTCACAGAACCGCATTCAAGACTCCAATTGGTATGTCGCCGTACATGATTGTCTTTGGAAAAACGTGTCACTTACCAGTGGAAGTTGAACATAGAGCACATTGGGCTATTAAAGAGTTAAATATGGACGAGACTCTTAGTGGAGAGAGAAGGATGGCTCAATTAGTTGAATTTGAGGAGTTTCGACTACGAGCCTATGATTGTTCGGCAAGATACAAAGAGAAAACCAAGCTCCTCCATGATCAATTGATAAAGCCAAAGATGTTTGAGGTAGGAGATGAGGTTCTGTTGTATGATACTCGTTTGCATCTTTTTCCGGGAAAGTTGAAGTCTCGATGGTCGGGACCTTACACAGTTGAGAGGATTTTTGACTCGGGGGCTGTAGAGATAAAGCACCCCAAGCATGGGACTTCAATCACAAATGGCCTTCGTTTGAAGAAGTATGAAAAGTTGCCGTTTGATGAAGCTCTCGAAGTGGTGATTTTGGATGATCCTAAGATAGAGGAAGCCAATTGTTTAGTCCCGTCATGGACTCCAATGCATGACATCTTCACCTTATAACTCACCGTTCGTTTTCTTTCTACACCTCGTCTTCCTCGCTCGTATCGGTAGTATAATCTTGAAAAAACCGATATAGTATAAGTCACCATGTCGAGCCAACGACATAAAACAAAGGCGCTCGGTGGGAGGCAACCCATCATTTCCTATGTTTTTGCTGGTTTTGAATTCGTTTTGCTGTGTTTTGGTGTTGAAGATTGAATCCGGATGATCCCGAGGGGCCTTCATGCTTAAAATTCACTTTTCCTCTGTTTTTTGTCCTTGTCCGGACGGACACACATACCCATCCGTCCGGATATATCACTGGTTTCTACATTGTCTAGGCAGATCACCTGTCCGTCCGGACATCAATTCCATCCGTCCGGACGGTTCATCCATTGTCCGTCCGGATAGAAACCTGTCCGTCCGGACACACTCAAAAATCCCTATAACCACCAATTTTCTTCACCATCTTCCTCATTCCCCTCTCAACACACACGAACCGCAAGCCGACTCCCTCCCTCCCCAAAGCACCAAATCCTTATTTCTTCACCGTTTTCATCCATTCTCGTTGCTATAATCACCTTACTACCTCCTCTCTTCGATTCTCCAACAAAAATCATCAAACAAACACTCATTTTGGAGAATCAGATATTTCACCTTCGTTTTGCTCCGTTACAAAAATCCGATTTTTGGCCCATTCGTGGATCGTTCGGGGATTCCGACTGCACCACTGCACTCCTAACACCGATTTTGGTAAGTATCAACAAACCTTATTGAGTTTTTTCAACTTTTTCTCGGGGTCGATTTTCGAGTCGAGCCTCGATCGAGCTTTTACTGATTTTGTTCTTTTTCTCGTTTTTTGTTGTTTTCCTGTTGTTTTTGGCGGTGTTGGGTGTTGTGGGTACGTCTGCATGGATGTTTTGGGCTGGTTTGGTTGTTGGTTTTGGTTATTTTGGATTACGGTTTTGGGTGCGGTTTGGGGTTGATTGTGTTGGTGTGTTGATTGTGGTGGTTTGTTTTGGTTCAGTTTGTGTGAGAATGAGTCCTAAAGTCCAGTTTACGACTGGAAAGGGCAAGGGGAAAGTTGTAGAACCCCCTCCGAAAAAGTTAAGGCTTGAGGACATTCCGGTTGATTCGTTAAACAAGCCCCTAGTCATAAGTGGAGACAGGGAAAGTAGACATGTTCGAGAGGCTAGGAAAGTCGAGCCTTGGATAAATCGGATAGAAATCTTTTGGATGCGGCAAGTGGGAAGGGTTTGACAAGGATTGATCCCGAGTTTGCTATGCAACATATTAATGATGCAATTGAAAGGGATGATGAATGGGTTTCAAGTTCAGGGACAGACAACCCGAATGAGTCTCAACAAACTGTCAAGGCACTTGAAGAACAGTTGGACAAAGAGACAGCTGCACACAAAGAGTTGTTGGCACTGCAAACCAAGGTGAAGAAAATGGAAGATGCATTACAGGTTTGCCAGTTATGTGGAGGTAATCATTCGGCTCAGTTTTGTTCGAATCCGAGTAGGTCGGCTTACCCTCAACAGTTACCTCGACAGACACCACAGCCGGTCCCACAGCCGATTCCTCAACAACCTATAGCAAGTGTGTCTCAGCCACAACCAGTTGCAGTGGTGGAAGAGTTGGTAGCCGCACTCAACAGATTGGGAGTGGGAAGCTCGAGTGGTAGTAGACAACAAAGTCCCGGGAAGAACCCTCAGTTTGGGCAATAGCAGAGTTTTGGTGGGCCAGCGAATCCCAACAATCAGTGGGGTAATAATCCAAGCTCGCAGGTTCCACCATACTATCAAGATTTTGAATCATCAATGGGACTTGGCATGGAAGAAGAGATGCAACCGAATGATGTGAATTACATTGGAAATAATTCTGGAGGGAATTGGAATCAGGGCAACAACAACCAAGGAAGCTGGAATCACAACAATTCTGGGAATAATGGGAGGAACCAGAATTTTGGGAATTCATGGAATAACAACCAGCAAGGCCAAAATTGGAACCAAGGAAATCAAGGTGGCCAAGGGAATTGGGACCGGGGCAACCGAGGGTGGAACCAAAATAATCAAGGCCAAGGCAACCGAGGTTGGAATCAGAATAGAGAGCAAGGGAACCCTCAGAATTTCCAAGGTGGTTGGAGGGAGAATAATCAAGGTAGTTGGGTTCGACAACATCAAAACTTCAACAACCAAGGTTATGAAAGCCAAAATCAAAATTCAAGTAACCAGAGTTGGGGTCAGAATCGACAAGGCCAATGGGGCAATAATCAGAATAGAGATAATGGGAGTCGAGAGCAAGGGCAACAAGGCAGCAACCAACAGAATACTCAACAAGCCGGAAATCAAAATTCTGAGACTTATCAACATCCGAATGCCCATAAGCAAAACAACTCCTATAATCAACAAGGGTGTAGTCCGGGAAGTCAAAGGAAGTCTTCGGAAGAAGGTCTTGATCAGTTGAATAAGCTTGTGATTGAACAGAGAGCGGCCAGTTGAGAATGTGGTAGCCGATCACCTTAGTCGGATTGAGCCAGTTGAGGGTGACGAATCAGAAAGGGTTGAAATAGATGACTCGTTTCCGGATGAGCGACTTTTTGTTGTAGACACTATGTTACCGGAAAAACGAGGGAATTTTCTGAAGAAAGGAAAGGAGGGAGCTCCGTGGTTTGCACCGATAGTGAATTACCTGGAAAGTGGATTTATCGAGTCGGAGTTAGATGAGAATCAGAGGAGGAAGTTAGTGAGTGAGGCTAGATACTTCGTTTTGGAGGATCCCTACTTGTTTCGATTGTGTGCTGATGGCGTTCTGAGAAGATGTATAACAGAGGGCGAGAGGTTGAGCGTGTTATCCTTCTGCCATGATAGAGAGGCCGGGGGTCATTTCTCGGGACAAAGGACCGCATTGAAGGTTTTGCAAAGCGGGCTATATTGGCCGACAATTTTTAAGGATGCCTACGCTTATGTAAAAACCTGTGATGCGTGTCAACGTTCGGGGAGAATTTCTAGGAAAAATGAGATGCCTCAACGACCTATCATTGTTTGTGAGGTCTTCGACGTTTGGGGAATTGACTTTGTGGGACCCTGTCCTTCTTCTTTTGGCAACAAGTTCATTTTGGTAGCTTGTGATTACGTCTCGAAGTGGGTGGAAGCGATTGCAACCCCCACTAATGACAGACACGTGGTCATTAAGTTTCTCAAAAAGTACATTTTCACACGGTTTGGAGTACCTAGAACTATCATTTCTGACAATGGCACTCATTTTCCGAATAGAGATTTAGATAAGCTACTCCTTAAGTATGGGGTGACTCATAAGTTGGGAACGGCTTATCACCCTCAAACGAGTGGCCAAGTGGAGGTTTCCAACCGAGGTATTAAAAGGATCCTTGAACGAACTGTTGATAAAAATTCTAAGAGTTGGTCCAAAAAGTTGGATGACGCTCTTTGGGCTCACAGAACCGCATTCAAGACTCCAATTGGTATGTCGCCGTACATGATTGTCTTTGGAAAAACGTGTCACTTACCAGTGGAAGTTGAACATAGAGAGCATTGGGCTATTAAAGAGTTAAATATGGACGAGACTCTTAGTGGAGAGAGAAGGATGGCTCAATTAGTTGAATTGGAGGAGTTTCGACTACGAGCCTATGATTGTTCGGCAAGATACAAAGAGAAAACCAAGCTCCTACACGATCAATTGATAAAGCCAAAGATGTTTGAGGTAGGAGATGAGGTTCTGTTGTATGATACTCGTTTGCATCTTTTTCCGGGAAAGTTGAAGTCTCGATGGTCGGGACCTTACACAGTTGAGAGGATTTTTGACTCGGGGGCTGTAGAGATAAAGCACCCCAAGCATGGGACTTCAATCACAAATGGCCTTCGTTTGAAGAAGTATGAAAAGTTGCCGTTTGATGAAGCTCTCGAAGTGGTGATTTTGGAGGATCCTAAGATAGAGGAAGCCAATTGTTTAGTCCCGTCATGGACTCCAATGCATGACATCTTCACCTTATAACTCACCGTTCGTTTTCTTTCTACACCTCGTCTTCCTCGCTCGTATCGGTAGTATAATCTTGAAAAAACCGATATAGTATAAGTCACTATATCGAGCCAACGACATAAAATAAAGGCGCACGGTGGGAGGCAACCCATCATTTCCTGTGTTTTTGCTAGTTTTGAATTTGTTTTGTTGTGTTTTGGTGTTGAAGATTGAATCCGGATGATCCCGAGGGGCCTTCATGCTTAAAATTCACTTTTCCTCTGTTTTTGTCCTTGTCCGGACGGACACACATACCCATCCGTCCGGATATATCACTGTTTTCTACATTGTCTTGGCAGATCAAAATGATCACTGGTTCCTAGAAACCAACACGTTTCTAGGAAGGCACCTGTTTTTGTCCTTGTCCGGACGGAAACCAGTGTAGTACTCCATTTTCTTCACAATAGGTTCTGATAATTTCATTTAGAAATTCAGTGCCTCTGTCTGATCTGATCTTGATAATCTTCAGTTCTTTTTCATTTTGGAGTCTTCTCAGCAAATCGGGCAGCTTTTTGAGTGTTTCTTTCTTCTTGTTCATGAAAATAGTCCAGGTGTACTTTGAGAAGTCATCCACCACTACTAGGGTGTATTTCTTACCACTTACACTTACTGGTGTGACTGGTCCAAACAGATCCATGTGTAACGGATGTAGAACTCGGTTGTAGATTGATAAGGCTTTGACTTGAATGAACTTTTGATTTGTTTCCCTTTCGACATGCATCACATAGGCTTTCCTTTTTGAATATGATCTACGGCGAGGCCTTCAACTAACTTGTTCTTTGATAATTTGTTGATGGTCTTGAAATTCAGGTGATTTAATCTTCGTGCCAAATCCGGCTTGTTGATTGTTTATTTTTGACAAGCGGACATGTTTCTCGCCTTGGTCGTTCTCCGATCCACCACATACATGTTGTCTTGTCTTCTACCCGCAAGAACTATTATGTTGGTTTGGGCTGTGAATCACTTTGCATCCTTCTTTGTTGAAGTGCACATTGTAGCCTTTGTCACAGAATTGACTGATGCTCATCAGATTGAAATTAAGTCCCTTGACATATGCCACATTTTGAATCTTCATATTGTTCTTGAGTATTATGCCTTCCCCCTTAATCTTGCCAGGGTTTTCTTTGCCTCCAAATGTGACTTTGGGTCCATCAAAAGCTTTGAAGTCAACGAGCCATTTCTTGTTTCCTGTCATGTGTCTGGAACATCCACTGTCTATGTACCAGACATCCTACAAAACAAATTAATTAAGTTTAGGTACCCAACACTGTTTGGGTCCATATCTGTTAGCAGTCATGCCTCCCATACCAAGTGTATATCCAAAGGTTCTTCTTTTTGGATAATTAAAGTCATCAACTTCATATGTATAAGGCATGGCAGAATAGCTTCTAATATTTTTACTGAAGGTATTCTGATACTTTTCTCCACCTTTTGGTGCATTTACATCCTTCTTCACTTTCCAATATGCAGTAGGAAACCTTTCTTGCTTCATGTGTCTAGGAACATATCTAGATTGGTTTTTCTTAAACACATGATGCATTTTATGGAATGGTTTCCTCTTGTATTTTGGAGGTGCAACATTCCAGTCATCCTCTGAAGGATAAAGTCTGCCTTTACCTTTCAGAAGGCTATTGTTCTTGGTTGACTGAAATGAGCATTTGGTCTGCTGTTTTACTACACTAGGTTTTGACTTCACCGGAGCAGGATGATTTGTTGGAACTATGGTCTGTCCCTTTCGAAATTTTGGTCCAATGTTGGTCCTGGATTTAGAATTGTGTTGACCATTATTCCTACTCTCATCCTGACTGTTGTAGCCAAGACCAGATCTGGATCCAAACCTTTTTGAGGGTTTGTAAGCTGGTGCATTTAGTGGTGCAGTGGTTACCTTTACCGGTGGGGAGATTTTCTTAACAGATCTGTCAATAACAGATGTATGATCATCTGCTTTTTGTTGATCATTTAAGCAGGTCTCCTTACTGGTTAATTCAGCTTTTGCTTTATCCAGTTCTTTCTTTAGTCTTTTATTCTCCTTTCTTAGATCCTTGCATTCCTTTTCCAGAATTTCATGATTCTTTTCAATTTCATCAAATTTAATCTTGAGATTTTGGACTAGGTCTGCTGTATCCAATGGGAGACTAGAGGATTGTGCAGTGTTAGATGTGGATGCATTTGATGAGGAACAGGAACTAGATGTTACCTCTGTTTCATCTGATTCTTTAGCCATTAGACATAGGCTTGTTTCCTCAGTGTCTGAGCTATCGCCTTCATCTTCATCTAATTCTTTGGTCATGAGGCATAGACATGCTTTTTCATTGTTTGCGCTATCTTCTTCATCACTGTCATCTGAGTCATTATCAGATGATTCTTCATTCTTTTCACTGCTGGATTCAGGCTTGAGTGCCTTCTTGCTTTTCCGCTTTTCAGATGCTTTGTATTTCTTCTTTTCATCATCTTTGTCATTTTCTTCAGGACAATCAGCCTTGAAGTGACCCTTCTTGTTGCAGTTGAAGCATCTGTATTCATCATCTTTCTTCTTCATTTCTTTATTTGAGCTTGACCTCTTGTTTGATGATGAATTTCCTTTGAAAGGCTTCTTTTTGCTGAACCTGTCAAAACGTTTAACTAACAAAGCTACTGTTCTTTAAGTTCATGTGTCTCTTTGTCGATGCATTCGGCAAAGTTACTTTCTTTGGGGTGCAACCAAAGTGCGGTGGGTCTTTGTGTCTCTCGCCGGAGCACCATCTTCACCGTTCAATTCAAATTCATGAGCTTTTAATTGGGACATCGGTGTCGAGTGTCGGTGCTTGCAAGATTTGTTGTTCTCTCGATTCATCGATGTTATGATCTTCCATCTTTCAGGTAGTCCTCTCAAGATCTTCAAGCATAATTCTTTCTGGGGATATGTGTGTCCAAGCTGTTGCAGTTCACTGATGATGCTTGAGAATCTGTTGTCCATTTGATCAATGTATTCACCAGTCTTCATCTTGAAATTCTCAAATTTCTGTTTTGCAACAGATAACTTGTTTTCTTTAACTGCTTCAGATCCTTCATTAATTAGTGCCACCTTGTCCCACATCTCCTTTGCTGTTTTGCAATCTTTGATTCTCATGAACATGTTGCTATCTAGGGTCTTCAAAATCATGTCTTTTGCAACAAAGTCTAGATTTGCTCATCTCCTGTCATCCTTGGTCCAATCTTTCTTAGGTTTATCAATTTCCTTCCCTTGATCTGCTCCTGTGCCTACCACAGTAGTGATTATGATTGGTCCATCATTAATTACATCCAGCATCTCTTCATGAGTTGCTGCAAGATGAGATAGCATTCTTATTTTATATTCATCAAAATTATTAACATTAAAAACAGGTACTTTTGACAAGAAGTTTGAGGAATCCATCAGTGCAAATGAAGATATAAATGTATATGTATAGAAAACTCAGATTTGAAAACTATTTTGAAAATATGTGATCTCCTTGTTACCAGAAATTAGATCCGAACAGGTTCTAATACTAGGAACACTGCTCCGATACCAATTGATGGTCCCAGAGAAGGGTGAAACTATAGTCAGAGGGGGGTGAATGACTATAGTGGAGTTTCAAAAACTTTTCTTTTGTTTAAAAGCTTTTGGGCAGCGGATAAGTCCCTTCTTACTATGTTGTTTTCAAATCAGTTTAGACAATCACAAATATAAGTTATGATCTAGGCAATTTAAATAAATGCTGTAAAGTAAATTGCAGAAAGTAAATTGACACAAGGCTTATAGTGGTTCAGGATGGTGTAATCCCTTAATCCACTCTTCTCCTGTGATGATCGGAGAAATTCACTATTGTTTTCATAGATACAATAGTATGATTGTCCTTGGCTTCCCAAGCTTCACAATCTACAAGACTATCACTCCTTGACTGCAACAGCTTCAGTGATTCAGTCTCCTTTGCTGCTCCTTGAGATCAAAATCCTTCAACAGCTATCACAGATTCAACTCCTTCTCAGATTGCCTTTAATTCAGTTGCTTCAGTTTGATGTGAATGTGATTCACACACTTGCTTGATCAATCTCAGTGCTGAATATGACTTTGTAGCTCTGATATCTGAGTTGATCACTAGATGTATCCTTGTAAGTTCAGAGAGAAGGTCTTTTTAAATTGACAGAGTTTCTGCTTGATTTTTCTTTCCAAATCATTGTGTTTCTTTGTCTGTCAATGCCTTCTATTTATAGCCTTGAATAACCTTGATTTTGAAATTCCGTCCGTTGGCTATATTAATGAGGGAATAATCCTTGATTATATTTTTGATTCCTCCTTAATTGCATTCTCCTTGATTTCAGTGATCGGATTCTTTCTTCAAACGTATAGCAGAAAATCCGTCCTTGATTGATCCTCTATTGATTGTGCATTTAATGCATGATCTTCTGAACCCTCAACGTATATCAAATCTGATCTGGTAAGTGTTACTTCGCCGTTTTAAGAACGGTTGAGTGATCATTCTAACTTAGCCGTTTTAGATCTTCCTTCACCGTTTTGTCTTCACTCAGCCGAAAGTCAGTTTACTGCACCGATTCACTGTTTCTTCATTACATCAGTTTAGGAGAATCTTGTACTTCACTGATCCTTGATTGGGGTGAGATCAGTGTACACCATATTCAAACATTAAGTTTCATCACTTAAAGTGTAACTTGGACTTATCCAAGGTCATCACAGACTTCCTTGGTTATAAGTCAGACCATAATGTCTTCAATGCTTCTCTGCTGGTGCTTGGCTGGCTTCACTCTGCCGGATATCTGTTTTTACTTTGCCATCCTACCAACTAGTACAATACTTGTCGACTCAACTTATACAACATGTCAGACTCTAAGTAAAGACTTATACAAGAGAATTCTAACTTATTTCGGGCTTGCTATAACAGCTAGTATGGCCATCATCAAAACATAATAAAATGTTCCTAACTGATTCGGGTCGTGCTTACACGAGGCTGTTACGGGATTCGATAGCGCCTTTCTGCCGGGTTTATGAGCTAAGTCCTCTTTTCTATCTCATTCACACACTGAGGACAGTGCTTCATTCGAAGTGGGGTGGATACAAATTAGATTTATTTTGTTTCAATTGATAAATGTGCCGTTAATTGTGATATGCTTAGTTAATGTCCGTTTCCGAGTCAGTTCGTGGCTTAAAATTTTAAAACTTTTCACGGTTTTCACACCGCGTTATATGCATGTTTCTCACGATGGATTTGGTAGATGTCTTAATAGTCGAGTAATGTGTGCAGGGCGACTTTACTTTATCACGATACGAACCCTTTTAATGCACGTAGACCTTGGTTATACTTAGTTTGGTTGCTATACACACGTATACCATTAGTTTCGAGGCGAATTAGAAAGGTTTACCTAGGCCGGATACGGGATGAGAGTCATGGTGCTTCTTTGACCCGCCAGACCCAAATATGCCAAAATCCCAACATTTTACCCTCGTAACCCCTCTAAGCCTTGATAGGACGGTCTGACCACCATCCGAAATGAGCCATTTTGGTTACTTAGCCTGTATTACCCTAACCCTGAGCTTTATTATTGGTCACATTCCTTTTGATCACCCTACGAGTGGACTTAGTCGTTACTTTAGAAACACTTGCTGAATCAAGTGTGAGGTGGGAGATGGTGTGTGTTTCGAGAGAAGTTGGTTAGTACGAGCTAGTATAACGAATGGGAGGAGCTCGAGAAATCTAATGTGAGGCTTGTGGTTCAAAAAAAAGACGAGGAAAAAGAAAATTGAAAAAAAAAAGAAAAAAAGAAAGAAAAGAAAATGAAGGAAAAAAAATGAAAGTTTGAATAAAGTTGAGAAAAATGAGTCAAAGAAGGATGTTTTGAGTAAATAAAAGTATGATGTTAAGGTTGGAGTTGTTTGTTAATGCATACAGAAAAAATCGAAGGAGTTTTGGTGTGGTTTGGTATGTTATCGAAGAAAGAATACATGAAATGATTAGGTTCACTCGTGTTTTTCTCTTTCTCCAGTCCTAAATTTTCCTTTCGATTAACCCCGTCCCGAGCTTAACGTTAACCCTTCAAGTCCTACTTGACCGTATTTAGCCTCGGTTGCCTCGATTAGTGGAGATTCTAGCCCGGTATGAGTTGTGTGTAGTCATTTAGCCGGTATTCCAAGCCGGTAATCACTTTGAGTGTAGCCCTCAGTTTATATCACACACACACTTCGTTTTCGTGGTAAGATAGAGTCAAGTGGTGTACATTCAGTGTCTACTTTACTTTTGCCTTGATGTCGTGAGTGCTATGTATGTTTCGTAAAGTTGATCCCTTGGTCTGTTTTAGAGCGCCTAATTTACTCGAGGACGAGCAAAGGCTAAGTGTGGGGTGGTTGATGGGAGTCAACTTTACTGTACTTTGTGTGCAGTTTAACCCCCGTTTATCACTTTATTGACATATTTTGGGTAGTTCTAGGCCTGTTTGAGAGTAATATCGAGAGTTATAAGCACAGGGAGTTAAACTGTCATATCAATAGTAAACTCCGCCCTTTTGACGATATTTATCTCTTTTCCGAGCACTTTTGTCTTGCGGAATTACGCGTGGTGTTTGTTCGTATATGTTATTGCAGGACAAGGTGACTCGAGGACCCGGAAGGCGATGTTTTGGGAAGAGAAGCGTGGTCGTGGCTCGAAATGAGCATGAAAATGAGGAAAAGTCAAGTTTGGAGTGAAATCAAGGCAAACTGGTGTTTGCCCTACCTCAAACTGGCGTTTGACTCAAGCCTACCTCAAACTAGCGTTTGGCCAGTCCAAACTGGCGTTTGACATAAGTGGCGTTGATACTGAAAGTTGGGTTTTCAGGCAAACTAGCGTTCAAATTACCCCCAAACTGGAGTTTGGATGGGTTCAGCCCGAATCAAGAAAGCTCATACAAGGCAAACTGGCGTTTGGCCAATGCAAACTCTAGTTTGGCCTCGACAGCATTATTCACCATGCCTGACCGTTAATCTTTACTTTGACCCATCTTGGAGGCACTTTCTGGTCAAGTCGTCTTCATAAAAGGTAATTGAACGAGCTTTCCAACGCATCTTGAATCGTTCAAATCGGAGCTCTGCACAGAAAGTTATCACCGATTTACTGAAGCCGAGTCAAGTTGGGCCAAACAAGCGTTTGAAAGGACCCAAACTGGCGTTTGCGACCGACAGCAGCAGATTTTCGACCTACACTATAAATACGCAACTCATTCAGCCCCTATTCATTCTTGGCCGACTTTAGACTTTTCTTAGGCGATTTAGGGGCGATTTTAGTGTAGTTTGATCACCCTTTGATCCCTTGATCCCATAAATTACATCCTTTGATTCTACACACTTGTTATAGCTTAGATTCACTTTTAAAGAACAAAGATTTGAATTTTGGATCGCTTTTCTCTTTGGTATTTTCTGGATCAGATTTTCTGCAAATTATATGGTAATGACTTCTGTTTTATTTATTGTCTTTGGTTTGATTTCAATTCCTATTTCATTTATTAGCATAATCATGAGTAGCTAATTCCGTTGTGTAATCGAATTATGTGAAAGCGAGCGAAAACCCTAAGGGAGATGAGGTTGGGTGTTGTGTAGTGCGTAAATTAATGTTTAAACGATTAATCCACGTCCTAAAACTTATTTTAACGTCTTTGAATTAGATTGATCACCTAGTTCACTGTCACACAAATCGAACTTATAGATGCATTTTGCGGTGATATGTGGGATAAGGTGTTTTAGGATCGTTGCGTAGATTCGGCCTAGTTGTTAGGTCCGTTTCCAATACAGAGGTTTGTCATCGTTGTTCGAGCGACTCTAGAAATTAATCATGTTAGGTTAATCAATTTTCTAAAGGGAGAATTAATTAGCTTCACATAGGGTGGTTAGATCGAGTTGTTCAGTCTAAGCACTAGAATTAGGAGTTGGCACCCGTGGATGACGTTAAACTACATTGGATAGGTAGGTCGGTTAAGACACGCTCCCTGTTAAGTCCTTCCTAAGGGGTAAAAGTAGCTCGTCGGATCATAGTTCGGCTATGCCTTTTAATAACTAGAAGTACAACCAGTAGTATAATCTTTCTTTCTGCATTAGTATAATATCTCTCCACCATTATTGTGACCTGAACTAAGTTCTATGTCGGCTTTGGTACTTAGACATTACTCACTGTGGATTCGACCTTGTGACCACTATACTCCCGTTGACCCGATACTCTGTCGGTTAAAGTTAGCGGTTAAGTATTTTGCTATCATAGCCCCTGCATTCTTTAATCCAAACGGCATAGACACATAGTAGTAGGAACCAAATTCAGTAATAAATGCAGTTTTTACAGCGTCTGCAGGGTCCATCATAATCTGGTGGTAGCCCTTATATGCATCTAAGAAAGCAAAAATTTCATATCCAACTGTGGAATCTACTAGTCTATCAATTCTAGGGGATGTGTAGATATCTTTAGGGCATGCCTTGTTTAAATCGGTGAAATCCACACACATTCTCCAGCTGCCATCTGGCTTCTTGACTAGTACATGATTTGCTAGCCACTCAGGATATATAACTTCTTTAACCATGCTAGCCTGCAACAGCTTCTCTACCTCTTGCTGGACAGCCTGTATCCTTTCTGGAGCGAAAGACCTCTTTTTCTGCTTCACCGGTTTTCTGGTTGGGTCTATGTTGAGCTTTTGGACAGCTAACTCTGTTGACAATCTTGGCATGTCACTGGCCTTCCATGCAAACACATCTTTGTAACATTTCAATATCTCAATCAGAATTTGCTTCTGCTCAACGGGTATCCATGATCCTACACTGATTGTGGATTCTGGATCCATTTCATCTAGCATTACTGGCTCCACTGGATCATTAGACTGCCAACTTTTCTCTTCCTCTGGAACGAGATCTTCTATTCTCACTCGTTGCACTTTGATCTTTCCACTGATTGTGGTTGTATAATAGTTCTTCGCAGCATCCACATCTCCTTTGACAGTAGCTTCTCCTTCTGAGGTTGGGAACTTCATGCTGTTATGTGCCGGGGACACTACAGCTCTGAGATCGATCAATGCCGGTCTGCCCAGAATCACATTGTACGCAGATAGGGATTTGACCACCACATAATTGACCATCAGAGTCCTGCTCCGTGGTCCTTTTCCAAAAGTTGTTATTAACTTAAGCATGCCCATAGGATGAATAGGAGGTCCTGTGAATCCAAAGAGAGGAGTTGAAACAGGAGTCAACTCTGAGTCGGTTAACTTCATTGCTTGAAAGGCACTATAATTTAACACGTTTACTACACTACCCGTGTCCACACAGACTCTTCTCACCAAGTTTTTCTGTATAACCGCCTCGACTACCAGCCCTTCGTTGCTCACAATGGCTGGTAGTGCATCTTCTGGGCCGTACTGGACAGTTCCTATCACTTTTTGTTTTTTTGATTCCTCTTTTTTCTCTACACTGCCATTCCTTTCTTGCTGAACAGTCTTGCCAACGCCTGTTGGCCCTCCAACAATCGTATTCACCTTGTTGATTAGGGCATTTTCCCTATTCCCATCAGGAGACGGATCTCTACGTTTCCTCTGATTATTTCTATCCTGATCATTGAATTTTCTGAACTCCCTCCTTCCTCTGAGGTTATCACCTTGTGATCGATCGATGCATTCACCGATCTTTCCTTCCATAGCTGCCGCATCTATATCTCTAATTAGGTCCCTACACTGCTCAGAATCATGCCCAATGTCTTTATAATATTTGCACCACCTTGTATGGTCTCTTTTCTCTCTTGGCCCCTTCAAAGGAGGAGGAGTCTTGGCAATTCCTTTCCTCTCCATTATCGCTAGAACTTGATCGCGGGATCGGTTCAAAGGAATAAGGTCTTTGTCCTGCAAAGCACCTTTCTTCCCTAGCCTATCCGATATAGGAGCGGTTACCCTGTCCCAAACTGATTTTCTTTTCTTGTCAGATTTATCCTCAATTTTTCCTTTTTTAGAATCCCTGTGGGATTCCTCTCTCTTGGCCATGTTTGCCTCTTCTCCTTGACAATATCTGTACGCAATTTCCAGACATTCTTGCATCGTGCTCGGATTCTTGCTGCTTAGCTTAGCATGTAGCCGCCCTTCTTTCAGACCTGCTACGAAAGACGCCACAAAAAATTTATCATCCAAATCCGCTATCTGGGATGATTCTCCGTTGAATCTTTTGATGAACAAGCAGTACTGTTTCATCACTTTTCTGCCTGATGGTCAGCAAATATGTTCGGTTTCTCTGGAAAGGTCTTGCAGCAATAAATGCGTGCATGAATTTTCTGGTCAGCGTGGAGAAGTCTGGTATGGACCTGGGACTCAACTTGTTAAACCAATCCCTTGCCTTCCATGTAAGAAGAGTTGCAAATGCCCTGCATTTCATCTCTTCTGGTGCATTGTACAGGCTCATATGCTGTATGTACTGGTGCATATGGTTGTATGGATCCTTGGTGCTATCATATGACTGAATCTTGGGGATCATGAATCCTGGAGGACAAGGAAATGTATCAATGTCCTCAGTAAATGGAGATACCAACCTAAACTCATCTTGCTTAGGCCTAAGAATAGCGTCCAATTCTGCTCTGGCGTTATCACCACCTAGACGAGTAACAACCTCCCTTCCACTGGACTCTGCCTCATATTTTTGCTCTCTTAGTTGTATTATGAGGGGGAAGTGTTTCTGAAACTTCGACGTCCTGATTTCTGGCTTTTACTACCTCTTCAAAGATGTCTTTTATCTCTTCTCCCTTGAGATTTGCCAGATTTTCCACCAACATCTGTCTGATAGCATTTGTAGTGCTAGTCTGTCCTTCTTCCATTAGAGTTTTATTTCCTGGTTGTTGATTGTTTCCTTCTTGGTTCTCTTCTCTGGTTTGATTTTCAACTTCCTTTTGATTTTGATGCTTCTTCCCATGATTTTTCGCCATTTTTACTATAAAAGAAACTCACTAACTAGTAACTAGAATCGACCCTCCTTCTAGCGCCAAATGATAATACTTAAAATTGTAGTCGGGTAATTAATTGATCCGAGTTAGGAAAATAGTATAGAAACAAATAATATCTTTTATGAACTTGGACTGAACTCTTTTGAGAGAGCTGCCTACGTATCCAATTCAGGTGTGGAATTGGAATCAAGTCGCCCTCGTAGTTCAGGTTTCACCTTTTATACTTTCAGATCACGATGATAACCTCCCCCACCATAATGGGGAGTTATCACCGGTTATCTTGGAAACTATAAGACGTGGGGGTCTATCCACGCTGTAAACGGTTATGTCATTATCTTCTGGCAGTTACTTGGTCGTCCTGTTCTGCTAGTTCTGCTCAGAATATAGCGGAGCCCTGCTTAGCTAGTTCTGCTCAGAATATAGCGGAGTCCTGCTCTACCAATCCCATTATCTGATTGTGAAATGGGCCTGGCCCAAGAGTAAATAACCCGGCCCAGTGGGCCCATATATCGTCAATAAATATGGAAAGAATCTTGAGTCATAAAGACTATGATCCTAACATTCAAACATGTCCATAATTATCTCCTAAATAATAGGGATACACGTGCAATAATCCTTAGGGATTAAGAGATAAATCCTAATACTTGTTAGGCAAGAAACAGGGCGAGAGGCCTCCTATATAAACAATCCCTAAAGAACTACGAAAGACTTGATTCCAATACGTTCATTGGATACGTAGGTAACTTGAGTATAACTCAAACTCAGTCCAAAAATCCCTAAAACCACCATCCCTTCTCTCTACTTGTTCTTGTTGAATTGTCACTAGGATTATTGCAGCCCGGATTTATTGATAGATGAGATCCAACATCGTCAACCTTGTTCATAGAAATCGTATTAAAACTTAGACTAAAAAAAGAATCAATAATGCTCAACCCATTTAATACATTACCCAAAACTCGATTCGTTTACATCTTCTACAGAAATGCTTGTCAAGAAGGAAAAGACAATTCATATCACAATATCTCAGTAAAATAAGTTTTGAAGCTGTACATTAATCTATTCTTAATGCCTTTCTGTCTCGGCTTGGGCAGGTGGTCGCTCGGCGCTTCAAACGGCGAAACTCTCGTCGTAGTTTGGCGAGGTCGCAAGAGAAGAGAGCGTACCGCCTTTAATAGTCACGAGTTTGTTTATAGTCGTGACTCTTGTCATAGTTAACAAGGTTTGGAAGTGAGGATAGGAAGTCTTTATTAGCACCACACTAAAGTTACTTTCGAAACACCACAATGAGTTTCAACAACTGAAAAGTCGAGCATCATATATATGTATGAGGTTCGATTTTCTAGAAGTCAAATGTCCACGATCAATCTCTGAAAATCGAACCTCACACCCTAGTGTGGTGCTACAGTAGATGTTGTGTACGGCATTAAAGGCTCTCGAAAATAAAACACGACATTCCTTATTTGCCCTTACAAGTAGGGACAAACCGGTCATTCTTTTTCAACCATAATGTTGAAAGAGTTCTCTTGACGGTATCAGTGAAGAGACGATACCTGCAATGCAATTGGGAATTGAATTAAGAAAACATTTGAGAAATACAAATTTGAGAATCCATATCCCCTCGAGTGATCATCATATAGTGATCGGTCTAGCGACATCGGTCCCGGTAAAAATACTTCTTCGATCCCAGAGATATTTTACCAGTACCGGTAACTTTTCACCACTCCGAGTGATTTTATTTCAGACCCATGATTTTTTGAAAAAAAAAAAAATTTTAAAAAAACTCAGGACAGGTGAAAAATCTCTCGGACACAAAAAAATTACCAGGACCAGTGTCATCGAACCAATCTATAGTATGATTACTAAAGAGAATTCGGGTTCCATAATCAACACAAATAAATACTCACCGTTCATACTCCAGCCTCTGAGTAACTATTCCATTGAACAGCAGTTTAGAAATATAAACTGAAGCACCTGCATATACTTTATCAAGTTAGTAAATGTGAGAAAGCATTGTTTTATGAACCCCAAAAGGTAAAGTCTAAACTCTTCAACACACCATATTTTTATTTCAAACTTTACCCTTTGAATATTTTTCCCCTTTATTGACTCTGACCTATTTTTAGGCGGAATGTGGATAGTTTTGACGGGTCTAGAAAATTCCCAACATCCAATTGAAATTAGGTCAGAACAGTAATTATTTTCCGACTCATATCCGATCAGAATAGTTATTATGTGTGAAAGGACGTCCATATTACATATACATAAGGGAACACAATGCATGATTTTTTCATTTATACCTTTTTCAAGAAAAGGTAAACACGTGTCATAATCTTCTTCACAAGAAAGAATCAAAAGATCATTTGCCAGCTTTTCATCTGTCAATGAAGACCTTCCAAGTCTCTCCACCACCTAAAAGAAGAGATACCAACTTATCTGAGCAATTGCAGAACAACAAATATAGATAAGTTAATTTGTCATGAACTGCCTTGACCAAGCTTGTCAGTATTTCTTTACCAGGTTTTGTGTTTGGTGTGATCAACACCCTATGTCCTCGTTCAACAAATTAGTATAAGAACATGTCCATATATCGATTCTGATTTATAAATATAATCACAAAGGCAGATATATAATTAACTTTAAAATCGGATACTGGCCTGTGAAAATGGCATATTGAACCCTAACTCCTTTTCTTTTCTGACATCTCTCAGTATGTAACTAATTTCATATATAAAACAAGAAGCATGTGCACAACTCTCTAACTCTAGATGTGTCACAACAACAGGTTTGCCAGAGGCAATTGCTTCGTACATATTTATTCCTTGTCCCCATGAATTAATACATCGGCAACGAAGTGCGAAGCATCTGACATTGAAGATGCTTCTGAAGCAACGAGCCGGGTCAAAATCAGTGCGTAAGGAAGTCAGATTGGTTTTAAAGAACAGTAATACAGATTACCAAATGAATATAATCAGACATTACCTTCTTCTGTTGTTTAATGATATCAGAACTGAGGTGACGACTGCTGAACATGACTCGAACGCTAACCAAGTCGCTACGTTTCCTTGTCTCTTTAACAGGAGAGGTTAGCGCTGGAATTGTAGCGATTAAGCTACTGATTTCTTTCTTGAGAGATTGTCTTTCCGGGTTCTTCCTCCATGATTAATTGTTTATGATATTTATCACCCATACACACAGATGATGCAGCATTTTCGTTTCCTGAAACAGATGCTTCTAAACACATGATTACATCCCTGTTGGAAGTATTTTTGCTGTGAGCACAACCCTTTGTTTTAGAATGTTTAGGCATCACCGTACCCACAATCTGCTCGGCTTCCAGAACTCTTTTCTTCTACTTTTGAAACACGAGTTGGGGTACCTTTAGCTCCACATGCAGATGAATGGTTCATACAATCATCTGTCTTTAAACTTTTCGACATTCTATTCTCTTGATCACGTGTTGTTCCTGCGGTGCACATTAATTTACGAAAGCTTTCGGATCAGTTGACGAAGTGACGCATTTCTCGTCAGCCTCACATGATTTTCTGGGAAAATTACAAAATTGATCCCGTAACTTTTGGGTGGTATCGATTTTGGTCCCATACATTGACAATTATCAATTTTGGTCCCGTAATTTAGAAAAACACATCAATTTTAGTCCCATACATTTGCGATCATTCATCCCATTTCAAATCAGTAGAAATTGACGTTATGATATTAAAAATTCTCGCTTTTATTACTCTCTGTCCTTATTGTTTGTGAACAAAGTGCACACACTTCATTGAATTTATCAGGAAAAGATTAATCCATATATCTCTGAACGTTTTGTTAATGTTAGCTGCAAGTTACTTAGCTATAGCCTATATGTAATCATCTAAGCTGAGCCGTACTTCGTGTGTATGTATATACGCATTAGCGTCTTACATTTATCAATCATTTTTTTTTTGAATCTCCATCACGGCATCACCAATGCTGATCAACATGGATTCTCCAACAGTAATACACCGTTCTTTATAGAATTTCCGATTGCATTTGTATCAAATACATAATTAATCAACCATATAACTCCACTAAAGATGCAGAATATGAATGAAGAAAAGGATTAAAACAAACAAAGAGTAAGTCACCAAGTTGCAATTAAAATAGGCAGCTTACGGTATCAAAATAGACAGCTAACAGTGTCCTGAAATTGATGAGTTGTTTAAGTTACGGGACCAAAATCGTTGATGACAAACATATGGGACTAAAATTGATGTGTGTTTTTAAGTTACGGGACCAAAATCAATACTTGGAAACGTATGGGACTAAAATTGATACCACCCAAGAGTTACGGGACTAATTTTGTAATTTTCCCTGATTTTCTTGTCACACGAACTTTATCTTCCCCTGTTTGATCAGTACTCTTTGAAGCAGTCCTTTGGTTTCGCCTTCCACGATCCTTAGAACCTGTCTTGGCCTTCTTTGGTTGTTTTTCTGCAATATGTTTATGTAATATCCCGATTTTCGAAAAAAGGCATTTCAGTCTTTTAACGAAAAATCGGAATATTATATTTATTTTAATTTTGGAAATAAAAGGATATTTAAGGAAATTGATTAATTATTGGGAGTTAATAAAAAGAAAATACTCCTAATAACCTAATCAGATTTTCAGTTTTGCGTTTAGCATCAGAGAAATTGGCAAGAGGCGCCACTTCCATCTCTTTGGAGAAAAAGGAGACTTTCGATAATCGAAGGCTAACCATTGCTCGATTGTGCAGACATCTCAAGGAGAAAAGACTCCACGTGACGCAAGGATCGTGTGGATACAAGTTTCTCCAAGTTTGGAGAAGGTTAGATTTTAACCAAGTTATGGATTCTTGAGTTTTGATCAAATTCAATCGTTCTAAATTCTTCCTTTCGTAGTTTTCAGCGTTTAGAATCCTTGGTAGGTTGTTAACCGATAGTTGAATCGTTTTTATAGGTTCGAATCAAAAGTTTGGCGTTTGGATCGAGTTTTGAAGTGCTAAAAGGTAACGGGGTTTTCATATTGAAGGATTGTTGTTTTATGATGTATTTCCTGTGTTTTTACTGCATTTTTCTGAGTTTAGAATGAAGAGGTTTGGAGTAGAATCGTTTAGAAATTGTTAAGTGTTGATTTTTAGGGCAGAAATCTGGTTTTTCTGATGCAGTCGAACTCTATCCGTACGGATAGAACCTTTATCCGTACGGATATTTCACTAAATCGGGCAGAGAGTAATCCAGAGATATATCCGTCCGGATAGGCCAGTTTATCCGTCCGGATAGCTCAAATTGTCCGTCCGGATATCTTTTTGTCCGTTCGGATAGTGCTGCTTTCCTTTATAATGTGTCTTAAGCTATGAGATGAGTTCTAAATGTTACCTTTTGATGTTATAACCCCTGATGAACATTACAAAGCCATAAATAGGTTTCTGATGCGTTTAGTTCTGCACCAAGTGGACTTCTTATGGATGAAACTTGGGACCGTCGGAAACTTAGGATTGGCCTTGTGCTTTGATGAACTAGGAATCATCATTGTCTGTGTAATTGCTAGCTTGAGTCTAAGGGTCTAAGAAGAGGGAGTAGGGAGCTTTTGTACTGAATGAAACTAGGTGGCTAGTTAATCACTTAACATACGTAATTGACTAGATAAAAGATTAAGCATCATGAGAGCTTGAATAGGCACAGTACAACATCGGCAATGTGTTGGTTGCCCAGATAAAGTGGTAATGGTCACTGCCGGATTCTAGACCAAGCCAGTTAAAGTAGTGATCATACCGCCGGACAACCTCACGAACGAAATAGTCATTCACCGGACAGCTTCTAGTGCTAGCCAGTTAAAGTGATTGATTGTCTCGGGACCGCGTAGAGATTTATCTCTATAGGGTTGCAACTTTTTTCTTAGTGCATATCTCACTAAGTGTAGTGCCCTCGCAAACATGCTGTAACATAGATAAGCTAAGCTAGTAACCCTAGGGACCTCATGTTATACTATGAATATAATGTGATAGTTAGATGTAAGATCATGTTTAAACGGTTTATTAATAAGATGATGGTTACTTGCTTTCTTTATAAAACGCATGATTTCAATAGCTTCTACTCGTTACTAAGTACGTATGTACTTACTCGTTAAATGTTTTATTGAGAAGATGAACAGGTTTATGGAGACGAGGAGTATGATGAAGATGTTTGAGGTCTTGATACAAAGATGTTTTATATGAAGTTGTTCTTTTGGAAACTTTCTTTTATTTCAAGTTTGATACAAACTATGTTGTTATTTCAGATTGAATATTGTTTTTGTTTGGCTCGTTTAGTGGCCTTTGTTGTAAGACTAGATCGTTTGGCTTCTTTTGTTTTGGATTTGATGTAAGACGTTTCAATTTCCATTTTGGATTTTAGTGCGGCAAAGATTGAATCTGGTTTTGTTGGTCTTTGGAATTTTTTTCCCCGAGTCGTTTCGTTTCCGCATTGTGTTTATGATATATGACGTAAGGCTTATGTATAATATTGGATTATATTTAATATTATACATGCCGGGCGTTCGTTTCCGGATAAGGACTCGGGTCCGGGAACGGGGCGTCACAGTTTATCCAATTAATTGTTTTTTCACATTCTTAGCTTGTTCTGCTGAAGTAAGACAAGACTCTGTCCGGTTTTCAATGCAAGTTCTAGCTTTCTTTCTTGGATTTTCTTGTAAGAACACGATTATCAAAACAACAACATGTTCCTTTTCCAATGATGGTTGGCTTCATATTTGATCCCTTATTTGCTTCATCTTTACGAGTAGTCACCCTTCTTCTACCTTCATCTCCGTTTTCAAGAAGCCGGCGTCTTTTCCTTTCTAATTAGTAGAATGCTTTTGATCACTCTTAGAAAAGAACAGATTCTTATTCTTTTGAAAAAACTCTCCACCTCCTTCATCTTCAAGGTTATCATCCCAATGATAATTAAGCACCAGATAATGCAATCGTGGACCTTTTTAAAGCAACATATGAATCGTCACCCACGGCATTATACTCGATAAACTCGTTTACAACTTCAAGTGCATTGGCTTGCGACAGTTCTCCATGTTCTTCAAAATTTACATAATTTAAGCCCCCTGCAGCCCATTCGTATATGAAATTGAATAGAAACAAAAAATGATTGCATCTGTAACCCTGCATGGCCAGTGATATGGAGAACGATTTCGCAGATTTTACTCTTGATTTGTTTTCAAGTGTGTTTGAAGACACGGAATGATGATTATATATCTGTTTTGAATTGTGTTTGAAGAAATTGATCCATTACCTTTCTGTGGATGTTATTGAGCCTTATTCCATGATATTTTTGTAAACTGTTCTTTGTTCTTTTGGCACGGGTACGTTTATCTGTATTGTTAAACGAGTGTGTTTTCACTTGTAACTTGTCTATGAAAAACATAACACTCAACCATACCTGCACAATGAGTGTAATCGAGCCGAGTAGAATCGGTACTAAATCAAACTCAGCTCGACTAAACAAAACTCAGGCTCGTGCCATCAAAAGGCAAGAGAGGAAATCAAAAAAAAAAAAAAAAAAAGAAGGCAAGATAGTACATGACTCATTAAGTACTGCATGTATGTAACTCGACTTGGCTCGTAAAGTCGATTAAATTTTTTTTATAGAATTCATGTATTTTCATAAAGTTCAAGCTCGAGTAGTGTAATACGTTACTCGACTAATAAAGTTCAAGCTCGATTAAATCGCGAGTTACTTGATTACTATATTTTAAAACATGAGATCGACTCGGTTGATTATTCGAGTAGCTCGCCTCTCAAACTTAAAAAAAAAAAAGCGAATCAAACTTCTTTACGAATCAAACACAAATAGCTCAACAACTCAAACTCAAAGAAAGCCGAAACGAATCAAAATTCTTTTTGAGTCAAACACGAATAGCTCAAGGACTCGAGCTTGAACTTGAAAAAACCGAAATGAATCAAAAAAAACCTGAACAACTCGAGTTCAAACCAAAAAAAAAAAAAAAAAAAAAAAAAAAAAAAAAAGAAAAAGAAAAATCGAACATAGATAACTCAACCAATGACCCGATTCACTTACGTCCCTGATTCTCACCTTGTATTTATTTCCCGCAAAAAACTCTCCACCTCCTTCATCTTCAAGGTTTTCATCCCAATGATAATTAAGCACCAGATAATGCAATCGTGGACCTTTTTAAAGCAACATATGAATCGTCACCCACGGCATTATACTCGATAAACTCGTTTACAACTTCAAGTGCATTGGCTTGCGACAGTTCTCCATGTTCTTCAAAATTTACATAATTTAAGCCCCCTGCAGCCCATTCGTATATGAAATTGAATAGAAACAAAAAAATGATTGCATCTGTAACCCTGCATGGCCAGTGATATGGAGAACGTTTCGCAGATTTTACTCTTGATTTGTTTTCGAGTGTGTTTGAAGACACGGAATGATGATTATATATCTGTTTTGAATTGTGTTTGAAGAAATTGATCCATTACCTTTATGTGGATGTTATTGAGCCTCATTCCATGATATTTTTGTAAACCGTTCTTTGGTCTTTTGGCACGGGTATGTTTATCTGTATTGTTAAACGAGTGTGTTTTCACTTGTAACCTGTCTATGAAAAACATTACACTCAACCATACCTGCACAAGGAGTGTAATCGAGCCGAGTAGAATCAGTACTAAATCAAACTCAAACTCAGCTCGACTAAACAAAACTCAGGCTCGTGCCATCAAAAGGCAAGATAGGCAATCAAAAAAAAAAGGCAAGATAGTACTTGACTCATTAAGTACTGCATGTATGTAACTCGACTTGGCTCGTAAAGTCGATTAATTTTTTTTTTTTATAGATTTCATGTATTTTCATAAAAAAAATCAAACATAGATAACTCAACCAATGACCCGATTCACTTACGTTGTATTAATTTCCCGCCAAAAAAATTCCCTTATTTCCTTTCACGATTCCCGCTTATGAACCGTGAACACAAAACCTAAAATTAATCTCATTTCCCAGCCTTTATTTGTTCTTATCATTGTTCATCATCCTCACAGCCTCTCTGCAACTAATTTGATATTTCCAGTTTAGCTTGACGTTGTATGTTTTGCATTGGATGCCCCATTTTTCGTTCATCAAAGTCAAAGATCTTGTTCATGCTATTGTTAACAATGTTGAGGAGCTTCAATTTGTCAAGGTAATCGCTTAACCTCTGTTGTGATTCTTCATCTTGATTATAGGTTCGAATGTTTTGTGTTTGCAATTAATCGCTTGTTAAATCCTTTATTCTTATCACAGATAGCTACAAAATTAGGGTACGTACAAAATTGGGGCTGAAATTGATGGAATTTCAGCAGAGCAGAACATATCCTATTTCCGTAATTTATCCACTGTTTGTACAGATAATTTCTTGTTAATCTATCTCTACTTTGCATTGATTTTCATTTGAGAGCTCTTTTCACTTCATTTCTATTAGATTAGCAGCGCAAGTTTAAGTTATTCCAATCAGCTGAATCCGATAGGATTAGGTAGGCAAGGATGAAGCGAAGAAAATCGAGAAGAAATGTCCATAATTCCTCCTGGAGACAAAAAAAAACAGCATTCCTGATTCGGTTGATATGATTAGCGCTTTACCGGACCCCATTTTGGGTACTATTATGTCACTTCTTCCAACAAAGGAAGCTGTAGCCACCTCCGTTCTTTCAAAAAGATTCCAATTCATGTGGAGGACTATCCATAATCTTGAATTCTTTCATTTGGGCTATAGGGAAGAACAGGTTGAAGGTGAAGATATGAAATTCGTTGAATTTGTCAACCGTGTTTTGCTGCTCCATGATTCTAGTTTGCTACATAAGTTCAATTTGTTCTGGAAACCTAGGTGTATTTTATCTCATGTCAATTCATGGATCGAAGCGCAATTGCGAAAAATGTCCAAGATCTTTTGTTATGTGTCGATTTTGGTGATGTAGCAAATTGTAGTCCTGTACCGATTGAAATGCCGATAAGTGTTTTAAACTGTGACTTACTACAATTTTTGGAGTTTGACGGTGGTATTTCTTTTTATGTATAGCACGTGATTTGCCTTCCAAGACTCGAAAGTCTAAAACTTTTTTCTGTTGACTTCAAGTCTATGAAGGCTTTTGCAAAGCTTATAAGCGGATGTCCAATGCTGAACTTTCTGCTCGTACATATTGACATTGATTACATGATAGATTATTTAGGAAGAGGAGATCATGATTTTACGTATATAGTATCTTCAACTTCCTTGAGACGCTTTGTGCTACGTATCAATAAAAAGGAAGAGCTGCACTTTCTGAAATTTTATTGTAACCTGATGCTAAAGGCTCCCTCACTCGAGTACCTCACGATAGATGGTCATCTACATGAGATTCATGTGAAAGAAAGTCTAAGCTCTCTAGTGGAAGCTAACTTAATGATCGATTTGCATGAAGACGATTTCTATGAAAACCGACATTTGCAATGCAGTCGTTGATGTAGTCCGTGCTTTCAATTGTGCAAAAACTCTGAATTTATCAAGCGATGCTATGCGGGTAAGCTACTCTTTTTCTCTAGGAAGATTAATGTTTTTTACATCGGTATTGGACTTCTACACTTGTGTTTGTCAATGTTGTGTCCTACGTCGGATCACTAACTGTTTGATATCATCGGGCTCTTAACAATGGCACAATCGCCTTGTTGGTTGCGTTTAAGAGATCGGTGACATTCGTGATGAATGTTATTGCAGTCATTGTTGCTTATTACAAGATTTCACCTAATCCTCAGACAATTTAGAAGATATCACGATATATCAAGTTAGTGTTTGCAAGAGAGTACGTTGTTTTTTTTTTTGAGATCAATGAATAGGGTAAACATATCATTAGATCAAAATAGCTCCACAATAACTAGCAGCAAAGCATATTCAAAACTTTGGCTCAATTCAACAAGTAGCACACTACAGGTCACCCAAAAACATGCATAATATAAAATCAATTCAAAACCTGTCCCAAGTAATTGATTCATAAACTACACACCGGATAACATTCAACATTTGCCGCCGCCACCGCCTAGTTTCGGTCCCTTGCCGCCCCCGCCAGCTTTAGACAGGTCCCCTTGCCTTGGCTCTTCTGCGTCTTAGCCATCACCTCGGCTTTCTTCTCATCCTTTGTCTTCTTAATTCTTTCCTTGATTTCACGAAGAGCATCTTCTCTTGCAGCATCACGGACTTCCGGCTTCTCGGTTCTCTTCTTCGAATGACCTCCAAAGTAGCACCCACAATAGATCTAGAGTATGGCTTCTTTGTAGCACGACGCCTCTTCTTGACAGCTTCTTGGGCAACATCCTTCTTGTGCTGCTTTCGATACATGACAGTCCATGTCAGCTTGGAAGGCTTTAGCCGGTTATGGAAGTACCTCTTACATTTGGAGTTCAAGAAAGGGAAGACCTGGGAATCAGAACGGATAAATCTAATTCCCCTTCTAGGGTAAATCTTGGCTCCACTGAAACGACATGGTTCGGTCTTGAGAACCATGGCTGCTGCGGCTACTCAATCCTTTGGTTGAAACCCTAGCTTAGAGTATGGTTTTCGTTAATTAAACAATCTTAAGTATAATTATTGATGTGTTTTCTGTGATGTCAGGGTGGTAGAACCGATAGTCATTCTCATCATCTCACACTGGAAAGCTCCTGTAGAAGTTTCAAGATGCTTGTCAAACAGCTTAAAGAAGATTGAAATTCATGTTTATTTTGGTTTGGCCGATGATCGTGAAATGATACGTTATATACTAAAGCATGTAAGTGCCCTTGAACTTATAAAGATTGCATTGGATAGAAACCGGGAGGACGAAAAGTTTGAGTTGATTCAATAGATTTGTAAATTCCAAGTCTTCAGCTTGTGAAGTTGAATTCGCAGTTGATTAGTACAAGCCAGATCTTGTTGTAACAAGTTGAAACTCTGATTCTGTCTTGGGCTTAAACTCGAATAATCTAGTCATTGTGATTAAGATGGATGGTGTGATGGAGACTTTTTAGAGCATACCTAAATTTAGGGATTTTAGTTAAGGAGGGCATGTTATAATTAAAGGATAAGTTTTGATAAATTATTATGTAGGATAATATTGGTGATCGGCAGATTAAGGAGGTATAATGATTAATTGGTAGCTTTAATGAATCTATGCACATGTGTTTGATAAAATGCTTGACATAGTCCATTTTTTGGGTGGGGGTTGGGGGTACGGGTTGGGGGTTTTATATTAGGGGCATGATGAGAATCAAACTCTTTTTCATTGGGAAGTGCAAATGTCTGAATCACTAGACCAGATCTGATTTCCAATGCAATGGCATGTATGCTTTGGTGTGAAGTAAATTAAACATTTTTGTAATATTCCGATTTTCGGGAAAGGACAGACGTGTCATTTTGTGAAAACAAAATATTTTAATTTCTTGTCATTTATGGGAGTTAAGTATTTAATAGAGTATGCATATATATATTTTCGAATATATATATATATATATATATATATATATATATATATATATATATATATATATATATATATATATATATTTAAGGGATTATTCGATTTTGGTAATTAAAGGACAATTAAGGAAAAAGGGATTTATGGGAAATTGGTATTTAAGGAAAATTACACACAATAATCCCATAACCTAGACACAAATTCAGAAATCAGTTTTTTCATCTCCTTCTCTGCGCAATTTTGAGAAGAGAAAAAGGTTAGGAGAGTTTTCACAATAACTGAAGCAGTTCTTGACCATTTTCAGATCAGACGAGAGATCTGGGATCGTTGTGAGAAGGGCAACGCTTGGGGATCAGATTGTTGAGAAGTGTTGCAGATTTTCGTGGCTGTTTAATCTGTTTTTTTGGCTGCAATTAGGTAAGAAACTCTTCCTATGATCTCGGTTATGATTCGTAAAGTTTAGATTATGTTTTGAGACGTGTAGATGCTAGTAAAAGATGTGTTTTTCGTTGATCAAGGATCCTAGGTAAATCTTGGGATGATTAGATATGTTTTCTACGTTTTACTGTGCTGAAAACGAGGTTAATTAGGTTAAAAACGATTCAGAAATCGAGCCGTGAAGATTTAGCGTTTTGGGAAAAACCCAGGCGGACGGGCGTTTGAATTAGGCAGACGGGCGTCCGAGACCCTAGTAGCCCAGACGGGCGTTTGCAATAGGCAGACGGGCGTCTGAGGTTAGATTTTTGATTCAGGATGTAGCTGTTTTTGGCAGACGGGTGTTTGGGGTTTAGTGGACGGGCGTCTGATTTCGGACGGGCGTCCATAAGAGGTCAAACGGGCGTCTGGCCTGTTTTTGCCTTGTTTTTACGGTTTTATCATTCTAGTTTGGTTTCGGGTTTTATAATCACATTATTATTGTTTTCAACCCTTGTTTATGATATGATATCATTGTTTAAACTTAAACAAGCCTGAATTGAACTTCTGATTCGTTCAGTTAAAACACCGAATGTACTCTTGAAGGGAGTTGAAGTTCGGATCCGTCGGAAGAGCATGATAGGCTTGTGCTTTGATGAATTAGCATTCATCAATGTCTGTGTAATTGCTAGGCCTTGTTAATGTTTAGCGGTCTAGGGAGAGAGTAGTCAAGGTGAGGGATATTAATTGAAAACACTCAGGTGGTTAGGTAATCATTCTAATAAAATTACGTACTTGACTAGTAAAAGATTAAACAACATGTCTCTCTTGGATAGGCACCAGTTTATATCGCGATGTGTGTGCTACCTCTGAAGGTGGAAGAACTTCGTAGGTCAAACAAACCCTAAGTACGTAGGGACTTCACTGAGGTGTGCGTACTATCAGAGCCTACCTATTCTAGACTCCGTGGATATTGGTGTGATTCACTAATATGTTCCCAAGAGTGTCCCAAAAGTGGATATGCGTAGTGCCCTTGAGTGCGGTTGTAACATAGATAGGTTAAGTAGAAACGTTTAGTCAATTCATGTTGATGGACATGAGATGAACCCTAGATTGAGTCGGTCAAACATAAACAACTAAACCTTTAAATGTCTTTTCTTTATAAATTGTAATTGTTATCATAGCTTCTCTTTCTTATTAAGTACGTTGTACTTACCTCAAATGCATGTTTTCTATGTGTTTGGGGATGAGAAGACGAACAGGTAGATATTGTTTACAAGGAGGAGTTCGATGATGACGTTTGAAGACGCCTCATTGAAGACTTTACATTATTCATTTTGTTATTCTTTTATTAGACTGTTTAGACTTTTGGTCTTTCGAGACTTGTAGTATCATTAAGTTTCTTTTGAGATTATCGTACGTTTCGTTTGGATTTCGTATTTTTCCTTGAATGTAATAAGTTACATTTCCACCTTTAGATGTTTCTATTCTTGGATGTTTGGAAATTTTATACCCGAGTCTTTTGCTTCCGTTTGCTTATTTTTGATACGACGTAGTAAAGGCTTACGTATAAAGTGAATTTGTTTTTATTTTATACGTGCCGAACGTTCCTTTTCCGGATAAGGACTCGGTGTCCGGGAACGGGGCGTTACAGTTGGTATCAGAGAGAAGCGTCTTTTAGGCTTCCTTTCTTATAAGATAAGTTTTCTCTAGACCATTTAGTAACGTTCTGGTTTTTCTTTGATCATCAGGATGGTGTTAACGAGAACTGGAGCAGGCGCAGAGACTTCCAGAGTATGACGGGAAAGTCCAACACCGGTCGTAGGAGGCGGTGTTGTGAGGCAGATTCACCACCCCAGCGGAGTTTATCACCACCACCTCGTACCGCGACACCCACCCCAAGGTCTCAGCAGGGTTGGTCACCGAGACCTCATCAGGAGCAACCCCCACGATGGCACGTGGGAAGTTCAGCTCAGTTCTCTTTGGTAAGTGATGGGAGTCAACTTTACGTGACTCTGGTGCTTTAATTACCCCCGTTTACCACACTTTCAGCACAATTTTGGGTGAATAAGACCGTTTTCGGTGCGATATCATGATCTTATGGCACGGGGAATGAATCCGTTACTTTGATGGATTCTTACCCCTTTTTGTTGATATTAACCCCATTCCCGAGCACTTTTACCCTCCGGAATTGTTTGGATGTTTGTGGTTGTTTATGATATTGAAGGGTATTAGTGTCTCGAGGACCCGGAAGGTGACGATTTGTGGTGTAAAAGCATGACCGAGGCAAGACGAGGGCCCAAAAAGGAAGAAAAGTGAAGATTTGGGGAAACGGGGGTTCAAACGCGCGTTTGAACCCCCAAACGTGCGTTCCGAAGTTCGATTTGATACAGAGTTGAAGCCCTCTAAACGCGCGTTTGAAACCACCTTAAACGCGCGTTCCAAGATCCCAAACGCGCGTTTGAACCTTCCTAAACGCGCGGTCCAGATGAAGAACAGTCAAGTCCCTGCCCAGAAATGATGCGAAACGCGCGTTTCAACTATGCGAAACGCGCGTTTCAACTATGCGAAACGCGCGTTTGAAGATTCCAAACGCCCGTTCCAGCTCCCAAACGCGCGTTTGGACCGATTTTTCAGCAGATTTTTCTCCCACCTATAAATACCCCTCTTAGACATTTTCTTGAGATATCTAGCTTTTCTTAGCAAACTCTACCCATTTTCTTGCTCGAATTTTGTAATAGCTTAGAATACTTTCTCTTAGTGTAAATCAACAACATCTTAGCTTAATCTTTCCATTTCTTAGCTGAGATTTTCATTCCAAACACTAAGAGACCACCTTTTAATTACTTCTTTATTTTGTACTTTTTGGATCTCAACTCGAATTCTCGCAATTTAATGGTATATTTCTCTTCTCTTTTACTTGTTATGGCTCTTATTTACTGTTTTGTGCACGTTTTGATTAGTATAATGAGTAGCTAAACACCTACATAGTCGAATCATGTGAAATTTGGTGAAATCACCCTTTGGGTGATGAAATTGGGAGTGGGTAGTGCTTTTTATTGTTATATCTTGCATGTTTCATGTCTTAGAACTCGTTATAACGGATTTGGCCTAGATTGATCACCTAGGTCAAAATCACACACATCAATCTTGAGAGTTGTTCAGATAGAGAGGTGTGGGAAAAGGGTTCTAGGATCGCATTGTAGTGCGAGGTTACTCGTTTTAACGTTTAAACGGCTCTCGTGCATAACTTGTCTTGTGAGTGAATCTTCTTTAGGGAAGGTTAGTTGACTAGGCATAAGGTGTTGGGGAAGAGTTGTTCAGACCCTAGCACCGGGATTAGGAGTACGTACCCGTGAAATTGAATGTAAGAGTTTGTTCGTTTTTGCACACTCCCGGTTTTGTCATTCCTTGGGGTGAAACTAGCTATTTTGATCATGGTTCGGCTATGTCTCTTTAACTAACCTTAAAACCTAGTAGTTTGATCTTCTTTCGTTCTTTTTATCTTTAGACTCGTTAGTTAGAATCGCTTAGTGTCGTTGTAGTAAACAAAACCTTAAGAACATTGATCACCTAGACTAAGCATTACGTTCACTTTGGTACTTGCAAGCACGATTCCTTTGGGTTCGACCTCGTACTCCTGTAGCTATTCTAGCAATCGACCCGGTACACTGCCGGTTAGAGAGTTAGTTTACCCACGGTTTCGAGTCCTTATAAATTGTTTTTGAAAGGGTAGATTTAGCATCAATCAAAATGGCGCCGTTGCCGGGGAATTGTGTGCTATTTGTGATATCTTGTAAGTGAACCGAAGGCTTGGGCCTAGGTTTTATTTTACTGTTTTCTTGTTGTTTGCTTTTTGTAGTGCATGACCCGGAGATCTCAAACACCACTCGAACCTTACATAGACGGAATTGAAGCTTACGCGAGATGTAGAAACAGTCAAAGAAGGAGAGGTCGTCAAGTAGAGGAGTCGATTCCGGTCTTTGAAGAGAATAATTTGGGTGAGTTGGGAGAAGGATCCGACATGGCACAAAATGGTGGACAAGGTTTGGAAGGAAATTTGGGGAACAATAATGGAATCCCAGTTCCAAACCCGCCTCTTGTCAACAACATTGCACAAGGAGGTGGGAATGGACAAGGAAACAATGTTGTGAATGCGAATGGGCCTATACCTCAACATGTTCAACAAGAGGATCAAGGGAATCAAATGGATCCCGCTCTTATGCAACAGTTCAATGCATGGATGTTGAATCAGTTTCAACAGAATCAAAACCAAGCTCACAATCAAGGTGCAAATTCGATGCCTAATTGGTTTAACGGTCAACAAGAGCAAAACCAAGGTGGTTTGACTTGTAGAGATTTTGTGCTAGCTCCTACGGCAAACATGGGGCATAGTCCAATACGAATGCCACCGGTGGCCGCCAACAATTTGGAATTGAATAGGAACATCATACATTTGTTGGGAGACAACGCGATATTCAAGGGAACCGCTTTAGAAAACCCTCACTTATTCATTGATCACTTTCTCCAAATAGTGAACTCAACAAAGATCAATGGAGTGAGTGATGAGGCGCTCAAACTTATGCTTTTCCCGTTCGCCTTGAAAGAGCAAGCTAAGAGGTGGTATGATTCGTTACCTAATGATTCTTTACACACATGGGAAGAAGTGGTTAAGACTTTTCTACTCAAATATTACCCCCCATCGAAGACCATGGATATGAAAGAAGTCATCATGTCGTTCAATGCTTATGAAGGAGAAGAGCTACATGAGTCATGGGATCGGTTTAAGGCTTTGTTGAGGGAGTGCCCGGGGCACGGATTGAGATCTTATGAGGTAGTTCATGCTTTCTTCCGGGGTTTGGACCAAGTTCATCAAAGTACCTTGCATGCTTCATGCAATGGAGATATTATGAGTATGGTACCCGAAGTGGCTATGAACCAAATAGAGAAGATTTCTGAGACCTCGAGGCAATACATATCGTCGAGTAGAAAGGGGACAAGAAGCAAGAAGCCCGGTTTGGTTGAAGTGAAAGAAGTAGAGGCAAGTGATCAATATCATGCTCAAGTACAAGCGATGGAACAACAATTAGGGAGATTGCAAAAAGAGAATGAGAGTGCTAAGCTTTGCCAAATTTGTAGTGGATCACACTCGGCAAAGGATTGTAGGATGACGACCAAAGCTCAAAATATGGCTTATCCTCAATCCTCGACTCAAGGGCAACCTAGTACTCTATCTCAAGATAACATGAATGAGTTGGCTAAGCGGATGATGAGTATTTGTTCTATGGACCAATGGAATACGGGGCCCCAATATCAAAGTCAATTGCAAAGCCCCTATCAAGGCCAATATATGGGAGAACAACAAGGAGGGCAACCGTATGAAGAATCCCAAGATGTGAACTATGTGGGACAAGGTCAAGGAGGAAATTATGGAAATCAAGGTGATGGTTCTTGGAGGAATAACAACAATCAAGGTTGGAACCGAAATCAAAACCAAGGCCAAAACCAAGGTTATAGACAAGGCCAAAATCAAAGCCAATCTTCACAAGGGCAAGTCTATCAACCTCCACACCAAAGGCAACAACAAGGAGGGTATAATCAACAAGGTTCTAACAATTATCAAAACCCTCCTCCTTTGGCTCCTATACCTCAAAAGAGTGCAACCGATGTTATATTGGAGCAAATGAACAAGAATTTTGCGGAGATAAAGAAGGACATGGTTGAGATGAACTACAAACATGGGTCCGCCATAAAAAATCTTGAGACACAATTTGGTCAAGTGGTGGAACATGTACAGTTGAAGGGCGGCTTACCGAGTAACACCGAAAAGAATCCGAGAAATGTAAGCGTCATCTTAACTCGAAGTGGTAAAGTGTTGAGAACGAGTGGAGAGAAGAAAGTCCTATGGAGGACAAGGCTAGAAAAGCTCCTATTGAGACGGAAGCGGGAGCTATGGATGGTGATATAGATGGGATTGAAGATGATGAAGATCATGGGGAATACATCAAGAAGAAGGAAGTTGAGGGGAAATAAGCTCAAGCTAGGGGAGATTATGTGGTTATCGATGTGAAAGAAGAGGAATCAACTAGAAGAGAAGGGAAAGAGCCAATGAAAGAGCCGTCTTCCCCACGCACCAAAGGTAAGAAAGGTATGATTCCTCCTCCTCCTAAAAATTTTGATTTGAGTACTCTCCCTTATCCCCCTAAGAATCATAGACAAAGTTGCTTGAATAAGGCACAAACTCGATTTATTGAGATTTTGCGAAAAATTGATTTGAACATTCCTTTTCTCGAAGCACTTGCAAACATGCCCTCGTATTGTAAGTTCCTAAAAGAGTTGCTAACTAAAAAGGGTAAAATGCAAGAAGTTGTGTGTCTAAATGAAGAGTGTTCCGCTATTTTTGATGGAAAGTCTAGGATTCCCCCGAAAGTTAGAGACAAGGGTAGTTTCACTATTCCGGTTACTATTGGTACAACTCATTTTCCTAGTGTCCTATGTGATTTGGGGGCTAGTGTAAGCTTAATGCCCCGTGCTATATATGAGAGTCTTGACCTAGGAGAGTTGGAGCCAACGGGGATGACCCTTCAAATGGCGGATAGGTCTATTAGGGAGCCTATGGGAGTGATAGAGGATGTCATAGTGAAAGTGGATAAGTTTGCCTTCCCGGTAGATTTTGTGGTACTAGACATGGAGATGGACTCCAAAACACCTTTGTTGTTAGGACGTCCCTTTTTAAATACCGGGAGGACTTTGATAGATGTTGCGAGCGGTGAGATAATTTTGAGAGTTGGAGATGAAAAAGTCGCGGTCAATGTTTATAAAGCCATGAAACATCCTAAGGAGAGCACCGAGGACTGTTTTTCTATTGATGCTATATACCCTTGCATTTCGGAACATGTTGACATGCAGGAATATAAAGATAAATCCGATGAATGCATGGCAAGAGTGAGTACGGAGCATGATGAAGAAGAAGAGTTGGAAGAGGAAGCAATAGAGCTCGAAGAGACGGCTTTCGTGGGTGAAAAGTGGACCGAGAAGATTGATCTTGGGCTTGAAGGAGAGCTAGAGAAGCCATCAATTGAAGACCCACCGAAAGACTTGAAAATGAAGCCGCTTCCACCCCATTTGAAGTATGTTTTTCTTGAAAATGATGATTTACTTCCTTTGATTATTTCTGCTACACTAACGGCTTTGCAGGAAGATGAGTTGGTGAAGATGCTTAAGAAGCATAAGCGTGCTTTTGGGTGGAAGATGTGTGATCTCAAGGGTATAAGCCCGACCATTTGTCAACACAAGATTATTCTAGAAGATGGAGCGAAGCCGGTGAGGCAACCCCAAAGAAGGCTCAATCCACACCTCCAAGAGGTTGTGAGGAAGGATGTGGTCACGATGTTGAAGCTAGGGATTATCTATGCCATCTCGGATAGCAAGTGGGTGAGTCCCACTCAAGTTGTGCCGAAGAAGGGAGGTATGACCGTGGAGATCAATGACAAAGGTGAGGAGGTGCCTAAGCGTTTGGTAAGTGGTCATAGAATTTGCATTGATTATCGTAAGCTAAATGACCAAACTCGTAAAGATCATTTCCCCCTCCCTTTTATTGAACAAATGTTGGAAAGATTGAGTGGCCATGCTTTTTATTGCTTTCTTGATGGGTTTAGTGGGTATTACCAAATACATGTGGCCTTAGAGGACCAAGAAAAGACTACCTACACTTGCCCCTATGGTACCTTTGCCTTCCGTAGGATGCCTTTTGGGTTGTGTAATGCACCCGCGACATTCCAACGGTGCATGGTTGCCATATTTGCGGATATGATTGAAAAGTTTTTAGAAGTCTTTATGGATGATTTTAGTGTATTTGGTGATTCCTTTGAGGAATGTCTAGATAATCTTGAAAAGGTGTTGAGTAGATGTGAGGAGACTAATTTGGTGCTGAATTGGGAGAAGTGTCATTTGATGGTTACTGAGGGGATAGTCTTAGGGCATAAGATATCGAGTAAGGGTATAGAGGTAGACAAGGCTAAGGTTGAAGCGATAGCTAAGCTTCATATGCCCACCAACCTAAAGACTCTTAGGGGTTTTCTAGGCCATGTGAGGTTCTATCGTAGGTTCATTAAGGATTTCTCGAAAATAGCCCGTCCTCTTACTCTTCTTCTTGGAAAAGACGTCCCGTTTGATTTCGACCAAGCTTGTGTTGAAGCATTCTTGATGCTCAAGCAATTGCTTGTATCCGCTCCTATCTTAGTTGCCCCGAATTGGGATCAAGAATTTGAGCTCATGTGTGATGCGAGTGACACCGCGGTTGGTGCGGTCCTCGGTCAAAAGATCGACAAAATCTTCAAGCCAATTGCTTATGCTAGTCACACCTTGAATCCGGCCCAACAAAACTACACCACCACTGAAAAAGAGCTTTTAGCAGTCGTCTTTGCGTTCGATAAGTTTAGGTCTCATCTCGTAGGTTCTCGGGTAGTTGTCCACACGGATCATGCCGCTTTGCGTTATCTCTTTGCCAAGCAAGATGCCAAGCCCCGCCTCTTGAGGTGGATCTTGCTCTTGCAAGAGTTTGATTTAGAGATCCGTGATAGGAAAGGTTGTGAGAACGTTGTAGCCGACCACTTAAGTCGTATGGAGCTTAGTGAGGAGTTGATTAAGGCACAAACTGAGATAAATGATTCTTTTCCTCACGAGCAACTTTATGCACTTGACACCCTTCTTCCGGCTAAGAAAGGCAACTTTCTAAAAGTCGGTAAGGAAGGTAGTCCTTGGTTAGCTCTTTTTGTCAACTACCACGAGTGCGGTTTTGTAGATCCCGACCTTGACTCAAACCAAAGGCGTAAATTCCTTAGTGAGGTTGGTAAGTATGTGTGGGAAGATCCTTGTTTATATAGGTTGTGTTCGGATGGCATTTTGAGGAGGTGCATCCCGGAAAGTGAAATTTTGAGTGCTCTTTCTTTTTGTCACGACAAAGAGGCCGGGGGCCATTTCTCGGGGCAAAGGACCGCTCTGAAAGTGTTGCAAAGTGGGCTATATTGGCCCACTCTATTCCGAGACGCACATGCTTATGTGAAATCTTGTGATGCTTGTCAAAGGTCCGGTCGTATATCTAGAAGGAGTGAGATGCCTCAGAAGCCGATCATAGTGTGTGAGATTTTTGACGTGTGGGGCATTGACTTCATGGGCCCCTATCCTTCTTCATGTGGTAACAAGTACATCCTAGTCGCGTGTGATTATGTGTCCAAATGGGTCGAAGCCTTAGCCTCACCCACCAATGATAGGAATGTTGTTATCCGTTTTCTTAGAAAGAACATCTTTTGTCGGTTTGGGGTGCCACGTGCTATAATCAGTGATAATGGAAGTCATTTTGCCAACAAGCCGTTTGATAAACTTTTAGAGAAGTATGGGGTGAAACACAAGTTAGGTACCGCTTACCATCCCCAAACGAGTGGTCAAGTTGAAGTCACGAATAGGGGTATTAAGCGTATCTTAGAGAGGACGGTAGACACGAATGTCAAGAGTTGGTCTTTGAAGTTAGATGATGCTTTGTGGGCCCATAGGACAGCCTTTAAGACACCCCTCGGAATGTCACCTTACATGATAGTCTATGGTAACTCTTGTCATCTTCCCGTAGAGATCGAACACAAGGCTTATTGGGCCATCAAAATGCTAAACCTCGATGACACCTTAATTGGTGAGAAGCGTATGGCCCAATTGAATGAACTAGATGAGTTCCGCCTTTGTGCTTATGACCTTTCCACGAAGTATAAAGAAAAGACTAAGTTACTCCATGATAAGTTGATTAAACCTCGTGTTTTCAATGAGGGTGACGAAGTCTTATTCTATAATACTTGTTTGCATCTTTTCCAAGGGAAGTTGAAGTCTAGGTGGTCCGGTCCCTATGTTGTGTTGAAAGTCTATCCGTCCGGTGCTATCGAAATCACCCATCCTAAGTTTGGCACGTTTACCACTAATGGCTTGCGGTTGAAAAGGTATGAGAGGTTGCCTTACGATGAAGCACTAGAAATAGTGCACCTTGAAGACCCCATACCTTGTGATGAATCTTGTAAATCTTGTCACGGACTTTAAACCTTGACTCGTATAACTTTCAATCCATCTTTCCACCCTTTCTCGTCTCGTGCCAACGGTATAACTTTGAAAAAGTTGGCACCGTATAATCCATCTTGTCGAGCCAACGACGTAAAACAAAGGCGCTTGGGGGAGGCAACCCACCATTTCGTAGTTTGTTGAGTTAGTTTGGTGTTTCTAGTGGTCTCGGGGCGGTTAGAATCAAGTGTGGGGTAGAAATCTTGAGTTTTCCTGGTTTCTGGTCCAAACGCCCGTTTAACCCTTTCAAACGTGCGTTTACAACTTTTTCCTGCCAAACGCGCATTTAGAACCATTTCAAACACGCGTTTGGAGCCTCAACTCTCTGATCGTGAATCCTCTTCCCAAACGCGCGTTTGAACATGCGAAACGCGCGTTCCACCTCTTTCAAACGCGCGTTTGGGACCTTCTCCTTTAAATACCCAGCAGCCTCAACCGGCGTTTCAGACGCGTTTTTTCCTAAACCTAAACGTTCCGGCAGCCACTCTTCACCCTCCTCACTCGAAATCCTTCAATTCTCAACCGTTTTTGGCGATTTAAAGTCCAAACAACACCCCTCGATCTCTTCTTTTGATTTCACCAAGGCATTCCAACAACAAATCCCCCAAATTCTTGATTCAATCTTCACTTTTGGCGGTTTTTTGCTAAGGTCGAATTTGACCAATTTGGACGTTTCGAGGCTCGTTCTTCGCTCCAAATCATTCGTATCGTCTCTTTTAAGCATAGAACAGGTATATTTCGGTTTTACGTTTAAGTTTCGATTAGGGTTAGTTTTTGAGCCAGATACCGAGGGGAGGAATACTAGTAGTGATAGTGATGAGGCTACGGACCTTGAGAGCGATGTGCCCTTGGCACATTTGCAAGCCAGAACTGTATCGACACGTGCTCCACCTCCTCCACAGACTACCTCTCCACCGAGTACCCCCGAGCAAGACCCTCCCCTAGCTCCTCCTCCCAGTGACATTATCCCTTTCGAGCAGCGTTTTAACTCACCGGTTGCATTCTCAAATTACAATGAGTATATCGCTATGAAGAATATGTGTTATGAGAGGGGGCTGGACATCAAAGCTGTGCCTAAATCTTTCATTGATGATTTGAGGAAAAGAGGGTGGAACAATATGATTTACGAGCCGGATGGGAATCTCAATCTGTCATTGGTCCGGGAATGGTATGCAAACTTTAGTGTGGCCAATCTAGAGTCAGGGTTCATCAAGGTTAGAGGGGTCAATGTCCCGTGGTCCGTCAAAGCCATCAATGATTATTACCGGATACCTGCTTTCGAGGGACAGGACTATATCAGTTGGTTTGCGGAGAGATCACATTGGGGTAATACTGTGACTCCGGATCCGTTAGAGGAAATGAGGAAGGCAATCAATCCTGACTTACAGTGGGTTTCAAAAGGGAGCAATTTGAGAAGTCAGTTGGTGACGACGACTTGGCCGGATGTGTGGAAAGTTAAGGCAAAGTTTTCTCAAAATCGTCTGCTACCAACGGACAACATAACGCATTTCCACATCAAGGATTTGCAATTTTTGTATGCTCTACACTATAATCTGAAGGTAGATGTCGGGAAAACCATTTTTGAGGAATTTAGAGAAACCAGAAGGTCAAGCGTCGGATGATAATGTGCCCTTACCTTATTCACGGCTTATGCAAGGGAGTGTCGGTAAAGGAATATCCAGATGACCAAATCCTGAGAAAGAAGAATCTGCCTGTGGCACCGAGGCCGTTCAATGCCCGCTCCGCTCCCAAACCTCCTAGAACCACCCCTCGACCTATTCACACCGTCCTACGCCCCACTGCCCCTACTACTTCCACCACACTCCCCATACCTCCTCCTGTCATTCCCTCCACCACTACCACTACGATACCCCCACCTCCTCCTTCTACTACTGGACCCTCCACCACACCTACACCTCCACCTTCTACACCTACTACCGGGGGACCGTGGCTTAGTGAGCGGCAGGGGCTTTTGATTGCACATAAACAGAGAGATTGGATGGACAATCTGAGGGTGACACTGAATGGCATAGTGGAGAATCAGCGGGTATTGGCTCAGGAGAGGGAGGTTGAGCTCCCTGCATTGGATCTGGATATTTCACCGTTTCAGTATACCTCGGAGATTGAGGGGGACTTGCAGCGGATCATAGAGGAGTCATTTGTTGATGAGCCAGACGAGGGGTTTGATGATATTGATTTGGATGATCTGATGGGCACAGATAGGGGGCCGGGACGAGAGGCGGTAGGCAAACGACGACGATCGGCCAGACAGTGTGTGCCGCAGACCTACACGGACCGAGAGTGCTCGCCGTGGTTGCACCATCATCAGGCACACCTGACTCCACTACTGACGTATAGGGACACGGAGCTGACTAGCATGTTTTCTCATGCAATTCTTATTGTATTCACTTATTAGTCTGTCTCTTTTAAACTTTGATGTTTCATTGACTTTTGACGTTCTTTCATCATACTTTGGACACACTTCACTTGACATACACGCGCACTTATTTTTGAGCCCCTGAGGCCTGCTTGACCGTGTATGTTTTCCTTTTTCATTGACTGATACTTTGGGATGACGAGGATATTATTGTTGGTTTATATTTAATGCATGGATGTTCTGTTTTTATCTGATTCGATTGTATCCTTCCATTGCATATCCCGTATCCCCCCTCATTATGCTTTGATCTCGTCACTGTGGCTTAGACTCGTTATTTTATGCACCCGCTTACCCTATTGCTTGCTTTTTAGCACGCGGATTATGTCCCGTGCATGCGCTGTCTTTGTTTCTGTTGATCTCGCTCTAGGTTACGGGATGGATTCATACGAGGTTATCACGAGTCTCGAGTCACGGTTGCGCCTTTTTGCCGGGTCTTTTGGTCAAACAGCTAAGTCTTTTACGCTTCTTATCTCTCACACACTGAGGACAGTGTTTCGTTTAAGTGTGGGGTGGGGGACTTAGCCGTTTTCTTGTTTTTTATTGTTGAATGTGCATTATGTGTGGTATACTTAGCCTATGATCGGGCTTGAGTCGATTTTTGGGTAATTTTAAAATTTTCAAGGGTTTCCGACATTGTGTTGTTTGTGCTATGTCCACATTCGAGTGGTGGCCACCTTAGTAGGGCCCCGAACGTGTGCACTTCGGTTTGATTTTATCTTGAGAATAGAGTCTATTAATTTCACGTGAAGCTACACTTTGTGCACAATTTGATTACTACCACATCTCATATCACTAGTCTCGAGGCGAAATAGAAAGGTTTACCTAAGTAGGACACGGGATGACGGTCATGGTGTCTCTTTGACCCTACCAAAGCCAAATAAGCCTTATCCCGAGCATTAGACCTTCGTAGCCCCTCTCAGCCTTGATAGAATGGTCTGACCACCATTCGCCTATAGCCGTTTTGTTACTTAGTCAGAAACCTACCTTGAGCCTTAATTATGGTCACATTCCCTTCATTTACGCCTTACGAGTGGACCTAGTCTTTTGTTAGGCCACACTTGCCAAGGCAAGTGTGGGGTGGGGGAAATGATATTGTGATGGGTTGGTGTTTTTCTTGGTTTGGAGCTATAAGGAGAAGAGGAGCTAAGTTGGCCCTAATGTTTGGGTTGGCCCAAAAAGAAAAGAAAAATCTGTGAAATTCTTCTTTCTTTCAAAAAAAAACAGAAAAAGAAAAGAGAACTCAATCAATCAAAGTTCAAAATAAATTAGAGAGTTCTCAATAAATAAGAGTTTGGAGGTTATAAAATAAAGGGTTGGAATCAAAGTGATGAGCTCAAAAGTGATTTTTATGATGTTAAGGGGTTGGGATAGTGAGATAGGTGCTAATGTATTCGACCTCACCTTATGAAACTTGAAACAAGTTGAATTAGGCAATGAGTTCGGGTATGTTAGCATTCTATGGTTCCCAAAGTGTTTAAACTAATCAAAAAGGAGTTTGGATGGTTTGTATGGTAGAGATGAGGTGGTACACTCGTTGATTAGGTTCACTCGTACTTCTTTTTCTCCAGTTCCCAAATTATCCCTTTCGATTAACCGGAATTACCCCAGCCTAACGTTATAACCTTTCAAGTCCTATCCGATTGTGTCCAAACTTAGTGACCTTGATTAGTGGAGAGGGTGGTTGATGTGAGACGGTTGGTAGACTTTTGGTCGGGATTCAAGCCCCGACAATCGTTTTGAACACTTGGATGTAGCTCGGCACCACACACACTCTATTCTCTTGGTAATGTTGTACCGGTGTGTGTATGTTCGTTTGTCTTACTTTGTGGTTACCTCGAGGGTGAGGATAGTAGCACATACGTCACAATGTTGAATCCCTTGGTTTGTTTTAAAACTCCTAGTTTACTCGAGGGCGAGCAAAGGCTGAGTGTGGGGTGGCGTCCAGAATAATGAACTAGCGTCCAGAATGGTGAACGGGCGTCCAGGAGGAAAAATTGATACAGAGAGCTTGGACGCTGAGTGAACTGGCGTCTGAAGCAGTCCAAGGTATCTTGGACGGGCGTCCAACCAGACTGAACGGGCGTCCACCACCGATTTTAACCCTAGCCGCCTCAGAATTCTATAAATAGGCGTGGGTTCTAAACCCTAAAACCATACCGCATATCACATCATAATTCCAGCCGCACTTTTTAACAGAGAGCAGCCGCACCAAAGTCTAATTAGAAGATGAATTCTTCCAATCCAATAATCATGTTCAACAACATGATTGTTGGCTAAGCACACCGTGGTGGGACAACGGATGAAACCGATCAACATCAACACCAACTAGATGATTTTTAGCTACATGTTTAGTGAGTAAAAGTTACAGTTTTTCATCAATTGGATATTGTTCTTTATTGTTTACGTTTTATTTGAATCGAAAGATTGATAAAACTACTTTTATGCTTTGAATTTGTATGAGAATATTGTTCAAGCCTTAGTCTTTCAATTGATGCAATTAGTTGTAATTCGAGAGATCGTTTATAATTAATTGAGTAGAGTTTTGGAGACGATCTCATGATCTTGTTCTGCATGCCGTTTAGTTTTTCTTGAAAAAGAAAACGAAACCCTAGAATTCGTTTAAAGAAATTTTATCGAATTCGTGATAGATCATTACTAAAAATCGTATCTTTAACTTGCCATCTAGTTGGGGTTGGGTTGGTTAATTGGTGGATTCCCGTTGCCTTGCCGTTTCTTTTTATTTACTTGATAAACAAATTCGTTCGTATCGATTGTTATTGCTACGTTTAGTTATTTCCAGAATTTTAGTGCGTTTTCTGCATATTTTCTGTTTCCAGCACGTACTCGGACGCTCGTCCACCCTTAGCGGACGCCCGTCCAGTTCTAAGTTTTTCTGTTTTCTGTGATTTTACCCACTGTTCTTCGTTTTTATATTATAGATAGTATAAACCCTAGTTTTAGATAATAATTCGTGACATAGTTAATATAATAACTGCACTTTAATCCGATAAACTTTCGACTCCCTTAGGACGACCCGTAAACACCCTATACTACGAACCTTATACTTGGGGTATTTCGGTTTATAAATTTTAGAACTGGTTTTTACCGAACAAGTTTTTGGCGCCGTTGCCGGGGAACGAACCCAGGTCACCCGCGTGACAGGAGGGAATATTTTGATTTTGTTTGGAGGATTTTGCATCGCTAAACAAAAAACAATTTATAAAACCTATACCTAACATGCAAACTAACTCCTAACCGACCGAATATCGGGTAATTACTAGCATAGTAGGGTAAGTACGGGTATCGATCCACAGGGAATTGGGATGTTGAATCTAATCTTATCAATCCCTTTCAATTGTTACTACTAAAACAAAACTACAAACGATAAAATAAACTGGACAGAGGATTGTCAGTCCAAAGCCAGGAAACGATAATTGCGAACTTAAATCTAAAATATAAACTAAAAAGAAAACATAAAACAAAGATACATGGAATCAACCAATATACAAACCAAGTGATTTCAATCCAAGTTTATCTCATGATTTTAATTCAATTTTGTGGTTTCACCTTTACACGAGATACGAACTCCTAATTCCTTAGTGAATCCGTTTCTCAAGCTATGAATTCCTAATTCCTTAGTGAATTCAATTATCGATCTCTCCTCTCTCGAATGTTGAGACCAATTTCCATACAAAACGAAGGTGTAGATTCAGGTCAACTCTCGTATTTTAGAATCTAGCAACCTAGATAATTAACCAATTAATTTGTCACGAATTAACGATTAAAGATCCTATCTTTCTATGGTGATCTAGTTTACGCAACTTCCGTATGTTGTAAACATATCAATTAGTAAACAAATCTCTCGATATGAGTTCACACAATAGCATCATAATCATAGAACGATACAAAAAAAATCAAAATCATGAAGATAAACAAAGCTTGAATAAATCAAAAAGATGAACTCACATAGTTTATACAATGGATGATCCATTAATTGAAAACGAAACAAAAACGATCCTAATCTAACCTCGGATCACCCGAGCACAAGGCTCGGGTGACCGGCCTTGAGACTCCCAAAGTGCGGCTGCTCCTCTAGGTTTTAGTGTATGAGAAATTATGTGTGTCTTAGGGTTGGGAATATGCGGCCTTTTATAGAAGACAAAGTCGGTTTGCTTAAGTCGGCCAACGGACTCTCGTCCAAGATGGTTGGACGCCCGTCCAGAATGCGATATTTCAATCCTGATCCGATTTTCTTCCTCCAGACGCTCGTCCAATTCCTTAGACGTCCGTCCATTTCCCGTCCAAACTCTCTGTTCTGAATTCTTCAGCCTGGACGCTCGTCCACTCTATCAAACTCCCGTCTGCATATGGACGCTAGTTCACTTCTTTGGACGCCAGTTCAGCTGGATCAATCACTTGATTTCTTTCCTTAAATCTTCTATTCTTCCATAAATGTGATTGATTCCTTTCCAACTTCGAATTTGGCTCTCTAAAATCCTTTTTCCATCATCAATGAGTATCTACAATTAAGGGAAAACATACCAAAGCGTAACACAATTCCAAAATCATATAAAATCATCATTTAAGCACATAATTCGTTACGTTTTATAATTTAACTATTGAAAACACCACTTGCTCAATATTTCAATATAAAGCTCGATATCTATGAAAAACATCCACATATGGGGGAAATTGATATAAAATATATCCTTATAAAACGTATAAAATCACCCTTAACAACTCCCTCACACTTAGCTTTTGCTCGTCCCGAGCAAAACAAAACATAAACAAGACTCGAGACATATAAACATTTATGCAAATATAAAACATATTCAATAGGTTAGAGGTTCGCCCAAGTGTGTGTGTGCATAGCCATAATAAACTTCCACCAAATCCACACTTGAAATTGATTCAAGCAAAACTAGCTAATACCCCCTCGTAGACTAGCAATAAATGACACTCATAAGATGCACCCTACAAACGTAAAATATACCGAAAAGAATGATCGAATATATCTAGGGCCATTCTAAAATACTCAGAGGATAATCCCTACAGCATATCTGACAGTTTCTACTGGGGATAAGATAGACGATAACTTAGTCTCTCATTCATTTCATAACAATTCCTTAGTTGATTTAACTATTTCACATTTAAACACACGTCAGAATGAGCTATTGCCCTGTCATAGCAGAATAGGATATTCGAGATATACCCTACCTTACTCAAATCATAAGGCAGCTTCTTCTGACTGTCGTGAGGTTTTAGTCATCATAGTGGTATAGGACATACGTGGTATACCCTATCGCATTCAAATCATCGACCAGCTTTCGACACACCCAATAACTTTTCATTTTTTCAACTTTTTCATTTGACAATAAGTTACGTGTTACTTATCACATTCAAAC